>CM060970.1:92768758-93368758 GCA_030765045.1 Tenodera sinensis
AAGTAATATCGTAGACGCCTGGCCTGCGCAATAAATTCTCGAACGGAGTGAGGAAATATGCCTGGGAAGATCTGACCGCGGACTATTATCTGGACTATTGCATAAACAAAATCTGAATTTAAATACTACATCGTGCACCATAGGGGCGTAGGTACAATCGTGAAAGGGGGGGGGGGAGGAATTGAAGAGAAGAGACCACTAAAAATTTCAAGAACTATAACATTTATGGATCAATAAATTATACATTTGTTAACAGGAATGATTAATCGGTATAGAAAACCTTTAAACAGAAATGGAAACCGAAACATACAATAGAAATACAGGTAAAAACAAACCAATTTACATAACCCCATTCAACTCTCCCTCAAAGCGAGGAGTTGGGCAGTCTTCAAGCCTATCTGAAAATGCCTAAATGATTCGCGTGGATATCCTACGGGTTACAAGAATTACTTGTTACAAGATTACATTTAATTCGTCCGCATTATAAGCACCTCCCAGGCAAGTAACGGTCTGAAAACCAATCTGTAATTCACGGCCTGAGCCTTAGTTAAAACCAAACAACGGGACCACTTACCCTGCACGCCGAGAAAGGAGCACTCCGACTGACTGTCCCTACAACCGCGAGACCGAGAGGAAACCCCAAAAAAAAAAACACTAGCGCATCCCAGCGGGGAAAACAAGAGTCGCGAAACAAAAGGAGGTGCCATAATAAAACAAAATAAGTGCGATCAGCACAATCGTAAGGATTTGATCACAAAATGTTGAATACATTTTAGATCATTTTTATAAAATTCATTTCGATTAGTGTAGCTCGACTTATGTGGTGTAGTTGATAGTACCAACTGAGAGAAGAAACCCAAGAATTAGATGCATTTTGATATTCTCTTGTTATAATAGAAAACCAGGTTATAATGTAAAATTAATCTCACTCCACTTTATTTTAACGTTAACAAATGACCTTTCTTCTGGAGAAATACATCAAATTATTATTAAAAACACAGTTGTCAGATTAAAATGGAATGCTATTTTGATTGTTAATAGATTGTAATGTGCAACACATTGTTTTTCAGCGATTTATGAAATAAAGTTCGTGGCACTGAGTAAACAAAGGAATTATCTAGTGGTCATTTGCACAAAACAAACGAATGACCAGATGATAATTGTTATATTATAGTTTAATGCCTCTATATATGAAATAATCATTGCAAGGTACACATTAACGTTTTGAGTTGCAAGTAAGTGAGCAACATTGCCTAGAAGATGGATGTCTAACCTCGTTATCTGATCTTGGAAATGCTGCATTGCCTTCAAACTTTTGTTGCACGCAAAGAATATATGATTGCGATCTTCTATTTGTGCATCACAGTAATTATAGAAAGGACACTATTTGATATTGATTCTACAAAGATGTTTAGCCATGCAACCATGATTAAATTTTAAGCAGGCTATAGTTACTTTCCCCTAGGCTTTTGTATATTCATCCCACTGTTTTTCAGATACATCAGAATGTAATGAAAACTAATATTTGCCTTTAATTAGCGCTGAACTTTTCCACCATTTGTTCCAAGAGTTTTTTATTTTATTTTTAAAACAGTGAATCAGATACATTGGAAGTGTGTATGGATACAATTTACTAGTTATAATTGCAGATTTTGTTAAATTGTCTACAATTACGTTTCCATCGATACCTGAAAGGGCTTTAAAACCCACCGATATTGTGTGCTTTTTCTTCGCTTTTAATGGCTGTGTTATATTTAGCATGACAAATACATGCTTATTCGTAAGTTCGTGAAATACTAAATGTTGACAACAAATTAAGTACATGATATAATTATTATATCAATAGAGAGAGAAGCTCTCAGAGTTCTTTTCTATAACAAAAGCCCCCTTTGAGTTGCCATGATTTATCGCTAGGTGGCAGCAGTAGTCAGACGCACTGGACATGAAGCTAAATGCATTATTGACGTGGCCATCACGATCACCGGATTTAACTGCATGTGACTTTTTCTTGTGGGGAATTTGTGAAGGACACTGTCTATGCGCCTGCGCTACTCGATAATCTCCAGCAACTTCGCCGCCGGATTACAGCTGCCTTGCCCATGGTCAATCTTGACCTGCTCGAGCGAGTATGGGAGAAGACGGATTGCCACATCCATAACTTCTCGACCGCAGGCTAACATACGCTCCACACGTCCGCGCAAAGGCCGGACTCGGCCCGCTGCACTCAGATAGCTCTACCCTATCCTCCGTTCCACCATGGCCACCTACCTAAAACTACGCATTTACCGAGCAATCATCCCGCCATTGATCTTGTATGGCTGCGAAGTCTGGGGATCGGCGGTACCCTCCATCATATGCAAACTGCAGACTGTGCAGAACAGGGCGTTAAGAACAATATATGATATGATATGATATGTAGATTCCCGTCTTACATCCTTACAACCACTCCTGACTACCCTACATCATGAACTTGGTGAGGGAGCGATCCCGAACCATGCACACCAAACTGACTTCCCACACCAACCAACTGGTACGGGCACTAGGTCAATACAACCACAGAGCACCTCGTAGAAGGAAAAGTTACCGCCTTCCTAAGGGCGCCCTTGGGTAATGGTAATGGCACTCCCATCATCTAACACATACTCACCCCAACACCTATTCCTGCCCCCTTCCTACATCCAAACTCAGGTATTCAGGAAGAAATCATTGCCTACAGACACAAAAGCTTGAAAAAATTGGATCACCTTCTATACTACACAGATAAAGTCGCACTAAGCGGCTAGGTGCTGTGCAGATAAACATGCCGTATAGGCGAACCTGTACGACCTATTCTCTATGCCGGGCATGCTGGACATGCATAACTGCTGTATAACCAAGGGTGGACACATTATTTATCAGGTGTAACAAGCAAGCAACAAAACTTCGAGAATTACTCTTTCGTTTACTGTAAAATGTTTCGTCATCCGTTCCACAGTTTAGTAGTTCCGCATCTTTAATATGTTTCACGGATTTTTACTTTCTCTACTACTTTAGTAGAGGAAGTATTGTATTCCACCCAAAAATTGATGACGAGATTTCACCGGAAATATATGTTTTGAGACCCCCTGAATTAAAAAAAAAAAACATTTTTAGAAAAAGGTCCGTGTGTGTGTGTCTGTCACTCTGTTGACGGCATAACTCAAAAACGAAAAATCTGTTAAAAACACCAAAGTTGGTATTTAAGTTTAATGTCTTTCAAGGATGCTACACGAAGATTTTGAAGACAATTTCTTCACCCTAAACTACGCTTTATATGGAAAATGTTTTGAAAATTTTGATTTTATTGAAAATGATTCAACCGATTTTGATTAAAATGGCATGTGTTTGAGATATTTTTATGACCAATGAAATGTATATCTTGAATTTTCTGGCTATAGCCCCTGTAGTCGTATTTACTCTGGATGACTTTGGCATAAACCGTAAGAGATAGGCCAAATCTTACTATACAAAAATGTAGATCTTGCTAAAATACACAATTTATGTCTAGATAATTTTCTTTTGTAGAGTGAACCATTTCGGAAATATCCTTGTGGTTTGTGTGAGTTTTGGAGAGCTTATACTTCTGTCAAATGGAACATTGTTATTCTTTTTATATGTTAACCGTGTAAAGAGAACGGAATTTCAATGCTTTGAAAGATCTGACTATCACTCAAAGCTTACTGTATTTCCATATTCCCCTTGTACCTACATGAAAATAAGCAATAATGTAATTTCTGCAAATGTTTATTTCAACTAAGATGTAGAAGTTACAGTATGTAAGAAGGGTTAGTACAAGAGTAGAGAAAGTCATATGAGTGCAACACGTCATATTTTTTTTTAATAAGCCTGTGCTAGATGATTGCTCTAGTGGTGATCAAGTGCATAACAATACGAGGTTTAAGAATCTGAGAAAATTAAGATAGTTTCTTCTTCGACGGACTGGGAATATTCTCACAGTATTCGGTATTCAATAAATCAGTGGTGAACAATCAGATATTTTCCTCATGGTATGCGTGGGTAGATGTGAAGAGAACAGCGGTCAACTGACTGATGCTTTTACTGGAGGCTAATCATGAGCTATTTGAAGAGAGTTGTCTAGTTTGAAGTATAAATACAGTAATAACAATTGCTAGGGCGTCTGTCATATACAGTGTCCAGTCATATACAGTACTTATAGTCCAGTCGCTGCGTCGTTTAGCCACAGCTGAATACATGGAGGAGTATAGGAATGGGCTGGCATAGGTTGACACGCCGATTCCAACTCTAAAATGATTGAACTTTTAGTGACCCCACCTTTACATCAAGATAACTACTTAATTGGCATCGCGAGGCTGAGTGCACCTTTCAGCGGACAAAAGTTCCCACGTCAGTACCGGGGTTCGAACCTGAGTCTCGCACCTGAGGCACTGGGATATTGGGGCGGTCATAAACATAGTAAAAAGCAAAGAATTAGATTTTTATTTTTTTTTCCAGATTTTCGTCCAATTTCACATGTACATGGGCTTAAATATAAACTTTTGTACTTCCTTGACTACATTTTGGACTATAGGCGTTGATTAAACAAATACCTGCTGTTTACTAAAAGGACCTCAAAATATATACTTCCGCTGAAATCATGACATCAAATTTTTGGATGGAATATGGTTCTCCCACTTATTACACGTAGTGGAGAAAGTGAAAGGTCACAAAATGTACTTGAAAAATGCTCCTATTATTTATTGCACCCACTTAAGGATATATGACTCAAATTTTAGAATTCTGAACTAATAATGTTAAAACTTATAGAATAGGTCTAATTTAATACTTGCTACAGACTAAATGTAATTTATTTTAAGCTAATGGTTTAGAAATTATAATTAAATTGGTTTATTTTGAGTTACATCCGTAACAAAAAGGATTTAAATTTTGGCCTAATATTTTTACTCTCTCTACTGGTCAGTAGGGAAGGCATATTGTATTCCACCCAAAAATTCAATGTCGAGATGTCACCGGAAATATGTATTGAGACACCCTGATTCCCCCCCCCCCCTCCACCTCACAAAAAAAGATGATTTTTAGAAAAAGGTCCGTGTGTGTATGTCTGTCAGTCTGTGTGTCTGTCAGTCTGTGGACAGTATAACTCAAAAACGAAAAGTAGGTTAAAAACCAAAGTTGGTATTTAAGTTTAATGTCTTTCAAGGATGCGACACGAAGGCTTTGAAGGAAATGGCCTCACCCTAAACCACCCTTTACATGGACAATTTTTTTGAAAATTTTGATTTTCTTGAAAATGGCTCAAACGATTTTGATTAAAATGCCATATGTTTCAGACATTTTTATGACAAATGAAATTTATATTTTGAATTTTCTGGCTATAGCCCCTGTTGTCGCATTTATTCTGGACGACTTTTGCATAACTGGTAAACCATTAGAGATAGAGCAAATCATACTTTACAAAAAATACAGGTCTTGCTAAAATACACAATTTATGTCTCAATAAATTTTCTTGCAGGGTGAACCATTTCAGAGATATTTCTTGTTATGTGTGTGAGTTTAGGAAAACTTTTTTATTCGTTAAGTGTGCAAGGAGAACGGAATCTCAAAGCTTTAAAACATTTGACTATCTGTATTCTAATATTCCCCTTGCACCTACAAGGAAATAAGCAATAAGATAATTTCTTTAAATGTTTATCTTAACACGAAGAAGATATAGGAATAAGAGTTTGTGAAAATGGTTAGTACAAGAGTAGTGAAAGTCATGTGAATGCAACATACAGATTTTTATCCTAGACTAAAAATACATCTACTTTTCAAAATTGTCCTTGGTTCCTCTGTCTTCATTTAGGCTGGAAACATTTTCAAATTCACAAGTATGTTTTTAGGCTTAAAATTGTATTTTTGTTTTTCAAAATTAAAAATAAATGCCTGAACACATCTGGCAATAAAGCCTTAGGTATTTTTTGTTTTATCTCTGATAACATATGTAGTAAATGTCATTAGTGCAGTAATAGTACTGTTCCGCAACGATGATGAAAGATTTGAATGCATATCTGTGATTAAAATCTGGGCACAATTAAATGTACATTAGACCATTTAAAAATGACATTCAAAAGCAAATTATGCATTTTTAGCATTCACAATTGTATAAATTATTTTATAGAATTAAAAATAAAAATAATTTTTTTGTATTGTAATGAAATTTCGGTCATTAAGCTTGTACGTTTTTTCTTGGATTTTTGTTCTGTTATTGAGTGAAACATTTAATAAGTAAGTATAATACACATTGCGAAGCACACGAGGCCAGTGCAGAATAAGTAGGAACGGATTAGCTAACACAACATTGTGCACCAGAATCTTCTTGGTACGGTTGGTTTAACTAATATTATTATGGTATAATGTCAACAGGAAGGGCAAGTGTGTCATAACTTGCAGCAACTGAGAGACCACGGTTGGCTGGAGAGGACCGCTCTGAGGCAAACAAAGGCCAATGTTATTAAAGCACTCGCACATTATCTGATGCTTGTCTCCAGCCCAACAGGACATTTCCGCTACCTAATTCTTATCTAAATACTACTAGTTTATTCTAAGCCAAGAGAAACTACCCACACTTATAATTTTGACGAAAATTTTCATGTATTGCATTCACATGTCCTCGTATATGCACTCTTCTGTATTACGTCCTTGCAAAGGCCCATTCATGTCCCTTCCTTAAATTAATAACTCTTGCTAGCATAAGTGAGCAAGTACAAAATATTTCCAGAATATGCTAGCAAATTCTAATAAAAACAAGATAGCCAGGAAGAAACTACTAAAATTTAACAACCATAAAGTTAATGATTCCTCTGAATTCTGAAAACCTCTTCAATACATTGTATCACCACTATTATATCAACATAACTCATAAAACATAACATCACAAGCTAAAAAAATCTGATGTGTTGCACTCACATGACTTTCTCTACTCTTGTACTAACCACTCTTACAAACTCTTATTCCTATATCTTCTTCGTGTTAAGATAAACATTTGTAGAAATTATCCTATTGCTTATTTCCTTTTAGGTGCAGGGGGAATATGAGAATATAGAAGACTTTGTGCGATAGTCAAATATTTTAAAGCTTTGAGATTCCGTTCTCTTTGCACACTTAACATATAAAAAAATGAGCAACGATGTTCCATTTCATGAAAGTTTTAAGTTTTCAGAAACTCACACACGTAACAAGAAATATCTCCGAAATGGTTCACCCTACAAGAAAATATATTGAGACATAAATTGTGTATTTTAGCAAGATCTACATTTTTTGTACAGTATGATTTGCTCTATCTCTAACGGTTTACCAGTTATGCAAAAGTCGTCTAGAGTAAATACGACTACAGGGGCTATAGCTACAAAATTCAAGATATACATTTCATCAAAATATCTCAAACATGTGGCATTTTAATCAAAATCGTTAGAGCCATTTTCAAGAAAATCAAAATTTTCGAAAAATGTTCCACAAAGGGTAGTTTAGGGTGGGGCTATTTTCTTCAAAATGTTCGTGTTGCATCCTTGAAACACATTAAACATAAATAACAACTTTGGGTTTTAACCAAATTTTCGGTTTTGAATTATGGTGTCCACACACACACGGACCTTTTTCTAAAAATGTTTTTCTTTTTGTTTTTTTGTTTTTTAGATTCAGGAGTCCTCAAAACATATTTCCGGTGAAATCTCGACATCGAATTTTTGGATGAAATACAATACTTCTCCTACTTACCAGTAGAGAAAGTAAATAAGCCACATTAAAGCCTACCTTAAAATACATTCAAAGTTTACTCTGCTTTCCGATTATTCCATACAGAGAGGCATGAGGTTACCACATACAAACAGCAGGCCATTCATCTGTTTACTCAGTGCCGCCAACTGTATTCCATAAATTGCTGAGAAATATACACAGTAGAAAGGAGAGCATTAAACCCCTTCTAACATGTGCTTGATAGAAGCATTACAAACAAAAAAGTCTAATAGCATTTTGGTCTATGAACAGCCTATTTCTAAAAAATAAATAGTTATTGATCCAAATTTGATGTGTCATTCTACATTCTACTTATTTCCGACATAGCTTTGGTAGTAATTATGGGACATCATACAGGATGTCGAAATAATTAAGCACTTAAAAGACGTGAAGGAATACTCCGAGCTGGTCTATCAGACGTGAGGTAAGTCGACAACGTTGCGTTGAGGTTGGTCAGGAAATTCACCTGGTTTGTTGATGTAAACAGGTCGGGCGCTATCTTTTTCGTATAATGTTTCGAGAGCTAACGCTTGTGATTGGCCTACACTCGAACAGCAAACACTGAAGGACAAGGCAGGATATGAGTTTGTTTTCAAGACGTTACGATGTTTGTTTATGTACTGAGCTAGGGAAAGTGACACCCACACAATCTGCTGCGTTGCCAGCTTGTTTTCGACCAAAGAAAAATATCTCGGTTGGAGATTGTCAGAGACAAAAAAGTAAGATACAAAATGTGTTCCAAATATCAAGATCTATCACTGGTTTAAATTAATGTAATGACTTCCCTTGTACCCGGTGTATTACACATTACAATCGATTAACAATCGAACTAGCGCTCCATTTCAATTTGACAATCGTTTTTTTAACAAGCTATCCCGTGAATCACCCAGGCTTGGTATTGCATCCCATCCAAAAGTTTGATACCGAAGTTTTACAAGTTTAACATGTTTTGAGACTCCCTGAATGCAGACTTCCTGGAATTCAGGGGACCTCAGAACGTGTATTTCCAGTGAGATCTCGATGTTGAATTTTTTGGTAGAATGCAATACTTTCTCCTCTGACCATGTGCATGATAGAAAAGGTTAAAATGAAAGCACGCCTGTTTAACTTTCAGATCGAGTTATCTGAAATAGTCAAAATAAAAATATACATTTGTCTAATATGTTAACTAACACTACATGTTATACGTGCATTCTGGCAAATATAATTAATAATACATATGGAGAAATGAGTTTATTCTGAGTGAAACATAAACCACACAATAGCTCGGGTGTAGCCCTTCATCAGGAGATCGGAACAAGAAAATAGCAGTCAGCATTACACAAAGCTCGCAAACGCCCACACCTCAATCAACACTCTGATTAAACACTAAGTATTTGAAGTTCCTCCGCATCTGTTTGATGTGCCCTGTCAGTTGTTAATCACTGGTTTTCCTTTAAATTTGCTGTCCTTTGTCACACCTAGACCGCATGGCGTCTGGTTTCTGCACCATGTTGATACACCCTAGTCTGTGACAAAGCCGATCAATAATGTTTCTTATGCAACCATCATTAACCACTGTAGCCAACCTTAAGTGTGTTTTCAAGTTGTATGTATTTCTTTGGTGTTTTCGATCTCGTAACGAACGGCTAAACCCGAAATATTGAACATTTTTGTTCTACGATTGTGCGTTTTACGTTCTGTACTCTTATGTATAACACGATAAAGGATTATATCCCACCAAAAATTTGTTAATGAGATTTCACTGGAAATAAACTGTTTGAGGTTACCAGAATTATTAATAAAGGAAGCATTTTTAGAATAAGGTTCCTCTGTGTGTGTCTGTAAACAACATAACTCAAAAACGAAAAGTTGGTTGAATACCAAACTTGTTATTTTAGTTCGGCGTCTTTTAGGGATGCGACACAGTTCTTTACATCACAAATTTATTCTTTACATTTAAAATCTATTGAGAGAACCTTGATTTTTCTCTGTAACACTAACGATATTAATTAAAATATCCACATTATTTATACATGCCAGTTATTACTCAGTGTTTAAAATTTGTTAATAACAAATGTATTTTCCAGGAAAAGCCTCTGAAAACATCTTAATTGTAAATGCCTTTTGTAGCATTGATAAATCGTAGGAGATGTGCCGATTTATTTGTGAATTTTTCATTTCAGTACAATTTTCCCCCTTAGTGACAAATGGGAAAATTATGAACAATTGATTAAACATGGGTACTATTACCTAAGTTATGGAATTTTGGAACACCTCATTTAAATTTAAAAAGGCATGATTCAAGGTTAAAAATTACACACTTGTTATTGTTCTACGAAGTTTTATTTCGGCAATGAAGGTATATCTTGCTAGATTTTAGTACAAGAACACACTTTAATATGTGAATATAGCTTCTTAGTTTATCTTGTGATAGATTAATACACTTTCTCTACTCACTAAATTTTAACAGTTCGTTTTCCAAACCCAATGTTATTTGTTGACGCTCACGTTATCCATAACCTAATTTTCACTAGATATAACATAACTCAATGTAGGTACACCATGTTATTTCATCATAAACAAGACTAATTTTTTCATATAGCATTTAACTGGGTTACAGATACCAACACTAAAAATGCACTTAAAACACCTATTTCCCTATCTCTTGAGTTTAAATTTAAAGTCAAACCCATATTAAAAAATAATCTTCCGAAATAAAAACCTAAAATATTGGCACATGAATTAAGTTCAAAACTTGAAAGAACTGATCAATACGGATAAACAAATTTAAGAAACAGGGAACTACCTTTCATACCTGTTGCTCTCGTAACCGCGCTATCTCTCTCTCATGGCCGAAATGCCTGCCTCGAGGGCAAGTCTGTTTGCGCAATGCAAGAAAAGGAGCACCAATCAGAGATGACGGACGGCTGGCATGACGAGCCATACGTTACACAGTGACGCGTGAGACTTTCCATATCCGCTTGGCCACGCGCCCACGACCTTATGCAGTGTCTTGGTGCGCGGAAACTTGATACTCGACTTAGAAAACAAAATATTAGCCTTATGAGCTCACTACGTTTGAATTGTTTCGAAAATTGTTATTTTATCTGAATTACCTACAACGATTTTGATAAAAATAACATATGTTTATGTAATTTTCATACTTAATGAAATGTATATGATAAGCTTTCTGTGAAAATTATTATTCAATGTTTAAAGTCAATAACAAACGCATTTTATATGAAAAGCGTCTAAAGTCCTTTTATTCTGAATGACCTTTGTCTCAATGATAAATCGTAAGAGATGGACAAAAATCTTACGAGACAAAAACTGTATATCTCGCTAGAATACGAATTTTTTGGCATAAAAAGTGCTGTCATTAACTTTTTCCAAAATGCTGCTTTTACTGGTTTGAATTTTTAAATGCTTTTCTCGAATTGAAAGTCATTACTCGATTTTGTTCTCGTGGACATGCGAAGGACATGGAATTTGAGTCTTCATAGTGTCACCGCGCCCGCCGCATCAAATTGCCGACAACGGCAGTGTCACCTACCGCATTATTGTCGGCACTACCGCAAAGGAGCCGAAGGAAAGAGACAGAGAATGGCCGCATTGTTGGGGCGCTTGCCGAAAGAGAGAAAAGGATAGATTCTTCTGGAGTCTTCTACTTTGTATCTCGCCGCAATAAGTGAACGTTCCTGAAGCTTCCAGAATAGTGCCTGGGAGATATAAATAGCGGTAAAGTGTGAGAAGAGTCAGTCAGACGTATGTGAAGGTTGAGTAGTCGTGCCGACGGAGACGGACAGACGATGTGAAGAGTTGTGCCGACGGAGAAGGGACGGTTCTTTGTGTTACGAATTGGGAGTCGTGCTGTTGGAGAATCGGAAAAGACTTTCTTGCTATTGCAACGAGTGTACAAGTTACTGTTTACGGAAATAAAAGTGTGTCTTTATCTCGACTACATCTGTCTTCTTTACTTCACACCCGCAACCAAAAGTTACACTGGTGTCAGAAGTGGGATCCGTCGAATTGCTTCTAGTTTCGTTACATCGTCGTTAGAAGTTGCAACGTTAGAACCAAGATGGAGGGAGATTCGGAAACCAGGATGATGGCAATGATGAAAGAGTTATTCGCCAAAATGAAGACGGAAAACGACAACCTCTTTGCCGAGCTGAAAGAAGAAATAAAGACGAGAAACAACCTCGCTGCCGAGCTGAAAGAGATGAAGACGGAGCTAACGGCGAAAATTGACGGCGAACTGATTGGCGTGACGGAAGACGTGGAAGAACTCGGCGAAAAGGTGGAAGACCTCTGCCAGCACGTGGACGTCGTGGAGGACGACGGGGAACGTCTTGGCGCCCTGGTAGTAAGAGTTGACGAGAGCGTCAAAGTACTGGATGCCAGGGGCAGACGGAATAGCGCGGAGCCGGGGAGGGAGCACCTAGTGGCCGAGGCGACAGTTGCGCCCGTTTCGGATGATATGAGGGAAGACGTGGAACAACTCGGCGAACTGATTGGCGTGAGGGAAGACGTGGAACAACTCGGCGAACTGCTTGGCGTGAGGGAAGACGTGGAACAACTCGGCGAACTAATTGGCGTGACGGAAGACGTGGAACAACTCGGCAAACTGATTGGCGTGACGGAAGACGTGGAACAACTCGGCGAACTGATTGGCGTGACGGAAGACGTGGAACAACTCGGCGAACTGATTGGCGTGACGGAAGTCGTGGAACAACTCGGCGAACTGATTGGCGTGACGGAAGTCGTGGAACAACTCGGCGAACTGACTGGCGTGACGGAAGACGTGGAAGAACTCGGCGAAAAGGTGGAAGACCTCTGCCAGCATGTGGACGTCGTGGAGGACGACGGGGAACGTCTTGGCGCCCTGGTAGTAAGAGTTGACGAGAGCGTCAAGGTACTGGATGCCAGGGGCAGACGGAATAGCGCGGACCCGGGGAGGGAGCACCTAGTGGCCGAGGCGACAGTTGCGCCCGTTTCAGATAACGAAAGTGTACGTCTCGGGGAAGACAAAGGGGCAGTTCAGGGACGTCGTCGAGGATCCCCTGGAGGAGTGTGTCGGGTACGTAACCAACCAGGATATGACGTGGAAGACGATCAGCAGGGAAGCGCACAAGCAAACGAGCAACACGCGAGAACCGACATGGCGTGTGACATGGGGGGACCGTCGGAGCCATCCAATCACCTGACACATAGTGCCGTGAACGGAAGAATGGTGGACATCATCTTGGACGGCAGGATACAGGAGAGGCCGTGCCGAGCACGAGTGAACACGAGTGCAGCGGTGGACGCGACTCGCGCGGATGTGGTGGGGTTTGTTGCCGGACCCATCGGAAGCAAGGTGGCTGCGAAGGTGCGCCAGAGAGGTCGGCGGACACGGTACTCAATGAGCCGTTTCCAAGTGCGCAGGATGGCCCGTCAACACACCAGGAAGAAAGGCAACTGGACGAGGGACCGTCAAGACCGGCGGTACTGTTGCAGAATTTCGAAGCAGGATGGCATGCATCGTCCTACCCAGACCAAGGGACACTATCCAACAGCGATACCTAGGATCGTGCCTCCTGGAGAAGAGGTTCGATGGGGTAGTCCACCGGGCCGCAAGGGAGATGCCGCAGTGATAGTGCTGGTCGGGACGACCAGCTCTGAGGAGGGAGCAGTGTCACCGCGCCCGCCGCATCAAATTGCCGACAACCGCAGTGTCACCTATCGCATTATTGTCGGCACTACCGCAAAGGAGCCGAAGGAAAGAGACAGAGAATGGCCGCATTGTTGGGGCGCTTGCCAAAAGAGAGAAAAGGATAGATTCTTCTGGAGTCTTCTACTTTGTATCTCGCCGCAATAAGTGAACGTTCCTGAAGCTTCCAGAATAGTGCCTGGGAGATATAAATAGCGGTAAAGTGTGAGAAGAGTCAGTCAGACGTATGTGAAGGTTGAGTAGTCGTGCCGACGGAGACGGACAGACGATGTGAAGAGTTGTGCCGACGGAGAAGGGACGGTTCTTTGTGTTACGAATTGGGAGTCGTGCTGTTGGAGAATCGGAAAAGACTTTCTTGCTATTGCAACGAGTGTACAAGTTACTGTTTACGGAAATAAAAGTGTGTCTTTATCTCGACTACATCTGTCTTCTTTACTTCACACCCGCAACCAAAAGTTACAATATAGTAACACGCTCTTCTATCTACGTTATATTACTATAATGGATGAGCAAATTGATCGTCAAAAGACTCCGAAGACATTAGTCAAACTTCTGTTGTGTGAACCAGGAAATTGGAATCAAACACGTCGTAGCATCGGACCACGCCCTATGTGGCAACAATGAGTCCCCTTTGGGGAGGTGTGAACGAGCAGGCAAGGTAAAATAAGGAAGTTGGATGGACTAGTACTTTGACACCTTGGTTATGCGGTACCTATGGCCTCCGAAGGGACGCCCTGAAGAAGTGGTGAGGCCAGAGAAGACAAAGGGACGCCGATCCACGAGCTCCAACAAAGCAGTTCCAGATTAAAACTCCTCGTTGGCCCATAGTACAACCGGCAGCTGCCCCTGCTGAGCCGGACATATCCTCCGCGGAGCTTGGAGCCGAAGATCGCACCTCCGGGAGACGAAAGTTCACAAACAGCATCCGACCTGCCATGCACTGACCGAGACGGGGATTAACCTTTGAGAGGACCAAGCGGATGAAGGGTGAGGACAAAATGGGAATGGAGGTGAAATGGAGAGGGAGGAAATTCGGGGATGTGATGAACCTTCGCAGCTGTTTTCTAGCGACTGGCAAAACCCACCAATAAAACACTGGTGCAGGAAGGTCAACCAGGGGATTCGAACCCAGAATCTCCCAAAATCGCCTGAGCGATAACTCATCGAGGGTTTGCTCAGCCAAACATTCAAACTGTGGTTACAAGATTCGCCACACATGAATATCATCACAAAATATTTAAAAGTAAGAAATTCCACGAACCGTATCAAACGATTGTGTGATACTTGAGAGGTGTTATGATCCTTACTTTATATCAAAGCGCTCCAATGGTTCAATTTCAGTAACTGTCTTTAGCAAAGATCGAAGGAAAATATTTAATGCGCACTCGGGTGTACCTTTCCCCTCATCCTTCTCCTCCTCTTCCTCTTCCTCGTCTTCTGCTTTCTAGTGTATTCTGTTTGTCTCCCAGTCTAAATTCATTTAACAATTTGAACGCTTTATCTGTGCCACTCCGCTTTTCAAATAAGCGCCAGGTGTGTGTTTATTTGAGTGTGTTTATATTTCTTCCATTAAAACGGCAAATTCTTGTAATTAATGCCAAAATCAATCTTCAGATTGCAGATTTTGCATCGAAAATTTAAACACATGTATCGCAATGAGTTCTTCTAGGTAGTAGACCCCTCATCTTCCAGATATGCCGTACCACCGATTATTTAACCAGGACCCACCCCATCCCAGTACACAGGCGAGATAGGGTACCCAGTGGATCATGAACAAAAAATATCTTGTGTATTTTTAAATTTTAGCTCAATTTTTCTTGAAACTAGAGGTTTGTGCCTTTAGGTACAGTTATTGCAAAGTAGGAAAATAAGGAGTTGAACATTTCATAGCATTTAAAGCAACTGATAGCATTGCAGGGTGGTATGATTAATACATACCGGATGGACGGGAACCTATTACATACCTTCTAATACGTATTTCATAGAAGGATTACAAACAAAAAAGTCTAATGGCAGTTTGTTCTTTGATTAGCCTATTTCGAAAAAATAAATGATGTTTGTTCCAAATTGAATGCGTAATTCCACAAGATAATAGTTTACTTACAAGATGCGTAGAGTAACATTTCTGATATAGCTTCTGTAGTAATTATGGGACATCACACAGGTTTTCGAAATAATTAATCACCTAAGAGAATTAAAGAAATACTGCGAGCAGCTTTTTCAAACTGAAGTAACTCGACAATGTTGCATTGAGGTTGATCAGGGAATTGAACCGGCTTCTGGGTGTAAACAGGTAGGTCATTTGCATGGTGGTACAATGTTTTGGGAGATAACGATTCGATTGGCCTACACTCGCACAGTAAACCTGGAAGGACACGGCATGGTATTTGTTTGGGTTCACGAGACATCATGCTGCGGTGTTTGTTTATGTACTGAGCTAGTGAAAGTAACACACACACACACAATCTGCAGTGTTGCCAGCTTGTTCTCGACAAAGATAAAATATATCCGTAGGAAATGGTTACAGATAAAAACGTAAGAGGCAAAATATAATTCCAAATACTGTATCACTGGTTTACATTAATGTAATGACTTCCCTTCCAGGAAGTATAAGTGCTAGTGTGCATGGTAAAGTAGGAACCTTCCTCATCTTCTTCGTATTTATTATTATTATTATTATTATTATTATTATTATTATTATTATTATTATTATTATTATTATTATTATTATTATTATTATTATTATTAAAAGAATGGGTAATCCTTTGAGCTTCTAGCCCTTAGATTGGATATATTGTCTACATAAGACAGAATATTCATTTTCCGAAGGCTGCCTGTTACAACCATTTTATAATAATAGCACAATATAATGTATAGTCCATTACAACCATCTTGATTGCATAACTCAGAGAGTTTTACGCTTATTACAAACATTTTTCTTAATTTCTTTTTGTGCAAGTTTTGAAGAAGAGAAACTTTTAACTCTACAAGAACTCTGAACACATTTTTAGCCCTCAGCTGTTTTTATCTCTGTATGCAGTAATAAGTAAAGTAAGTGTATATAAATTTTTAAGACTGCCGCCTTCCCCTCATGCTTTTAATGCCGGATAAGCGCATAATAATGTAGTAGCGAGAGAGACAGAGAAAATG
This sequence comes from Tenodera sinensis, assembly GCA_030765045.1. NCBI lineage: Eukaryota > Metazoa > Arthropoda > Insecta > Mantodea > Mantidae > Tenodera > Tenodera sinensis. The sequence goes on from CM060970.1 coordinate 92,785,374, forward strand.
GGGAACAAAAAGAGCCTTCAGGTCTCGGCATTAAAAGACACGGAACATGGATTTAGTGTTCCATTCTCCCCTGACACGTTTGATAGTGTAGGTGTAAATTGGCTTAATCAAAACTCCATTCAGCGCATCTCTATTCATGCCACATGCAATGTCACCATTATCAGGCAGGCAGGAGGGGAAACCGTAAAATGAACATGTCCTGCATTCAGCACGCAATATTTTTACGTCATATTTGTGACTAATTTCTTCTCTGTCTCTCGTAATTTTAAGGTAATCCTTCCATTAAACTTTGACAAATATTTAAATTATTAAATAGCGCTTATTTCTGCCCTTTTCCCTTGCAATTGTACAATACGAATACGTTGAGCGTGGTTAACCGTTAAAAAAATATGTTGTTACATTCACATGATTATCTCCGCCTATTTTCTGCAAACTATTCTTATGCAAACTTATACTTCAATCTATCTGATGTAGTAAATTAAAATAAATATTGCAGTAATGGTAAGAAACTCTTATCTACTACTATAATAACAGTGATGGTTTAGTTCATAGTTACTAGGCAACAAAAGCTATACTTCATATTCTAACAAAATATAAAATACAGGTACAATAAAACGTAAAATACACTTTAATAATGATCATCTTTATTTTATTTTTCTTCATAATAATATTTCTGGAAGTATATTAATAGTTGAATCTTGGAGAGCTTTTATAGTTTTCCCTGATAAATCGTGAAAATCCCCTTCAGTCATTTTTACTTTAAACTCACATATGAAACTAGCATCCAAAACTGCAGGATTTAACAAGTCTTTAATGTATCATGTCTTTTTTACCCAAGCCCACGTTACTTTTTACTTGCTCTACTATGTATAATACGTGGAGGAAATATTGCATTCCACCCAAAAATTCAATGTCGAGATTTCACCGGAAATTATTTATATATATATTATTTATTATATTATATGTATGAGCCCTAAACCCAAAATAGCATTTTTACAACAACTTGGGTAAAAATCAAAGTTGGTATTTACGTTTAATGTATTTTAAGGATGCGACACGAAGATTTTGAAGAAAATAGCCCCACCATAAACTACCCTTTACATGGAACATTTTTCGAAAATTTTGATTTTCTTGAAAATGGCTCAAACGATTTTGATTAAAATGTCATATGTTTGAGATATTTTGATGACCAGTGAAATGTATGTCTTGAATTTTCTGGCTATAGCCCTTGTAGTCCTATTCACTCTGGATGACTTTTGCATAACTGGTAAGCCATAAGACAAAGGCCAAATCTTACTATACAAAAAATGTAGATCCCGTTAAAACGCACAATTTATGTCCGAATAAACTTTTTTATAGAGTGAACCACTTCGGAGATATTCCTTGTTATTTGTGTAAGTTTTGGACAACTTCTACTTCTATCAAATGTAACATCGTTATGCATATTTTTGTATCTATGTTAACCGTGCATACAGAATGGAATTTGAAAGCTTTAAAAGATTTGAATATGGCTCAAAGTCTACTGCATTCCTATATTCTCCTTGTGCCTACAAAGAAATAAGTAATAAGATAATTTCTGCAAATGTTTAACTCAACGAACGCGCAGAAGATATAGGAATAAGTTTATAAGAATCGTTAGTACAAGAGTAGAGAAAGTCATGTAAATGTAACACATCAGATTTTTCTCTAAACATACCGTTTTCTCAGCAAATAAGATTCATTAAATATGCTAAATATATAACATATACCAAAATATTCTTAACGTAGTTAACATATTGTAGAGAACGCGTTACAAAATTAGGATCAGTCACTCGCGGCTCTTAGAATTCTCCCTTCAGTTGTTTCTAACTTGAGTCTCTCGTTACAAATCTCTACTTTTGCACTCTGCCTAAATATCTATTGTTTCCTAACGAGACTGTCTATTGCCAGTATCATATCAGCGCCGCCAGTACGGTGGAATTTCATCCCGCAGGGGCTCTTTTCCTTGCCAGTAAATCTACTAACATCGTGCTGTCGCTTTTAAGCACACTTAAAAACCATCTCTCTGGGCAGCATTTGAAATCGCGGCCTTAGGGTCAGTACACATCCGCTGTAGGGTGCGAGAGATGCAATAAGCCGAACTTTTAAAAAGGGGGTCACTATGATGAATTTTTGACCACAACACGCTAACGAATAGAAACTTAGCAACTGAAAAAAATGTATTAACTACTTGACAATTCAAAACAATAATAAAGAATATCTCGGAAATGGTTACCACCAGAAATAGTTTGATAAAATGATATTGGGGTTTCAGTTTAAAATTTATAGCAGATTTTGCTGTTAGCATAAAAGCAAACACCTTTTGTCTGTAACATGCTTTTATTACAAAATATTTCAGAGGGGCGAAAATTATTATATTTCACTAGTTTGAATTTAACAAAATGAAATCGTCGTTTAAATGTAGATATTAAGTTATTAACACAAAATAAGAAATGGGTTTCTAAAACACATTGACCTGATTATGGAATTAGCTTGAATTTATCCACTAAATAAAATGTACCTAACAACATTGTTTTCTCGCCTCAAATGAAGAAACATTGGCCATAAATTATTTTATTCGAATGTTGCTTTCAACATAATCAGCTGTTTATTCGCTGTTGTTTTTCAATCAACTGTTTTTAGTGGTATCATGGAAATAGAAGGGAATTTGAGAGCAAATCATTTAGCGATCTAGTATTAAAAGGTCGACTATCACTTCAATCTTCTGTATTTCCTTTTTACTTTATAATGAATATGCTAATTATTATGGCTTGCAATTAGTCATTGTTAATCGAGATAAACATACATTATGCATTTACACATTTCATGATAGGTATAAGAATAATGCAGTGAACTGAACCATAGGCAATCTTTTAAAAGTGGGCCACGGTGATGGTTTTATAGCAGTTTAGATTTAAAAAAACGTGTGAAGTATTTCAGCATTCAAATCAACAACTACTAATATCTTGGAAATAGTTAACGCAGCAAACAAATTCAGCAGACAAACTGTATTGTTTAACGAGTTCCAAGTTTTTGTGTATTATGATTTAGTCTCTCTTAAGGTTTACCAGCAATACAAAAATCATTCAGAATGAAGACGACTACCATAGGGTATTCGCTGAAAATTCAAGTTACGCATTTCATAGGTCATTAAAATATCTTAAATGGCACTTTAAAGGAAATTGCTTCTGTGTAAATTTCTAAAAATCTTCATGTCATATGTTTGCAAGACGAACTTAAACACCAACTTTGGTATTTAACCAATTCTATGTTTTGAAATTAAGCTGTTCTCGCACACACACAGCCACCCGCCCCCACCCGCACCCCCACCTGAACACCCACCCACACCTACATCCGCACCCGCACCCACACACGCACACGCACCCACAACCACACACAAGGGGTGACAAGTTTTGCTTGCGAAAAAAGAAAGATTAAAAAGCGTGATGGGTCTAACATCAAACGTTATACATAGTTCATTGGTAGCTAACTACAAACGTAAATATATGATAAAAATATCTAGAAAGCATCCCATGGTAGTTTGCAATAAAATGTATTATCTTGTTAATATAAATTAGTTTTTATTTTAAACTTATTACAACATTTTGAAATATAATGAACTAGTTGACCTTATATCGCTATAGAATAAAGTCTTCATACTTAAACATTTTCTACCTTTTAATTCGCTTTTTTTTATAAAAGCGTGTTTAGAAGTTTTCTAAACTATAATTTATTTGACACTGGGAGCCTTATAAAATGTGTTTTCAATGAATTTTTGGGTTGAATGAATACCTCCTCTTCTTACTATAAATAAGTATAAAAATAGTACAGCGATAGTGGGTAGAGAAAATTTTGTGAATCTAATGCGTCAGAATTTTGTTTTCTCTACTAAGTATAGCAAGTAGGGGAATTATTGTATTCAACCCAAAAATTCAACTTCAAGATTTCACTGTAAATACATATTCGGAGGCTCCCTGAACACCGTAATTCAAAAAAGAAAAGCCGGTTAAATCCTACTGGGTATTTAGGTTCAAAGATGCGACATCACGATTATAAAAAACTCTCCCACCCAGATTACACTTTGTAATTAATATTTTTCAAAAAAGTTCATTTTCTCAAAAATGTCTAACATTTTGATTAAAACAATATATGTTTAAGATTATAAGTTTTATGACAAATGAAATGTATATCTTGAATATTCTGGGAATGTCCTCAAAAGTTCTTTTCATTCTGAATGACTTTTGCACTCCTAAGATAGACAAAATCTTATTCCACAGAAATATAGATGTCTATAAAGCACACAATCTATGTAAAATACATTTTTGTTTTTTGTGGAGTGAAATATTTTCGAGATATTCCTTATTATTTGTGTGAGTTTTGTAATACTTATACTTTTCTCAAATGGAAGGTCATTACTCACTTTTTTATTTCTTGTCTATGCAAAGAGAACGGAATTTCAAATTTCATATAGCAATCAGCTTTAGAGGATTTGACTGCATTCCCATATTCCCGTTGAACCTACAAGAAAATTAGCAATAGAAATATTTATCTCGACTAATATGAAGTTGATTGAGGAACAAATGTTTGCAAGAATAATTAGCACAAGAGTAATGAAAGTCATATGAGTGCAACACATGAAGAGTTTTCAACCAATTTTGTAGGTTGCTTCCTAACACAAGGCATTTGAGCTTGGACTGCAACACCATGCAAGTGCTAGGTAGTTCGCTGATAGATAGCAGCACTCCAGTCAGACCATTTCCAATTCAAGCACTGCACCGCTACACTGCGGTAGGGTGATGATGGCGGAATGAGTAGTAGGGTAAACACAACGATTATACCCCCGCTTTGTATGGGGCAAATTCCACACTAGCGTTTAGTCTTCTATAGCTGCAATCTGGGTCGCCAGATCAAGGTGCAGGAACAGAGCTTTGTAATTAATTGCTTCTCAAACGATATTGTGTGGCTGGTTAATGTTTACAATAGCTTAGAACAGCTGAATGTCCCAACATCTGTTCATTTCTGAACAAAAAGACTTCAGCTTAAAAATGCACTAATTTGTTTATTGCAATTTTACTCCATTCATCCATCTACCTACCTACCTACCTACCCACCCACCCACCTACCCACCTACCTACCTACCTACCCACCCACCTACCTACAGAAAGTAGAGGAAGTATTGCATTCCATTCAAAAATTCGATGTGAGATTTCACCGGAAATATATTGTTTTGAGGCCCCCTGAATAAAAAAACGCATTTTTGGAAAAAGGTCCGTGTGTGTGTCAGTCTATATGTCTGTCAGCCTGTGGACAACATAACTAAAAAACGAAAAGTCGGTTAAAAACCAAAGTTGGTACTTAAGTTTAATGTCTTTCAAGGATGAGACATGAAGATTTTGAAGAAAAGAGCCCCACTCTAAACTACCCTTTACATGGAAAAATTTTCGAAAATTTTGAAAATGGCTCTAACGATTTTGATTAAAATACCATATGTTTGAGATATTCTTATGACAAATGAAATGTATATCTTGAATTTTCTGGCTATAGCCTATGTAGTCCTGTTTAGTCTGGATGAGTTTTGCATAACTCGTAAACCGTAAGAGATAGACAAAATCTTACTCTACAAGAAATGTAGATCTTGCTAAAATACACAATTTATGTCCCAATAAATTTTTTGTAGAGTGAACTATTTCTGAGATATTCCTTGTTTTGTGTCAGTTTGGGAAAACAACTTTCGTGCAATGGAACATTGTTGTTCATTTTTTATATGTTAAGCGTGCAAAGAGAACGGGATCTCAAAGCTTTAAAACATTTGACTATCGCACAAAACCTAGTGTATTCTAATACTCCCCTTGCACATACAAGGAAATAAGCAATACAATAATTTGTATAAATATTTATCTCAACATACACGAAGAAGATATAGGAATAAGTTTGTAAGAAGGGTTAGTACAAGAGTAGAGAAATTCATGTGAATGCAACACATATTTTTATGAACAGCATAACTCAAATAAGGAAGACGGATTAACCCCAAAGCTAGCTATTTAAGTTTATGGTTTCAAAGGCGCGATACGAAGCTCTTCAAGAAAATCCATGCAACACAAAATGCCTTTACCTAACAATTTTGTAATTATTGATGTTCTCAAAACTGGCTCTAACAAATTTACCACCTGTTTATGTGTATATAGAATGTTCTGCGAACAGCCTCTGAAGATCTCTCTGTTCTGAATTATATTCGTATTATAGGTAAACTAAAGGACAGACAAAGCGTTATCAGAATAACAAATGTAAATATCTTTAGACACACGATTTATTTCAAGTACCGTTTGTGCGGCATTAGTCGTTTCCGAGATATCCGTTAATATTGATTTAAATGCTTCAATACTTTGTATGTTGTTTGAAGCAGTGTCACTATTCACTTGTTTCTCGGAAATTATAGAAGGAGTATTGACTTTAAGGGATATCACACAGCGATAGTAACTCTGTTTTAAATATTTAATGTTGAATTTGGTTTGTGTGTCTCTGCTGTGATCACAATGAAATGTATAATGCAAATTCAGCAAATATTTTGCGACTTTGCATTAAGTTTAAGCTTTCGTAAGAACAATTTCAGTAATCTAAAAGAAACGGTAAGGAGCAGAATATAAATATAAAATCTAATGTGGCTAGAAAAAAGCAGTTACACAAGTTCCTCTACCATTTTCCTCTATTGTGCTTGGATATATAAACAAAAAATAAAATTGGTCGAATGTTGAAAGTAAGCATTATCTGTTCAGATCTTGTGATGTGTGCTCGGAAGGAAAGCCACTCCTCCCCTTGTTACTTCAGTAGCTGATAATAAATATACAATAGATGGGGAGAACCGACACATTGTGTCACTTCTCCTACATCGTAGTTTTAACACCTTCCACTGCCTCGCAGCGATTAGCGTCCTGCTATTGCCTGTCTACCTCAGAGAACCGGTCAGTCCTTCAAATTGTGTCAATAAGTGGAGAAGCTGAGTGCTGGATTGCGTTACTATCACACCTCTTCCCCATGCCTGAAATATTCAGACACATGGCGAAAATATGTTTTCGAGTTCCGGCCTACCTTGGAGTTTCACCCGCCGTAGATGTGGACGTATGTATGGGGTAGCGCAAGCCGATTCAAAATTTCGCCTGAAAGAAAGCTAACGGAATGAAGGATGAAATAAAGCTATGAATGTAACGAAGGGGAGGGACAGGAAATTCGGAGCATTCACCTGGTGACCCGGGGAAACCTCCGACTGAAGCCATGGGTCAGGAAGGTCGACCTCGGGGATTGAACCCGTGATCTCCCGAATGTGGGCCACAGACGTTACCGCTTGAGCCATCCCGCTCGGCTCGTGTTTATGTGATGATGTGATATGATAATGCAATAATGTGTTTCTATCACTCTGTGCTGCTTTTGCTCGGAGCTGGCTCTTACGTCACAAATGCAGCAGTGTCTACCATTTGACCACATGCACGATGTTTGCTTTAGTCGCTCACCAGACATCCACTTGTTTCCATTTTGTTTATGAGTGTTAAAATTATTTTTTTTTCTGGGAGACTTCAAGCACTAAATAGTCTTTGGTAAGCCCTTCGAGTAGCTGTAATTGAATTCGTAATCCAGTATTGCTGCACAAGGAGAACCGTTGATTTAATGTTGCTCCATTTCACGACTAGAACAACATGTCAAAATCAGCTGCCAACTATAAAAGCAAAAAGAAGGAATAAAGAATAAACAACGGCGCATCTCGTAACAAGGAATGAAAATGTCACAAATATTCCGCTTAATTTGGCACTAAATGAGACACTGGGAAAATTTCCAGTCGAATACCTAAATAAACAAAGTTTTAATTCTATATAATAAGATTATAGGCAATAGTAGTGAAAAGTAATACTTTAAAAATACACCAGAGAAATTATGATAAAGCGCAGCCTCTAAAGGATATTGAGAGCACTAAATGTGAAGCAATACATTTAAGACCAGGAGAAGAGCGCCAGAATGCAGATATTTTTGCTTCTTTTGGAATAAGGCTCAGATATTTATCATGTTTTGACAGATCACGAGGTTATATATGAGAGGGGCGCGGTGGTTCGGATAGATAAATGGATTGCTTTAAATGTAAAGGGGTTGTGCTAAGGATACTTAAAGAAGATAATGGAAGAAGCTACAAAGGAATATCAACTGAACGGTTTATTATGTTGGAAAATAAAAGGACTAACATTATGTATCTCAATATACTCGTATGTTGAGATACGCATTGTTCATGGGAGCGATATATTATTTCGCTAAGGGCTGTACAAGAATTTAATGTGATATGAAACGAAGGTACACGTGAATAACTTAATATAATCGAAATGATGAAATATAACAACACAAATCTTTTGTTATATTTACATGACTTTCTCCACCTGTAACGTTTATTAGTTTGTGTATAGACTATTCTTACGAAAATTTATTATTAGACTTCGTCCCGGGTTGCATGTGGTCGGTATTTCAGTTATGTTTGCAGGGAGGTTTTGTGATGTAGCACAGGTTGGGTAGGGGCGGTATAGTCATGTCGCCTTAGAAACACGTTACTGTAGCGGTGTGTCGTCCTCCCCTTTCCTACCTCCTCTACTGTCAACGAACATTAAGTGCAAATATAGTGAAGCAGCGCTCAACGTAACGTCGTTTGCAGCCCGGACCGGAGCCTAGTTATTACTTTACTTTATGGTTTCTGGTATGGACCACGTCTTCTTGGCTTTTTTAAGAAATTAAAAATTATGCCGACGTTTCGCCGCATAACTATGCTCGGCTTCTTAAATGGGTGACTGCAAAAAAGCCATCCAAATAGTCACTGCCTATTCTGACTGACCTTATCCCGTTCCACTCGTAATCCTACTGGCTCCTTCTCCTCCAATAGGAACTTGACCTGCTAATATGGTCCTGCATATTGTGTTGGGTGGTTTGCCCATGTCGCGGTTCAGACTGCTCGTTTCTTTAAATATTGCTATGCTTTCCCTTACTGTTCTTTGAGAGAAATTATCACAGATTGCTAAAATTTTTAAATTGTCAAGGTCAATGTGGTGGTCGGTGTTTTCTGCATGTTCTGCGATCGCAGATTTTTCTGGTTGAGGGAGTTTTATGTATCTTATATGTTCCTTTTTCTTGTATTGATAGATCTGCCTGTTTGTAAACACCTGAATTATTTTTCAAAGCGTTGTTATCTTTGACTGTCTTATAAAGCTACGCAGCTTTTTCACTGACGTGCATCTTGTTTGAATTTTGTGCTGTTGCAATGTCTTTCCGTAACTCCTGGTGCGTAAGATATGTAAGCTTTCTTCGCGTCAGTCTTTTCTGGATTTTGATATTTCTGTATTGGCACATCTCGGTTCAGATAGCCGTTAGCCTTTAGTAATCTTAGAGATATTTTAGTTCTGAGTCCAGAGTTTCTTTGTCGCACACAAGGCACACTGATGGAGTGTGTTTATCATTGCTGTTTTTATAGCGGTCCATACCGTAAATAAAAATGTAATGAACAAAGGCCGTGGAAGCCTACGTAACCAAACGAATTTAGTAAAATGCACTGTTTGGGAGCATTCTTAGTTTCCTATCATCTTATGGGATCTCGTAAGGGGTGGGGATAACAAATACTAACCAATGAATTGCTTGACAGTTGCAATACGGGATTAGAGGCGTGGCGCTGAAATGAGAACAAGGAAGGTTGCCGGGGCCTCGTAGGAAAGTATTTTCGTTTTCTTTAGATTTATCTCCAAATTCTTAATGCTTATTATGGAAAAATGTTGCAAATGCTACTTGAAATAAGCAGCATTTATTGACTTAAACGATTGTTATAAGAAAAGCTTTAACTTGGTCCTAAAGCGTCAAGTTTTAGAGCAAATATTTCAAAAATTCTACAACGTGACAATGCTGTTGCAGTTGAAATTGGTTGTTATGTTTTAGATTTACTCCATTAATCTCTGTGGATGTTGAGAAGCTGTTTAAAAAAGCATTTGGTTGTCATGCGCAACGAGTGCCGCATTGCAATACACATTTTTTTTTTAAATTCATTTTTGTGTCAATTACAACACTAGCATTTTTATAAAACTTTGAAGTTATTTAAAATATGACGTTCGAGTTATTGAATAGTGTAATCTACTAAATAAATGGATTTCTCATATTGCCTTTTATAATATTTATAATGCCTTTTCCTGCCTATTTTAGCTATTTATAGTGCCTCTTTAGCTGCTTATTTTAATGATTTATAATGCCTAAACATCCTGTCTCTGGTTATGACTATGTCCGACCATCGCAATAAATACTAGCTTAACAACTGGAGAGAGGGAAAGAAAGCGAAGCTACCAAGGCTTCGTTAAATGATACTCTTACAGTTTACTAAATTCACTTTCTGTACAAGAAATATATTCATTGACAGAAGTGGAAACGGAAACGGGAGATTTCATCCATTTGATGCCAGATCTGTCCTTATACCTTCAAAGGTGCAATATTTAAGAACAGCAAGGACACTTATTTAATTACTCCTCCAGGGAAGCGCACACGGTAGAAGCATGCCCTCGGTTAAATGTTCAATGGGAGTGTTGCACATGTGCGCATGCGCCGAGTGAGGGAACGTAATAATCTCTGAGAAACTCTGCAGCAGTACACCTTTCCAATTTTCTCCCCAAATGAAACAAACACTGAAATAGTAATAGAGTATCACCAGAGGCTGCTGATTTACGACTCTCCACTTTTGGTTTTTCCCCTTGCACCCTCGTGCTGTGTGCTAGAACAAACTCGTGAGGCATCTTAATGCATCTCCGAATCTCGTCGAGAAGGGAGAAAACTCTGAGTTACAGCACAGCCATTTTTACTTACTCTACTGGTAAGTAGGGGAGTACTAAATTCCACCCAAAAATTCGATGACGAGATTTCACCGGAAATATATGTTTGAGGCCCCCTGAATCCAAAAAAAAGAAGCATTTTTAGAAAAAGATCCGTGTGTGTGTCTGTGTGTCAGTCTGTCAGTCTGTGGACAGCATAACTCAAAAACGAAAAGTCGGTTAAAAACCAAAGTTGGTATTTAAGTTACGAAGATTTTGAAGAAAATAGCCCCACCCTAAACTACCCTTTACATGGAAAATTTTTCGAAAATTTTGATTTTCTTGAAAATGGCTCTAACGATTTTAATTAAAATGCCATATGTTTGAGATATTTTTATAACAAATGAAATGTATATCTTGAATTTTCTGGCTATAGCCCTGTAGTCGTATTTACTCTGGACGACTTTTGCATAATTGGTAAACCGTTAGAGATAGACCAAATCATACTATACAAAAAACGTAGATCTTGGTAAAATACACAATTTTTCTCAATAAATTTTCTTGTAGGGTGAACCATTTCGGAGATATTCCTTGTTATGTGTGTGAGTTTCGGAAAACTTAGAACTTTAGCGAAATGCAACAACGTTGTTCATTTTTTTATATGTTAATCGTGCAAAGAGAACAACAGAATCTCAAAGGTCAAAAGGATTTGACTGTCACACAAAGCCTTCTGTATTCCAATATTTCCCTTGCATATACAAGGACATAAGCAGTAAGATAATTTGTACGAATGTTTATCTTAACTAACATGGAGATATAGGAGTATGAGTTTGTTAGAATGGTTAGTACAAGAGTAGAGAAAGTCATGTGAGTGCAACACATCAGATTTTTTCCTCCCAGACACACCAAATTATTATCATCATTATCATCATTATCATTATCATTATCAATATCATTATCATTATCATTATCATTATCATTATTATTATTATCATCATTATTATTATCATTATTATTATCATTATTATTATCATTATTATTATCATTATTATTATTATCATTATTATTATTAATTTCTGGCAATATTACATACCTCTGCCTACAGGTGTTCAGAATATACATTTTTGAGAAAACAAAAATAATTTGTATTTTTTTAATCTTATAAATTAGTTATTCGCTTTTCAGTATATGTGCTCTATTTATGTGTCTTCAAGTTCAGTCTTTGGTTTCAAAAACTAAAAATGTGATTAGCTTTAAAGGAATTAAATACTAAAATAGCTTTTAAGATATGTTCAATGTCCATCAAAACAAAGAAATAAATTACATTAAAAGTGTTTTTCCTCCTTCTACAGTTTGACGGTGTTTGTTGGGCAATTAGAGTTTGTAAAATAATAAAATTGTTATGATGTTTTAGTGTTTTATGGTCTTGGAATATTTTGAATAGTAATGTATTTTTGCACTGTGAATAAATTTAGTAATTGATTGCTTCAAAACTATAGAACACATTGTGCTGGACTTTTATGTGGTAGTTTATAACATAAACAACCCTTAAGTGCGCACTGTTGGTTTCATAGAATATTACTAATTACTACGAGTGCTATTTGAGAACTAATCTCTGTTGTAGGTACACGGAAAGTATTATGGACAGCGCCACTATTTTTACATTGCCATGCAAGGTGATGCAGTGCGTGTTAGAGAAAATGTAAATTTGCGACGCATTCTTACCTAATGAGTGAAAATCCTCGCCAATTGCAAGGTGCATAGTGCTATTAGATGTCTTTAGCAAACTTAGATGAACAATTCAAAACAACCGGCGTGGTATTCTTACAGCCAAAGTTGTGCTTTTGCGTGGCAATGCTCGACCTGTCTGTGCTCGAAAAGCTTAGGATTGTATTAAGCTAGAAATTTTGAACGAAGCCAAGAGTACTGATTTTATTAATTGCAGAAAATCAAAAGATGTTCACGAAAACTTAAGGGTGTGATTTTTTTGTGTGAATATTGCTGCACTTGTGAGAGTGCCGATTTGAGGTTTTCTTACAGGCACATTGGAGAAAGAACCTCATTGCCTTCTGGCTGCCATGGTAATTATGTCATTCATTTTTTGACACTGGTGCCAGAAATAGGGTCATTTTGCACGACTTATGCCATCATAATAAGCCATTTTAATGCTAGGATTGATAAAAATTTACGTTAAATTCAAATAAATAATAAGCTATAGCAAGAATGGTGTGTGGAACCTACTAAAATCAACAACACGATATACCTTATTAAGTTGGGACTATAATAGGGGTATAGTTTAATAGTATTTGCTCTTACAAACATTATGTTATGGCCTTTCAAAGGTTTGTTGCACTTTGGAATATGGTGCAGGAAGTTTTAGCGGAACAATACGCCTTTTGTTCGTTGCTCTGCATATACTCGCCATTTTGCTCTCTTGTTCCCCTTCAATTGTCTAGGGCAAGGCAGAACGTCTTGAATACTGCAGTAATTGTAATAAGGACACCGAGGAAATATGTGTTGAAGAAAACTCTACCCTCCCATCCCTTTGTCTTACTTACGGAGCAAAGTGTAAACGTTGTGTGTGTGTGTGCTCTTTTCACAAGGAACGCATTCCTTACTCTTGCTTTAAGTGATTTAGTTTCGGGCGCTATTCTCGTTGCTAGGGCAATTTAGAAGCGAAACTTAGAGTGTTTCCACAAAAGCAGATCTGTAGAATCATTCCTTTCTCAAGTCTAACTTGCTACATAGAGTAACACATTTATTTGAGGTATTCAAAGCAGCATCTTAAACAGAAAAGAAAAATAGGACCCAAGTTAAAGCAGCCTTTGAGCACTAACGGAACGATCTTGCTTCTTTCTCTTTTATGTCATGCCACAAACATCTAATTAATTAGTGGGAGCTTTTCGAGGACATTTTAAAACAGTTAAGAGGAAAGATACAAAAGTTGCTCACGACAATTTGTTTACAAACTACAGAGTGCACGAAAGACAAGTATTCAACAAATTCCATGAAATCACGTGCAGTCGAGCACATGGAAACCTGCCGATATAATATGTTGTAAGGGAATACCTAATAAATCGCCTCTGCCACTCCTTACCTGCTCCTAGCACTTCTTTATACTTCGATCACGAGACTGAACCCGACCTTTGCCATAGCTTAATGTTCCAGCTCCAGCCCTTGAGATAAAATTAACACGAGACGGGCTCATCCAGCGGCTGTGGGACCATCGTTGCGCAGTGTGCCTTCCAGCCACTCAGGTGAAATGTTATACTCCTCCCTTCTCTCTCCGCCGAGCGGTTAGCGCGCTCGCCTACCACCTAGGCGGCCCGGGCTCGATCCCAGGGACCCGCATGTGGTATTTGTGGTGGACGAAGCGGCGTCAGGGCGGGTTTTCTCCGGGTGCTCCGGTTTCCCGCGCCATCTCATTCCCCCGGTGCTCCATCTTCATTCCATGTATCATCAGTGTCACCGCCTGTGGTGCCGTAGTAGTAAAAGCGGGCGTTAAACACTACAACAACAACAACTCCCTTCTCTCCACTCACCTTGGCCTGACCTTTGTTCTTAGACTAATGCGCGCGCATGTGTGTGAGTGTGTGTGCGTGCCTTTGAACAAAATAACAAAAAGAAAACTTAGTTAAATACCAAACTTGGTATTTAAATGGAGCCCTTTCCATCGATAAGATATGCAGATTTTTAAGAATAGCCCCACCCTAACATTTAAAAGAAATATTTGTCGTTTAAATGTTTTCCAAAAATAGCTCTAACGAATTTGATTATAATAGCATCTGTTTCAGACCTCTGACAAGTGAATGTGTAAGCTCTCTTCGTTCAAAGGGAACTTTGCATGAACCGTGATCAAAAGAAACTTAGTACACACAAAAAGTTGGACTGTTAAAAGACTAAATTTATTTTAAAGTATTATGTACGCTTTATTTATTTAAGTTTTCCAACAATTTGTGATTCTTTAATGCTTATCGTACTCTATTTTGCCTAAGAAGTCGATATTGAGTCGGAAATACTAGTTTTTATGATTCAAAAGCAAAAGAGAAGCTCTTTTAGAAAAAGAAAGTCCATGTCTTTCTATCTACGAATGTCAACAGCATAACTCAAACATCAAACATTTTTTCAACACTAAACATATTATTTAAGTTTCCAAGAATGCGACATGGTGATTTTCAAGAAAATACATCGGTTTTAAACTAACCTTTACGGGGAAAATTCTGAATCATTCGTCATTTTCTCTAAAATAGCCAAAAGGATTTTAATTAAAATACATATGTTTAAGATATCTGACGAGAAATAAAACTGAAATTTTGAATTCTTTGTGAATAACCTGTAAGTTCCTCCTGGTTTTAATAAATATTTTCATAATTTTGTTCAACTTATGAACAGCATAAAAATACACATATCTTTAGATCAGTTCATTTAGCTTCATTTTTTGTGGAATTTACCATTTCCTAGACTTTCTTCCTTATAGATTCCAATTTTCAAATATTTATACTTTTTTGTCGCGGTGCCATTGAAAGAATGCGGAATTTCAAAGCCATCCCATAGAGATCCGCTTTTCAAATATTTGACTATAGCTTCACTAGTATATTCATACCTACAACGAAATTTGTAATGAGGTTATTTTTACAAAAGTTTATATTGATTGAAATTTATTATATATTAAGGATGAAAAAAGGCTAAAAATTTCCAAAATTGCCAAAAATGGATTTTTGTTTTATCAAATAGTATAAATCGTCTGCTTTATTTTGATATGCTTTTTAGAGCCTTACGGCCTTTTTATCTATGTCACATGGCCGTCTAACTGATTGCCTGTAGGTGGTCGTGTCCATTTAAATCCATACAGTTCCATTATCCTTGCTATGACTTCAAACTTAGTTTTTCCACGTTTTTATTTTTAGCACTGTTTGCTCTTTAAAATGCTCCACACGATGCAATTTTCAGTACTTATGCATGAAATTTGGTGTACCTGCTTATAAACAACATTAAAAAGAAATGATGCGACACTTTTCTCATAAAGTGAATAACTGCTGAGTAATTAAATATTAAAGTTTACATTTCAAAATTTAAATGAAAAAAATAATGAATTCAAACTTTAAAAATTATTTTTATCCAAACTAATAACAAGATTAATAAATTATCTCATCAATTTGCTAACATTCTATTACAGGACATAACTGAAAATTATCAAGTTTTTCAAATCAAAATTGCATCATGGGGAACCATTTATACAAATATTAAAAAAAATATAATAAAATATAAATATGTTTGCAACTAATCTGCCTGAATGTATGAAATTTAGCACAGTTACTCCTCACTATACAGTGATTGTTGTGTTAAAATTTCAAATCAATCCAATGAAAACTGTAGATTTTCAAAATTTCACAGTTGGGTATCCTTAAAACAGCGATGATCATCGTTGATAAGTTTTATTACTGGAAGTAATCGCTGTTATTTCATGGTCGACTTTAGCGAATTTTGGTCGAAAGTCAACCATGAAAAAACAGCGATGAAGTTAAAAAATTACTGCCAGTAATAAAATTAACCAACATTTAGTATATTAAGGAATTAGGTTTTGTCAAAGTAGCTTGTAGAAGAGTGGATAGGGAAAATCATATGTGTAGCAGATCAGATTTTTACTAACTCTACTACATATAGTAAAGTAGAGGAAGTATTGTTTCCACCGGAAATATATGTTTGAGGTATCCTGAATCCGAAAAAAGCATTTTTGGAAAAAGGTCCCTGTGTGTCTGTCAGTCTGTGGACAGCATAACTGAAAAACAAACGTCGGTTATCAACCAAAGTTGGTATTTCAGTTTAATGTCTTTCAAGGATGAGACACGAAGATTTTGAGGAAAATTGCTTCACCCTAAACTATTCTTCACATAGAAAATTTTTGGAAAATTTTGATTCTCTTGAACAGACTAACGATTATGATTAAAATGCCATATATTTGAGATATTTTAATGACAAAAGAAATGTATATCTTGAACTTTATGGCTATAGCCCATGAAGTCCTATTTACTCTGCATGACTTTTGCATAATTGGTAAACCGTGAAAGATAGACGAAATCTTAGTATACAGAAATGTAGATCTTGCTAAAACACACAATTTATATCCAAATACATTTCTTTTGTAGAGTGAACCATTTCGGAGCTACTTCTTGTTATTTGTGTAAGTTTTGGAGAACTTATACTTCTGTCAAATGGAACATCGTTACTCAATTTTTTATAAGTTGACCGTGCAAAGAGAACGGAATTTGAAAGCTTTAAAACATTTGACAGTCGCACAAAGTCTACTGTATTCTAATATTCCGCTTTCACCTACAAGGAAATAAGCAATAAGATAATTTGTACAAATGTTTCAACTAACATGAAGAAGATACAGGAATAAGAGTTTGTAAGAATGGTTAGTACAAGAGTAGAGAAAGTCATGTGAGTGCCACACATCAGATTTTTAATCAAAGTTTCCCACTAGAGTGTATGTAAATGAGTGGTCAATAGTGGAGCCTGTAGAAATGCGATTGGTGAAGAAGGAGCTTACAGAAACATTTCCAGAACCTTCTGTTGCAAAGGGTGGAATTGACCGCATTCGTACACGCAGGAGTTATGCTGACTTGCTAGGGCACAGCCTCTTAAAATGTAAAATGCCTTATCTTCATATTCATGATGTCATATATCCTACCCTTATGTTGAGCACCCTGCCGCAACTTTGTATCTGGTCTCCACCCCTCTTATGAATGCATGTATGTATGCAGGGGAGGAAAAAGCTTCCGGCAGCAACGAAAATCGCTATGAGGTGGTTTTGTCGTACTTCCTGTAAAAATGTTGGAGTACATAATAGCTGTGTTTTTCGTCCCTTTGCTCTTTAGCACTGCAGTACACAATCCAGATAAAAGATTGCCTAGAGAAGTCTATGTTAACATAAATGCACGTAAACAAACTACATTCAATTTTACGACGCCAAAGATATAAGTGTACAAATCAGAACACTCGGGACTCCTTGTTTCTACTTACAAGAACCTGACTTCCCTTTGGGTGATTCCAGAGAACACAAAAGTTTCTCTCTCTTTTCTTACAGCTAATTTTCTCTAAATCCTCGTATCTGCTGTGTTGCACTCATATGACTTTCTATACTCTTGTACAAACTATTCTTACAAACACTCAAACGATAGTCAAATGTTTTAAAGCTTATCACTATGTGATGCCATTGAAATCAGAGAAAAGTATACGTATTGCAAAATTCAAACAAATAAGAAAGAATATCTCGGAATTGGTTCATTCTAAAAAAAAGGGTTGACAAATTATGTATTTCAGTGTGATCTATATTTTGTATAGTAAGATTTTTCTGTCTCTTACGATTCACGAGTTATGCAAAAGTCATCTAGAGTGAAAAAATCTGATGTGTTGCACTCACATGACTTTCTCTACTGTTGTACTAACCATTCTAACAAACTCTTATTCCTATATCTCCATGTTAGTTAAGATAAACATTCGTACAAATTATCTTACTGCTTATGTCCTTGTGTATGCAAGGGGAATATTGGAATACAGAAGGCTTTGTGCGACAGTCAAATCTTTTTGACCTTTGAGATTCCATTCTCTTTGCACGATTAACATATAAAAAAAATGAACAACGATGATCCTTTTCACGAAAGTTCTAAGTTTTCCGAAACTCACACACATAACAAGGAATATCTCCGAAATGGTTCATCCTACAAGAAAATTTATTGAGACATAAATTGTGTATTTTAGCAAGATCTACATTTTAGTATAGTATAATTTGGTCTATCTCTAACGGTTTACCAATTATGCAAAAGTCGTCCAAAGTAAATACGACTACAGGGGCTATAGCCAGAAAATTCAAGATATACATTTCATCAAAATATCTCAAACATATGACATTTTAGTCAAAATCGTTAGAGCCATTTTCAAGAAAATCAACATTCTCGAAAAATCTTCAATGTAAAGGGTAGTGTAGGGTGGGGCTATTTTCTTCAAAATCTTCGTGTCGCATCCTTGAAAGACATTAAACTTAAATACCAAGTTTGGCTTTGAACCGACTTTTCGTTTTTGAGTTATGCTGTCCACAGACTGACAGACACGCAGACACACACACGGACCTTTTTTAAAAATGCTGTTTTTGGATTCAGTGGGGCCTCAAAACATATATTTCCGGTGAAATCTCGACATAGAATTTTTGGGTGGAATACAATACTTCCCCTACTTACCAGTAGAGAAAGTAAAAAGACTTGTGGACATTCCAAGAATGTCGTGACGTAGTGGGCTAGGGCGTCATGTCTTGGTTCCCTGCCACGGAATGGGGCCCGGGTTCGATCCCACCCCTGTGGGTGCGGATTTTAAGATCTGGGTATAGGACCGGTGCCCACTCAGCATCGTGAGGAATTTGAGGAGCTTGCGATAGGCAAGCGGCCCTGCTCATGAAAGCCAACTTTCCGGCTGGGGATGTCGAGATGCTGACCACATCTCCTCCCCGTATCGGTTGGATGATCGCCTATCGCTACCTTGCGTATGTGGGCGTGAGACCGGCAGTCAGGTTGGCAGGCCCTGGTCCGATATGGACTGTAGTACCACGGGTTTAACTTTTATCATATCTTAAATATGAACAGAACAGCAAACATCATGAACAAACATCATAATAAAGCCCTTCAGGATACACTAACCATTTTCGAAAAGAGTGGTGGATAAGCTATGTATATATCCCCAGGAAAATAGTGGTTTTCTTGCAAGTGACGCTTGCTTATGTTTATGCGACTCATAGCTGTAGAACCCCCAACATGTGATACGGTGGCGACTCTTCAGCGAATTACGACTAATTTAGTATACCAAGCCGCAAAACGCAGCCCAAGGTTAAGGGCCCTAAGACACGAAGTGTAGCCAAGAGATTCGGAGTTCTAAGCCCGGAAAGCGTAGTCGAGGGATGCTTCTTTATAAGTACAGGACTAAAACACTTGCGGCCGAAACCAAGACACCAAGACCTCTGAGGCTAAACCACAATGGTCCAGGAATTTAGCGAATGTCACTCCCTTCATTAGCCTGGCACGTGCTTCTGCGCATGCGCAATAGCGGCAAACTGGCTTGGTTTGTTGCCATTGCCGCATGATTTTCCTGTAAGTGAAAGCATTCTAAAGGGCTGGGTTGCTGGGTTACAGGCTCTGCAAGTGAAGACTAAATGCAAATCTAAAAGGTATTATCATTAAATGACACATTTGTTGGAATGGATACCGACGTTTATTTTCCCGATATTCCTACAGACATCCTTTAATTGCTATAATAAACGCTAGAGGTTTACAATATTTACACATTGCCAACCCAAACTATCATTATATATGTGGTTATTACAAAGTATTAGCCGATATATTTTAAAGTCTAAATGAATAAAAATCTTCACTGCCTCTGTTGTCGGGTGGTCAGGTTTTTATATCCACTTCAAGTTAATTGAGATAAACTATATTACACATTTTGTTATAGTTACAAAAGAAATAGTGATAGTCAAATGCTTAAAATTATACTAGGTTTAAAATTCCCTGTTCTTTCCGTGACACTGTGCAAAATAATTGCATAGTGACGTCCCTTTTAAATGTTTGCGTAGTGTTGAAAAATTAAAAAGAATTCGATATTAAGAGATCACCGATGAGAATAAAAAGGTTGGTTAAAGTGAATTGACCTTGATGTGACAATAGCAGTTAGAGTGATATTCAATAATTAAATTCCTTTGTATGCATCATGTGTATAAAACTGTTGAAGTCTTAAAACATGATACCTTTTTCATGCTTGATGAATACAATTTCAGTTTTACAAAATTAGTTTATACATCTAATTTAATTATTCAAAATGGCGGTATCTTTCTATGCAGGGGCCACGTTTACCCTTAATATGCTTACTATTTTAAAATATATTTAAATTCTGTTGTTTTTATTTTAAGGCCTAAGCTTTGTTTTGGAGAAGTGACCAGAAACAATATTACGAACTTATTTTAAAATATGAAACCAATTTTGCTAGATTAATTAATCATAAATAATTTTCTTTCAGGAAAATGGAAAATAATTCTGGTCAGTTCCTTTCTAGATTACGTATACGAGCATGCACAGCAAATTTTATTTAAATCCCTTCAGTGTTTTTGAATTGACAAAGTTAAGATTTATAAACATGTACATACATTTGTTGAAAATGAGCTTTGAAATTGTGTTATCAAATTCTAGGTAGATATCTGTGTACAACCTTTTCTTTTAAACCATTACGTTGAAACTAATGCAGATATGTAAATAATTATTCTTGTAAAATGCATTTAAAGGTCCACTTGCATCCACAGGTATATATTTTTAAACATTAGTGTTTTGACAAATTTAAGATGTACCTACCCTCTTAAAAGGGACAATAGAAAGTGAACAACTTATAAAAGAAATAAAAAGTTAACATCTTGGCGCCATAGAACAAAACATTCTACTGTTCCAAGCCCAGGCGCTAACGTTGCCTGCAGAAAAATGTTGGCATGTACCCCGTGGAAAGCAAAGGAAAGAAGACTATCGCGGAGAAATGACGTCAAAAGCTGCAGAGCTGACATGGAATGAAACTGCCAGATTCCTTTATGAGGAGTAATGTTAACGGTGTTTACATACAAGCAAAGCTTGGGCTCCAGAGAGCCTCGGATGGTGTTATAACTGCCAAGTGTAAAAATAGCTTTTAGGTTATGTTTTTTATTCATCTAAAGACAAAACTAGGGCACGTCCATGTACTGGTATTAAAGTATGAAATATATGCAAGTGAAAGTACGCACGTACGCGTACTTGTCGAGCAGTGGATTATGTTAAGATACTAACATCATGTCCAGGGGTGGTAAAGCTGGTTTTAAATGCGTACATGTAAATGTCTACTGCGAGTTACATTTATGACATGTGCCGCCGCGTACCTTTTAATTTTACTGCAGCTGTACGTGTTATATTAAGAAACTGTGCTAACAATTCTGTGGGGCGAGGGGGGAGGGGAGGTTTTTTAATTTAATGCTTTTTTTATTCACTAACTTTCGATATATTTAGTATTATATACATGTAGAAGGATAATACTTTAATGCTGAATTTTATATTTTAAATCTTATTTAGGCCTTCACTTCTATTTTGTTTGTTAATATTGGCTCACGATGTACTTAACCAATACGACAGCTAAGTATGAGTTGCAAATTAGAGAAAATTTTCGTGACGTTATCGAACCACTGTGTTTAACAGCTGTTAATGATGAATTTTATTTTCACGTAAGTACCAATTCAATTTTTCACTATCGTTGAGAGAGCTGCCATACGCAGGAATTGGAAAATTCTGAAGTAGGGAATGCAGGTCTCTGTGTCGTACTTTCAAACTCTTTCTCGTTCTCTAATGTGAAATTCTGTCATTTTCGTTCTTAAAGTTTATATAGATTAAGGAGCACTTAGAATAAACTTTTGTTAGGAATAGATTACCCTTAGCGCAGTGGTAGAGCTGCTGCTTACCAAGCAGGAGACTGGGTTCGATTTCTGGTACCGGCGTGGGGATTTTCTCCTGCTGGGAGACCTGGTCCGGGGTGCACTCAGGCTTGTCAGGCCCCAGAGGGGCCAACTGAGGGGCTACTTGACTGAAAAGTAGCGGTCCCTAGTAGCAAAGACCGGGGTGCTGACCACGTCCCAGCTCTAGTACTGCATCCCACTCATGACGCCTGTGATGGCCAGAGGTGCGCGACTCAACGGTTGGGTGGCAGATTATTAAGTCTGGATTATATGAGAGTGAGTAGAGAAAGTCGTAAGTATCTAACACCCATAACATTTTACTGGATTTTTACTTGTTTTAAGGCAATGTAACGGTGAAATTTGGTTAAATTGCCTAAAATTTTTATTTTGAATTTTTGAATTTTTTTATCATACCTATACTTTGTACTTTAAAGACACACTTTGGTTTTCTCAATATTATTCATTTTAAAGCTCCAGAAGGGCATTTAAATGCCCTAATGTTCTGTAATGCTGTAATCTTCCCAGGTTATTTCAGTGTTCCAGTTATGCCTCGTACATGAGGCATTCTTTAGGTAGTTAATAGGTTTTAAGTTATTCGTTAGTCTATAGTGAAGCAGAAACATGCAGATACTCTATGAATTTTGTGTACAAATTAGCGAAAGTGCGTAGTATAGAGGTTAGCTAAGATTTCCAAATTTTGTGCACAATGCGAAGGCAAAAGAAAAGTTTTTATATTCAGAAACAACCGAGAAAACTTAAAATTCTCAAAAGCTGCTACTGACGCCAAAAAAAAGTAGCAGAGGGTCCCACATAAGGTGCTGGGAAATTTGTTGATTGGATTTGGTTAAAGGACAAAAATATATTGTTAAAATTTAAAATCCATTTTTTGTTAATTTTTTTCTGCAGTTTTCACTATTCAAAATGCTCCTTGGACCCTAATTTATAAGTTGAAATCTTCAGTAGAGCTTCAGAGAATAAGGCATTTACATTTTCCATGTACTGGTTAAAAATATTAAATAATAGAGCTAAAATTAAATATTTTTCAAAAGTCACACTGAAAATATTGAAAATATCAATAAAATGTATACAAAACATTTTTTCTCTTAAACTAATTAAATCTAAGCAATGACTGTATGACAATTTCTTTGTGCTAACCTCAAATTAAAAATTTAGGAGAGATACAATTAGCTGCTGGATATTAGGGTATCAAAAAGTGATTTATTATTAATTAATAAATTAAACAAGGTTTGACAGAGTTTTGTGTATACTGTACATTTTATGTTCTGATTGTGTGGAAAAAAAACAATCAGAAGAAAAACAATGGATTTTCAAATTTTCGTACATACATTGCCTGATGTGGCACTTATAATTTTAATATTGCTTAAATACTGCGTATAGTAGAAAATAAACATCATATATTATTATAGGCTAATTTCATGCCTGCATTTTAAAAACAGTACATAAAAATCTGATGTGTTGCACTCACATGACTTTCTCTACTCTTTTAATAACCATTCCTACAAACTCTTATACCCCTATCTTCTTTGTGTTGGTTGAGATAAACATTTGTACAAATTACCTTATTGTTTATTTCCTTGTAGTTGCTAGGGAAATATTAGAATACAGTAGGCTTTGATCGATAATCAAATCTTTTAAAGCTTTCAGATTCCGTTCTCTTTGCACCCTTAACATATAAAAAATGAACACCAATGTTCCATTTCACAAAATTTTGAAGTTTTTCGAAACTCACACTCATAACAAGGAATATCTGCGAAATGGTTCACTCTACAAGGAAACTTATTCAGACATAAATTGTGTATTTTAGCGAGATCTACATTTTTTGTATGCTATGATTTAGTCTGTCTTTAACGGTTTACCAGTTATGCAAAGTCGTCCAGAGTAAATACTGCTACAGGGGCTATAGCCAGAAAATTCAAGATATGCATTTCATTTGGCATAAAAATATGTCTAAAGTATGAGATTTTAATCAAAATCGTTAGAGCCATTTTCAAGAAAAGGAAAACTATCGAAAATGTTTCCATGTAAAGTAGTTTAGGGTGGGGCTATTTTCTTCATAATCTTCGTGTCACATCCTTGAAAGACATTAAAATTAAATAGCAACTTTGGTTTTTAACCTACTTTTCGTTTTTGAGTTATGCTGTCTTCAGACTTTTTTCTAAAACTGCTTTTTTTCAGGGAGTCTCAAAGCATATATTTCCGGTGTAATCTCAACATCGAATTTTTGGGTGGAATACAATACTTCCTCTATCTACTTACCAGTAGAGAAAGTAAAAAAAGGAGTACACTGCCCAGCATACATGATAAAATTTTAAAATTCCCGATAATAAACGTCATTTTTATCGAACAAAATGAGCAAATGTAACTAAGCCCTTGGTCGTATCAAGAGTGAGTGCAAATATATATGTAACGTCTTTCCATGTACTATATTCTAACATTTTAGTGAGACAGTGTTGCAGTTATGTGGGGACTTTTATTCTTGTGCTTAACCATTTTAATTACGTTTGAGTGAGGCAGTGTAATATTAGAAAAATTGTGATCATTAGCCGAACTGTATCACACCATGTGTAGTATGATTGTAATTATTATTGAATATGGTGTTAAAATGTACGGAGACCACGAAATAACCTTTTTATCACACAGATCGTCCCACAATTAATAATGATGTGTTAAATTTTATTGTGTAATTTAAACTCCTCGCTGTACTTTCTGGCAATAATGGAGCTGATTGCACTCGTTAAAACGGCTAGTTACGGTGCTGATATTAGCTATTACTACTAATTAATTCCTCTAAGTGATAATATTATGAAGATGTAACAACGCTCAATAGTACCTCTGATTATGTCCGTAAAATGCAAGGGTAATTCTTGCTCTGCTTTAAATAGAAGCAACAGAAATTAATGTTAAATAAAAAGTAAGCGAATTTAAATCAGAACCAGGCAAAATTATGTATTTGCTTTAGAATTCAGAAGGGCAAAATGCTTTTCACCTTTTTCACTTTATCCAGCACGAATTGTAGGTAGGAAATATATTTATTCCACCCATAAATTTGATATCGAGATTTCAATGGAAATATATGTTTTGAGGTCCCCTGAAATTTTAGATAAGACCGCGTGCCTGTCGGTGCATTTGTGTGTGATCAGCGTAACTAAAAAACGAAGATACAAAATTGATGCTTTACGTGAAAGTTTTAAAGAAAATCCTTCCACTCCGACGTACCCTTAATGTGGGACTTTTTTGGAAAATTTTGATTTTTCAAAAATGACTAACAATTTTGTTCATGATACCACATGTTTGAGATATGTTAATGCCAAATGAACTGTAATTATATCTTGAATTTTCTGGGATTGATCTCTTCATTGTTTCTCCTTTGCATAACTGGTAAAGTGTAAGGGATAGACAAAATCTTACTGCACAAAAAACGTACATCTCGGTAAAACATACGCTTCACGTCAAACATATTTAATCTGGAGTTAAACCATTTCCGAGAGTTTCATTGTTATTGGAACATATTTTAAACATCTGACTACCGCTTCAGTATCCTGAATCTCCTTAGTACAAAGAGCGCCAAAGAAAATCTCATGCACCTCACGTCTACGTCACGTCATTTATCGTGGTACCAAGTCATGGCTATTTCATCGATTGCTTTGGGCCACAGTGAAGGATGCACCACTCAGTGGCGGCTCGTGGCTCGTGGCACAAGGTCATGACAGTTAATTCTGAATTGCACCTGAAGATATGTGACAAGAAAATGAATTATATAAATCGAAAAATTGCTATGCATGATCTTGCATCTGATCATCAATCAGATTTTGAATTTGTTGAATATTCAACATTGGTCTTGGCGGCCCGAACTTCTTAAATTACTACTCTCGGACAGTGTTGTCAATCTGAGGGATTTGTCCCATATTTGGGACATTTTAAGAAATATTTTTCAGGAAGAGACAAAGAGACATTTCTGTAAAAAACTGGGATGAATATAGGACATTTAATAATTGCTGCCTATAGAAAGAAGTAATGAAGCTATTTCTGAAAGTTTTTTTCTCAATTAACGTAATGGAGATAGAAAAATAAGCCTTTGTAACAATATTTTTAGAAAGTATATAAAATATAGAACATAATAAAAATTATAAAATACATGTAAAATTATATACATATATAATGCATAAAATGTATATACGAGTACAATATACATGTGAACATAACATATCAGATGTTCAAAAGGAATTCATCATCGTGAACAGGTTGGACTGGACGTTCTTTGAATCCGTCGTTTTCAAAGCCGAGATGGCTCCGTGGTAACGTTTGCTATATGTATACGAGAAGTCTCGGGTTTGAAACCTCGAGGACAACCCCTTTATCTCTTTCGTCCATTTCATCATTACATTAGGATAGATATAATAGACTAGTTTAGGAGGGGGAACTTTGTGCCTAGACCCCTGAAGGGGCACCTCCCGGGGGAAGGGATGGGGTGAGAGGTTACAAAGGGTGGTAGGACCTGAGGAGAGACGAAGGCAGAAGGCAGTGTCCCTAACAACTACGGATTTGAAGTCCCCAGTGGCGGCTCGTATTCCGGCTCTTCTTCTCCCCTCTGCGGGCTTTAAGTCGCCTGAGAGGTCCCCTCGATTCGGAGGACGAGGATTTACAGAGAGTCAGCACATACCATGCACGCCCTAACTCCCACCGGCACTTAGAACCCTGAGACAGCCAGACAGATGAAAAGTGAAGTGAAATGAGAAGTGTTACGAAATGGAGGGAGGGGAAATTCGGGGGATATAATTATCCTTTCCAGCATTCGCCTAGCAACCCAAGAAAACCGCGGAAAAGAATCTATAGTTCAGGAAGGACGGCCACGGGCATCGAATTCACGACGTTCCGGATAAGAGCATCACAGATTACCACGGAGCTATCTCGCTCGGTATCATTTCATCTAATTTCCACATTGGGCTTATCACTCATCCTGAAAATATGCTATGATCGAAAGTTTGCTTGCTTTTGACAGGCTACTACCCTTTGCTAGGGGGGGGGGGTGCTGGAAATTGCACAAAGAGGAGCGTAATCCGTTGAAGAAGAATAATAGTTTTATTCGAGGACATTATTTTGCAATATAAACTATGTAGCTTTCAAATTTTACTGTAGTGTTAGATTTTTTAAATTGTTAATTCAAGAAAACACATATGGAAATTATGCAAATTAGCAGTTAATTTGAAACACTAGCTTTCCTTTCTTTTTCGTCTTCTGGTTACCCTCCTCCTATGACTTAAAAGCCTGTACCTAGGGTCATATACCTGTTAGGGAGCAGACGAATCTACAGACTGGACAGAATGAAGACCTGGAAGCGGGTGGTCAGCCAAGCACCAGGCATGAGGGTGATGGAGGTGATATGAAATGCAGGCCCAATCAATGAATGGAAAGGTCATGGTGGAGCAGTTGGTGGAAGGAGTGAAGGGAGAAACCGGAGAACCTGAAGGCTACCCACCTAAGCACCACTCCCTCTACCACAAATACCGGGCCCCTGGGATCGAATCTGGGCCACCTGGGGAGGCGAACGGTCTAACCGCTCAGCCATGACCGTTTGTTTTCCTTCCTCTTTGTAAAAATTGCACTTCATTAATTAAATAAACTTACATAGCAGACAACAGATTTATCCAAGAATTACCTATTGCCTGTACTTCACTCGCACATAATAAATCCAGAGTGGAAATAGGCCACCGTTTTTGAACTTTCAATGGCTCCATATGCATTCGTGAATATAAAGCGCTTTATAAAAGTTGAACTTGAAAAGATGTGATATAACTTGAAATTTATACTCTTTCTAGACTATTAAACGCTTTTACATGGTTCCACATATTAAAACAAAGAACAGCTATGTTGTAAAAGCTTCAGTCAATACCCATTAAAACAGATGCTAAACGCCAAAGGAAAAATTAACAACAGAAGAGTAACTAAACCCGAGATTTTATAGCCTTGATGAACCAGCTATAAAGTTTTAAGCTGCTATTACAATACATAGTTTCGAAAAATGCTTTGGCTATTCGTGCTTAAATTTAGCAATACAGAACCTTGCATTGAGAATTTAGTACTTGGTATCACAAATACACGATAAGTTATCATTGCCTCCACGGTAACGAGTGAGGCTCGCAGTCGGGAGGTCGTGGGTTCGATTTCCATGACCGACCTGCCTGACTCACGGGTTTTTTTCGGGGGCTTTTTGGGTCTCTAGCAAATGCTGGGAAGGATAATTACAGCTCCAAATTCCCTGTCCTTCCATTTCACTTCATTGTTCATCCCGTTGGTTCTTTCGGGGTCGCCATTGTCACCTAAGGTGTTAGGTGCAGTTTGGCAGGGCTCATGTACACATAGGAACCCTTTCAGACCATTTTTCCTTGGGTTCCGGTTATGGGGCGGCTTCTGGAGGCGTTGGATCACATCGGGATACCCCTGGAAGACCCCGGAAGACCTACAGACCTCGACGTGTCGTGAAACTTGGTAAACTTTAAGCTCTGTACCGCTAGTCTGGATCTAGCCGCCTAGTGTCTCCTCTCACCTCATCCTTCCTCCTGGGGGTGCTGCCTTGGGGGCATAGGTAAGCCTCCATATTTTTCCTATTCCTATCATAATGACTTAAAATTTGGATCGAATCCCATGAAACGTGGCTTGTAAGTCGGCCCTTGTAGACGTGGTGGCTGGAGCGTGTCTTTAGTGTTCCACCACGCCGAGAGTCGCGGGTTCAAGTCCCGCCTCAGGCGTTTGGGTGTAAGAGTGGACTAAAAGGAAAAATAGATAAAGCGGGCAAGGACGGGGGAGAGGGAAGTAACTGTTAGGTGAGGGCTAGTGGAATGGTTGCGTAGAAAGTTGGACTAGCATTTGTCTTCCAATAAACTTAGTTGAAATCTTGGAAATATACATAAACTAAGAACCAGGTAGCGAGAAGGTCAAAACTGCTTCTTTGTAAATCAATTAACGTGTCCGTTAACATGTTATTGGTTCTGTTATCTGAAATGGGTTCACCGGATAAATATTGTGAATTAGAATTAAACTAGTGGACCGCTGCAGCTTTAGTTATCTTATTGCTTATTTCCTTGTAGGTGCAAGGGGAATATTAGACTACAGTAGCCTTTGTGCGATAGTCAAATGTTTTAAAGCTTTGAGATTCCGTTCTCTTTGCACACTTAAACTATAAAAAATGAACACATGAAATGAACACATTTCACGAATGTTTTCCGAAACTGACACAAATAAGGAATATCTCCGAAATGAAAAAGAAAATTTATTTGGACATAAATTGTGTATTTTAGCAAGATCTACGTTTTTTTTGTAGAGTATGTTCCTTTATTTAATAATTTTTTTCTGAAAAAAATTATGGTTAAATAATCTACAAAAGCTGTTTTGTAATTTTTTTCTTCACCTGATTACCCTCCCCTTATGCAGGACTTATACCCCGTAAGACTTACAAGCCAGTGCCTAGGGTGAGACGCCTGTCGGGGAAAAGAGGAATCTATGGACCGGATAGAGTGAAGACCTGGAAGCAGGTGGTCAGCCAAGTACCAGGTATAAGAGTGAGGAAGACGATTATATGAAATGCAGGCGAAATCGATGATTGGGAAGGTGACAATGGAGCAATTGGTGGAATGAATGGCGGGGGAAGCTGGAGAACCCGGAGAAAACTCGCCACGACGCTGCTTTGTCCACCTCGAGTACCACACGTGGGCTTCTAGGATCGAACCCAGGCTGCCTAGGTGGTGGACAAACGCTCTAACCGCTCCGCCACGTTGCCGCTACTTTGCTAATTTGAAAATAAGTTTATGGTTTTGTTCATGCAGAAAGGAATCTAGTGCTGGTCATTCCCCTACACAAAGTTTAAACTTTAGAACACATAGAGCAATTGAAATAGGATATCTTTAGAGTCAGTATATTAGGGAAAGATTAGGTTCCAGAGTATCAGGGTGCCGCCAATTTGAATAATTAAACGAGACATGTAAATTAATTTTGTGAAATTGAAGTTAGCTTCATTTGGCATGAATAAGTTTTCAGACTTCAATAGCAACTTGATCCATATGGAGAAATTCATTATTGAATATCCTAATTTTTACGTATACCCGTTAAGATGTACCAATTCACTTAAGAAAAGAAACAAATACATATTTTGCTTGTATACTCTTACTAATAGATGAAGAATACAGTCATTTTTCAAGGCACAATGTATTGTCTTACCTAACAACAGGATATAGTGTCCATTCTTAAATATTTGGCTGTTGCTGTTCCCTTTGTATCTACAATGAAATGAGTCATGTATATTATCTCGACTACAATTAAGTAAATAGAAAAAGAAAGCTTTCGTAAGAATGGTTTCTAGATCCACTAATAAACAATAGAGGTTAGAGAGAGGGATGCGAATGCGACATACCAGATTTGTTCTACACGTCTTTTTTCGAAATCCCATCTGCTATTCGGAAGACAGGGAGTGAAAATATCTATGGCACCTGGATACAGATGGCAAGGTTTACAGCGTTAGACAGGTGACTAATGGAGACAAAGATGTCGCAATCCCTCGCTAGGAAGCTCTTACTCGATCTCTATCTGTTGGATATGTGTGCGTGTGTGACTTGGGTAGATTGCTCCCATTTTCCCTGGCTTAAGTCGGTAAAGCCCCAAGCTTCCGGCTATTTGACGCCTTTGTCCCTATGTTAAGATGTCCTGTGGGATAATGCCTTTTCTGTCCAGTTACCATTATTGAGAGAAGATACCTATGGACCTTTGTGGACACAAGAGGATACTTAAAATTCGGCGCTGCTGAAAATAAGTACGTAATCCGATTGTCCATCACTCGGTTAACTGTTCACATCATTAACAATCATCTTTTTACTTTCTCTCTATGCGTACATAAAAAGGGGTATAGCAGGGGGACACATCACGCACCTCGGCCTACGGAGATCTATTGTGGCTAACACCCCCAAGCTGAAGGAACCGCAGAGTGCCACTGGGTGGCAATCAGACGGACCACAGAGACGCGCAGAAGTCCCTAAGAAGTACTGAGATCTCTTCATCCCAATGCCGGGTCCCGCCGAGCAGCCATACCATCTCGCACAAGCGTCCCCTCCCCGACGGAGGGGAGAATAAGACCATCCAAGCGTCACCTAACGTCGAGAACAGCAGTTATGCGCAAGCATTCGCGCTATCTGTCCGGCATCACCAACATCATTCAACTGAAAGCACATCTGAAAGATGATAAGGAAGTGAAGGAAAATGATGGAAAGGAAACCGTGGTATGAAATTAAGCACCTCAGCATTCGCCTAAGAGACAAGGGTAAACCACGGAAAAGCCCAAGCCAGAGTAAGCGCTCGCCAGGGATCGAACCCGGGACCTCCCCAATGTGTGTCACACACGTTGTCGAGGCGCCATCTCGTTCGGTTAGTACTTACATAAGAAGATGGAGCAATTTTCCAGTACTTCAACTTTTCTGACATGGGAAGTCATTCGTTTTGCTCTGCTCATGCAAATACAAGGGGATTTCAAAAGTATATCATGGCGACCACCTCATAAAAGCTTGCACTATCGCTTAAGCCTATTATATTGTCCTGTTTCCATTATACCGCAGTGTAAAAGGTATGTTGCTGCCACTGTTGTATGCAGCTTATCTAAGCCGCACGTTGCTGATGCAATAATGGTTTGTTTTGACTGCTAGTGAAGTTTTTACCTTCACAATGTTACGAATTCCTCAGTTGATTCCCTTTTCTGGCTCTAGTACTGATATTCCTATCCCAGGGTATGCGTGAATGTGGTTTTTAGAAAGTATGACACAGATTCTTGCATCATATAGATATTGGTAATGTAACCAGTTGGTGTATCTGCTGTTAATTTATAATTTCGTTCAACACAAAATTCGTCAAACTGATTTCAAACATATTCTCTGATATATTCAGTGCTCTGAGGTTCCATCTTCGAATTATTACATTTATCTCAGCCATGTTTGACATTTGAATAGCAGCTCCGTTGCGTCAAGTTACAACTGTTGCGCATCTGTAGCACAGTGCAGCTAGATTCTCTAACCTGCCCATAACATAAGAACAGCAGAAGAGGTGATAATGAAATATGATACGCTTTTCGCGATGAAGGCTGCCATTTGTTGAAGTTTTAAATTGTTATGCACATTATTGGTTGATTTTAATCAAGTCACGTATGAGTGGAATAATCAAAATTATGACGAGGCTGGCTTTAGATGAACTATTGTGTTGCTGCATGCATGGTGGAACCCAAAATCAAAATGAGAGCCTCCGTTCTATGATTTGGCTCTAGTACCACAAAGCTGTTACTTATGCAGAAGTGCAGATTCCTGTGGCTAATGCTATAACACAACTTGATATGGACTGCCCTGTTACACATACATTAAATTATATGTTGTCAAATCAATCTATCATGAATATGACTACAAGGATAGTGAAGACATGTGGGCCGTCGTGGGTTATATGCAGGTAAGTGGTCGATTATCAAATAAGAAATAAACGGTATGGATAAAGCAGAAACTTTCCAAATTGAAGAAGGAAATAGCAAAGCAGTCGAAGGATGGCAGGTCTTATATATCAGGGCAGTTTTAAACATCAGAGTAAACTATTTAACGCTACGAAGTATATGCTTTCATAAAAGTATATTCTTTCTCAAATATATATTTTTCTATACATATGTTGGAGTTACAGTTCTTACCAAATTTAAGACAACTATACGGGAAGGCACAACTGAAATTGCTATTTTCTAAACTATCTATCCAATCTGTCTGAAGTTTGAACCATATATTTGTCTTGTAATGTTAAAACAGTTTTATGAATTTAAAAGCAAAATCTTCAGTAGTTTTTTATTTATAAATTTTCAAAAATGCAAAATTATGGGTATAGGCAAAATGCAGTACACGATGCAATTTTTTAAAAACAAGAAAATTAAAAAATTGTTATTGCTTCTGAAGCATTAAACTACAAATTTGACATATAGTTTCTTTCTGACATTTTTAGTTTATGATAAAAAAAAATTTGAATTTTTATGACAGTATTTTTTTCAATTTTAGGATGAATTGTCATATTAAAAAAATTGTAAATCAAAAACTTTTTATGATACAGAAAAATTATATGACAGTTTTGTTTACTTGGGCTTTTAAAATAAGCATGCAAATTTTTAAACTGATTGGATGAAAATTGCATCGTGGCATGCATTTTCAATATGCAGAAATGCTAAAAAATTTAAATGCCTGAAATTTAAGTTTTAAAATTATAATGATATTTTGGTTATGTTTCAGACCTTGAAACTGGTTAAAATCCCCCAGGCTCATATGTTGGACCTTCTTGCCTCCTTTTCCTTTGTTCTGCAACACTTTTCTTCAATTTTAGCTTCCTCCTGGATGTTTTGGCTGATTTCTTTGTCGAAGCAGAAGCATGTTGCAAACGTCTAACATCCCTCCCATGGGTTATCTTCAGAGAAGCAGGTGAAATTGAAGTGCCTTTGACTTCTGATGACAACTTCAATGAAGATGAACTACCAAAGTTGAATTCAGTTAGGCACAGCAATTTGAAGTCTCTTCAATGAAACAAAAACTTCCTTAGGACACTTTCGCCACACGACACTATGCAGGCTTTCATTTGCATTTTGTGTCTTACCAAAAGTGCACCGTTTTAAAATCTCATCAGAGGCTAGCCTTTGATACACTGGCATTATTTTTGAGATAACATCTTGCCTCAAAAATGTTCTCATTGTTCTGGCATCATGATTTGGAATTTTTTCTTTCTTCGCTATAGCTCTGTTATAAAAGCACCATGAGGTAACTCCAGTGGGACAATTTGAGTGCTGGGAATTACTGTCTGTAGAACTACAGTGATGCAATGTAGCAATAATACCCCTCTTCATATCCTGTACATTGGGAATGTTGTCCAGTATGGCAATTCTATAATAAATTTGCAGGCGAGCTATAATATCTTCTGTCAGACTTCCAGGTTTTTTTCCTCCCAGTGTTACACCTTTCTTCTTCCATTCTTCAACAACTGCTTTCACACCTTTGCTAAGCCTTTTAGAAACATGATTTATACATTCTTCTTTTTGAAGAGGCACATCATCTCCATAAACCTTAATATTTTGTAGATGTTTAAAAGTTTTAGCATCTCCATCAGACAGAATGGTGGTGTACCTAAATTTAGTAAAGTATGTCAACCTCTCCCATAGGATTTCAGCAGCTTTTGCTTCCATTGCATTTGAGGAGCCATCATAATTCTTTTCACATGTGCCACTTAGTTTGTGTTCTTCTAGCCATATTTTAAATTCTTCCTCCTTTAATTTTACTTGATTCGTTGAGCAATATGGACAAAATTTTGACAATATTTCAAAGTCAACTACTAATCCAGTGAGAATATCAATTACAAATCCCATTCCATACAATGATGAATGTCCTCTCTTCATCTAGGTACCATCGTAAGACACGGTTATGTCAATTATGTCAGTGTCTCTTAGGGTAGCATCCATGTCGATGTGAGCCTGCCTTACTGCAGCATGTGCCTTCTTCAGCACCTCTTTTGTGAAGTCAGCATTGCACTTTGCTGTGTATGTGACATGCTTACTGTAAGTGGTTGATGAAAAGCATGACATACCCATTCCAATACAAAATTTTTCTAAATCTGCATGTCCTGAACCAATATTTAAAAAAGAAGTAACCATCCTTCGGTTCACTTCGAATGGAGGCCTGGCACTGTCATCACTGTGTACTCGTGGGCTTGATGAAACTTCTTTTATTGTAGTTTTGCAGCTTTCACAGGTTACTAATATTTCGAAGGCAAAGCCAGAGATTTCTAAAGTTTGTACTTTTAGTGCTGGTTTGCTACATTGGGTGCACTTCATGCCTTTGTATAACTGTTCCCATACACTTGCATGAACTAGACTAAAATCAGTGTGAGGCATACCTGGGTCGACAGAAGCTTCAAATGCTGCAAGATTTAATTTTCTCTCACTGGCAGTTGTTGATGGCAAAGGTGAGGTTCTTATGCAGCTTGTAGATGCTTCAGGTTCATTGTTTTCTCCTGAGGTTTCCAAATGCTCACTGTGTACTGCTGCTGTCATTTCACTTTTCACATTTGGTTTCCAACGCTTGTTTATTAAATTTGTAGCCTTATTGCAACGTTTAGAGCCCTTCTTGCCCTTACTGCGTTTATCACACAGCCTATTCATGTTCTGTTCTAATAAATGACTCTCTACTGAAAGATTTATCTAACAAAAAGGCAATGTAAACTAACCTGACTAACCTAAACTACAAACGCTACCTACTTATCTTCCCTATTAAAGTTTATACTATCTAAAAACTATACTTATATTTCTTATAAACAATTAAATATGCAGCAATAATAATATCTAAGCCACATATATGCCTATTCACCAACAACAATTTCACAAACACAACTCAACAGAACAACAGACTTGCAAAACAAAACAAACATCTGTTTACCACCAAAATATGCTTTAGAGCATTCTTTTGTTGATCAGTTGAGGCAACACAGTTTTCTAGACAAGAAAATCCTTTCTCCTTGCTTACCCGCTAATTTCAAAAGCTGAAAATAAAAGCAATACTGTACCAGCTACATTGGAATGTATGTGCGCAGCATTGTGATTGAAACAGCTGGTAAACACGTGCGCAAGGGCATTTAAAAAGTCACGTGACGACCTTGAAACATACGCTAGGGCAGAAACAGAAGTGGACTATGAAACTAGAAGGATAGGAGGATTTTTTGCAAAGATAAAAAAAAATTTGAATTTGTGAGCGATTTTGGCCAAATTTCAGTTGTCCATTCCCTAAAAATCTGATGTGCTGCACCCATATGACTTTCTCTACTCTTGTACTAACCATTCTTACGAAGTCTTATTTCTATATCTTCTTCGTCTTACTTGAGATAAACATATGCAGAAATTATCTTATTGCTCATTTCCTTGTAGGTGCAAGGGGAATATGGGAGTACAGTAGATTTTGAGTGATAGAAGTTTTCAAGTTCCGTTCTCTTTCCACGGTTAACATATAAAAAATGAGTAACCATGTTCCATCTGATAGAAGTATGTTTTCCAAAACTCACACAAATAACAAGGAATATTTCCGAAATGGTTCATTCTACAAGAAAAATTATTCAGACACAAATTGTGTACTTTAGCAAGATATACATTTTTTGTATAGTAAGATTTGGTCTATCTCTTACGGTTTACTAGTTATGCAAAATTCATCCAGAATAAATAGGACTGCATGGGTTATAGCAAAAATTCAAGACATACATTTCATTTGCCATAAAAATATCTCAAACATATGGCATTTTAAGCAAACTCAGAGCCATTTTCAAGAAAATCAAAATCTTAGAAAAATTGTCCATGTAAAGTGTAGTTTAGGGTGGAGCAATTTTCTTCAAAATCTTCACGTCGCATCCTTGTCAGACATTATGCTTGAATACCAACCTTAGTTTTTAACCGACTTTTCGTTTTTGAGTTATGCTGTCCACAGACTGACATACAGAAACACAGACACATACAGACATACACACACGGACGTTTGCCTGAAAATGCTATTTTTGGATTTAGGGGGCCTCAAAACATATATTTCCGGTCAAACCTCGGCATAGAGTTTTTGATGGAATACAATACTTCCTCTGCTTCACTCTACATGGGAGAAAAAATGAAAATGTGGAAATTAAAAACTTCAGTTCCCAGTGTCCCTTAAAACGGTGTTTTGGAGATTTATTCTCAGTGGTCTAGGTCTAACAATGAGGTATTTTTGACAACTGAAATATCAATTGTGTGAGAACAGCAGCAATAGAGATATCGTTTGGCACAGAAATGGTTCGAACTATGAGAAATATTGATACTATGCCATTAAAACCACAGTCCGCTTCCAAATGTGCCTCATTTACGTCGTAGAAGATTCCCCGTTGGAAACCAATATACCATTATCACGCGAGTGCTGAAAATATGGACACCTGCGGTCAGCGGAACACAATATTGATTCAGGTATTGACACCTAAACCCACGCAAACCCCCAAAATTAAATTTTACTTGCCGAGGGTCAGCTGCGCTATAGAAAACTGCGACGAATTGTAGGCTTCTGGTATGTTGCAAGGGTGATGGTCTATTATGTTGAATGGATATGAACCGGGCGTGCACTGTATATTTATATCGTACCACACCATGTGCTGTGGAATGTGATTTTAGCTGGCTGTTTTTGTTATATTTAGAGGCCGCAAATAAAATGCGAGGCTGCTGTAGAATTTTGCGCCCCAATTGTTGTCAACTCAGAAGCGATATGCGAGGAATTCTCGTTTATGATATATTTAAAACTGTTACAAAAACAAAGGGTACGAAAGAACATTTTACAAATCATATGTGCACTAAATATATTGTTATTTTAACTAAAAGTGCTAACTTAA
The DNA here is from genome assembly GCA_030765045.1 of Tenodera sinensis. Classification (NCBI taxonomy): domain Eukaryota; kingdom Metazoa; phylum Arthropoda; class Insecta; order Mantodea; family Mantidae; genus Tenodera; species Tenodera sinensis. Next base: position 92,823,144 of record CM060970.1, read on the forward strand.
CCTAAGATATAAACAATACCATTGCCAGAAAATTTTTACCACAGTGTATGAAGTTCAGAAAGGCAAATTATTGAAAGGAGAGGAATTGTTTGGGCCTAAGCTTTCCCATGTAAACAAAATCACTTTTACTTCATCTAGCAGCACCATCTAGCTTGCAACCGAAAATATGATATGAGTGTTTCACTGGAAATACACGTTTGGAGTCCCTCTGAAACCAGAAGGACTACTTAATTTTACTCAGTGGCCTCTTTTCAGGCATTAGGTTCTTTTGGGTGCCGTAAACCTACGGCGCGGGACGACCGGCTTACTTCCCTTTCGGAGGAAGAAATATCGATGGAACATTTTTCGATTTCCTCTAAAATTCTCTAACAATGTTGATTTAAATTTTACGTATTTGAGAAATTTGCCAAATGAAGTGGATGTATTGCGTATTCTGGGAATAGTCTCAAAGTTCTCTTCATTCAGAATCACTTTATTCAAACTGATAAATCGTCAACCGTAGACAAAACCTTATTTTACAAAAATATAGATCTCGTTGGAGCACAATTTATGACAAATAACATTTTTGCAGTTAACTGTTTCCAAAATATTCCGTGCTATGCGTTTGAATTTTCCAATACTTATACTTTTCTTGGATGCGAAGTCGTTCTTCGTTTTTCCTTTTCCCGATCTAGCAAAGAAAATGGAATTTAAAGGTCATCACATAGCGACCAAATCTTAAAACATCAGACTACCCCTTAAGGCCTACTGTGTTTCCTACAAGGAAATATGCAATAAAACAAATTATGCATATGTTTATCTTGATTAATATGAACCCGCGACCTTGGGATCAGTAGCTGGTCTACTGATCCCAAGGTCGTGGGTTCAAATCTGGCCCAGACCGATAGTTTTAAGTGTGCTTAAAAACGAGAACTCCGTGTCAGTAGATTTACTGGCATGTAAAAGAACTCCTATGAACGAAATTCCGGCACACCGGCGATGCTGATGTTATCCTGGCATTTGACAGCGTCGTTAAACAATATATATTGTTGTTTAACAATCACAGATATCATTAATATTAAGAATAAGCGGTTTAAAGAGTAATCTGTGCAAGAGTAAGCAGAGAAAGTCATGTGAGTGCAGCACATCAGACGCTGTTTTTAAAAGCAATATCCCAACTTTTAATGCTGGTAGTGCCATCCCAGTCTTATTTATCTCACCATTGTGGGTCATTTATTGGTTTGGTCTGCTTAGGATTTGGCAGACACTACTATATTTGGCTCAGAGTCGACGAGAGACGTCGATTGGTTCGACACCCACGCTTGGCAGAATACAGATGACGCCAGGCTTTTAGGAGGTGATCATTTCAAGCGACACTGCCATTACTTCCCTAGCCTACTTCACTACATTACTGGAGTTTGCATGCACCATACTCTACTGGTTTAAAGCTCCCTCATTCAGCACGTCTGCTGTTATCAACACAGATCAAATGTTAATATGTCTCGGTGTACTTAGTCAATCACCTGTAAAAGTAGTAAGTAACGCCACAGGGTGTACTTGAACACAGAATAAAAAGTGCTTTAGTGTGTCCTGAATAACACTAAGGCAGTATGTAGTAGAAAACTTTCCCATAGCTGGTAATATTGCCTAAAACTTTATTAGGTTGTCATATTACAGAACTCTACACTAGTCTGCACACTAGCTGGTTTTACTCCTCTGAAAACTTTTACTCGTGCTTATAGCTTTCATATATCAGGTTCTTTAACGCACCTTAAATCGTTCCCCACATATAATTTTGTTAGTGTAAAAACCATATATTTTTGAGACTTGCCATCATAACCTAAACAAAATCTGATATGTTGCACTCATGATATTCTCTACTCTTGTACAAACCATTCTTACAAACTCTTATTCCTATATCTTCTTCGTGTTAGTTGAGATAAACATTTGTACAAATTATCTTATTGCTTATTTCCTTGTAGGTGCAAGGGGAATGTTAGAATACAGTAGGGTTTGTGCGATAGTCAAATCTTTTAAAGCTTTGAGATTCCGCTCCCTTTGCACACTTAAAATATAAAAAAATGAACAACGATGTTCTATTTCACGAACGTTTTTGTTTGCCGAAACTCACACACATAACAAAGAATATTTCCGAAATGGTTCACCCTGCAGGAAAATTTATTGAGACATAAATTGTGTAGTTTAGCAAGATCTACATTTTTTGTGTAGTATGATTTGGTCTATCTTTAACGGTTTACCAGTTATGCAAAAGTCGTCCAGAGTAAATAAGACTACAGGAACTATAGCCAGAAAATTCAAGATATACATTTAATTTGTCATTAAAACCTCTCAAACATATGGAATTTTAATCAAAATTATTAGAGCCGTTTTGAAGAAAATCTAAATTTCTGAAAAATGTTCCATGTAAAGGGTACTTTAGGGTGTTCAAAATCTTCGTGTCGCATCCTAGAATGACATTAAACTTAAATACCAAGTTTGGTTTTTAACCGACCTTTCATTTTTGAGTTATACTGTCCACACATACACACACACACACACACACACACACACTCACGAGCCTTTTTCTAAAAATGTTTATTTTTTTTGTATTCAGGGGTCCTCAAAACATATATTTCCGGTGAAATCTCGACATCGAATTTTTGGGTGGAATACAATGCTTCCCCTACTTAATAGTAGAGAAAGTAAAAATTATAAAAATGTGTGGAAGGTAAAAGGAATTTTCCAACAAAGTATATCTTTTTACATACATATCTGACGTGCAATCACACGACGTTCTCAACTCTTGTACAAAATATTCTTCCAAGTGCTTATTTTTCTCTCTACTTCATCTTAATCGAGACATTTGCAGACATTATCTTATTACTAATTTTCTTGTAGATGTAAAAGGCATATGAGAATTAGGCTTTAAGCAATAGTCAAATCTCTTAGGAGCTGGTTGTTATGCGATGTATTTGAAATTCCGTTCTCTTTGCACGCCCAAGACATTAAAATAGCGAATAATATATTCCTGTTTGGGAAAAGTGTACGTTTTGGAAAATTCAGACAGATAACGAGGAATATCTCCCAAATGATTCAGTCTACAAAAGTGCATTTGATATAAATTGTGTTTTTAAAGATATATACATTTTTATGGAGTGAGCTTTTGTTTATCTCTTACAGTTTAGCAGTTATGCAAATTATTCAGAATTAAAAGGACTTCCGAGGATAATCACAGAGGATTCAATATATACCAGTTGGCCCACTGCACCCAGCCCCCTCGCCGTGGCCGAGCGGTTAGCGCGCTCGCCTACCACCTAGGCGGCCCGGGTTCGATCCCAGGGACCCGCATGTGGTATTCGTGGTGGACGAAACGGCGTCAGGGCGGGTTTTCTCCGGGTGCTCCGGTTTCCCCCGCCATCTCATTCCACCGGTGCTCCATCTTCATTCCATGTATCATCAGTGTCACCGCCTGCGGTGCCGTAGTAGTAAAAGCGGGCGTTAAACACTACAACAACAACAGCCAGCTCTCGAATAAGTAGACAACCCTTCGTGGGTTAAAAGAGTTGCAGAAATAATAGGCGTAAATCCAATCAGTGGCGTGTGTGAACTTTGGCCTGCTTGTAACAGAATACAACGGAGCGGCAGTGGAAACGCCAGGCATCAACAGGCGTGTGCAGCCCGTGATAATAGACAGGAACACTCCTAGAATATTTTTCACTTCACTTACAAGACTTTATTTACCAGGAAATAAAATCATTCCTGTATATGCTCCTATTGTCTAACATTACGGATTACAGATTGTAATTTGTGGTAACAAAATGCAAACATGAGGGCGCGTAATGTTTGATTGGCATTTCTTTGTTCATTATTAATGTTATTGACGTATTTTATTATTTTTAGTTATTGTTATTACTTTTGTTTGACTTTATTGTTTTATATTAAATTGTTACCATAATGTTTATATTATTTGTATTATTAAAATTAATGTTAAATTTATTATTTCATTCTTATTGATGGGTTTATCGTTATTATGTTTAGCACTATTGATATATATATATATATATATATATATATATATATATATATATATGTAACTATTGTTTTGATTATTATGCTTAGCTTCATAATTTTTGTTATTATTATTGCTATTATTACTATTACTATTATTACTATTATTATTACTATTATTATTACTATTACTATTATTACTATTATTATTACTATTATTATTACTATTACTATTATTATTATGATGATGATGATGATTATTATTATTATTATTATTATTATTATTATTAATATTATTATTTATTACTATTGGTAGCGGTGGCGCTGGTGGTGGAGTGGTGGTCGGTGTGGTGGTGTTGGTGGTGGTGTTGGCGGTGGTAATGGTGTTGGCGGTGGTGATGGTGGTGGTGCTGATGGAAGTGCTGGTGAAGGTGGCGTTGGTGGTGGTGGTGGGGGTGCTGATGCTGGTGGTTGTGGCGGTGGCGGCGGTGGTGGTGGTGTCTTTCTCCGTGCAAGAATCAGAGAACCACAGTATCTGAAATTCTTGCTAGGTGAGCTTCAAGTTTTTCTTCATGAGGTTCATGTATCATGGCGGAACAACCCTGGAGCACTGGTTCAAACGAGATGGTGCACCGCCTTACCATTATGAACCTGTAAAGGTCCATTTCAATTAATTGTATCCTAGACATTGGATGGGTCTAGATGGCCCAATACACTGGCCAGCAAGATATTCTGACCTAACCCCATTAGATTATCTCTTTTGGAAACATTCAAGCGTATTGCGTTTTAAACAAATCCCTTCAAAGAATGTTAAAGCATATGCATCTGTCACACCCTCAGTTCTCAGAAACGTCCACATACATACAAGGAGACGGTTGAAACGTTGTATCAATCAACAAGGAATCATTTTTGGACCTGTTCTGTGAGTGAAGTGAACATAATAGTAGCCTTTGATGATCATAATAACGATGATAATAACACACTAACAATAAACCATAACAATAACAAAAATGTTAATATTAATGTAATAATGAAAATGATAATACCAAAATTAATTAAAATAAAACTAATAATTATGACACAAATAATAGTGATTCAGATGCTAACAGTAATAACTACAAAAAATAACAGTAAAAATAGAACTAATGAAAATAACAATGGGAATACTACTGATGATGATAATAGTAATGATAATGATAATAACAATAGCAGTAATAACAATAAGTAAAAATAATAATAAAATACAACAATAACATAATAAGAAACAGAGAAATGCCAATCAAACATTACACGCCCTCATATTTGCATGAATTTTGTTACGGCAATTTGCAATCTGTAATCCGTAATGTTAGACAATAGCAGCATATACAGGAATGAGTTTATTCCCTGGAAAATAAAGTGTTGTAAGTAAAGTGGAAAATATTCTAGGATTGTTCCTCTCTATTATCACGCGCTGCATACACCAGTTGAAGCCTAGGCATTTCCTCTGCTGCTCTCGCTTCTCTCACAAGCAGAACAAAGTTCACACACGCCACTGACTGATTTACCCCTGTTATTTCTGAAACTCTTAACGCACGAAGGGCTGTCTGCCTATCCGAGGGCCGGCTGGAGTGGGTCGTCTGGTAGGTATATTTTATTTGTCATAATATATCTTAAGTATATGGTGTTTTATTCATAGTCTTTAGAAGTACTTTTAACAAAATAAACATTTTCAAAAAATGCTCCATGTATAGTGTGGTTTGGGATAGAAGAATTTTATTTTCGTTTTTGAGTGGAGTTGTTCACAGACAACATACATACGGACCTTTTTGTAATAAAAATACGTTTTGGTTAGATTCATGGGTCCCAAAAGATGTATTTCGGTGGGGGAATGCAATACATTCCCTACTTTACTATACGTAGTAGATAAGGTATTAAGTAGGGCTACCTTACAAGAAAGCTCAAAAATGAACATCCAAATGTTACCTACAGGCCATTCCACTGTTTACGTACGAGGAATCAAGCATATTGATAAACTATGCAGTATGGTTCCCCAGGTGATGAACTCTACTTCCGATTCATTATAAAAGCTTTTATAATAGTGATTACGAAGAATTTTATTCCTAGGACACTTACCATGCAGAAAAGCACTCAAAACTCCAGCTAAAAAAATTCCATAAAAGAAGTGCTTAAAAGTAATATGGAAATACAGACCATAGAGCACTGCAAATAGGAAAATTAATCATTGTTAAGTGGAATGTTAGTGAATATCCGGGTATTGTTCAAGACATAAAAGAAGATAGCGCTTTTGTAGTTTGTGGGTACTTTCAACAAAGACGTGGAGGTCATTTAAGAAGGTTATTGTGCAAAAACTGCACCAGGAAAATGTTTAAGAGATCTTTGATTTCTTTATCTCAGACTAAGTTGTGTACTCCTCCATTGTTAACCTTTGTATTCCTATACTTACACGAAAATAAACATATTTCATAACTTTTTTTTTAAAATAAAGTGTGTATTTCTAAAGAACCTTCCTTGATACCAATTCATTTTAACATGGGAATGAAACAGGACAACCCTAAGAGCGTATAACTTGAGTCCAAAGTTAAATGTTGATTATCAAATATAGAAAATACACAAATAAAAACATTCTTAGTTCAATCAATCAAAGGCATTCTTAAGTATAAGACATATTATATTTCTGAAACCACTTTCTGAAGAAAAATAAAACAAATGATACCTGCGCTGAAGGAACCTTTGTTTATGGCAATGTATTCCACCCAAAAAACATTATGTTGAGATTTCAACGGTGATTATATATAACTATTCCAAACCTTGTCATAGTATATGGATTCTAAGTTAGTTTTTAAGCTCACCACTCTATTAAACTAATGAAGGTAATTTCTTGTTTCAGGTGAGGACTTTACAATACCATTCTTTTAGCCGTAAAAGCCGTTATTCTGGGAGTTAACCTGGTGGAAAAAGTAAGTTCCTGTATATATATTTTTGCATCCATGAAAACGTAATTGAAGCTTACAGTAATGCAATTGTGTAATGAGGCAGGCATGTTTATGTTATTAACGTAAAACTGAACAAATGTTTAGTACACTTTCCATGGCTTAATATACATACAAGCATATTTATGTTCATGTTGCAACACTGATTGACATTTCACTAGGCCCAGTAATTATTATATATGAAAGGATTTTTTCTCAGAACTGTTGATTTTAATAATTGGCTGAATTACCCACGTCGCAGGGTTAGGTTTTATACTCCAATGTCAAATTAACTTTATTTACTTCACCTCATTCTATATGAAAATATTTTATAATTATCTAGGTTTTTTGTTTATAGTGAAGCCCGTCCTTTACAATTTATAACTGCAAATTCATGCAGTACCGATTGCAACAAATAAATGATGAAAAGGCTTCCGATATCCAAATTGCGTGAAAATCGGCGGAAACTCCCTACGACAGTCTTCCAACTTTTGGAAACGCTCATTGGCATATAACTACTCTTTGGTGGTAAGAGAATCCTCAACAGAATGGTCCAGTAGCTTTTTGGGCAACTATACTTGGTTAAATGTTAAACTTTGTATTTTCGTTTCGGTTCCATAGTTATCTGATAATATAAAACCTGCATAATTTTCGCTTAGTGCACAAAACTTTAAAATATTTTACAGCAAAAGATTTCGCACAAGAAAAAAGAAAGGAAAATAAAAAAAGAACCTCAGTATCTGACCACCGAGAAAAAGAATCTTCTCCGTTAACAGAAAATAACGGTTTATTGGTTTCCAATGTTAGCAGTTTTAATTCTTTATACAATTATTTAACATGTCGCGCTAGCGAACTTCATTACAACGCAAATATAAAATTAAAAATGCAAAATGTTCTTACACGAGGGTGATTAGAAAGTTTAGGCATCTAGGACCTTCAGTGCATACATCTATAGAATTAGAATAAAGGTTTATTCACAGTTTTGATACTGTTTCATTACATAAACATCTTCAGTATTTGACGAACGTCAGTTAAAGAAAGAGATGTGATCCCGGTGCGATAGTCACTTTTTACTTACTCAACGAAGTTTAAATTACTCTCCCAAATACTTCGATAAGATACTAAAACACTGCAGTTGAAACACACACGATAACTTAATAACACGTGTCGTTTGGAAACAGTAGGGAAACTGAGGAGATTGAGAGAGGTGTAGTGATCAAGGTCAACACTTTCTTACGGCGCTATTTATAGCTAGTGGGACATACCGTGTCAGCACCATGTGACACACTACTAAAGCGTCCTTAAACTCATCAGGTAGCATTTTACAGTACAGTACATAACGTATTACCATTATTTATCGTACAATTTATGCAGGAACCGTTCATTGAATCAAACTAAAAGGTGAATATTTGGCTTACGTACAATTACTTTCTTGCCATCATATTTCAATGCTTGCTGTATATTATGAGGCCTCAAAAACAAAACTTGTATAATACCAATGTTCTCCCCAACTGTAGAGAAACACTTTGAATCTAACTTCTCCACAATGATTGTATACAGGAATTTATAAGTAAAGTCCTGCACTTGAGACATACTTCCTGATTTATTTCAATTGCATAATTAATGCTGAGTTAAGTTCCCAATTTGTATCTGCTGCACTGTACTGTATATGCATCCTGGAGCGGCTGTGCATAAAACAGCCAGTGCCTGAACTTGCCCTAATGTCTTGTGATTGTGCTCTTGTGTGATCAGAAAGGTACTGATGAAATGGCTGTTCCTGCAAGTAACGAGGGGAGTGGTGGCTTTCTTCAAGCTTTCCGAGCAATATTCACGGGACTGAGCAGGTAGCGTTTAGTGTCCACATTCCTGATCTTCCACTCCACACATACAATGGTACACACTTGCCAAGCGCATGCTTACGAATTTATGCCACTAGATACCCTGGAATCCAATTTTTAATATTATTTTGTGAGTAAAAGGCTCATTTTAACAACAACTGAAACAGACACGAGAAGCTCTACCTCTCTAAGCTAACATATTCGACCACATTATTTTTCTTTGTTATTTATGAACCATGCACCATAGAGGAAAATGGTGGAACTTATGTTTCAGCTTATGTCCAGAGGTCAGCATTAAAGTCTGTGCACTTATATTCCTAACACCGTGTACAACGTGAATTAACCAAGTAATAAGGTACTAAAATAGTACTCAGCCAGACAATTAGCAAACTTACCTCACAAGTTCCATTACACAAATTAACTCAATTAAATATTAGTGTTAATTAGTTGTGCAACATTATCACTACATATCTTGATTAAAAGCTGTTTTGAGGCGCTATACTCTCTGACCGCAGCATAATGAAATAAACGAATGAAGCGGGAACTGAATCCACGCCAAAAAGTTATGCCACAAATCAATTAATTACTTATGTAAAATTAATAATCTACCCAAAGAAGGTGTTAGAAACATATAATGTGGTACTAATGGAAGTTAGAGTTCATAAAGGTTATATGTTAGACAACGAAGGGTCAAGCCAAAGTGTGACCACGTAAATCTATTACAGGTTAACGCCCAGGATCGAGGAATAAAAAGGAGGAATCACAGAAGACATACAGGCCACAGAGACGCGCTGAAGTCCCTAACAGTTCCAGGCTTAAAGACTAGACTGGCGGTTTGCCAGTTGTACTCAAGTCATTCAGAACGAAGTACTTCAAAGTCTATACCTAGAAAATTCAAAATATATAATATATTTCATTTCTTATGAAAAATCTTACACAGATGTATTTTAATCAAAATTGCTAGTCATTTTGGGGAAAATCAAAACCTTGGAAAAATGTTCGTTTTAAATGATATCTACTTTAGGATAGGACATTTTTTATTTTTTTAAAATCTTCATGCCGCATCCTTTGAGAAAGCTGAACTGGGTAGCAAGCTTAGCTATTTAACCGGGTTTTCAATTTTAGTTTTACTGTTCACCGGAAGATAGATGCACACGCACACACTGACACAGACAGGATTAATTTTTAAAAATTGGGGTTTTCAGGTAGTTTGAAAACATGTGTTTCTAATGAAATCTCGGTACGGACTTTTGGATGATATATAAGAGTACCACCGGAGGGATTTTCACACTGAGCCTATAGTCAGGCTATTGTATGTAAGACCCCGGGTGGGGAGGAAGGAGATGAGAGTGCCCAGCGGGTGTGCCAGAACAAGCAAGCCAGCGTGGGGTCTCAAACCTGTGCTGAAGTTTGTTCATCTCAGTGCCAGGTTTCCTCGTGCACCTGCCAGTCTCACAGGTTTTGGACAGCGACCACAGCGCCAATCCCTGCGCCGAGAGTAGGCCACATGCCTCCGAACAGATGCCCACACCCATCCTTCGTCTATGTTTCCGACCTTATAAAGACCGAATTAAATTATGTAAAATGTAATAGAGGAATGGAAAATAACCGACGAAAACAGTAACATAAAGCTTGGGTCAGAATGGTCTGTCACGAGAGATCGAACCCGGGACCATTAGAAACATTTTGACCAAAATCATAAGTTCTAAACTTCAATGTTACGTTACTTCAACATCGTGTTAATATTTAACCTCGGTTACTGAAACCCGATCAAAGTCACTTTATTTTGTATGATCAATTTCTACAGAGTGTACTTTGGACCCTAATTGACTCAGAAACCTACTGGAAACGAGAATTTAAAGCCTGGCTCACCTACGAAACTAGCTAAACGTGGGCCAGTAGATGCTCTTTTGTCAGTGACATGAAAGGGGCGGTGGGCGAATGGCCACTGAAGAGTTTGAAAGCGCTTTTTGTTCGTGGTTGCAGGCAGGTAACACTTCAGGTACTGGTTCCAGTAGCTTGTTCAAAGGGAGTGTGAATAAAACTGAAACTGCTACTGCTTTGTTCACGCAGATCACTACCACATGTTTCCAGTCCCCCTGAGTGATTTCTAAACGCTTTTCATTCATTACAGTATTTACCAAACGGCACTAAAACACAGGAAACAAAAAATCTCATGTGAAAATTAATATTACTTTCTCTATTATCGTTTATTATTTCGCTACTAAAAGGAAATAGATATGTACTTTATTTTACCCAAAATTCAATGTGAAAATTTTATCCAAAATACGTTTCGAAACTCCTTGAGACCAAAAACAGCATTTTTATATAAACGTGACTGTTTATGTACCTTTGAAGAGCATAAATCCAAAACAAAAGTCGTTTAGATGCCATACTTGGTACCTTCCAAAAATGCAACCATATTTTTAAAAACTCAGACCACTCCGAAACTGTCCGTTAATGGCAAATATTACATGTTTGATTTTCTCAAAATTACCAATGTTTAAGATGTTTTTGTGACAAATGAAATGTATACAGAGGTGTGAAAATTATTCGATTAAAATATATGTTACTGTAAAACGATTGTAAGTTTAGAGTTTGAAAATAATTTACAAATATATAAAATAAAATCAAAGCTTCATGTGAAACCTATACACTAAGAATATTGTATTAGAAAGGTTTTGTTGATGAAGAAAAAACTATTTTCCAGTTCATAGCCTCAAAAAAGTTACATAGCAAACAAGACACATCACAAAACACCTATTTATTGTTTAATTTCCAGATATGTTGAATTTCGCAGATTAGTACTGAGGTGAGGAAGATTGTAAAATCCATTTTTATCAACTTATTTCACTGAAAGCAAAGATATTTGTATCGGTCCACTAGTAAATAATAAATGCTTGATTATTTAGTATCGGTCCACTTTTGCATAGATAGTAATCTAGTTCTGATTGGCAAAAATACTATAAATATTTTGTCAGACAGCATATCTAGCACTAAATAATAAAAACGTTGGTTTGAGTAATAATTTGCACACCTTTATATATTTAATTTTCTGGAAATAACTTTTGAAATCCTCTTCACTCTGAATGATGTTTGCCTAACTGATAAACCGCAAGAGAGAGAAAAAATGCACAAAAAATGGATCTCGTTAAAGGAGACGTGTATACCAAATACACATTTTTTCAGAGTTAGCTATTTTTGACTTATTTCTTTCATTGGTTTCAATATTTCCGGTGTAGGGAAGGGGCGAAGCAGGCGTTTCCTCAATCAGGGGGAAACACTTCAAACGGCCACCCGAGTATTGGCGGGGAAACCAAAATCTTTCTTGGTTGGAAGGAAATGCCCAATGCCTATCTCAAGAACTGAGGGTCTACCCGAGTACCCTGGGGATAAAACAGGGACAGCATTGGGCTAAAAGCCCGCCTTAAGTAAAGTCGGATTCAAAAGAAAAATGTGAGCCTCGGTTCCGAGGTAGAACGGGGAAGTTGAAGAAGAAGAAGAAGAAGAAGAAGAAGAAGAAGAAGAAGAAGAAGAAGAGAAAGAAGTTTAAATTTTGCAACAGGAGGTCATTACTGCCTTTTTTGTCTTGGACATACACACAGAACGGAATTTTAATGTTATCACATAATGACCAGCTCTTAAAAGATATGTCTAGTAGTAACTCATTTGCACAGATGTTTATCTCGATTAACATGAGGTGCAGAGAGGAATAACATTTGCTAGGTTAGTTTGTACTAGAGTAGAGAAGGTTCTGCGAGTTGAACACATTTCCCACCCCCCCCCCCCCCCACTACATTCTACAGACTGTTTTTGGAGAGGTAGAACTAGAACTGAAAAATTCATTATCACAGCTGGGATCTGAACCACAGACCCTCCGCATACCGCACAGACCCACCACACACGGCTTGAATGTTTAAAACAACACCAAAAGTAACTTTGTTGGCATAAATAGTAACTACAGACTATTCTTTTGAAAGCATCTTGTCTAAATAAACATTTTTAGAAAACGTTTTACTACAATTTTTGTTGCACACACAAGGGATTCAAAGAAAACCTAATCGATAGTTTGATGTTTAAAAGCTAGTGGAATACTTAGCCTTATATTTCTTGCTGTTTCAGTGACATTGCCAGAAACTTTACAGCAACAGTAGAACAATTCAGATCATCAATAATGAATATCTCTGATAATGCCTAATATTTGCAATAAATCGTGCTGTAAAAATATGTTTTATGTAGTATATAGTTGTCTATTACTTTATGACTTATCACTTATAAAGAATTATACGAAATTCCTTCGAAATGAAGAGGACATCACCGACTATGCCGAGTAATTCAATATATACGCCTTATTTATCATTAAATATGTTTAAAGGTTTTAATTAAAACACGATGTGCTTCAGCCATTTTTGAGACAGTAAAACAACTATTTGTTCCATTTTAAGAGTAGTTTAAGACGGAGATTTTGTTAAACATCTTCATGTCATATCCTTGGGAGACACCCCGCTTAGCTACAAGTAGTATTTAACCGACTTTCCCTAATACAATTATTTTGTTCACGCACGCACGCACGCGCGTACACACACACACACACACACACACACACACACACACACACACACACAACCTCCACATTTTTTCTGAAAATTATTCAGGAGAATCAAAAGGTGTATTTACAATGACATTTTTATTTCAAATTTTGGGTGGAAATACAGTACCTCCTCATCTTCTTATAGATAAGTGGTAGACAAAAGAATAATAACACTGGTCGACAAGATTTTTTTCACAAGAAATCTGAATAGTGAATCTAGTGCATTTTTTCATCCTGAATTCAGATATGTAGTCAGAATTTTCCCATCAGGCATAGTTTTTCTGTGAAAGCTACTTTTCAAAATATGATTTTAGGTTTTCTTTGTCCTGTCATAGGAACCTTTACCTCATATGTAGCTATTTTACTCAAGCCGTATTTATTGAAATTATTTGTAACATCACGCTGAAGCACCACAAAACAAGACTGTGCAGGTTCATTCATGTTTAGACATGCTCAGACCTGTCTGGCATTGTGATGTGTCAGTATTGAGCTGACTGTGACATTGTTCACTAGTGAAATATTTCCTTCCTTTCTGTTTAGAAGTGTATTGTGTATGTTGTGCATGTTGTATTTCAGTGGTTAATGTTTTCATCATGCCAAGAAAGTGTGTAAATCATGCAGATAATTTCTGCTATATTTGTGGTGAGCTGACCTTCAAGTCTCAGAGGCGAAATATGACCCCACTTGTAAAGAAGTGTTATCATCTTTACTTTGGCTGTCAAGTTGGTGATTTTGATAACAGCTGGGCCCCAAGTACATGCTGTGTTTCGTGTGTTAGACTGCTGACTGGGTGGAAAAATGGTACACATCATATGCCATTTGCAATTCCCATGATTTGGAGGGAACCGAAGGATCATTCAACTGACTGTTATTTTTGTTTGACAAATATTAAAGGAATCACACTAAATCAAAATATACAGTTAAGTATCCGAATTTGCAATCTGCATTGAGACCTGTCTTACACAGTGAAGAGTTCCCCGTACCAGTATATGTAGATACAACCTTAAGTGATAACTCTGATTCTGACATAACTGAAACTCTTTGTTGTTGTTGTAGTGTTTAACGCCCGCTTTTACTACTACGGCACCGCAGGCGGTGACACTGATGATACATGAAGATGGAGCACCGGTGGAATGAGATGGCGGGGGAAACCGGAGTACCCGGAGAAAACCCGCCCTGACGCCGCTTCGTCCACCACGAATACCACATGCGGGTCCCTGGGATCGAACCCGGGATAACTGAAACTCAAAATGATTCAGATGAAAATAAAAATGATCTTACATATGAAGCCAGTAGCTGTTCATCAGAACCATACTTTCCCAATCAGCAAGACCTTAATGACTTGATTCGGGATTTAAATCTGTCTAAACTGCAAGCTGAAGTTTTAACTTCCAGACTCAAAGGGTGGAATTTACTCCAAAAAGATGTAAGAATAAGTAGTTATCGTAGCCGCCATAGTGTTTTCAAAGAATACTTCTCTGAAGAATATGGTGTTGTGTTTTGTAATAATATTTGTTCACTTATGGAAACTCTTGGGCATCAACACCGACCAGATGAGTGGCGATTGTTCATAGACTCCTCTAAAGTAAGTTTGAAGGCTGTGCTGCTACATATTGGCAATGAACTTCCATCAATACCAGTAGCGCATGCCGCTATGAAAGAGACATATCAAAATATGAAACTAATTTTAGAGAAAATACAATATGGAAAATATGAATGGAATATCTGTGGTGATTTGAAGGTCATTGCTTTATTGCTTGGTTTGCAACTTGGGTTCACCAAATTTTGCTGTTTTTTGTGCGAGTGGAACTGCAGAGATAAGAAGTCTCACTACGTTAGAAAGTCATGGCCAAAACGTGAATCTCTTCTCCCTGGGCAGAAAAATGTGGCATGTGTCCCTTTAGTGAATCCTGAAAAAATATTTTTACCTCCATTGCATATTAAGTTAGGAGTTATGAAAAATTTCGTCAAAGCTATGGATAAACTTTCTGATGGATTCTTGTACTTGAAATCGAAATTCCCCAAAGTCAGTGATGCTAAATTGAAAGAAGGAGTTTTTATAGGACCACAAATCCGATCATTAATGGCTGATGAACATTTCGAAGGACTGTTAAATCCACTGGAGAGAGCAGCCTGGCAGTCTTTCAAAAGTTTATGTTGCAATTTTCTTGGAAACCATAAAGCAGAAAACTATCGTGACATAGTGGCTGATCTTCTGCATTCCTATAAAGCTATGGGATGCAACATGTCTTTAAAAATTCACTTCTTGGACTCTCACTTGGACTTCTTCCCCGAAAACCTTGGAGCTGTCAGCGGTGAACACGGTGAGCGTTTTCATCAGCAAATTTCTACGATAGAGAAGAGGTACAAAGGCAAGTGGAGTTCCAATATGCTGGCTGACTACTGTTGGACTAAAATGAGAGACGTTCCAGATGCAAAATATACCCGAAAATCACTATCTACCACTTTCTAGGTAAGTCATAATCAGTAGTTATAATTTTGAGTTAGATAGCTAGTTACGGATTTTTTAGAATATTATAAAAATTCAAATGAATATCACACAAAACTCCTGCCCGATGCGGACAAACTGTAATTATATTTGAATTCAGCATGAAAAATACTTTTAGAATCTGTTATTTTAATTCTTGTGAAAGAGAAAAGGTTAATTTTTGTAGACCAGTGTAATGTATTTCGAGGGGATGGCTTAGGCGATGATGTCTATGACCCGTATTCGGAAAGTCACGGGTTCGATCTCTATGGCCAACCTTTCTGACCCATTGATCTTTTTTGAGGTTTACCCAAGTCGCCAACCTGATGCTGGGAAGAATTTCCATATCCTCCGAATATCTGGTCCCTCCAGTTCATTACAAGAATAATTTCATTTCACCCTTCATCTACTTAGGTTTTTTTTTTTTCTGGTTGGAAGCGTCGGAGAGCATCGCGGAAGCAACCCAGGAAGGGGAACAAAATTATGTACTCTCGATTGGAAGGTGAGCCTACTGATTTCCGTGCCCCGATAGGAAGGTACGAGCTCGAGAGAGGAATGGAACCGGTTTCCGAGCGCTGCGCCCCCTTGGGAGTATAGATCCGAAGGGACGGGAGAGGACCGCGGCTGAGCCAGCCTTCGCCGCAGTGCTTCTAACTGTGAAAATGTATGGACCATGCCCTCTGGTCTGTCATGAGAACTTTCTGAGTGACCTTCGGATCCATTCGTCTCATCATCCTGCCGGGGTAGTTGCCCCGGGGCATAGGCACAAAAGACCGCCTTTGTGTCCCCCTTCGCAGGTTGTTATTCTGTCAATGATGATGATGGTGCATTGAATAACATCTCGCCGATACAATAAGGTGCAGAGTTGGAGAACCATTAGCGTAAGTCCATTTTTACTTTCTCTACTACGTATACTAAGTAGAGGAAGTATTGTATTCCACCCAGAAATTCGATGTCGACATTTCACCGGAAATATATGTTTTGAGGCCCCCTGAATTAGAAAAAGCCATTTTAATAAAAATATCCGTGTATGTCTGTTTGTCAGTCTGTGGACAGCATAATTCAAAAACAAAAGGTCGGTAAAATCCAAAGTTGGTATTTTAGTGTAATATCTTTCAAGGATTCGACACCAAGATTTTGAAGAAAATTCCTCCACCCTAAACTACCCTTTACACAGAAAATTTTTCGAATATTTTGATTTTCTTGAAAATGGCTCAAACGATTTTGATTAAAATGCCATACGTTTGAGATATTTTTATAAGAAATGAAGTGTATATTTTGAATGTTCTGGCTATAGCTCATGTAGCCCTGTTTACTCTTGATGACTTCTGCATAGCTGGTAAACACAACTTATGTCTTTTTTTTTTAGATTGAATAATTTTGGAGATATTCCTTGTTATTTGTGTGCGTTTGGAGAACTTATACTTCTTTCAAATGAAACATCGTTATTCATTTGTTTATATGTTAAGCGTGCAAAGAGAACAGTCTCAAATCTTTAAAAGATTTGACTATCGCTCGACGTCTACTTAATTCCCATTTTCTCCTTATTCCTATATCTTGTTCGTGTTAGTTGAGGTAAACATTTGCAGAATTTATCTCGTTATCTTTTTGTAGGTGTAAGAGTTTGTAAGAATAGTTGGTACAAGAGTAAATAAAGTCATGTGAGTGCTACACATTTTTGAACTTATATCTACTTCAAAGAATACTCGAGGTATTCTTGCGTTCAAGTCAGTCAAAATGTTTGGAACCAACAACTTTTAACGAAGCAACCTAGGCGTTTCTCGCATGCTGGGTTAAATTAAAATGCGCAGAAAGAACGTAGTATTGTGTCTGTTTTCCTGAGCACGTTTCAAGCACGCACTAGTGCAGAGAGGTACATGTTTATGCAAAAATGAGAAGCAAGGAAAATGCTGGTATTTGAATTTGCAGTTCGATTTTAAAACCAAGCTTTATCTCAAATTGCGGTTTATGCATGATAAAAATGCTGTTTGCGTTGTTCCAGCTATAAGAGATTCCCCATAGACATGCATGCACAACATGCAAATATGTGCAAAAATGAACAGATTCCCCGGTTTAGGATGCGGACTGGAAAAACATGTCGACTTGTTTTTGTCTCTTGAAATCCCGCAGCGGGGGAATAGGCGTAACAAAAAAACTACTACACAACTGCCATCAACTTTTTCTGTGTGTTAATGGTGACATCTGTGTGATGACAGAATTGAGAGCTGGTTCTGTGAAAAGGCAGCGACTAACAAAAGACTTAAAGGCTTGCATTTAAAGCGACTTACTCAAGCACTTGGAATAAAGCACTCCTATGCTAAAACCAGCTAAATATTTTAAGTCCTTTGGACTTTTTATGTCAATTTAAAAGTTGGAGTTATCCACTGGCAGAAAGTGGTTGAGATTCGAAGTCATATTACTCGTATTTCCAGTTTCAAAGGAACGTGTTCATTTTAATCACTTTGACTTTAGTAATAAAAATCTAATAAAATACCAACTGGCTTTGTATAGGCTCTACCACGCCCATAGAAAGCTTTATAGCAAAACTCTACACTCCAGTTCCTTTGTTACAGTTTACAGAAATACTTGAATTTTAGTAACGAAGAACGTGAAGCTTGCACAAAGATTTACACGATGTATGAAACAGCTGAATAATAGCTATGACGTCATGTGGAGAAAGTGTTTGATTTAACTACATCCCATATCCTTACCAAGTAGTCAGCTGAAATAAAAAGTGAGTGAGGAATCGAGCGTGACTTAGGTTGGGACGGAGGAAAGCTCGTGAGATTGCTAATGATCCAACAGGAAATAATGAAACAGAAAAACTGGGTGCAAATTTTTCGCACATTTTCAAAACCGCACATAAGATACATACAAAAATAATAACAATTAAAACTATAACAGAACTGTTATTGGAGGAATAACAGACTGGTTTTATAAAAGGTCGATCCTATAATCATATTTTTAGTTTCAAAAGAAATTTAGAGAGGAAACAAGTACTCGATTTAGAAACGCATCTGGCATTCATTTACTATGCAAAGGCGTTTGATTTAATGGATAGGTGTAAATTGTGGACAAAAAGGATACCCCTTTATTTCATTAAAATTATAAAAAGATACGTTTACATTACAAAGATACAAGAAACATAATAAATATAAGTGGAATAAAAACAGAATAAATTAAGACTCTCCAAAACTTTTCAATATATATATTTAGACGATTTGATTCAGGAATGAAACAAGAAATTACCTCAGGAATAAAAATCGGAATAAATTTATAAATATTTTACTTTAAGCAGATGTTGCTGTGATTATACAGAATAGTGAAGAAAATCTACAAAGAGCGGTGTTTAAGTTGCATACAATAAGTAAAAAACATACTTCAAAATATCACAAGAGAAAACCTAAATAATGGCACACCATGGGGAATATTTTGCCCCTTGAAGGATAAGCATAGAAGGAAATACAGGCACAGGCTTCCCTTTTTAAGTATTTGGGCTGCGACTAAGGTGTAAACAGAGATAATTATGCAGAACATAACATTAATAAATTCCAATAAATTTTTGGAATAGTAAACAAAGCTCTGAAAATAGAATGGAAGCAAAACTGAAATTTTATAAGAGCATGGTGATATGTTTTCATTGTATGGAAGTGAATCTTGGATCCTAAAACAGAGGGACGGAAGTATGATCCTTAGTGTTCAAATAATGTTTCTGCGGAGTGTTAAAGGTTGTATAAGAAGAGACCTAATAAAAATGTAGATATATGTACGTGAAGAATTAAAAATATTTGATTTAAAATAAGAATAATTAGAAGGAGCACATGGAAATAATGTACTAGGATAGAATAGTCAAGATTGTGTGCAGTTACACACCTCAAGAAAGAAGAGGTGTTGGTCACCCGAGAAAGAGATGAGTGAGGAGAGAGGAGGCTATGAGCCTAATCCCTGTGTCTCAGAAGAATAACAAGGAGCACATTCTGGCAGCTTGCTGCAGACGGGAGGTGCTAAGCAAACATTATTATCCATCTTTGGTTCCAGCAGACGGAGAACAGTAAAATACTGGTGAAATTTGGGCGCATGGAAGTGCGCGTACTAAGAGATAAAGTATTTGTTTCAGCAGTAATATGTGTGCAAGTATGTATATGCTTGAATTCAGAGTACTTTTCGCTGTATGTATATTTCTGTAGAGAGTATGCGACTGTGTTACGCAAGTAATGTAATATTAAGTATAAATGCTGCTACTGTTACATCGGCAATGCAGAAGTACCAAATTTCACAGTTCTTTTAGTCAGCTTTTGTCACATCCTTGGCGTAATAGGATAAGCTAGCGATGTCTACTGTAATCATTTTAACTTGTACAGTCACTGGGTTTATTCTGGAAGTGCATGGTGGCAATTGATTGGCCTATCGCCCATTATTATTAACCCCACAGGAGAGCAGCAGGACTAGAGAGCTCAATAATCTTCCTTTTTAAAGTATGGGGTGCTTTTATGTGCAAAATACCATTACACGGTCTCAACGACTTTAGTTCCGTTCCATTAAGGACATTTGGCCCTGAAAAGGGTCGTCATTTTCCATCGAATATGAACCCATGACCACAGGCACCAGGGGCTAGCATGATAATCAGAGAACTTGTGAACCACCAACACAGAAATGGTTTATGACAGAATTATTAGAAAAAAATTGTCGTTTAAGGATGCAGCTTTGAAACATATCCATTATAAGTAGTTTGAATTATTCAATAATTTATCACGTTTAAAAGTGCTTTTGAACCCCGTTTTCTCAGTAAGGAAATCCATAGTGCGCAATTGAATAGCTTCAGTGTCGAAGCTTTGCAAAACTGAAACCAATAATAAGGGATATCTTGGAAATGCCTAAGGCCACAAAAAAGTTATGTGGTATAAAGTATGTGTTTTAAAAGGAACTACATTTATTGTGGTGTAACGTTTATGTCCCTATAACTCTTGAGGCTTACCAGTTAAACAACATTGCAGGAAATAGCTTCCGAATGAAGAGATGTATTCCTAGAAAATTCAACACATTCATTTCAAGATGTATAAATATATATCTTACATATCCTACAGTATTTTAATCAAAAGCATTAGAGGCATATTGTGGCTCTCGAACATTTGCAAAATTGTTCCATGTAATATTCGTGATATATCAGCCCTTGTTCTTATGGCGTTCACAGACACCAGCACACACACTCAATAGCGCGTGCACGTGCAGACCATTTTCTATAAATTGATTTTTTGGACATAGAGAGCTTTAGGACATATTTCCCATGAAATGTCTACGTGAACTTTTTGGGTCGAGAGAAGATTATAACTTTCGTAAAAACAAATTACATTAGGTAGAGAAAGTCCTGTGAATGTAAAACAGAAATGCTTTTGTTTTCTAAAACATTAAATCAAGGGAATGGATGCTGCTCTGAAAATATGATTTTTTTAAATATTCAGATAATTCAAAATATTGTTAAAATGGAGTCTATCATAAAAATTAGATTCTTTTAAATTTTAGCGTGACATCACATTTGATTTCCGATTGTTACATTTTAAACCTGTGTTTTATTATCTTACAAGTGCTATCACAATAACTTTTGAAAATAACTGTTCTTTAAAATTCTATGCCATTTTCGAAATTATAATAAGTAAATACCATATATTTTTGTTTGACTAGCCTTAGTTCAATAGAAAATAATCTTTTGGTTCTGTGATTTGAAATATCTAATCGTACTGATGTCTTATATATATACAGCTTTAAAAATAAGACAAAAACCGTCTGGAAGAAAAAATATATATGGGAGATTTAACCGCTTGTGTTTTGAAAATATAGAGGACACATTTCAGAAGATTTGGAAATAACGGCATCCTGTGGAATAAATTGAAGAAAGTGAATGTGCTGAAAAATAACTCCTTGAAACATTAAGTTTCAAATTAGAAATGTTTTATTCTGGATTTTTAACATACTTATTTAACATAAATACCTATTAATAATATAAAAGGTCAAAACACATTTTGAATTTATTGCTCAGCATTTCTAGAAAATGATTATGTGATATGGACACCAATATTATCAAAGATTCTGTAAAAGCCCGCATCACCATGTACATTTAGTTTAATAACCTTTTCTCTCGTGGAGAACATTTTAATAGTATTCTTATAACATGGTGATTTCACTAGTTTGGTATTTGTTGTAGCTCTTGTATATTGTATTTTTGTTATTATGCTAATTCCTTTTCTTAGTTTGATTTAATTGTTGTTTGATCTGTACTGAGTTTTCTACTGTATATTCTAGTCATTTAGTTTATTGTAATTCAGGACCCCTGAGGTCACTGATGTATGTCGGCTGACGTCATATTTTGATTAAGTATACAAATGTCAATTTTTTCAATATGTATAGGTACCAAATTTTAGTGGTGTATCTCTTAAATGCCGCTTAGGATGTTCTAGATTTCAATTATCGAACTGTATTGCCAGTTGAGCAACCTCATCTTTATTTCTGAATTTGCTTTATTTTTTTACAGAACGCGGAACATTTCTCTCTTGTTGGCAATGTCATGATTTTTGTAAAATAGACACAGACATGTGAATGGAACCCCTCGTGAATAGCATTAGTTCCAGCCTGTAGCTGCATAAAAAAGCATTGCAGAACGGAAGGAAAAGGTTTAATGCACTTGTCGGTGTCTGCAAACGCCCTTTGCTCGGGGAACAGACAAGATCCATTCATCTGGCGTCAAGCCATTGTTTACACGGACGGTTGTGCGGAGGGTGGGAGGGAGTGACTTTGGTAACAAAGGGACCAGCTTCCAGGGCATGTTGAGATTGGAACGCTCAAGACATTTGTGTCCTGGATCAATGTGAGCAGCCCACAGGGCTATTGTAATCTACTTTGTGCGAGGGGTCGCGAGAAAGCAAAACGCAGGAATGACCCCCATTACACACACGTGCAAATTATTGTGTGCTAACTAACTTTAGTACAAGTTACTGCTCCAGCACTGGGCGGTGCTGTAGTAAATATTTCCTACGTTATCACCGGCAGATTCTCGAGTGCAGCCCCAGTCTGCTTTCCCCCAGTCAGAAAACTGAAAGGTTAACATCCTTTCAGCTCAGTTTTCAGTTATACTTTCCTAGGGAATCGAACTGAAATCTTAAAACAGAACTGAAAACACCATACTGTTGAGTAAAATGGCTGAAACGTGGTTGAGAAAGCTGCATAGCAGTGAAGAAAGTGAGTTGGAGTTGGATGCTTCGATGTTTTCGTTTATTTTGGTCGATGAATAACAGATAACACTCATGACTAGTAAAGTTGTGGAAAACCTCTGAGATATATCTTATGCTTACTAATCGTAGGTCATAAGGTGACTTTGAGATTTTGGTTATGAGGCACCTGAAGGACAAAAGTTCGTGGAGTACTTCAGATTACTATAAAAATTAAATACAGTCGTAATATTACCTACGCTAGTTATAGATAAACGAACTTCAATCAGTTCTAGAGTGGACTGACATAGCCTAGTGTTTCTTTATATCATAACATATGTCTATATTTTATATTAGTACAACATAATTAAAGCTATAAAATCCTCAAACTTCGTTTATTGTGGAGATGTAGCATTATATTGCACCCACTTATTTTACAACTGCTACTAATACACGTAATTGAAATAATTTCCATTCGGGTTACATTTATGCATTTAGTCATAGGTATATGTGCTTAAAATAAACCTATGTAAATAAGGCCACTTGAGGGACGGTTGGTGGCCCCAACGAATTTAACTTCATGATTTGTTTCCTCCTTTTTTTCCTCAATGTTTAGTCGCGATATGACTTTTATGTTGAAGCGACTTCAAATAATAAATACATTTAAAAAAAAATATAAAGAACATACAGTTTATCCGGACTAACTGGCACCAAAGGTGATTCCGAAAAATAGAAAATCCGGATAATCCGGGTTATATGGGTAATAAGCAAAAGAGAATTCTTAAATCCTAAACAAGCAAACCTGCCATTAATGATCAGCCATTGTTTGCAATACATTAAAAATCACATCATTTTATAAGAAAGAATTAATCCATTGTCTTCTGAGGAGATTTAGGACGGGTAGGGATCAAGGTCAACGCTTTCTTCCAGCGCTGTTTATACCTGGTGAGACATACCGCGTCAGCACCGTGTGAGACACTACCAAATCTTTCTTAAACTCAACAGGTAGCATTCTACAATACACTCCGTATTACCATAATTTATTGTACATTTAAGCAGATTCGTACATTGAATCAAACTAAAAAGTGAAGATTTGGCGTGTATACTTATAGTTGTGTTCCTGCTTTCATAGTTAAATTTATTATTTAATGCGAAAATTATATTAAAAATCTTATGTGTTGCACTCACATGACCTTCTCTACTCTTGGCGGCGCCGTGGCCGAGCGGTTAGCGCGCTCGCCTACCACCTCGAAATGGTTCACACTACAAACAAAATTATGCAAAAGTCATCCAGAGTAAATAAGACATGGGCTATAGCCAGAAAATTCAAGATACATATTTTTCATAAAAATATCCCAAACATACGGCATTTTAATCAAATTCGTTAGAGCCATTTTCAAGAAAATACAAATTTTCGAAAAAGTTTCCATGTAAAGGGTACTTTAGCGTGGAGCAATTTTCTTCAAAATCTTCGTGTTGCATCCTTGAAAGACATTAAAGTTACATAACAACTTTGGTTTTTGACCGACTTTTCGTTTTTGAGTTATGCTATCCACAGACACACAGGAACTTTTTCTAAAAATGATTTTTTTTATATTCAGGGGGCCTCAAAACATATATTTTCGGTGAAATCTCGACATCAAATTTCTGGGAGGAATACAATACTTCCGCTACTTTACTATACGTAGTAGAGAAAGTAATAAAAATCTTAGTCTTGTGAAACCTTGACCATACATTTGGCAACATAGTACGTTAGAGGGTTACGTTCAAATTATCGGTTTATTTTGCGGATAACACATGTGAAATTTTAATTAATTGCATGCATTTTATCAAGCTTATACTATTATAAATTTTAATTTTAAGATTTATAACCTTATTAGAGGAATTTATTTTAATTTATGCAGATCACGTATGCTCATAAGGCATATATTTTCAGCGAAAGTGTAGCTCCATAGTGACCTTTGGTAGCACAGGTTCTACGGTGAATATTGCCAACATGGCAACAGAGAATATAAGGGTTTTTCATTACAATGTTCAATGCGGTTTATTGGGGGAAGTATGGGCCAAATAAGCGGAAATTGAGTTAGTGTAAATGTGCGAATGCGGTTGGAAACAAATTAACTAGTTTCCTTTGCAGCCGATTCGATAAACAGCAACGGCAAGCACGACCCAAACCTCTATCTCATATTAATTTGATGAGGTCGCTACTGCTGCTGTTAGCACTACTGGCGATTTTAAAACTGGACAACGACGAGAAATGAACCAAGAGAATGGCAGGTTATTTACATAACACCACTGTCATAAGTGATACCTCTCATGCGAATGGCGTAAGCAATTTTAATTACAGAGCAGTGATTGGCAGTGTGAAAACATCGATACATAAATAGGGCGATATTAGTCTATCACGAGTCGATTATTCCAACGGAAATCTGCCCTACGATTATTATTCAATTTCACAGCGATGAATGCAAAAACATAGAATGTTTCGTTGTACTCGTGCTTTAATGTCCTTGCGTCAATTTTAGATACTGGAAGCAAGGATATGAGTGGCATATTTAGGACATTTAAATATCTAGGCAAAATTCTGGCATTTTCTATGCATTTTCTAGCTATTTATATAGGTTGTTTGGAGTTTGATAACTGGTACCTTACTATTGTGACGTCAGGCTCGGGGCTCGGCAAAGAACTGACGGGACTCGGCTAATTCACACCACGTGCCGGACTGGCGAGTGGGCAAAGAGGCTGCCTGGTGCAACTGCTGTGTGTACATGACTGCCAACAATCGAAGCGGCAGAAACAAAAGCTTTCGAGAACGTTCGCGAGACTTCTAGCTGAGTAATTTCCTGTTCATTCGCGCGCGCGGCAATTCGAGTAAGGTCCATGTGACATCGTCTTCGGTATATAAGGATGCCAGAGAGTGAGTTTTAGAGTTGAGTTACGGACATGAGTCGGTAGTGCCCAGTGAGTGTGAGACAGCTGTGCTTGTGTGTCGCCGTAAGAAAACTCAACGAGCGTAGCGTCGTAATTACGATATGAGAGACAAAGGAAGTGAAGAAACATACTAAAAGAACTGAGGCAAGGTTATAAGAAGTAAAAATAAAGAGTTGTGATAGCCCAAGGGTCTGTAGAGTGTGTGAATGGCAAGAAGAAAACTGTGAAAGAAAAGTAACGGTGAATTTTGTCATCTCTTTTACACTATTATCCACTTCGTGCTGATACCGAGATTACAGATTCAGGAAATCGATCATTTTAAAATATAATTTAAAATATAATACTACTACCGATAATAATAATAATAATAATAATAATAATAATAATAATAATAATAATAATAATAATAATAATAATAATAATAATAATAATAATAATAATAATAATAATAATAATAATAATAATAATAATAATAATCAATAAAGAATATCGAAAACGAACGTAACAAGTTTGCCTTCGGGAATTTAAAACAGTTGAGAGTGGGGTGGTAACGGTTTTAGAGTGTAAGATAAGTATATCGTTACTATTATGGCTGACGTAACATTTAATGCCAATGGCTAAATACAATATTTGTTGTGGTGTTGTGTTGCTAAACA
This sequence comes from Tenodera sinensis, assembly GCA_030765045.1. Classification (NCBI taxonomy): domain Eukaryota; kingdom Metazoa; phylum Arthropoda; class Insecta; order Mantodea; family Mantidae; genus Tenodera; species Tenodera sinensis. The sequence goes on from CM060970.1 coordinate 92,849,806, forward strand.
TGCTGTGAAGTCACGCTGTAAAATCAATGATACAAATATAATTACGCCCAGAAAATTTATTTGCACAGCAGGAAGTAGAACAGTAGTGGTCAGATATCAGTCGGCATTAAATTTTGTGTCTGATACAGGTAATAGAAGACGCACACTCTTGGCTGGTTTGTCAAAACGGAAGCATTGTTATTCTTTGGAGTGTCTAAGTGCGTGGAATACATTGAAATCAACGGATACAACGTTATATAATAGCGATGCATATTTTTAGCTGTTCAAATACGAGCGCTGTTTTGTTTGTCTGGTGAATCGTTTTATAATCTATATTGGTCGACAACCTCTCATTGGAAAAATTGGATACATTTATTAAAAGAGGTTATCACCATAATTAGGGTCATCATTTCTAAGCAGAATACACACACACACACACTCATAGGAGCGCGCACGCACGCACGCACGCACGCACACACACACACACACACACACACACACACACACACACACACACACACACACACACACAAAAGGGGAATCTCAGTACTCGACCGACGGCTTCACCTTCAAATAGTACATTGTAGCTTCAAATTATCTTCTCAACGTATGACCTAGGCAATTTGGCTTCAGTGTGTTAGTTGCTTTTTCTCTTCGTCTGTTTCCCCAGGAATGAATCACTTAGTTTACTACCTGATGTTTTTTGCGTGAACATAACTGCGCGACGAAATGAACAACGCCTGCCGTACATACTATCCATTGCTTTACACTTCGAGATGTGATCTACCGGCAATCATAAATGAACTAAATACATTGGTATTTTTAATAAAATGCTAGAGCTATTTTGAGATGTAAACAAATGTTTATAAAATTGTTATATAAACCAAAGAAAAAGTAAATAATTTAAATTACTATAAAGATATAATTGATAAAAATAATTGTAAATAAGCAAATGAGCTATAAAAATTAAATAAATACCTAGGTAGCGCGAGGTTATTGGCCATGCAGAAAGCGTAGGAACCTGGTTCCGGTACACCATTTGTTATCACGAGAACGGCCAAGCCTGCGGCATGCCTTCTGTGCCACTCGTTCTTGGTGGCACTAAAACCTGAAAACAATGGATGTTCTGCTGTTGTTAACATTCATTGTGAAGCAATGATCTTTACTTGTTTCACATTGATACACCAGTCTGCAGCAATATTACTTATCGTCAATGTCAACATCTATTTTCGGTCAAACTATTTGTATCGACAATGCTCTCCACCGCTTAACAATATCTAGAAGCTGTCTTGAATCTAGTATTTTGCCGTTGATAGAAGCGATAAAGATTCTGTCTCTGGCTTTGGTGAGTGGTTGAATATAATTTTCTGGGGGATGTGGTTTTAGGCTAATATTTTTAACGTTTGGTTTCTATGCACTCTATCAGATGACTTATCAAAATCTAAGAAAAGACAATATTAGTTTCCGTGTTGAACTACCATTGTTACTCTATAGATAACAGAAACTCTGTAACAACCTCTATGAATCTAAGTGATACCATTGACTTGTGTGTGAGGCACAAGTTTTGCCACTTTCAATGAGCATTATGATTGAAAATATTGAATACTGAAGCATTCCTTGTTCATTTTGCATATCTGCAGATGCTCCTTTCCCTTTCCTCAAGTATAAGTACATTGTACCTGTCTAAAACCTACGTTTTAGCAGCATGTAATAAGGCTCTGCAACAACATGCTTGTTATTCTCTGTGAATCAGATCGGCGATGGCAGAATCATTGTGAATTTTCCTTATAGACTCTTAGACTCTTGGACAGCTTTCCACTAAATTTGGAGATAATGCCACAAACAATACCTCAAAGGCGAGAGGTGGTTTCTTAACCATTTTGTTCGTTCTTTTAGGGGAGGAAATACACAAAAAAAGAAAACTTGCCACCTCTAATGCAGCATGGGTTTGGACATTGTTAAACGCGAGCCCCCTGGAAGTATTTTCAATAAAAAATATGACCTACTCCATTTACCTTGGTGACATGTATTCTTTTGAACAAGAGTCAAATTACTGTGAAATTTCACAAGAGGTAGAAGGGGTAGAAGACAATTTTGAGGCTCTTTTCAGCACGAACGAACATGTCCTTTCAATAATTTTCTGATGATATTCTTGTTCATGCATTTAAGAGTAGTGTTACAAAAACTACCCCCAGCACGAGGGTTGGGAAGTGTTCAGTGAGTGAATGCAACAGGATGCTCAGCAGGAATGGACTATGACTTTTTACAGAATAAAAGGATACACTTTGTTAACGCACAGCTTCACCCCTAATGAAGATTTTATGGAGGAGTTATTTAGAAGATCTTTCAGTACAAATGAAAAATTTGGTGCAAGGAAGGTGACGTGGTAAATTCAAATAATTGCATACCAGGAATATTGTAACTGCTTTAATTCAGTAAGGTGTAAATAAATAGGAATTTGGAATGGATTGTCTCTGTGGTCTGGTAATTAACATGCTAGCTTTCAAATCCAATGGTTCCGCGTATGGTTTCCGGCTGGAGCGTGAGCATTTCTATTTATATGTGATTATTACCCATACTCCCTAGGATCTGGAACCATGAAGAGCGCGCGTGTGAATTTAACGTTTATTAAGAAAAAAATCCAACTAAATAAACCCAAGGTTACCGAGTAAAAGAATGAACATCACTGTCAATGTGCAATTGTTCCAAAGGAAAAGGCGCCGACAAGACCTTAGATGTTAGAGGTGGCATATAAATGAAGCAAAAGGAAAAATTTGATGTGTTACACTCACATGACTTTCTCTACTCTTAAGGGCTATTCTTAGAAACTGTTATTACGCTTATTACCTGTTAGTCAAGATAAACATTTGCAGAAATTACCTTACTGTACCACCTTGTAAGTGCATGGGGAATATGGGAAAATAGTAGGCTTTGAGCGATGGTGAAATCTTTTAAAGCTGGTCGCTGTATCAAGGCCGACCAAGAGATAAAAAAGTAAATAACGACCTTCCACTAGGGAAAAATAAAAGTATTGCAACCCTCACACAAATAAGAAGGAATACTTCCAAAATGGTTCATCTACAAAAGATGCATTTGGACATAAATTGTGTGTTTTAAAGAGATCCACACATTTTTGTATAGTAGGGTTTGGTCTATCTCTTACGGTTTACTAGTTACGCAAAAGCCATCAAGAGTAAACTGGACTACATGGGGTGTATCCAAAAAATTCAAAATATAAGTTTCATTTGCCATAAAAATATCTTAAACGTATGCTATTTTAATCAAAATTCTTCATAAAATCAAACTTTTCGAAAATTTTTCCATGCAAAGGGTAGTTTAGGGTGGAAGAATATTCCTCAAAATCTTCCTCTCGAATCCTTGAAAGAGATTCAACTTAAACAGGTACTAACTTTGGTTTTTAACCGATCTCTCGTTTTCGAGTTATTCTGTTCACAGGCGCGCGCGTCCACACACACACGCACGCACGCACACACACAGAAAGAGAGAGAGAGACAGAAAGACGTACCTTTTATACTTAGTAGTGTAGTAAATAGAAAACTGGCGGGTTTCGTAGAATACCAAAGTCCTCTGCAACATCAGATATTTCTGCTAGTGCTCTAATTTGCATCAGCTGACGTAAAAAATATCCTATGCATTTATTTTGGGAAGTTATAGTTGGCTGAATTATTGTTTGTTTATTATAAAGAATACTCAAAATTAGAGGACTGAGTGCCTATATCGCTCCTTACCTACAGTATACGGCAGTGTTTTCTTTCACCTAGGTTTCAAAAACTTAAAATTATTTTGTTCTTTAACGACGCTGTCAATTGCCAGGATCACATCAGCGTCGCCGGTGTGCCGGAATTTTGTCCCGCAGGAGTTCTTTTACATGCCAGTAAATCTACTGACATGGAGCTGTCGCTTTTAAGCACACTTAAAAACCATCGGCCTGGGCCGGGTTTGAACCCGCGACCTTGGGATCAGTAGGCCAGCGTCTAACCAACTAAGCCACCCCGACACCTAGGTTTCAAGCATATCTAATTCGCCCTCTGTGTGATTTATGGAGTTGGAGTCTGAAACTGCGTAACCAAATTCCTTATTTGAAAAGACTGAGGCAAAGCTACTACAACATTATTGTAGAAACCTCTGGTAAGCTTTATGTGATTTGCAGCAAATTCCCAAGCTATTGACCACGGTATTGTTTCTGAACAGATTCATAGAGCTGTTCGGAGTATTGCTCATGTTAATCAATTGTAATTTCCGATACATAAGGAAGTACAGGATACCTGTTATCAGTGATTAATAGATTCCTATCGGATGCTGGCTATGCAGGAAATTGTTGCACGTTTCCATGCTGCAACAGCACACAATGGCTTTGAATAAAAACATCATTACTATAATATGCTGCTGCCTCTAGAGGTTTAGTTATGTGTAACAGGACAAATATCTCATTGTTGAGTAATTGATAATAATCATAGTAATAATAATAACTGTATACTTGAGGTATTTCAACATAGGTTTAAGAACGCTAGGATAGTGTAGGGCGTCACTGAGAGCACGTGGACTTTTGTAGCTATGTTCTGGGAAGAAGGATGAGGCTAGAGGGAAGAGAGGGTGGCTGACCCAAGACAGGGTAGAGGCGGGGTCCCTAACATTAAAAAATTGAAACATACCGGGCAAGTAAAACGCCGACCCATCCGCCCGAGGTCTTGTACATCACGCAGGAGGGTTCGGAGACCGGAGAGTGCCCCGCTGAAGGACGAAGGTTAACCGAGAGGATATTCCGTGCCATGCAACACCAACACCTCGCCGACACTTGCTATCCTGAAAGAGACTGGCAACATGAAGGGTAAGAGGAAATAATAGCTGAAGTGAAATTGAGGGACAAGAAATTCAGAGGATGGGACGATGTAATGAACCTACCCAGCATTCTCTTGGCGACCCGGGGAAATCATCGGGAAAAAAAAAAAAAAAAAAAAAAAAAAAAAAAAAAAAGCCTAGGCCACATCTGTCGGCCGTTGGAATGGAACCAGTAACCTCCCGAATGTGGACCACAGTCGAAACCACCTGAGCCAGCTTGGTTTTGAGAACGAAGTTCAATGCCATCTCCAATATCTTCGCTGTTGATGAATGGGCTGACGGCTGCTACAGTGTTGAGCTACGGTATTTTTCTCTTAGGGTAAGCATGAATGTAGGTGAGAATAGACAACACCAGTTAAGTTAGCATATCAATTTAATGAACGCTAATAAATGGGTTATTTGAAGCGGATTGCCAACTGTTTAAGAATGAAGATTTAAACTGTTTCTAAATCCTAATACTAGAAACAACTATAGGTTACTATTAAGGAATTATACATATATTTAATAACTTTTGAACTATCAATAAGTTTAGTGTTTAAAATAAGTGCTTACGTAATAACAGTGCGAAGAGTAAGTTGACGTCAGTCACTGAATGCTAAACGGAAATGCCTTTGACGCTGCCGCAAGTATGTAATAATTTAGAAACTACGAAATGCCGATAATTTTATTGATCACGGTAAAATAAAACTGTGAAATATAAGAATGGAAGGCCTGAATTTTAGAAATACACGCAGTTCTATTATCTTAAGTCCAACTACTTCATGACCCTTTCTACAATGTACGTTACCTTGTACATTACCTTGCCTTTGGTCGCACGTCAAGAGGAAACTTGGTGTTAGCTAATGTGCGTCTCAACCTTAGAAGACAGTACACGTTAAATGGGGCGCAACGTTGCAACATGTACTATGCGTATGCCTTCTTTTATATTCGAACCACAAGTCATGTAAGAACCAACTCAGAGCACCCCTTGAGAAATTTCCTAGGATTTAATCACCGTGATGATACCGTGACAAAATTATATTAAACGTAGGTGAAATGTTTTCAAACAGTAAAGAATGAACAATTCGCCGCACTCCACTTTGCACTATTCCATCAGACTGCGTTAACCTAGCGGCTTTTTGTCCTGCCCATTTTGCTTTCTTTTTCGTGGCGTTCTTAGAGGTCATTTCATTAGTTCCTTTTAATCCTATACACTACTACTCCTAAACATCCGGTAGCTTTAGCTGTTTCTTTTACTGCCTTATTAGTACTCGTTTGACTTCAAAAATAATACAACAGATTCATAATTATTTGGCGTTCCTTACTTCTTAATTTACCAATATATTGTCTCTTCCTAGCTTCCCCCTCCATAACTACAAATATTTAAGGAAGACGTTAAATAACGTAATAACACTTCACAGGTTCCACAAAGTATAAACACACGCTTCTTTACGATCTGATGTTAACTTTTACTACTGCCTTCTGTTGACACCGTTTAGCTGAATAGGTACATACCTTTTGTTTGCCTTCACACGATAAAAGAAAAATGCTACAAGCTTCTGGTTTATTATAAAAACTGTCTCTAACTCTCAACATTTGTTCTCGCTTGGTTCCCGATGTAAACTCAATAATAATTAAGTTTTCCACTGCGTAACTTTTGCAGTGCACAGATATAATACTTTCCGAAAACATTTTATTTAAAAAGTTGTAACACTTGACTGAGTAAACATAATGAATTCAAGGTAGACAGCATAGTTTACTCTAGCTAAGAAAAAAATATAGACGTGTTCTAGTAGTTAGTCTATTAGTTTGTGATGAGTGTAGAAAAACAGCAAATATCGGACTTAAAAGAACGCTTTCTGTAAACATTTTGGCCTATAGAAATGTATAATGACTCTGAAAAGGATATAACTTATGAAGGAAAATATTCTGCATAGGATAATATGTTCAAAGCTGAAATTTATAACAACTGAATATTTACACCATGCTATTAGAATCCTGGCAACAGCGCGAGAGCAGAAAAGGACGAAGCTAACGGCAACTTGTATGTGCTGGATAGAGACAGATATACCCCATTTAACTCCATTCTGCCATTTAAGGTGAGACAAGCTATACCTCATACCAGTGCCAGTAAACACGCGGCTCCAGATAATGAGGCGCAGTTCTAGAAAGTGCTCACATACTTGTTTGTGACCAGCCTCAAGAAAAAGGTGCATTTCCAGAAAAAATGATGCTGTCATTCTAGGGTACATAAGCTATAGCCAACCAGAGTGGGTTGTCAGTGGGTTGCCAGTCAGTGCTGAGAGAAGCCAGCTTGCAGTGAGTATATCGTCAGAGCCAGTTGTTCGTGAGACACAGAGGATAGTAGAACTATAACCATAATTGTGCATTGTGTTAACGATAAAACAAAGAACAGTGTTTTGTGATTCAGTTTTAGAAGAGAAATAAACTGACAGAAAAAAGCAAAGGGACTTGTCATTTGTAATCATATCTTAAATTTATTATTCCCATCTGAAATACAAACTTTTACTCTTTGACCTTCTAAATTCAAAGAATTTAATTTTCTAACTTTTACACACATGAAGTCTGACAATGGAAGAAACAAAATTTTTCACCACAAAAGAAGACAAAATGACTGAAGTTATCCGGAAAGACCATGAGGTCTATTTCCTGGATGTCAACCAAGTGATATTAACTAATTATCACGTTCCTCCTGCAAAATATGCCACCTTATGTTAACCTTCTGGATCGGATGAAAATACGCATATGCGAGTAATGCGGGATTTGTCAGAGAAGAAACTTATCTTCCATCAAGATATCGCTTGCCTTTGCAACAGCAAAAATCAAGGAAGTGGGTATATACTGCTGCTCCCTTCATTTTATTTCCCTAACTTACCTCTATCAGGTATTTATCTGCTCCTTAACCAATTATTACCGTTAATTCGTGAACTGTGACATTTTACAGGTCTAGAGGTATACATGGTCGGAAGGGGCTACAGAACATCACTTGATCAATTGCATTGATATCAATGGAGACCGCTGAAACTAAAAACATTTTGAAAAACTGTGGACAGTTAGGGCTGACCAAATGTCGTTCGTAAATAAGCTTCCTGAAATACCAAACTGTACAGAATTTTGAAAACCTACTCAACCGGTCAATTACAATACGAACATTTACTCGGTATAGATTTCCATAATTGAAGCGAAAGGAAAATCACAGAATTCGAATTTTTTTATTATTGAGTGCCACATGCCATTTCCACCCTCTGCATTGCAGTTGCTGGTCTCACTGTCTACTCTCTGTCAATCCATTCACTGCGATATGCACACCTCGAGACGTTGTTAGATACTGGAGCCCGTAATACGGATACTGTTGCCCTGCAACAGGCCTAACGTTTACGAAAATAGTCTTCGGCGCATCATGCCGACTGGTAAGCTTTAGTTGCGGCAGCTCTACAATTTGTTATAACAATTTCTCCTATAGAAATAGTAGCATTTATATTGATACTATTGATTAGATTGTTTGGATTGGAAAAATCTGAATTCATTGAAAGCATCCATTTTCGAGTCATTCAAATAATCCACCATTACATTAGCTTATACAAAACCATATAATTTCCATGGTTAGAAACAAGAGCGTAAGAATGTATTACTAACGTTCTATTCCACTGCATGTTATAGTCTTCAGCTTCTAGTATGAGTACCTCGTGTTAAAAGCTCTACAACACAATTCTAAAAACACAATTTCTGATTATTTTACCTACTGAAGTCTCGTAAACTAGAACCACACATTTCAAACGTTTATGTGAACGATCATTGCATCATAGATTATTAAACTATACCCTTTCCCAAGGCACTGTAATACCGTTTGACGGAAAGCAGAAAACACTCCGCACAAATCGCATTTAAAATTCTCTCCTGGACTGATTTTTCATTGGATTCATTTTAATAATGGATTCTGATCCTGAGGCAAGCTATAAACACAATAATTGCTTATGTAAATTTTTTGAAGCGATGCTTACGCTAATGCACGGAAAAACGAACGCTTTAATAGTCCTACCCTTATTATGCACAAAAAAAGTAGATATGCTGGAAAAATTCTGCAATTATCAGCTTGACGCATTTTTACACCCAACAGTTTAATCGACTGATTTATACAACAGCGTTAATGTGACGCAAAATATGCCATATTATAGGTACAAGGTGTATGGATTTCTTAAAGGCAAGATAGCCCCAGAAACTTCTTTCTTGTCAGATTTATTATCCCTTATATTATATATGCTGGCACGAAGAGTGGTCAGCTCTCCGCGGTAATAAGCTTAGAGAAGCGAAAGAATTTCCGATAAACTGGGTAACTTCTTGTCCCATATCTCGCCGCGAGGAGGTTAGCTTGGCTTGGTTGCGTATAGATCACTGCAATTTTTCGCATTGTTACCTATTTAAAAGGGACCCTGCCCCTCTATGTCCACTGTGTGACAACCTTTTGTCAGTCCGTCAAGTGCTGCTGGAGTGTTCCTCTCTAGCGCACCTTCGGGATTCTCTGCAGCTGCCTGCCAGACTTGCAGAAGTCTTAGCGGACGACAAAACAGCGGTTGATAAGAGCTTTTAAGTTTTTAGCGGAATGTAATATCAATTTGAGGATTTAAAACTTTAAATATCTCTTTTTATGGTTTTTGACATATTTATCACCTTGTTTTTATCTGGCTGTTACCACTGATTTTTACGTTTATGTGTATATTTTCTTTGTTACTAGTAATTTTATTTTGAAATTTGTATCTGGCTATTGTCATGAACAGTTTTTTCCCTCTGTTCCTTTTGAGGGCGCTGATCACCACGGAGTTGAGCGCCCTTAAACCAAACCCTCATTATCACCACCCCCACCTTATTTTATATCCTGTGCGGTTTATCTTGTCTCGAGCCTAAAGAAAGAGAAAGACATATGTTGAAAAGAGAAAAGTTCTCACCGCTCTGGCGTTAGTGTTATGGGGAAGGTGGGGGAGTCTCGATCTTCTCCAAGCAATCAGTGGTGGGTTGTGAACAAGTAGCAATAGCTCCATCATCTGCGCTCACACTGAAGTAGTCCGACACTGAACACAACACAAGACAAACTGAGCGGCGGACTTCCGGATGCTTTCTAACCCCACTCCTAAATTGCTAGTGAAGGCGACTTGTCACTTCTATGATCCTCCAGTCAAGTAAGCCCGCAGAAGGTATAGATTAAGAAAATGCGGGGAAGGATTAAAGGCTTGGAGGCACAGAAGAAGGCCATTTATGCTCTTTAAGTGCACTGGTTCTTAACGTCCCATTCCATGCTGGGCTTTCAAGGACTTCTCCAATCTTCAGCATTTGTCCTTTATTCCCAATTACTATTATTTCCGTTTGAAGAACTCATCCTCCTCTGGGTCCTCTCCAAGTTGCTCTTGGCCTGCCCAGCTTCGTTCTTCCACAAGGTGACATTCTAAAAAGGTCTTCGGCCACCTACTCTCCCCAATTCTTCTAATGTGCCCACATCATTGAAGACCCCGCCTTTCAATTCTCTCCACCACTGTTTCCTCCATATCCATCATCTGCCTCATGTCTTCACTTCCCCTCCTTTCCAATCTCTAGCACTGCGTCTTATTCCGTCCATTTCCACTGCAAGATCTTAGATTTTTGTCTCTCTACCAAAGTCCACGCCTCAGTACCATAGGCCACATACTTTGTTCCAGAAAGAAGAGTATTTTGAAGACTGTTGTGGAAAGGTGAGGTTTCTTACGTGCCGTAAATCTACAACACTTCCCTTCCGAAGTAAGCCATTCTAGGATTTTTACGCTCGAAAAGAAAAGCCATTGACCTCAGCCGAGTTTTAACCTGCGACCTCGGGAACCAGATCTGGATCGGAGGGCGGGATCCCGTTTCCAGATATCAGATCCCGGCATCGGCTTACCACCCACAGAAGTCGCTCTCCGCAAGGGGAGGTTTCGCTGAGATTTGACAGTTACTCCAAGTAACGCTTCGCCAAGCCGCCCACTCGCCTGATCCCCCAATCCTAAAACATATCAAGGAGATGGAGTGAAAACATGAAAGCGTGACATAGAAATCATCGTTCAATCTGGAAAAAGTTACAAAAGAGAGAGAGAGAGAGAGAGAGAGAGAGAGAGAGAGAGAGAGAGAGAGAGAGAGAAACCACGGAAGGTCGAACGGGAAGCGAACCCGGGACATCCCAAATGCGTCTCAGAGGCTCCCAATGTTTCAACTTTTTTGAACCCATAATTTCCTGTGGGATACCCCCTTATGTCAGGTAATGTCAGACCGTTGACACTATTTCATAAATAAAATATGAATTTAAATACTGTGTCGCAAATATTTGACCAGGAAAGATTACATTCTACAAAAAACAAGCTAAAATATATTCATTTCAGTTAGTGTAGTTCGACTTACCCAGCACTGCCAACTGAGGAAAACAAAACACAAGAATTACACTATTTCGATCACCGCCTGTTGTTATAACAGAAAACCTCTTCAATATATCTCACTTTATAATTATTTTTAAAACCTTTCTTCTGGAAATATCTACTAATTATTAAAATAACAATTCTTAAAAACGTAATTATAAAATTGAAATGGAGTTCTATTTTGATTGTTAATCTATTGTTATGTTCTCAGCGATTTATGGGATACAGTTGGTGACAGTGACTAAACCAAAGAATGACGTAACGATAATTTGTTAAAACAAAAAAATGACCACGTGATAATTAATGCATGACGAATTAACGCCTCTATATGTGAAATAGTCCCTATAGTGTGTAGCGAGTGCGGGTTACTTGAACGCAAACATAAAATAGCACTACCAAACCCATGAATAGATAAAGTTGTGTGAGTGTAACACATATTTTTAAATGCAAAGTTAACGATAGTACAATTAATTAATTACTTTCAGAATCAAGTAAAGCTCAGTTTTCAGGAATTTTAATGCGATGAAGTTCTTTTGCCATACAAATATTGAAACATAACAGTTGTTTATTGATGAGTATAAATAAATCCATACATTTATATTGCATGGTTTGTAAATTGGCAATACCACATCTAACCAAGTTGCTTTGCAAACAAAGGAGAACTCTGAAATCACAATTTACTTTAGTATGTTTATCAAAAATAGAGAAAATATTCACAGCATAATTCAAAGAGGTATATATCCTTCCTTAAAAATGCCTGTGAAAATACCCCCCCCCCCCCCCACACACACACACACTCACAAACATACACATGGACGTTATCCTAAAACTGCTTTCGTTTATTATTCAAGGAGGCTAAAACATGTAGGTATTTGTGGCGAAATCTCGACATAGAATTTTTAGGGGAATGTATCACCTTGTCTATCTATTATGTACATGGTAGAAAAAGTAACAAGATTTTGCAAAAATAGCTGGGAAAATATATATAAAAATAAACGATAATGACTTAATGGCTAGAGCAATTTATGTGAACTTACTTCCTGGACTCATTAATTTACTTCTCAGAACAATAGTACAATAGTCTTTCCATTAATACCTGCTCGTTTATGTTTTGGACATTTACAAGATTAAGTATATGTCAACTCGTGTCTACCTATGTTTTGATTTCTTCCGTATACATCACTTTGTCAGTTTTCAATGCATGTTCTCATTCCAAATCATTGAACGCATCCTCTATTACATTTTACATAATGAAGTAAAAATAAATGAAATTACTAGCATTGCTTTAGAACTACAAGTTAATATGGCGACACAGAGAAGAATACCTCTTTACAAATATTCTGTTTCAAAAGGAAAATGTTAAGGCGAGTTACCTTAAACAATCTAAAAGAATAGTATAAATGGATAATAGTAATAGCGAATACTGTGCTATCTATCCACAGATAATGTAAGCAGATGCGATCTGCCCGTCACAGAGGTGGAGGTACAGTTGCCCTGCACTGATTCTCTGGATACACGTGAGGAAGCAAGATGGTGGGATATAGGGATGACACCTTGAAGGTTAAATATCCACCACATACTGATCTAAGAGCTATCTTCTAACAGATCCGTCGCGATATGACTACGTAGTTAAAGTAACGTAAAATAAATAAAGAAAAAGCTATAGTTCAATTTCAAAAATGCATGTTAATTACATGCCAGCAGTGCGAAATTTAAAACAAAACTAAAGAAGCAAGTCGGTTAACAGACACACATGAACAGCAAGCAGTACCTTACCGTGATATTACAAAGTACTTCTCCAAACTAATAAAAACAAGATGGAAACAGGCCTGGAATCAATCGCCTCCAGAAAAACTACACATGGTAAGGAAAGGAGACACCAATTCTTCCCCTGTCTATTCTCTTAGCAGGAAAGAGCAGGTGATTATCTCACGTCTCCGCATTGGTCATACAAGGTTAACCCACTCATACCTCCTCAGCAAAGGCCAGCCACCACAATGTGAAGTCTGCAACACCCGCCTCACAGTAAAACATCTCCTCACAGAATGTAAGCAATACGCTACACAACGACAGCTTCATCACATCATTGGAGACTTATCCATCACTCTGAACACGCCATCCAACTGCAGAAGGGTGTTATCATTTCTCAAAGGTACGGGCTTGCATGCGAAAATATAATATGAAAGATACTTGTTGTACTGATTTGATTGTATTCTCATGTTTTTGGTAAAATAATTGTACTAAATTTATTGTATACCGCTGTATTCCATAGAATAGTCGCGATATGACTTAATTGTTAAAGCGACTCTAAATAAATAAATAAAAAAAAAAAAAAAGCAATAAACGATGCTTCGATGTTGCCATAAGAACTTATCACACAAATATCGCAATATACTATTATATACTGTTTCAGGGAGAAAAGGCGTTAAGTAGACAAAAGTTTCATACACAAAATACACACAATTTATGAAGCAAGTTTCACAAGGCTAGCGGCATGTAATATTCGGGCTAGACTTTGCAGCGTATTAGAGGTTTAGCTGTGTGTATGGAGGGAAGGATTAACTTGTTTATACGAGACAGTGTAGGACGCATCCCACTTCTGCCACCAGCTTCCGGCGGTTGAAGACTGTGTCCGGTAACGCCTCAATCTCAAGATATGGCGGATGCGAATTATAATGGAGACATTCTGCCTGGAAGCAATTTGTGTACAGGAAACATTGCAAGGACGATTTCATAATGTCGCTGGCGTGTCACATTCACGAGATTAAACTGGACTATTATATCCAAACATGACTAAACCGTTTTGTTGTCTGGTGCGTCCATTCAATTTGAAGATAAACCAGGGGCGTGTCGTAAAATGTCGATGCAGAGAAGCAATGGCGAGATATTAATGCTGAAGCTTTCACGACCAGCATCATTAACATCAATGTTAATAACGAAATATATTCGGTGGATTTTTACAAAGTAAATAATAAACTCCTGTTAATTAAAATGGAGATTGATTCTCCTGCATTGCTTGCCGAAATGCCCAATGAGGTCGCCGTATCGTTGAGGTAGTTCTTTGATCAAAGATTTTTCAATTGACAGAACTGCCAAATGAGACAACCTATCTTGACCTGCAAAGTTTTTCAGAAATGTTTTTGTTCTTTTGAGAGAAACTTCTCTCTACAGAAGAAGTGGTTGCGGACATTGTTAATGTTAGTTCAGAAAATGCTACAATCTCAGAGTAGACCACCTCCAGTGGATTTTCTTTTACGAATTTCACTACTAATACTGTTAATGCTTTCCTTTATACTGAACACTACAAACAATGTTGAGCTATGGAATCGAAGAAAGTCCCACGGTTAGCATAAAGTGAATCAAAAGTAGTTTGTATGAATGGGGCCCTGTGATGCTTTTGAAACTTTTAGAACTCTCATAATTATTGAATATTGAAGTTAACTCTTCAAGAATATCCATTATTTAACTATGTAGTTTGCGGTAGCTTGTTTCTATATCACAGAATCCTTTTAGCCTGTGGCTTTAAAAATATTGAAAATAGTTTTTACACGATTCCAAATAATCAGAAAGCTGTCCCTTTTGCCTTAAATAACTGCATTGAAATCAAGGATCTTCTGAACGCAATATGATATATTTTATTTTACTTTGAAGTGCATCAAAGAAAACGTCTGTCAGAGGGAATATTTCACCACATTAAGTGTAAGGAATAGAAAATTAAAATTTAAATCGTCTTTTAACAGAATAATGTAGGTGCCTTCTGGATGAACGAAGAGTTTCTGGATCTCAGTTGTATTGGTATTCGAGAATGTTTCCAACAACTCCATAAGAGATTCACGATATTCTACAACAGCCTGTACCAACCTATCACTGTAATTCCATCGCATTGAGGAAGCTTTTGACCGCCTCCGTAGCGCAGTTGGTAGCGCGCTTGTCTCTGGCGTGGAGGACCCGGGTTTGATCCCCGGTAGCAGCATGGGGATTTTTCTCCCGCACGGGCTGCGCTCAGCCTCGTTAGGACCCGGGGAGCAAATTGAGGAGCTTCTTGAATAACGAAGTAGCGAGCCCAGCAAAACTGGCCGGGAAGGATCGGGTCGCTGACCACGTCCCAACCTCCAATACTGTACCCCACTTATGACGCCTATAGTGGGCAGAGGTGGGGGAAGCAGCGGCCCGCGAAGTCTTGGCCCGCTAAGGACGGTTGCGCTATGGCTGAGGAAATTTTTGAGGTCTTTTCTTCACCAATTCAACCGAAGCATGGGTTTACTTAGAAGACTGAGCAAAACTGACGCAAGGTCACTAAAAGATAAGCATAATATTTTGTATCCTTTGACTGATTTAGGTGACTGAGAGAAAACTAAATTTAGACGATGAACAAAGCAATGGTCAAAAAGTGCACACACAAAAGACTCTTTTATCCTAACCTGCAATCCACCTAAGTGACCTGACATTACCGATCCACCGTCGCAACTCTGAGCTACTAATTTTAAACCACATTTCAATTGCTCCACAATTTCACAAAGCACCAGAAGTTCAGTCAGATGAAACATCCCTAAAACCTGAAAGCCGTCCTTAATTTCACCATCTTTGTTGGGTTACCTTCCTACTACAGATAATTGATTGATATTCGTGATATCAGTAGTTTCGTCCAAGGAAACAGCAATGAATGAATGGGGTCTCGATTATTTCATTCTTCATGTAAGTAACTGTGACAAGAGAGAAATTAAGTAATTCTGTATTAAATTAGAAGTCCCCTGAAAAATTGTGGATGTTTCTAAATGATACGCTACAAGCGGGTCATATTTCGGGATCAAAGGCACTATCCTTTCTCTTATTCAAGGACTCACCTGTTTTGTCATGTCCTCTAAAACCAAGTTGGTGCACTGCGAGGAAACAGCCTTAAGATTTCACGATTTTTTTTCACAGTTCATTGTGTTTTTGTTTGTCACTTTTCAATTGAGCGTTTAATGCATGATCAATTCTTTGCAATTTTCCAACCGTTTTCCATTTTAAAATGCACACTAAATAAGATTTGCAAGATGAATGTCGGTTTATCACTTTATGTAACTTATTAGAATCTGAACATCCAGTTTCTTTCCACACACACACTCTTTTCCTTTGAAAAGAGAACGCATGGCCAAAAAGTACAACTTGCACGTGCTTTACCAGCCGTTACGACAGCTTCATAAAACTCCACATTGAATACCTAACTTGGGTACTCACGTTTTTTGTTAAATTTGATAATGTCGGTTTTGCTTTACCCTGAGTTATTATGTTTCTTACGTAACCGTAGGCGGATAATCCATTCTTGAAAACCTCGCACACATGTTCGTGCTGCCAGACAATGTGGCAGTGGCAGCAGCCATACTTTTCTCAGACAGCTGTAGGAATGTTCTTCACGGAAATGCACTCAAAGAAATACTGTTTCATAAAACAAATTTTAGCACATGGCACTATCACACACACTCAATCCGCAACTGCATGCTTCATGAAGTTCGCTGCACCAGGCTTCGGATACGGCGCACCGGACAGGCATGAGGCATAAGGGTGATAGCCAATGGGAGCAGATGTCGAAGGAGCTATAGGCGGTTTTCCGACAGCTTCTCTTAAGCGTGTTGCATAGAGTAGCTAGAAGACAAGAATGAACATGGTGCTCGTCAATACAGTGATGTTGCTCTCTTGGCATTGTCCGATTGGGCAACTTGGCGTTGCCAGTTTCGGTCACACCGAAACCGCGTTGCGCATAAGCAACTTAAACCCTCCGAGGTACTGTGTTTACAATACAAACATATCCTCAAATTCTATATAAAGCACAGTGCGGAAGCCAGGAAACACAGAAGTATTCACACCTCAATTAATAAATATTTAGCTTAACAACATCGAGGTGCTGCCAGAATGGTGATCTAATTGCATTTTAAAATAGGTCAGATATAAACTGTTGATAAATGTTTCTTTTCTATTGCTTTATCACATAACAACCACAGACAACAGAAATTAGGGTTGTTTACACAGTCCCTCCTGTAGGTATAAATCAGTAGAGCTCGGCATTATTATTATTATTATTATTATTATTATTATTATTATTATTATTATTATTATTATTATTATTATTATTATTATTATTATTATTATTATTATTATTATTATTATTATTATTATTATTATTATTATTATTATTATTATTATTATTATTATTATTATTATTATTATTATTATTATTATTATTATTATTATTGTTTTTTTTTTTCACATTTACAACACAACACGGCTTCAAAAAGAGACTAGCTGAGAAGTTTAATACTGGACTACGGATTCCAACATAGGTTTCTATTTAAGTATTATGCATTAAATGTTTATGACATAGGTCCAACATTACCTGTAGATTAACAGAGACAGACGTTAGTACAGCTTGTCTAAAACGCCGTGACACTCCATATGGGTAAGTGAGGAGAAATGCGGAGATGTGGTGAGAGTGGAGGGGGAGCAAGTGACTAGAAGGTTATCAGAACTTGAAGTCAGTCACATATATAACGCATGAACTTATCACTCTCACGGCAGCTGGAAGACCGACCCCTACTCTCTTTTTCTGCCAATGCTTTTACGCATCTTCGCTTCAGGAGTGGGGGAATGTCAGGACGTTTTAGACAAGCTGTACGGTATGACGTCATATGATTTAGCATGTTTGCATGTTTCAATAGACCATGCTGTAAGTTGAATATGCAATGATGTTAATACTAGGGTACCGAACCTTCAATTTAGTGTTGAATCGGAACTATTCAAAATCTGTACGTGATACGCAAAAACTATTACTATTTTTGGAATCAGAGCATCCGAATTTAATATTGTGAAGTAAAATATTCCGTGCCGCAAAATCTTCGTAGACCGGTGTTATTTATCCGTCTGATAGCGATACTTTAATGGCCCTTCTTAAGCTCAAACTTTCATTAAAAGACTCATCCAATCGGAGAATTCAATTTTCATTAAACGGTAAATGTTCCACCAATCAGAGAATGCCCATGCGCAATGGCAAAGCGCAGTATCGATTAATTTTCCAAACGCAACTAGCGTGAGTTTAGAAAACGCTAAAAATGTCGGACAATCACAAAACACACAAATTAACCTCAACATAGCATCAACTTCCAAGAATATTGCACTAAGCTCAGACCTGCAAATTAATTTCACAATAAATAACTTTTACATGAAATAAAGCTTCGCCTGAAAACGAATATACTCAATTTGCTTTGTATTTTTCAATGTTACGTAGCATTCCAGGGTTATCATTTTCATAATATAGCTGTGATGTGCTGGAAGCGAATCGATCGTTTAGCGCCTGCGCAGGACTCGAAATATCAGCTGATGCAATATGTAGGTCATTGTCCCTGGTGAGTATAAAACATTTTACAATATTTCAATATTTTCATAAATTAGCTTGTGAAACTGAACTATAATGGTAATTAAGACGCTCTTATGAATATATACTCGCGTCTTAATTACTACCATTATAGTCTTATTACATAATATACTATTATCTTCCCCGTCAATAATTTCTATACCACTTCTATCAGCCACACTAACTTGGAGTATAATGTTTTCAATGAGAAGATCGTATAATGTACCTACATATTGTTCGGTTAGTTTACTGCTGTGGTACTGTAAGCTATGCACACAGTCCTCTCATTGTTGGAGATAAGTCCCCCAGGAACGAAATGCTGTGCCAAGTGAAACTCAATCCTCACGTGCTTCCCCTGTTTCATCCAGTACAATAAACGGGAGTTTTTTCGTATTCCCGGGATGCCGGCTTATCAGGTGCAGTTCGGCTTCACTGGGTTACGCACGTTTGCTCATATTTATCTTATTTATGAGTACGCGTGTTCCTGGTTCTGAATTCAGTCACGTTGATGCAATATTTAACATTCAGAGCGGATACGCAATACATACTACTCTACCAACAGAGGACAGAATACTTTTTGCGATATCATCCTTGGAGAACAATCAGTGTGCTTCAGGAAAATTGAAATATAGAACGGAAATGAAATATCTAGATTAGATTCTGATACAAATTAAGTAATAGTGTAATGGTGAACATAGTCAAATATTTACAGAGAAGAAATCATAACCAAATCCTATAAAGCCGTTATTTCTAAACTATCCGATTAAACATTTACAAAAAATATTTAGCTCCAAATAAAATATGACACATCACGTGATATCACTGGACATTATAACATATTATATAACCTTTACAAACTATTCTTGCGAAAAGCTTATTTTGCTATTTAAACTAACCCAAGGTGCCAAGGTCTACCACCCAGCCGCTGCGTCCCCCACCCGTGTCAACCGTAGGCGTAATGAACGGGGTGCAGCACTGTAGGTGGGACGTGATCAGCGCATAACTGGTAAACCGTAAGAGATGGACCAAATCTTACTATACGAAAAGTTTATATCTTGCTAACAGTTTATGCCCAAATATTTTTTTTAGAATGGACCATATCGGAGATATTCCTTGTTATTTGTGTGCATTTTGGAATACTTAATACTTTCCACAAATGCAAGATCGCTATTCATTTTTTATATCTTAGCCATTCAAAGAGAACGGAATCTCAAAAGTTTAAAAGGTCTGAGCATCGCTCAAATCCTACTGTATTGCTACATTCCCCTTGTACCCACTAGGAAATAGTAATATTTTCTCCAAAGTTAAACTCGACCAGCGCAAAGAATGGGAATAAGAGTTTGTAAGAATGATTAGTACAAGAGTAGAGAAAGTCATGTGAGTGTAGCACATCAGATTTTTTGATATTTATATCTAAGTACACAAAAGAGCTCTTGCTGTCTGTTTCCCCTGTTTCCCTGACCTGGCTTCTCGAGGAGTTCCCTCCTTATCTTGTAATGTCTTCACTCCTCTTTGTTCTTCCCACACGTTTATCCTTGTTTACAAAATTTCCTGTCAGAGTTTTTTCTGCTTTTTTACTTTTTCTATTGGTAAGTAGGGGAAGTATTGTATTCCACCCAAAAATTCGATGCCGAGATTTCACCGGGAATATGTTTTGAGACCCCCTGAATCCAAAAAAAGCATTTTTAGAAAAAGGTCCTTGTGTGTGTGTGTGTGTGTGTGTGCGTGTGTGTGCGTGTGTGTCTGTGTCTGTGGACAGTATAACTCAAAAACGAAAAGTAGGTTAAAAGCCAAAGTTGGTATATAAGTTTAATGTCTTTCAAGGATGCGACACGAAGATTTTGAAGAAAATAGACCCACCCTAAATTACGCTTTAAATGGAAAATGTTTCGAAAATTTTGAATTTCTTGAAAATGGCTCTAACAGTTTGATTAAAATGTCAGAGGTTTCAGATATTTTTATTACAAATGAAATGTATATTTTGAATTTTCTTGCTATAGCTCCTGTAGTCGTATTTACTCTGTACTACTTTTGCAGAACTGGTAAACCGTTAGAGATACACCAAATCTTAGTGTACAGCAAATGTAGATCTTGCTAAAATGCACAATTTATGTCGAAATAAATTTTCTTGTAGGTTGAACCATTTCGGAGATATTCCTGGTTATGTGTGTGAGTAGGCTTGTACCTTATCCCCTTGTACCGACAAGGAAATAAGCAATAAGATATTTTGTACAAAGGTTTATCTTAACTAACACGAAGCAGATACAGGAATAAAAGTTTGTAAGAATGGTTAGTACAAGAGTAGAGAAAGTCATGTGAGTGCAACACATCAATTTTTTTTTTTTCAAATTTTGTATCCATGTAGTGGTACGTATTAACTAAGTATACATAGGTACAAATACTCACGTTTGAGACGGTGAAGATTTGACTGGAAATGCACTTATTTGACGTTTGGACTGCGAAGCGTTGCACTGTAGAGCAGACACACACAACGCAAGCACAGGTCTATTCACTTCACTGCCGGCTGGCAGACTGTGGTTCAAACCCCGGCTATGGCGTTGAATTTTTCAGTCTTGATTTCACCTCTTTTGAAGTTTGGTATTTCTTCAGCTTTTCTCTTTATTCCGGGCCTAAGGAGCGTGCTGGAGACGGTTTACTATTTCCTTACCAACTTAAACCACCGCCCATTATACATTATGCTTTGACAGTAACACTTCCATTTGTAGTTCACAGTTTTGTTCTGTATACCAAGCTGTTTTATATGTACCCAGCCAAGAATTGGATTGCTGCCTCATTTTGAGTAATTCTCGTAGTGTACTTCAGAGTCCTAACTGTAAAACCATCATCTTGTTGTAAGCGTATCCAGGATGCCCTCCATGTGTTACACAGTTCCCGTGGAAATATCGTGTGTGCATGGGTTCCTGGTCACGTTGGTTTGTCGGGAAATGGAATGGAGGACTTCGCAGCAAAGTCGCAACTACAGAGCCATGTCTAGTGCTAGTTCGGAAGATTTTAGGCTTGAAGTGCGGAGAGTGATTCCGTGCTGGAACAAAGAGTGGTCAGCTCCCCGCGGTAATAAGCTTAGAGACGTGAATTCCGATAAACCCCTCTCGTGTATCTGTTTGCGAGCCGGTGATCTTACTCGGGACTGTCTGCAACTGCTGGTCAATGTTTAAGAAATCTGGTGGACGATAACCAAGCGGTCGAAAGGGTTTTGAAATTTTTTGCAATGGTAAACTTCCAACTAAGGATCATGTATTATAGATAGGCGTCGAACCTTTATACAGCCATCGCGAAATGAGGCGATCGCAAGTTACATGTCACATGGGCAGGACGTGACGTCATTGCACGAGTACAGTGACAGCACAATGCCTACGACTTTGTCTCAAACTTTCGTGCGTCGGCTGTACCTGGCTTCCTCTTGTTGGATCATGTGACAGACTGAGCCCCTCCCACTTCCTGTAGTCCAAACTCCGCAACCTTTTGTTCTCTGTGTGAAGGTTCGTTCCCTAATCATAGCTAGAGTTTTGATACCTTTTGTACATTATTTGTAAGTTTCTTTTAATTCTAGCTTCTGCCACAATTAGTTATGTATAGTTTTCTGTAACTGTGACTGTTTATAGGGTTTTTATTTTTTATTGCTCTTTATATCTGGCTAGTATTTGAGAGCTCTTAAATAACGTCATACCAAATCAACCGGCCATGATATGAACTAGATTCCATGTATACATCCTGCAAACTTTTGTTTTGCTAGCCAGATACGTTAACACCTGAAGATTCCAAACAATACATTGAGCGATGTATCTGGGTATTGCGAGAGAGAAGTATTGTTTATGTGAGTGATACCAACATTGTTCGGTTCTTACTCAGCATTACGGCTGACCTGGCTCGTCAATCAGCTGTTCATCCATCTATAAACCGCTGTGGCTTGCCTGCAAACAGTCCCCACGACAGCCCACGTCAGCAATTCAAAATAAGCAAGTTTCTCTGAGAGAAGAGCAAATATCAATAGCATACAGTTCTTCGAGCATTCCTTCCTCTCCAATATCATTTGAATTAATACTATAAAAGAAATTATTAATTGTAAACAAAGTGTGAAATTACAACATTTGTTTCGCGGCGTTTGATTTTCTAAAAGCCTGTGAAGACTGATTAAAGCTCAAGACGTTAAGATATTTGCATGACAAAATGAATACCTGTTTTGAATTATCTGGATAGCCTGTGAAGTGCTATTTATTCAAAACGAGTTTTGCATAACTCATAAACCATAATTGGCCGATAAAATCATACTATATAAAGCTGTGAATCTTATAAAATTGTGGCTATCACCTTCCCAAGATATTCGTTGCTATTGTTTGAAATTTTCAAAGACTTTTTTCAATTGGTGAGTCGCAATTTATTTTTGTCTCCTGGTCATATGAAATATCATAGCCATCACATAAAGCTAAAGCCCTTAAACAACATGTTTAGCCAACTTTTTGCTACAACGACCGTTTGGGAATTCATCCAATACTGACAACATTAATACAAATGACTACGAGAAGTGCTAAAACAAAAGTAAGAATCGATAGTAGAAAAACAATTGTTTTGAATTGAACAGAGGAGTGAAACAATAATATACTCGTACATTATCTACCACTGTTTATTTTAGCTCTGCACTATGCTATATAAGATCAGGAGCAAAGGGATAAAATAGTAAGTCAAATCAGATGCTAGTATATGAGCATGGCGTAATCTCTGTACCAAGATCAAGGAAGAAAGTAATCGAGCAGATTAGATTAAAAGTAAATAAGAGAAAACTAAATACATGGTTATGTCAGCTTCCAGAAAAGGCACACTAAAGGTTCTATCGTAGCACAAGGTGTTCCAAAGAGCATAATTGACAATGAGGTCAAAAGAGGTAGCACTATTGCAAATAGAATTAATAGAATAGAATTAAAAAAGAGAATATTACTTTGAAAATCTGTAACTAATGAATAAAGCAGATAAAGAGAACAACAAAGATGCGCATATAAAACATTAAGTAGGCCAGTGGCTACATATGGACCTGCAACTTGTACAATGATTATGTCAAGGAAATTTGAAAGGAAATAACACGGAAAATATATCGGCCTATAAAGGAATACAATAGCAGCAGAGTTAGATGTAAGTTCGAAACTGATCAAATAAGAAAATAAGAAATATTTATTAAAATAAGAAGGCTACTGTGGCCTGTTCATGTATAGCGCTTGAAGGGACACAGTATGCCTAAAAGAATGATGGAGTAAGGATATGCTAGAGCTATTTGTAATGCAGGGTAGCATGTTTATACACATCAAAGTATTGTAGACAGTTGCAAAATGGTTGTTTTATTTCATTCCTTACATATGTGTCTATTTTTCAACACATTTGCCATATTTGTTTAATCATTTGCCAGAACGTTGTGCAAGCTTTTGTATGCCGACGTCATAGGAGTCTGTGAGGATAACCAGTGGAAATTGTCAAACGCCGATCTTTACGGATCTTTTCATTCACGGTATTGACCAGGCATTCTGTGATCAATATTGGCCGGCCAGATCGTGGTTCATTATGGACATTGTCCCGTCCGATCTTGAGACTTTGGTCCTAATCATCGCATTGGATCCATACTCATCACAGATCTGTCGATGAATGTCCGCTGCTGAAACGTTCCTTGTGGTCAAAAACCGAATTGCACACTGTATTTCACAGTCGGCGGGTCCATAGAATGCTTTAAACATTTCAACCGATATTGTGAACAGCACACTGCAACACTATCAATGCAAATGATGTCGATGAACTACGGCGATTTGAGGCTTGCCTTTCGAATTATCCTCGCATTCAGCAAGAAGCGAAACAGCCAGGATAAGGTGGTAAGATAGAGTGAAAAAGTAAGAGAATGGGAAGCGCGGAGGCTAACTGCGAAGGAGGCGAAGGCTCGCGTAGGGCTGCGGCCCCGATGACAATGATGATGACTCTATAATGAGTGAGTGTGTGTTTAAGGGCCCGTCGACAACTTGATCACTGAGGCCCATTTTACAACGAAATGTGAAATAAAAGAAAAATAAGTAGACAAATACATGTGAATACAACGCGTCAGATCTTTCATTCAGGGGAGCTCAAAACATGCATTTTCGGTGCATTTTTTGTGTGGAATACGGTGTTTCTTGTACCTCCTATAGATAGGTGCCAGAGAAAGTGGAAACCTTTCAAGCTGATGAAAGAGAGAGTTCTCAGAACATGAGAAAATGACGGACGCTGTATCACAAATAAATACATTATGAGCATTGTTTGAGGGGGAGGAGGAGGGGAAACACGGCACAAAGCAAGACTAATGCCATTCGAGATCCAAACAAACAACTTAATCCGTGCTCCAACGAAATGGAGCATTAAGAAGTTGTTATCGATATTTGTGATGCATTATAAGAGATTATAGATTTCACTTAAACGAAAACCGATAATCGTGGAGAATGGGTAAACAGCCCTTTCTTCTCGAAGGAATTAACTGAAATGTCGATCAGATTTACAATCAAGAAGTTTCACACTTACAGTCGTGTCGAACTATCTCATCCCTAACGGGTCTTTAATTCCAAACTTAAGCAAACACTTGCACCATTTTCTGTAATTGATAGGCATACAGGAAACTTTTATCTTTTTGGCTTATAGGACAGAGAGATTTACGCTCGCTGTTATCTAGAACTGTGATGCAGAACTTCGAGAAATCGATCCTTAAGCGATCACGAGAATTTACTAAGAGGTCGCTGTTAGCTTCTCTATATGTTTATTTATTTACTAATACTGCTAAAGGTTTACATCGTTTAACCGGTCAAGCATATCGGACGATGGATAAAATGGGTAACCGATGCTCAAATGAGCCCAAGTACAACTGAGCTTAGAGTTACCCAACATTTATCTCTATCCTTCCTCTGTGGGTCCCGAGCTCAAATCTTGGCTAGGGTGATTTATCCGGATAAGGTTTTCTTTCGAGGTTTCCCTTATCCTGAGAAGCTGAATATCGGACAGCTATGAGCTCTATGGACCTCGGGCTCATTTGAGCATAATTTCCCCCATTTTATTCATTGTCCGTCCGATATGACAAATTATCTTGGAACCAAATAAATGTTAATATACAAGAAAAGAAACAACATATTCATGTTTAAGGACGAGAGAAAATGCAGAAAAACGCCTTATTCAGGTAACTTACCCAACCAAGATTCGAACTCGGTACCACCTGAATGAGAGACAGGCACGCTGCCCTTACATCACAGAGGTGGATTACGTTCTCTTCTTCAATATAATTTCATCTATCGTTTAACGCAGGAGTCGGCAAATCTGCACCGGCTGATATGACGTAACACCTCAGTAAGGGGCAGAGCGATACTTCGCTCTACTTCAACCTCTCTCCTCCAAACAACATAGGTTCAAAGGTACACAAGCAGCAGTGTAAACCGCATCGATACGAAATGGCTGTTTCAAGACCAAGAAAACGCAAAGAAACCTCCTTGCATATGTAAGTATGTTAGCAAAGTTAAAAAAATAGTTCTTACACAACAGGTTGAAGGATCTCAATGCAATGAACCATGATTTTCAACTTTTCGTTAATCCTTCCACGTGGACAGTCATATAATAAAACCACAATTACGAATTGAGGCTCTGAATTTACAAACAAAGTTTTGAAATCACAATTTAGATTTATTTAGATAATTGGATATGGCAGCATTTCCGTTTTCAGTAAATTTCTGCACATATTGGTGCTATGTTTAACCCAACATATATCCGTGTAACGTTTTGTCTAAAATGAAGACTATAAAATATAAAAGCAGCGCCCTACATGCTCTGTTGACGTCAGTGCTCACTGTGCATTAACGTTAAACTTATGCGAAATTGTAAAGCTCTCGATAAAGTGAAGAATAAGATGAAAAATTAATGCTAAAGCACTCTCAGTCTGTATATCTGTATTAAAAATATGTATACAAAACTAAACGTGCGTTAGAAAAGTTCTTTCTCCTCTACTGTGGCTTCTGAAATCCCCTTGTTCGAGTGTGCGTTACATATGTGTACGTAGGGTTGTGTTCAGTGACGTCATCATTCCTGCAATCGCTATGGTCTAACGTTTACTATAGTTGTGCGAGATTATACAACATTCCTTCCATATGAAGAGGATTTTAGAATATCCTTTATTCTCAGAACATTGGGATGCATATACATGTTATTAATGTAAATATATTTAGTGCACGGTATTTTACTCATTCGAAAATTCAAAGTATTCAAAAATGTTGCATGCACAGGATAGCTTGGGATTGGGATATTTTCCTGGAAACTTTCTTTGTTTTCTGAAACTAAATTTAATACCATAAATTAGATTTAATATAATGAATACGAAAGTATTATATTTATCCAACTTTTGTTTTTGAATACCACTGTCCACGCCACACACACGGACCTCTTTCTGTCTTTTTTTTTTAATTCAGGGTGAAATCTCGATATAGAATTTTTCAGTGGAATGGAATAATTCCTCTTTTGTTTGTCTACCTACTATGTACTGGTGAAGAAAACAATGAAAATTGTGCCCATGAGAAAAACATACGTATTCACCCTTTAGACTACCAGAAACGGAGAATAAAAGCTGAACGTATTAAACAAAAATCTGATGTGTTGCACACACACGACTTTCCCTACTCTTGTACTAACCATTCTTACAAACTACTATTTCTGTATCTTCTTCGTGTTAGTTGATGTAAACATTTGCAGAAATTATCTTATTCTGCGTATTTAAGGAGAAAATGGGAATACAGTAGACTGAGTGATACTCAAATCTTTCAAAGCTTTCAAATTTCGTTCTCTTTGCACGGTTATCATATAAAAATGAATGGCGATGTTCCATTTGACAAAAGCATAAGCTGTCCAAAACATACATAAATAACAAGAAATGGCTCACTCTATAAACAAAATTTATTTCGACGTAAATTGTGTGATTTAGCAAGATCTACATGTTTTTAGTAAGACTTGGTCCATCTCTTACGATTTACTTGTTATGCAGAAGTCCTCCGGAGTAAATTGGACTTCATGGGCTATAGCGATAAAATTCAAGATACACACTTCATTTGCCATAAAAATATGCGGCATTTTCAACAAAATCGTTAGAGAATCAAAGCTTTTGAAAAATTTTCCATGTATAGGGTAGTTTAAGGCCGAGTAATTTGCTTCAAAATCTTCGTGTCGCATCCTTGAAAGACATTAAACTTAAATACCAACTTTGGTTTTTAACCGACTTTTCGCTTTTGAGTTATGCTGTCCACATACTGACAGACACACATAGACACACACGGAACTTTTTCTATAAATGCCTTTTTTTTTTTAATTCAGGGGGCTTCAAAACACGTAATACCGGTGAAATGCCGATATCGAATTTTTGAGTGGGATGCAACACCTCCTCTAGTTTACTATATATAAAAGAGAAAATAAAATGTCATGATGAGCAGGAATTATTTCCAAAAATGTTTACTCTAACCAGAACCAAGAGAAAATATTGCGAACACAACGGAAATGTATGTACATTTACAATCTTGTTGACATGTTATCTCTTCAGTGCTTGGATATAACATATGATGCGCTTTTCTCTCTTCTAATTATAAACGCAAATTGCTCTGACCTGCGGTACAGTATCTCATATGCTCTGTGCTTCACGACTGCATTTTTACTTTCTCTACCACGTATAATAAGTAGAGGAAGTATTATAT
The DNA here is from genome assembly GCA_030765045.1 of Tenodera sinensis. Taxonomy (NCBI): domain Eukaryota; kingdom Metazoa; phylum Arthropoda; class Insecta; order Mantodea; family Mantidae; genus Tenodera; species Tenodera sinensis. The sequence goes on from CM060970.1 coordinate 92,878,182, forward strand.
CCCACCCAAAAATTCGATGTCAAGATTCCTCCGGAAATTATTGTGTGTGTGTGTGTGTGTGTGTGTGTGTGTGTGTGTGTGTGTGTGTGTGTGTGTGTGTGTTTACATACACCCTGAATCATTAAAAAAAAGGTCAGTGTGTATATGTTTGTGTGTCTGTCAGTTTGTGGGCAATATCACTCAAAAACGAAAAGTCGGTTAAAAACCAAATATGGTATTTAAGCAGTGTATTTTAAAGATATGCTGCGAAGGCTTCCAAGAAAAGTCCTATATAAAACATCGACTCTATTTTCTGGTTTGCTTTTAGGGAAGTACCTGTATTAAATAATGCTGGAAATACTCCTAATTCATAATGTTATCCAGTATCATAACATTCTAGAACCAAAATAATACATCCTACGTTTTCATAGAACTAGAGACCGGAGAGCTTGAGAGAAAGCGGCATTCTTAAGTAGGGGAAACGGTGAAACAAGTGCGAGGAAGGGAGTTTTGTATATCACTCTAGTCTTATGTATGCGCAGACACTGTTAAAGCAAATAAATAACAGCATAAAGAATATGTGGAAACTGAGATTTTAAACTAATTTTTCTAATACTTACGATTGACATAATATGTTTACTGGGGCTTATAAGTACACATATAGGTTATCAAATGTAGGGAGACACCTCGTGTATTTTGACCTACATAGATCTATGGTGACCAACCAACACAGGTGGAAGTAACGAAGTAAAAAACCTAAGACAGATAGACACAGAGACGCGTGGAAGTCTCTAACTGCAATTCCAATACCCGTCTCCTATTGCTGGAGTTTCCTAGAAAAGGAAGGAGATGAAAAACCCATCGACTAGGCAGCCTCTAGTGTTCCAGGGAAGTACTCTTTCCTTTGAGCAAGCATCTGTGTCATCTGTCCAGCGCCGCCTTACAAGAGGCATACCTGGAAGATTGGAAGAAATTATGGGAAGGAAATCGTGGTAGATGATAAAGCACTCCAAATTCGCCTACCGACCAGGAGAAACTCTAGCGACGTCACACTTCAAAGGACGCCTGGGGTTTGCTACCTCATACCACTATGTTGTTAGGCAACGCGCTGCTGGTAAACAAGGACAGCAATAGTCGGACCGAGCAAAAGACTCTTGTAGACGGTTCGAGAAGCTTTCGACTGCCGCTTGCTAGAAGTCTCGAGAAAGAAGTGTCATTTCCAGAGAATTCGATGGGACCTAATACGCGACTATATAAGCGAGTCGTATTAACAAAGCGCCCAGTTGTTTTTTTGATAGAGTTGAGTTGCGTGGCGGATGAAGGGAGCTTTTTTTAGTGTGTTGGGCCAGTGAGTATTGAAACAGTTTGAGTGAGTGTGTCGTCAAAGGCAGTAAGTCGTCGCGTCGGAGTTGTTTGTTGTCTGAACAATATTTGGCGAAGCTTACGCTACAACAGAACAGCTGTGATGTGCAAGTTTTCAATTGGTTAACGATAAAACAGAACTGTGTTTTTGTGATTAGGTTTGACAGGAGAAATAAAGTGACACTAAGCATAGGGTAGGTGGTCACCGGAAATCGAACCCGGAATCTCCCGAATTTGAGATTCATGTCACCGCAGAGCCATTTCGCTTGGTATGCTAGGTTTACATCCAGTTTTATACACTATATAAAACCTAATTTCTTTTTCCCCTGCTGCAGTGGGTTTGATATTTTGAAGTTTCCAGGAAATCCTTTGAATCAAAATCATTTAGTTTTCATCGGATGCTAAACTGCAGAACAGAATTTTCAGCCGCATGGTTATTTAGCTAGCTACAGTAACTGTTACCTTCACCTTCTCTGCGGTTCCTTTGGCACACAGGTAGGGCATTGAAATGTATCTCAAAGTAAATAAAGCTGCTATTTGTTCTATTTAGCGCGGTCGTGGTGCACAAAAGAAACAGCCTACAGTAACACACAGTTTGAACAGCACTGTTTTTACAGCACTCGTAAATATTGGATGATCCTCCTGTTTGCACTTGTTTATATTCAATTCTATCTTCTACAAATATTTGATGAATTCTTCTGAAAACCCTAAATAATTACTTTATTTAATGACAGTAAACTATACGAGTACATATTTATACACAACTAGCTGAAACACCTGTCGTTGCTCTGGTTTAGCGACTTTATCCCTACCACCTTTAGACTTAGGTATGTTAGATAAAGAACCCAAATAAAGTAAATAAAAACGCCGGGAAAATACTACCGAAAACCACTGTTGAACAGTCCCCCACCGCAACAAATACCACAAGCAAGTAGAGAAAGCTGTGGGAATGTAGGACATTGAATTTCTATATCAGTCATATAGAAAATTGTATGAAGTCTCTGCAGAAGAGGTATTAAAGAAAGAAATGCGACTGTATTTCGTAAAAGAAACGTGAGTTAAGATAACCGTGTGAATGTAATATCTTGTAGTTCTATTTCAAACATATGGAATATGTTGTTTGTAGAAGAGCGAGTAGAGAAAAAGCTATGACTGTGTTTCATGAAATAGTGTGCAAAGAAAGAAGCGTGGATGTGTTTCATAAAAGAAAAGTGTGAAGAGAAAATTCCGTGAATGTAGGTAATGTGTTGAATTCCTTTTTCAGTCATAGAAAATTGTATGAGTTGTTTGTAGAAGAGGGAATAGAGAAAGAAGTCTGATTATGTTTCATAAAAGAGAAGTGTGTCGAGAAAATCGAATGAATGTAATGTGTTGCATTTCTATTTAAATCATTGAAAATTATATGAATTGTATGTTGATAGCTAAAACAAGGTTGAGTACATTCTTACTTTCTCTACTACTTATGGCAAGTAGAGGAAGTATTGTATTCCACCCACAAATTTGATGTCCAGATTTCACGGAAATGCACGTTTTGAGAGACCCTGAATGCAAATAAAGCATTTTTAGAAAAAGGTCCTCTGTGTGTCTGTCAGTATGTGGACAACATAACTCAAAAATGCATAGTCGGATAAAAGCCAAAGTTGGTATTTAAGTTTAATGTTTTTCAAGGATACGACACACAGATTTTGTTTTTCAAGGATGCGACACAAAGATTTTGAAGAAAATAGCCCCACCCTAAACTACCCTTTACATGGAACATTTTTCGAAAATTTTTATTTTCTTGAAAATGTCTCTAATGATTTTGATCAAAATTCCATATATTTGAGATATTTTTATGGCAAATGAAATTTATATCCTGAATTTTCTGGATATAGCCCCTGTAGTCCTATTTACTCTGAATGACTTTTGTGTAACTCATAAACCGTAAGAGATAGACAAAGTCTTACTGTACAAAAAACGTAGATCTTGTTAAAATACACAATTTATGCCCAAATAAATAATTTTGTAAGAATATAACATTGTCATTTAATATTTCCTATCCAATGGATGTATCCGAAAGAAGTTCCGAAGATATCCACATTAATCCGAACTCTCGCATGTTAAAGATATCTGAAATAATGGTTTATAAATTGTAACCCGTATTTATTTAAATTCCGCAGATATAACTTCCTTTTATCCATTGTTTGTTTTTGAACTCGTACTTTTTCCCCCTGAAGCAAAGGCGGCACATGTGTTGTGCAACCCCGGAATATAAATATGTTCTGTGTACTCGAAAGCTTTGAAGCACTCTGTGCCGCTTTCTCTGTAGAGCATTAAAGTTTTGTTTCCATCGTTATTCGTATCACAATGCTTTGTCATTAGGTAATGAATACAAATGTCTTTAATAAGCCGCTTAAATGCTGAGCATTACGAGCCATTCGCAGACAAAGTTGCAGAACTGTAGAATGTCGATGCAGTGTATGAACAACACTCATTGTTAAAGGGTATCAAACAAAAGTCCACCGAAAACACATTCGCAATATTATACTATACGCAAAAGTTGTATTTCAAGCATTCAGAGTGTGCTTTAGAAGTTGGCAGTAAGCCCTGGTAGAACATTCCTTAATCGCACATCACATGTGAAAACACTGGGTGCGTGTCACTAAAACACAGCATAAACAGTTGAAAGGGCTATCGACATTTTAAAAGGTCCACACAAACAAAGATAAAAGCTAACGTTTGAGTAATATTTGACTTTACCGCTCTTACTCGGCGCTCCCACTAGGGGCCTAAGAGGTGAGAGGGCATATGCTTAGTGCCCAATCTACTACGCTTACATATGTGTTTGATCTCCTACCTTATTCCTCCCCGCTTCCAGGCCGATGAATACTTTTCGCGCGGGTTGTAGGTGGATGGGGAGACGCAAAGGGTGACTGGGTAACCGCGTAATTCCCAGCCCCTGGTTATCATGTAGGAACTGTGTTCGTATCCGCTGATAAAGGTCAGTCCCGGGGAGGGGCCATTGCATGGGCTGATGCACTCCTGAAGGCAATCGGTTCCCTCTGCCTATACACTGGGAGGTGTGACCCTAGGATGAGCTAGGTCCAGGCCAGGACTCCCACCTAAGGTGGAGTGGCGCCTAGGATGTAAGCATACCACTAGGAATGGTGGAGGATTCAGTCATCGTGGTGCATCCCACCAAAACAAAACAATAAATTAAGTGTAAAGGAAGTAGTCGAGCTTTGTGGTGTTTGCTACTTAGTTATTTCTAGAACTGAGGAACGTGAAAAGTTTTTATCGGTGAGTTCATTTATAAACCAGAAGGACCTGGATAAGATAGCTGGTTGAGTGATATACACTCGATTTGGAAATGGCATGCTCCGGATTGAAGTGCATTCAGCAGACCAGGCAACAAAGTTACAGAACGCAAGCATGTTAACCAGCTATCCAGATGTTGACTTACACAGAACATTGAACTCTTCACGCGGTGTGGTTAATACCGGCGCATTAGACGATCTAAGCAATGAAGAGATTAAGGAAAATGTAGAAGGACAAGGTGTTAACTGTGTTTATCGTGTCCATCGCAAAGAAAGAGGAGAATTGAAGTCCACTTGTACCCTGTTACTGACCTTTGATCGGGTAGATATTCTACAGAGGATTAAGGTAGGATATGAATTGATCAAACTAAGGTCATACATTCTGAACCTTCACAGGTGCTCTAATTATCCCCACTTTGGACACACAAGCGAACTGTGTAAGGAAGAAGCAACCTGTGTCAATTGTGAGGCGTCGTGTAGATACATGCATTTGCCTCACAGCTGTGTCAACTACAGTGGTCAACATTCAGCTAGTTCCCGAAAATTTCCCAGTTTTATGGAGGAAAAGGCCATCGAGGAGAACCAAGTCAAAGACAAGGTGTCGTTCTCAGAAGCCCGCAAACTCCTGCATTATTCGACAACACACCCTTCCTAAGTCCGGCACTTATAATTCAGTTGCAGCTAAGCCGGCACGCTACACAAACCAGCGAACAAAATGGGGTCACAATTTCAGAAAGGATTCCCGAAGCAAGAATAGTTCCAAAGTCTTCAACAGCTAAGGGTAAATCTGTCTCCTAGCAAGCCGCAAGATTAAGAACATCTCTACAAGCTCACCGTCAAAATTGCCAATCTACAACAATGGCGCGAGTAAGCCACTTACTTATGACGCTTCGCCGAAAATGTTCAGGACACAGTATAAAAAACTAACTTCCTGAAAGAAGAAAACGTATCTGTTCCCAATAAACCAAAGGAAAAGATGGTTTAGCATTCATTCCCTCAAAGATCTTCTGGGGAAACCTCTGGGATGGATACATAACACCCACTTTCATCTTCGCCGGTATCCCTTAGCAATCGGTTCCAGGCTATCGATCGGAAGTTTGCTATGGGGAAACGCAACTCCTAGGTAGAGGAGATGAAAGAGGATCCTGCCCATGCTGCGAGAATCCCAGTGAAAGAGGCGGAATAAAACTTCTGAGAAGTAAGAAAAGGGCTAAGTCGGCTACTTCAAGGTAACGGAGAATTACCTTCGAGCACTTATCCCATACAAATATTAGCATAGCTATCCTACATTAGAACATATGTGGAATTAGAACACAACGAGCAGAACTAGAACTTTTGCTCAACAAGAATGAGGCTTTGGTCTTATATTTGCAGGAGACTAAGCTGCGTTCACAAGGCACTTTCCAACTAAAGCGACACAACCCAGTACGGTGGGATGTCACACGGGAAAAGCGGTCCCCGGCACATGGCGCCACCATGATGCTTGTAAGACATAATGTATATATGGAATCTGTATCCTCATGATCTGAGATAAAGTTGTAAGGATTCTACTGCCTAACATCCACTTTACCATTTGTAACTTATATTTGCCTCCGCGTTACGACATTTTTTGATTTAGAAGATCTAGTTTCTCTGTTATCAACACCGTTTCTATTGGTTGAAGGCTTCAATGTGCATCATCAAATCGGGGTTTAGGTCGCGCTTGGACGAGAGCGATGCTCATCGCTGATTTGATCGATAATTACAACCAGCTCTCCTCAACGGCGGAGAGCCGATATTTTCTCCTCACCCTTTAAATAGTTTCTCACACTTTGATCTTGCAGTTTGTTAACCACAGTTAGCAGTTTCCTGACAATAGAACGCCATCTCTGATTTACACTCTAGTGACCACGTTCCTTGTCTTATTAGTATCTTAACGCAACAAACATCTCCCACACGTATGCCTAGATGGGGTTGGACCATGCCAACTGGAACCTTTATGCACAGTACCTACAATGAGCACAACTCATTGAATGATGTGACGCAGCATTTGACCGAGATAATTATTTCTGCTGCTGATTAATCTCTTTCGCGGTCGTCTTCCCACCCCTGCCGATTTCCCGTCGTGTCCTGAATGTCCAAACAAGTCATTAAGGATAGCAAAAAGACATCAAGGGGCAAGTTTGTAACTTCCTTTGACCGGCATACACCTTCCTCGGTTGTATGGCATAAATTAAGGCGTGTAGTCGAGAAAACAATACATATACCAATTGCGGGGCTGAAAGCGGCTGCAGGAGCTCTTGTTGATTCATCTGATATGACCAACACCTTTGGGAGTGCTTTCGCTGGTATCAAGCTCGGATAACTACTCCCCTGAGTCCTTCCTATTAATTCAGATGGAATTTCAAGGCTTCGCGTTTCCTTCTAGAAACTTTGAAGGTTACAATCGCCTTTCATCATGGCGGAGCTACAACATTGTCTTTCATCTCCGCGAATATCAGCACCAGGACCAGACGGTATGCACGTACAGATGTTACAACAACTCTCTCCTGACGGTAAGGTATTCCTGCTCGAGGTCTGTAATCGTGTTTGGATTGACAGAATAGTTCCAGAAAACTGGCGGGAGGCCATAGTTGTACCCATTTCGAAAGCTGGAAAGGATCGTTATTTTCCCTCCAGCTACCGCCCTATTTCTTTCACCAGTTGCGTGTGCTAGGTGATGGAACACATGATCAAAGGGCGGTTGGGATAGTGGTTAGAAACTCGCAACCTACTAACATCCAGTGTGGTTTTCGACGACGCCAGGCAACTGTACACCATCTTGTATCGATATTGACACAGATAATGAACGGTTTTATGAAGAACTGTCAAACCATTGGCGTATTTTTCGATCTCTAGAAGGCTTATGATACGTTTTGACGAGTAGGGATTCTACGTTCCCTGTATACCTGGAACATAAGTGGACGCCTACCGCTGTTTATGAAAGTCCGCGTTTTTTGAGCAAGGGTCAGCTTGGTTTTTCTTAATCCTTTTGTTCAAGAAAATAGAGTGTCTCAGGTTTCGGTACTACGTGTCACGCTGTTTGCAATAGCAACTAACTCCATCTGGAAACGTGTTTCACCTGGAATTTCGTCATTGTAGACGACTTCACCATCTATTTTAATTCTCAGCAAACGAAATTTTTGGAATGCCGTCTATAGCAGTGTTTAGGCAACCTTGGAGAATGGAACTCAAAGAACGGCTTCCGCTTCTCAACTAAGAAGTCAATCCGCATTGATTTCTGGTGCCGTAGAAGACGACTACCACTTACGCTCCATTTCGGTCCAGATTTACTTCCCTTCGCAGGTGATAGGCGTTTCCTGGGGTTGATCTTGGATAGTGAGCTTAGCTGGTTCTGGCATATAAAAGCACGATGTGACCGCTCTCTGAATATCTTGCGGGTACTAGATGGTAAATCGTGGGAAGCGGATCGGTCAATTTTACAGTAGATATATTGCGCACTACTCCGGTCCGAACTAGACAATGTGTGTATCATTAATGCGTCAGCACGACCATCTGTACTGAGAAGATTATACCCATACCATAATAGGGGCATACGCATGGCAATAGGAACTGTTCCAACAAGTCCAATTGCGAGCTTTTAAGCCGAATCGGCAGAACCTTCTGTGCAATATCGGCGTGAGATTCTCTTAGCAAATTATGGTTGTAAGCTTTGATGTATACTTAAGCACCCAACGTTCGGTTCATTTTTCACCACCACGCTAAGAGAACGATATAGGAAAAGCACCCTTGGTCCTAAGCCAGCGGGATTTCGTTACCTGGAGCTTCTTAGGAAGCTTACTATTCAAATACTTAACCTGTTTCCCAAGGGTGAGAAGTTCTACACCCCTTGGTTACCCGGACGTCCTATGTAGATCTTGGGATGACCGTACACCGGAAGTCCACGATGCCTATCTCTTATATCCTCACTTGTTTTTTAGAATTTTTCCCAGGCTACTCTGACCGATGTTAAAAAAATATGTTGTTGTTTAACGACGCTGTCAATCGGCAGGGTCACATCAGCGTCGCCGTTGAGCCGGAATTTCGCCCCGCAGGAGTTCTTTTACATGCCAGTAAATGTACTGACATGGAGCTGTCATTTTAAGCACACTTAAAACGAATCGACGTGGGCCGGGTTTGAACCCACGACCTTGGGATCAGTAGGCCAGCGTCTAACCAATTGAGCCATCCAGACTTACACCGATGGATCAAAGAGCACTAGCGGTGTTGGATTTGGTTATGTTTATGGAACCAAACCACAATATTCGGTTTTCATAATAGGACCTCCATTTATACTGGAGAGCCTTATGCAATATACCGAGCCGTTTTGTATGTGCGCCGTCATAAACTAGGCAAGTGCCTGATTTTGAGTGATTTGCTTGTTGCGATTCAGAGCCTTCATGAGCTGTACAACTCCCATCGTATTGTACAACGTATCCAGAATGCCCTCCCTGATGGACGGCACAACAAAAAGTGGCATTATTCAAAATATTTTTATGCCATTTATTAACTGTAGTTTAGGGGCTCTAATGACCTAGCTGTCTACGGGCCCTTAAACCCTAACCACTCACTCACTCACTTAACTGTAGTGAATACAAGAAAGGATAGTCAAAATGTCCTCCCATGGAGGTCATACAATCTTTCGAAGCTCATCTATAGCAGTAGGTATGACATTTATGTCCAAATTCTGCACTTCAAATATCGTTTTAGGGCTCCGATTTCTATATCGTGTCGAGCAGGCTTTACTCTTGCTTATCTCGTATAGTTAGTAATCCAGCGGATTCAAATCTGGATTTTCCCATGGCCAATCTTGGGGCACTATAAACTCAGGAAAATTGTCCTTAAGCCACTGTTGCACTTGTTTAGCTTTATGGGCCGCTACAGAGTCGTATGATATTACATATGTATATAACACTGGGGTTTTCAACAAGTATTTTCAAAATGAAGAGCTATTCAGAGGTGATTCCCAGGAAATACGTCTACATTTCATTTGTCATAAAAGTGTGTTCAACATATGCTTTTTTAATTAAAATCGAAGTCCTTTTTGACAACAAAATATTCGAAATATTTTCCATATGAAAAGCTGTTGGGATTGGCATTGGGAATTTGCTTGAAAGTTTGCTATTTAATTGGTGTTTTAGTTTTTGAGTTAATTATCCACTTACACAAACATTTTTTAAATGTTTCTTCTTTGTATTATATGCACCTTAAAACGTGTGTTTCCAGTGAAATGTATCGTATTTTTGGGAGTAATTGTTAAATCTGTGTACATTGATATTACGTGTAATGTTTGGCTCTTTTCAAACCTGATTCACCCTTGATGAGCATAGGACAAGATAGTAAGCAAAACAACCACCTTATTCTTCCTGTTTGTATTTCAAGAACATTTTCCATAATAAAATTGAAGCTAAAACTCATGTAAAGCCGGTTTTCTTCAAAACCTTTCAATGATTATCCGTTTGAACGATCACTAAAAAAGTTACTTTTTCTTTTAGTTCCTCAAATCTAACGTTCTCCGCAATTTTTGGTTTTCATTTTACTTTATTAGCGTTCCGTTCCTCGCTTCTTTTTCTGTTTCCCGTTAATGAAATTTCTGAATCGCTGAATGTATGTAATAATTGGAAAACAAGCAGCATGCAGTAGATAATACGGTATCATTCCTAAAAAACTCCGTTACGGTTTTGTAGTGCTTATTTAATCCGTAGGCGAAATTAAGAGAGTTTGGGAAGGCACCGCATTCAGTCGGTCATGTCGAGTTATTAATACGGCCGCCATTATGAAACTCCGCTTGTTACTCGCTTTTCCCAACCCATTTGTTCTTTTATAACGACCTGCTTTGCAGGCTAAGAGCAGGGCATTTTTTTGCATGAAATCGATGATTACAGAAACAAAATAAAACAAAAAAATAAACTCTAGCCTGAAGGGGGCCGCTATCGCTGCATAACCCCCCCCCCCTCCTACTTCCCGCAGCTGCAGATTTTTGCAGAAAATTTGCTTTGTCTCTTGTAACGCTAATAACCTAAACAGAGATGCAGCGATGGTTTTATATGACTACACAAAAGAAGTATCCTGGTGTGTATAAGGCACAATGTTCGTGCCTATATACCTTCAAAATCACAATTTAAGGGATTTTTTTCTACATAGCATAATAAAAATGGCATCATAATGACTGCTTCCTGGGACTGAAATTTGAATTTAATATGTTTTTATAAGTATAAAATAAATACTTTACTTTATACTTTAACCTACTACATAAAGTCCCAGCACAACCTGTTTTATAGCTTTGAGGGAATTATTCAATTCATTCATAATACGAAACTACTTTAAAATTCAAAGTACCCCATGCACATCAAAAACTAAAATATCACAACGGTTTTATTATTTTATAAACTCTAATTGCCCAACAAACACCATCAATCTCTGGCAGGAAGAAAAAATAGTTACTTTTCAAGCAATTAATTTCTTTGCTTTGATGCACATTGAAACATTTTTTTTCACCTTTTTGTGTATTCAATTTTTAAAGACAAAAGGTTTTCAGATTTTTAGACGAAAGACTGAAGTTACATAAATGGAGCACATGCTGGAGCAGCTCTAGCAACAAAGTACAAAATTTAATGCGCATGGCGCAGATAATGTATTAACAAATATAAATTTTGCGAAAGCTATACTTTATACTTTTAGAGAGCATACTCCTAAATTACTAGGTACACATAGCTACTACATGTTTGTCGACCGATCACCTATTTTTTCATGAGAATTAAAAGAATTAATGATAAAAATGAATAAGTTTTAATCTCAGACATGAGATCCAAAATTTGGCAATAAAGAGAAAAATATTCCTCTTAAAATGTATAACTTCAAACGTTTAAAAATTCAGTATGTGACATCATAAACATATCTATTTCCATCCACTTTGTTAAATGCTTAGTTAGTCAGTTCAAAAACATTTTCAACACTATAAGTTTAGTAATTTTATAGAAAGGTCGCGGGCTTAAATCCTGCGGAGGGCAATGGACTTTTTTTCGGCGTGAAAATCCTGAGCACAGCTTCCTTGGAAAATGAAATAAGGTCAGTAGTCCCGTGTCGTAGAATTATTGTATCTAAAAGAACCTCTAGCCTGATAAAGAGGCCTCTGAGCAAAATTAAGGTCTTTCACATCCAATATAGAATGGGACGATGAGAACTGTAATGTCCTTAAATAAAAATTCAATTTAAAAAGTGGAACTAAATCTTGCTGAATAAAACTCAGATGTGGGACTTTGACGAAAATAATGGATCCACCAACTCGAACTTTTGACTTTTGTGAGGATAAGATAAATAAAAATAATCAAAGGCCCACCCTACATAGGGAAGTCAATTCTCGTCCAAAATTCGATTAAAAACACTGAAGTAATTTAGAAAGTAGGTTCCTGACACCATATTTAAATCGACGTTTAAAGGGTTTATACATTGGAAATAACTATCAACTCAAGCAATTTTATAGAAGATGAAAATTGGGATTTTTGAGCGATTAAACGTCGGATACCCTTAATTGTTACTTCAGCTGCTAAATGGATGAAATTATAAACTGCTGTAGCTCTTCTATTTTCCATTTCTTTTTTTAAAAAAAATTTCATCTATGCTGCTTCTATCTTATTCTTAACTTTTCCAGCCTGTATTCAGTGCGTCTGTACATCTTTATACGCTCAGACATTGTTTTATAAAATCATATTTTAATGCTGCGTCTGTTTTTGAAGCAGTATTTTGTGTAAGCCCTCTGAAATTATTCTGACTGTGGAAATAGAGGCAACGTAGGGTGACTTCATTTGTTTGAATAATCCACAACCACGAAGAAAAAGGGTCACTGATTGATGGTTTAACAATGGAAGATATATATGTGTGTGTGTGTGTTTTTAATTAATAGCATACCCCATTCCGTATGAATACTACATGCTTGCATTTATTTATTTACATAAAATTTTCATTTTATATACATGTATATATTGTTGTTCTATTTGAACATTTACAGTTTTATTTACCTCTAATTTTTTATCTACCTTAGTCTAATTGAGTACTTCTCTACTGTCCATATTTACAGTTTTTTTTAATTTGATGTTTGTTGTTTGTTATTTCTTTAACCTAATGCTATTTTACAAATCATAAATCTAGTACTTATCATATAGTGAAAGGCAAATATAATTATTATACTCGTAACAGCAGTAGAGTATTGAAATGTGTTTGGACAATGATACTGATTGCAATCTTGGTAAGGAGTAGAAATTATATATATTTGAACTTAGGTCATTCTATTTCTGTGAATTTTATAGCATTAATGAAGTTAGCGAAAGGTTGTATGAAATTGTTTCCAAGTTCTTTGTTTATGGGCCAAGTAGCACCTTTTCTTTGTAGTTTCCCAATCATGTCATTTCTCTGGTTGTTTAGTATTTTGCACCAAAATATAATGTGGTTTACTGGTCCGCTTCTTCACATTTGCACATTGGGTTATCTAAAAATCCAAACCTGTGACGATATGATCTTAGCTTTCCATGTCCTGTTATCATTGCTGTGAACTCCGGAGATATTGGTAACCGTTGCTTCAATCTTCTTCTCACGGATGGGAAATATTCTTTGGTTACTGCTCCTTTCCTTGATGCTGTCCATTGTTGTTGCTATTCTTCGAGTCCAGTTTCTTTCTCTCTAGTTACTATTGCTTCTTTTGATACTTTGTCATATATTATTTCGGTGTCTTGCGCGGCAGCTTCTTTTGCTAGTCTACAAGTTCATTTCCGTGTATTCCCGCATGTCCTTTCACCCAGCCGAAATGTAGTGTCCACTTTGATTTTGAAAGTTCAAGGATTTTACTTTTGATTGCTTCTATCAGCTGGTTATGTTTTATGTTGTTCCTGAGCAGATCTAGAGTTATCTTACTGTCTGTGAATAATGCAGCTCGTTTTTCATCGCATTCTCCATATCCAAGCTCATCTAGTTTTTAAGTGTTTTTAATATTGCCAGTTGTTCAGCCTGGTTATTCGTGCATCGTGGATGCAACTTGAACTTTAATTTGTATGCCAGGTTGCCATGGATGAAGATGATCCCTGCTGCCCCAACTTTATCACCAGTTTTGCTACCATCGGTGTACATTTCAACTGCATATTCATTGTTGTTATCTACCTCATCTATTAGGGGTATTTCCGCAGGGTGTCTCCAATACCTGACTTCCAGCGGTGCGTCATATTCTTGATTGTTGACTTTTGTTGCCAGGTAGGTTCTTACATATTGTTCTATGGTTATTTGTAAGGGTGGAACGCCTGCTACTACGCATGATGCCTCGTATGAGATAGTACGGTAGGCTTTAGCAATTTTTATATTAATCAATCTTTGTATCCTTTTATATTTTGTTAAATTTTTTATTTTTCTTATAGCGTCTATCCACACTGGTGAGCCATATGTCATTATTGGGACTATAGCTCCTTCGTATATTGTTTTTAGTGCTTTGTGTCCTAATCCCCATTGTAGTTTAGTTGTCCGTGATAACATGTGGATGAGTGTGATTGATTTCCCTGCAGTGTGGTCTATGTGTGCATTGAAGTTAAACTTACTGTCAAACCATATGCCCAGGTATTTCATTTCTTCAGTTTGGTTAAGCTTCTTGTTGTTTAATAGATATTGACGTCCCAATTGTCCGTTCGCTTTCTTGATATGACTAGAGTCTTCGACTTCTTTTCGTTGAATTCTATTTTGTTGTCAGTGGCCCAGTTCTGAATTTTGATTAAATCCTGATTCGCTATGTTTTCTGCTTCTACTTTGCTTAAGCCTCTTGTTAATATGACAAGGTCGTCTGCAAATGCCATTACTTTAGTTTTCCTATTGAAATCAGTATTTAATAGGGAATTATACAATATGTTCCGCGCGCGTGTGTGTGTGTGTGTGTGTGTGCGTGTGCGCGTGCGCGTGTGTGTGTGTGTGTAGAGAGAGATTTAAATGTGATGTTTATACATAAAACTGTTTTTCAAATGAAGTTATCGTGAAGCAACTGCTTGTTATGAGTTTAAATAGAGACATAGACTTTTAGTTGTGTGTAGCCCTTGTTCATTTACGGCTAATTCCGCCATTCTTCAGTGAACATTTCATATATATATGACAAATGGAATGTATATTTTGAATTTTCTGGCTATAGCCTATGTAGTCCTGTTTACTCTGGATTAATTTTGAATAACTCGTAAACTGTAAGAGATAGACAAAATTTTACTGTAAGATTTAAAGCTTTCACGGCGCACGTTATTTATTACAGTTTCACGGGCGATCAGCCGTGTGAGGTTTAAAAATATTGAGCTTTCGGCCATTCTAAACTCCATGGCCTTCGTCAGAATGAAAATGACCGTTATATATGGGGAGCGGAAAACTAACGGTCATTTTCATTCTGACGAAGGCCATGGAGTTTAGAATGGCCGAAAGCTCAATATTTTTAAACTTCACACGGCTCATCGCCCGTGAAACTGTAATAAAAAAATGTTACTGCACAAAAAATGTAGCTCTCGCTAAACCACACAATTTCTGTCGCAATACACTTTTTTGTAGAGTGAACCATTTCGAAGATATTCTTTATTATTTGTGTCAGTTTCGGAAAACAAAATATCGTCAAATGCAACATCGTTGTTCATTTCTTTATGTTGAGTGTGCAAAGAGAACGAACTATCAAAGCTTTAAAAGATTTGACTATCGCAATTTAATTCTTGAGAAAAGCAACAGCAATGTTACTACTGCCTAGTGGGGAAACATTTACTGCTAGCAAGACAGTTGACTAACAGTTTATGCTTCTTTGCAGTAATGTTCACCCTCGTTCACTTCAGGAACGTTAAATGGATCATAAAACTTCTAAGTGGCAACAACTGTAACACACGTTTCTACATTTCCGATTTATCGTCCTGCGATATTCAACTTTATGGGGAACTCAAAGGTGTCTGGCAGAGGAATCGATTGCATTTAAGGTGAAATAAGATAGGAAGTTAGCTTAACGGCTGAGTTAGAAACAGAAATTAGATTATGGAAAATATTTCATAGATTATTTTTACTTTCTCTCGCACTTACTTAGGCTTCACCGGAAATGTAGGCATTGAGGCCTCCTGAATCCAAAATAAAAATAAGTATTTGAAAATGTTTGTATATGTGTTTGCGTGTTTTAGGTATTTATGTGTGCATGTGTATCTGTCCGTCCATCTCTGAACAGCGTAACTGTAAAACAAAAGGTCAGATAATGCTGCTTTATCGCCGGTTTTTAATGCATCACACAGTACAAACTGGGAAAAGGGCAAAAGAAGGAAGAGGAAAAGTTGCGACATGCAGCGCTATAATTAGAGGGGAGAGAGAAAAGGCGATAAACAGGAACTTCAGAGCACCACAGAAGGAAGGAGAGACAAAAATGAGCTTATATACGTAATCGGCATTTCAAGTACACATTTTGAGATCCTCTGACTCAAAAAATAACATTCTTAGAAAATGGTTCATGTACACGTTCTTGTGGACAGTATAACTCAAAAACGAAAAGTTGATTAAACCCCAAAGGTGGTATTGTAAGTTCATCTTCCAAGTATGCGACAGGAATATGTTCAAAAAAATCTCCCTATGTATTACGTTTGTCGAAAATTGATTGTTTAAAAAATGTTACGATTTTGATTAAGGCACCATAAGTTTAAGTCATTTTAATGATAAATTAAATGTTTGTCTTGACTTTTCTGGAATGTTCTTCTCAGAAATTCTCTTCATTATGGATGGCTTATGCATAACTGGTGAACCATAAGAATTAAACAAAATCTTACTGCATAAAAGGTAGGTATGGTTAAAACAGATAATATATATGAAATACCTTTAACTGTTGCGGAGTGAAACATTTTGAAGATATTCCTTGTTACTTGTCTGAATGTTGTAACACTTTTCTCAAATTAAACTAAACCCCAGTCAAGCAGCCCATGAAGGGCCAAGGATTGCCACCCAGCCACTGCGTTCTCCACCTCTGACCCTACAGGCGTCATTGGTGGGGTGCAGTACTGGAGGGTGGGACGTGGTAAGCACCCCGAGCTCTCCTGGCCAGTTATACGAGCTTCTTGACCTGGGGCCGCAACTTCTCGATCAATTCTCCATCATTTGGTCCCCTCGGGATCTAACGAGGCTGAGTGCACCCCGTGTCAGACCTCCCAGCGCGGGAAAATCCCAATGCTGGTACCAGGGATCGAACACAGGTCTTCCATGCCAGAGGAAACCGCGTTACCAATTGCTCTACGGAGGTGATCACTTTTCTCAAACTGGTAGTCTTGATTCATTTTTTCTCTAGTGTTTGTGCAAACAGTATTCAATTTCTAAGCTATGACATGACGACCAGATTTAAAATATTTGACTATCGCCTAGAGCAGGCATGTCAAACATCACTCCGAGGGTGTGAAGAGAGGGGTCTACCCCTCCTTAACTGCAGTAGCACGCGCTAGTAGAACCGGTTTTCGCTTTGTTTTTTCCCGTTTTCCGATTTGATCATCACGGACGGAGGGAAAATAGGGGAACATTTTTCACGCCTGGTGAGTGCTGTTTGACACCCCTGGCCTAGAGCTATTACTGTATTCCTATATTTCCCTTGAACCTTCAAGACAAATAGCAACTAGCAAGACAATTTCTGGAAATATTTATCTCGATTAACATGAAGTAGATATAAAAATATGCTTTTATAAGAACAGTTTGTACAAGAGTAGAGAAAGTCGTATGAGTGCAACGTATGAGTGCGGCCTTTGAAAGGTTGGACTATAACCTGTCTGCCACAATATATTCGAAAGCAAAATGCAGTTAAAACTTGGTGATTCATAACAAATGTGAAGTAGGAATTTATTTCAAGTGTTACGCACTTGCTCTAAGAGCTACTTGAGAGTCTTTTCCTGCATTTTCTTCATTTAAAACAGTGGTTTATGATTTATGACTTGGTAAAAATGCTCAAAAGCAAGAGTGACGTTGCCTTAATTGCTTTTGTGCCTGCAGAGCATTGTGCCAGGGCATAAGGCGAAGCTCAGCTACTATAAACCCGGAGAATGCTTTTGTAGTAATGCGGTGCATGTGAATGTTCTTGCATTTTAGATTATGGCTGACATAACCAGCGCTGTATAATCTGGCTTTGTTGCCCAACTGGTCTGTTGTGTCATTCGCGTTATTGTCAGCATCGTGACACGGTGAAGGTCAGAGGCCGCTTCATAAGTCAAACTATCCCCTCTAACCATTTAACATTAACTAGTTATGCCTCTTTATAACTAATGAAGCGCTGTTGAAAAAATCTGATGTGTTGCACTCACACGACTTTCTCTACTCTTGTACTAACCATTCTTACAAACTCTTATTCCTATATCTTCTTCGTGTTAGTTAAAATAAACATTTGTACAAATTATCTTATTGCTTATTTCCTTGTAGGTGCAAGGGGAATATTGGAATACAGTAGGCTTTGTGCGATAGTCAAATCTTTTAAAGCTTTGAGATTCCGTTCTCTTTGTACACGTAACATAAAAAAATGAACAACGATGACTCATTTCACGAAAGTTCCAAGTGTTCCGAAACTCACACACATAACAAGGTATATCTCCGAAATGGTTCACCCTACAAGAAAATTTATTGAGACATAAATTGTGTATTTTAGCAAGATCTACATTTTTTGTATAGTATAATTTGGTCTATCTCTAACGGTTTACCAGTTATGCAAAAGTCGTCCAGAGTAAATACGAATACAGGGGCCATAGCCAGAAAATTCAAGATATAAATTTCATTTGTCATAAAAATATCTCAAACATATTACATTTTAATCAAAATCGTTAGAGCCATTTTCAAGAAAATCAAAATTTTCGAAAAATTTTCCATGTAAAGAGTAGTTTAGGGTGGGGCTATTTTCTTCAAAATCTTCGTGTCCCATCCTTGAACGACATTAAACATAAATACCAACTTTGGTTTTTAATCGACTTTTCGTTTTTGAGCTATGCTGTCCACAGACTGACAGACTGACAGACACACAGACACACACACGGACCTTTTTCTAAAAATGCTTGTTTTGGATTCAGGGGGCCTCAAAACATGTATTTCCGGTGAAATCTCGACTTCGAATTTTTGGGTGGAATACAATACTTCCCCTACTTACCAGTAGAGAAAGTAAAAATGAACACTTTGTACACAATTGTGACAAATTACAAGTCAAGTTACCGTTTAGGTTACTCTATTTTTTTTCTCACACTGAATCACAAAAACACAGTTCTCTGTTTCATCGTTATATAATCTACAATTCGTAGTGACCTTGTAACCCACAGCTGTTCTGTCCTTTCGTAACCTTGACACAAATACTGCTCACTGTACACGACAAATAACTCCGGCGATTAACTGTTTGAAAACTGTCTCTGGCGATACACTCACTCACACTGCTTAAAAACTGCCAACAACCGCCTCACTCAACTGTAACTTCTCTAGCCGTTCCAACTCACTTATATAGGCCAGGCGAATTACCGGCGAATTTTCGGGAAAATAGAACTTTCTCAGAGCTTTCCGTAATATTCAGCTGCGAGCTGTTTGCAATAAAGAAAGCACTGGAATATGTATTGGAAATAGAACCTCATAATGCCTGGCTAATAATAATTTCCTGTCGGCTTTAAAAGCCCTCCAAGACATTTACAGTATCAATTGCATTGAGCACGAAATACACGACCTTTCCAACACACTCTTCAACAGAGGAAAAAGCATCACACTTCTGTGGATACCATCACATAATATATCCGGAAATAAACAAGCAAAGGGGGCAACTAAATTAAGTGTATCAGAAACAATTAATATTGAAATTCCATACAAGGACGCAGTTACATACTTTAAGAACCAAATACATATCCAATGGCAAACCTCTTGGATGGAAAACTCAACAAGTAAACTCCATGAAGTGTGTGGTACCTACTTCATTTGTCAATTATCCGATAAAGAACGTCCCGCGGAAAAACCAAACTGTAATTTCACGACTGCGATTTGGATATACCAAGCTGACACATCTGTATCTTCTGACAAAAGCTCTCCTCCAGTGTGCGACATATGTCAAACAACAATAACAGTGCTTCACATCATTGTCACCTGTCCAAAATTTGAAGTCCAGCGCAAACAACACGATATCCCGAAAAGTTTTCCTGCAGAACTGAATGACACCTCTCTCATACACAGTATAATTAAACTAAAGTGTAGTAACCTTTATCATTGTGCTTGACTTATTCTTAAAACTTGTAAGTTTACTTGTCAACTGTGTATGTTGTATTATGTAAATGCATTGCAATATATTCAATATGTAAGTGATCGCGATAAGACCTAAACGGTTAAAGCGACCTTAAATAAAGCTTTATATAAAAAAGTACCTGTATAGCTTCTAGAACTGCGTGCAACCAAGCTTTCGTTCTGGCCCTCCATTGTCGTCGGGCCGTGTGTTTACAAGCAGAGGTGTGAAGTAGCTAACATCGAGTACTTTGCGAAACGGTTATTGTGTCTGTGTGTGTGCGTGTGTGCGCGTGTGTGTGTGCGTGTGAACGCGTGTGCGCGTGCAGCACGCGTGCGTGTGTGCGCGTGTGCGCGTGCGCGTGCACGTGCGCGTGTGCGTGTGCGTGTACACGTGCTTGTGTTTCTGAAGAGGATAACTCAAAATCGTATGTATTGCACTCACATCACCTTTTCTACTCTTGTACAAATTATTCTTTCAAACGCTTACTCCTCTATCTACTTTATATTAACATAAACATTTGCAGAAATTATCATCTTCAAGGATTAGGCCTATTGACATGTTCCACCTTCAAGTGCGACATCGTCCAAACATCTTATTCTTGGTCTGCCGACATTTCTATGTCCTCTTGATTTGTAGGAAATTGTCCCCAACATTATTTAACATGTCTAAATAGAGCCATAGCAGAATGGCAGAATAAAATAACAACTGGAATAAAATTAGGTAATTTAACACTAAAATCTATGCTTTATGCGGATGATCAGGTATTAATGGCGGAATCTGTGTGGGTGTCACAAGAGGGAATCCACCGTGGTGGAACCTCTTGGCAGATGCCATACCAGGACAAGTCCTTTACTGGCTCAATTATAGTATTTAAATGGGACTGTGGTAAGACGGTGGAATAGTTGTCTGTAATTGGTTTAGTAGAAGACATTGAGATGGTTGGTGTGTTGTCGTTTTTTTTTTTTTTTTTTGTGCTGATTTAAGTCTAATTTTGGCCAAGTATGAGTCTGGGGCGTTTTTAGGTTTCCCCGGGGTCAAGATCGTATTCCTCAGAGCCACGGATAAGTGCATTAAAGCTCTGCGGTAGGGAATTGTAAAAAGTATGAGAGAGGGATAGAATGTGGTCAGTAAGAGTTGGGATAGAAAGGTCTCTATGAATGTCCTTGTTTGGAATGTACCAGTCTGCATCTACTGATATTCGCAGAAATCTGTTCTGCAAGGTTTGTAGGCGTTTCAGGTGTGATCTTGCAGCCATTCCCCAGAGTTGGCATCCGTAGGTGAGAGCAGGGCGGAGGACTTGCTTATACAGGAGCAGTTTGTTGCGTATAGACATAGCGGCCTTTCTGTTGTATAGTGGGTATAACAAAGCCATCCTACTATTGATTTTGTTGGTTATGTTCTCGATGTGGGGTTTCCAAGTAAGTCTATGGTCCAAGGTGACACCAAGATATTTAGCTTGGTTGGAACAGTTCACTCTAACTCCAGCTATCTGTAGTTCTGGCAGATCTTGTACCAGTCTTCTGGTAAAGGTGACGGCCTGAGATTTTGCAGGGTTGATCTTTAGTCGCCAGGTTGAGAACCATGCTGTTAGTGAGTTTTTGTACCTCTGTAGCCTGTTTGCTGCTACTCTGTGTTTAATAGAGGCAGTGGCAATGGTGGTGTCATCAGCGAACTGGTACAGTGAACACCCCTGGTAGGATGGCAATGAATTAATGTAAATCAGAAACAGAAGCGGCCCGAGTACACTTCCTTGAGGGACTCCTGCACGTATTGGTCTGGATCTTGAAGATACTTCTTCTTTACAGACTGAGAAAGTTCTATTTCGGAGATAGGAATGAATTAGATGTGTAATGTGGGGAGGAAAATTGTATTGTATCAGTCTGTAAAGGAGACCCTCGTGCCAGACTGAGTCGAAGGCGCGTGTGATGTCCAGGAATAGTGAAACAACAAACTGCCTGTTATTGAAGCCCTTAATGATGTCATCCACCAGTCGAAGTAGTTGGTGTATGGTGGAGTGCCGCCGGCGGAAACCAAACTGTTCTGGCCTAAGTAGCTGGATGGTATCTAGGGTTTTTGGAATCCTAGCTTGCACTATCTTCTCAAAGATTTTGCTAATGGATGGAAGCTAATGGATATTGGCCAATATCCTTCAGGTGAAGAAATATCCTTCCCTGGTTTCGGCAAGGTGATCATCCTAGCATGCTTCCATGCCTTTGGGAAGTGCGCCAGATGTAGTAGGGCGTTGAAGAGGTGTACAAGTAGGTCCATCCAGTTTTGTGGTAAGGCCTGTAGAGCTTCATAGGGTATATTGTCATACCCTGATGCCTTATAGGGGACCACAGTTGAAATGAAATGCTGCACTTCGACTTTGTTAGTTGAAGTTACAACTTCTGGCAGAAAAAGCCTGGACAAGTATTCCGTGACCTGGTCCTCGACGTGACGTCTAAGATCCATGTCGCAAGTGTGGGCTGGATGGAATGTTTTTTCCAAAAATTCTGCCATCAAGGCGGAATCCAAAAATGACTTACAGAGAGCAACTCACCAATTACAAATGGTCATGGAGACACAACCTCACAATTTCAAACAATAAAACTAAAACAATGGCTTTTAAAGAAGATGAGCATAGAAGATGCAAAAGGTAGAGTAAGTGTCGTCCTTTAACTATTTAGGCTGCAATTTATCACATCTAAAAGAACAAGATGCTAAAAATAAGATTAGTTAATTTCAGCAAATCTGCGGAACAATAAGAAGAACTTTAAGGAATAAAGCGCCTAGTTCAACACAACTAAAATGTTTATAAAACACTAGTCGTAGGTACCGCTTTTAACTTATGGTGCAGAAAACTGATCTATACATCGAGCAACTAAAATAAAATAGAAAGCAGTGAAATGAAATTTCTAAGAAATGTGGCTGGCATCACTTTCTTACACCACCAGAGAAGTGAAAAATATACAACTGATATTTTCAATTTGGCTGAATTAATACAGGAAAGAAGAATAACTGGTACCAACACATCATCTAAAGAATGCTGGAAATTACCTTATTGCTAATTTTCTTGTAAGTGAAAGGCGAATATGGGAATACAGTAGACTTTGAGCGATAGTTAAATTTTTTAAAGCTGTTCGCTACATGATGGCTTTAAAACTCCGATCTCTTTGCAAAGCCAAGAGACAAAAAATAAATAAGGAGCCCTATTTATGAAAAGTGTTAAGTATTGAAGCATTCAGTCAAATAATAAGGAATCTCTCTGAAATAGGTCACTCAAAACAATGCAGCAGACATAAATTATGTGTCTTAACAAAATCTACATTTCTTTGTGCAATAAGATTTTGTAAAAGTCACCCAGAATGTAGAGAACCTCTGAGGACATCCATAGAAAATTTAGGATATACATTTTATTTTAAAGTTATGTTGTTTTAGTAAAACTCTGATGTGTTGCACTCACACGACTTTCTCTACTCTTGTACTAACCATTCTTACACACTCTTATTCCTCTATCTTCTTTGTGTTAGTTGAGATAAGCATTTGTAGAAATTATCTTATTGCTTATTTCCTTGTAGGTGCAAGGGGAATGTTAGAATACAGAAGGCTATGTGCGATAGTCAAATATTTAAAGCTTTGAGATCCCGTTTTCTTTGCACGCTTAGCATATTAAAAATGAACAACGATGTTCCATTTTACGAAAGTCTTAAGTCTTCCGAAACTGACACAAATAACAAGGAATATCTCCGAAATGGTTCACTCTACAAAACATGTATTGAGACATAAGCTGTGTGTTTTAGCGAGATCTACATTTTTTGTACATTAAGATTTTCTCTATCTCTTACGCTTTAGGAGTTATTCAAAAGTCACCCAGAGTAAACAGGGCTACATAGGCTATGGCCAGAAAATTCCAAATATACGTTTCATTTGTCATATAAATATCTTAAACATATTACATTTTAATCAAAATCGTTATAGCCATTTTCAAGAAAATCAAAATTTTCTAAAAAGTTTCCATGTATAGGGTAGTTTAGGGTGGGGCTGTTTTCTTCAAAATCTTCGTGTCGCATCCTTCAAAGACATTAAACTTAAATACCAACTTTGGTTTTTAACTGACTTTTCATTTTTGAGTTACACACACACACACACACACACACACACACACACACACACACACACACACACACACACACACACACACACGGATCTTTTTTTTAAAAAAAAAGCTTTTTTTGGATTCAGGAGGTTTCAAAATACACAATTCCGGTGAAATTACCAGTAGAGAAAGTAAAACCTGAGTTGTTTTTCAGAACATATAACATTTCGAAAATTAGTCCATATATATAGTCTGAGATGGAAGGAGTTTCTTGAACATTTTCATGTCGCATCCTTGAACAATGCTGAAGTTATATAACAAGCTCAGTATTTCAGCAGCTTTTTATTTTTGAATTTACAGGCGCACGCACACACACACACACACACACACACACACACACACAGAGAGAGAGAGAGAGAGAGAGAGAGAGAGAGAGAGAGACACACATGCATACACGTTTTTCTAAACATGTGTTTTCTTTAAATTCAGGAAAAGCCAAAATATGTATTTTGGGTGGGGTGCAATAGTATCTCTATTTACTATACATAGTAGAGAAAATGAAAACGAAGAGTCGGGTAGAAACAAAACTTGGTGTTTATCTTCTATATGCTCCAAAGGAAGTTCATAAGATTTTCAAGAAGATCCCCAAACTTAACTTACCTTCAACGTGGAAAATTTTCATTATCTTAGTATTTTCAGGGAAAAAAATGATTAAAATTCATGTTTGAGATATTTTCGTGAAATTTAGGGCACCATTGAGGACCAGTTTTTAAGTATTTGAGTATCACTAATTCCTTATTGAGCAAGATGCCTCGGTGGTAACGGGTGTGGCTCCTGTTTGGGAGGTCACGGGTTTGATTCCCGTGCTCAGCCTTCCTGACGATTTTTTTTCCCGGAAACACTAGGCGAATGCTGGGAATAATAATTACATCCCCCGAATTTCCTCCCTCCTTCACCTTCATTTCAATCCAGAATTTCAGGGTTGAGAGTGCTGGCAAGGGGCGAGTATGGCGCTGCTGTGTGCCGACTTTGACAACTGTTATCGCTGTTCTTGCCAGAGGGGTAGCCTTGTAGTTGCCCGAGTTGTTGCGAGGGGAGGCCGCTGTTAAAACCCATTAGGATGGCAGCTGCTTGGCGAACCCTGGTGTCGAGATGAATCTGCAACACGTATTATGGACCCTCACGTTGGCACGCTCCCCCGCCCGGGTTGCAACACGGCCGTAGGAACCTCTCATCTCATCCGTTCCTCACAGGGGTGTGACGTACAATAGCCTGACTATAATGAATGTTCTTGCACACAGTAGCCGTGTGTAGGACAGGATTAAAAAAGGGTTGAATGAGACTGGAAAATTAAATGCCATCACCGGGTTTTGAACCACGGATCCACCGGTTGCTCTAACCACAGTGTCGACCTTAGTGGCATGTGGGCATGTTGGGCAGGATAGTTTAGTGGTTAGAGGAGCCGGACGGTAACCGGTACCTCCGTGGTTCAAGTTCCGGTCATGGCATTGAATTTTTCAGTCACATTCTACCCTTTCCAATATCCAGACTGTTGACTGAGTGTGAAATCCCCTCCGGTTGTACCCTACCTCCAGCTCTATATCACTAATTCCTTTGTACCTATAATGAAATGTGTAATGAAGCTACACCTATGCAAGCGTTGGTAACAATTAAGTTAAAAGTATACAGAAGAATAAGCATTTGCAATAGTTGTAAACGCTGTATAGAAGCAAAAGGAAAGGAACAAAGAAAACCATATTAATGTAAAACACCAGGGAATTTTAAGAGCTGTTCGATTTTTTCCCTTTGAATCGGACAACAGTTTAATAGTTACAGGCTTTTTAAGGGTATGTGTGACTGAATTTGGTTAAAAAAAAAAAAAAAGAAAAACTGTTTTACTTATATAAAATAATTGAGACATTTGTGAATGCAAAGTACGCATGATTGGCCTCCAGATTCCATTTTAAATGCCTTACTCCGCGTTTAAATTTTGCATGGATTTTGATGTAAATTATGCATTCAAATTTGTTATCTTTGTGTGAACATGTGTATGAAATTTCAATATCAATAGACAGAAAATAGACATAATATAAAAATTGCTCAAGTTTTTTGTTAGATTAATTATTTAAGCACGTGCTTTTAATTTTTAAAGACAAATATTACAATTTTTAGGCAAAACACATATTTTTAAAATGTAGGATTAGACCAAATTTAAACTTTTATGCCACGAGGGAATTCTTAGTGACGTAATAAAAGGTACACAAGCTGAATTATAAGTTCCAAACTATTAGAGAAAAGTGGATGTAACATGTTTGGTTACATTACACCTATAAAATATATTTTAAAAAGCTAGTATCGGTAGTTCAGAATTTCAGATTTTCAGTCAGATATTCTTAAAAAATTTGAGAATCACTTTAGGTTAATGTTTCTTTGTGACACTTGTAATCAAGTAAATCTATTAGATAAGTTAACAAGTAGATAGAATAAACTTTTCTAAGAGTAGTATGTGGAATAGTGAGTGGAGAAAGTATTGCAAGTATAACTGCCAGATTTTGTACTTATGTTTCTGAAGAAAAATTTTGTGACAGTGAATCCGGGGAAATGGCAATTCAACAAATCTTCAGATTCATGTGCTCATATCTGCTCCATTTTTATTTTTATGCTTCTTTATTTTAGAGTTTCATGCATAACGAGAATCATAAAAATAAACGATTGGTAAATTTTGAATTATGAGAAGATATTTCCACCATCTCCGTGAAAGATAATTACACAATTCATAATTTTTACAACCGGACTGGTAGATATGTCCGAGAGAATATAGTACAAGGGTTTTTGGCCTGATCTGAGCTCCCTCTAGATTAATTTCCGCCTACGATATCTCGCCCAGGATCGCGATAAACACAACGCCTACCTTTGCATTCTGATGCTAATATTAACACATATTGCTCCGCCAGGAAGAGCGATGTTCTACTATCAAAAAAACTGAAAACAAATGCGGGAAGCGAACATGAATGGGAAATTGCAAATGTATTCCGATATGCGATACAGCCAATAGCAGAGTAAATTAATGATAAGAACGCGCTGTTATTGTCGATTGGAAATGTGTTGCGACTGTAATTTCGGTGAGGAAGTTTGTTTCGTTCGGAATTGCTTTTTTCCACACAAGATATGGCTCGTACATCAAAATAGATGCATATATATCTGATACTTCTTATATAAAACCATCTAACCATTCTTAGAAAGATTATGGTTCTAGTATCTACGATATGTTAACCCTACCACTACAATGGGGGCAGGGGGTTGCTTTCTGCCCAGCTTCTGTAATTTTTTAATTTCTGTCATTTAATTTTTTGACCATGGGCATGCAGTTAATAGTTATTGTCAATCACTGTTTCTACTACTGAATTGCGTAATTGTTTCAAAGTTATCATTGTTGCTCTTTTTGAGGAACAAAGAAATGTCAAGGTGGACATAAAGTACCGCACCATAGGTATAATGTAATTCATGTAAAAAGTACAAAAGCAGTAGTTAATGTTAAATATTAGATATTTTGTTACCAATGGTGGCCACAAAGTAGCCCCCCCCCCTGCCCCCCGTTGGTAGTATAATTCTGGAATGGGGCTTGGCATTGCTAGGGTTAACCCTTTCACTGCCGAGATTTTTGACACATACACCGTTCTCTCTGTAATTCCTAAACCGGTTTTTATATCCCTTTTCGAGGAACCTCGGTCGAAGTAACTCCGATAGCCGTGATGGTTAAGGCAATATACAATGAACTAGTAATTCATTCAAAGCCAAACATGGCGAGTTAGAATCCCAACAGCAGCAGTCAAATGTGCCTGTGGTAAAGGAAGGGGAGGACCCAAGTAACATAATCGGTGTAATGGCACGCTTGAAAGCTGACAGGGTTACATTTGGCTGCAGTTGCATGTCTCAAAAACACTACAGTTTTATTGCTAAACTTTAATATTTTAATTTAATATTTTTACAGTACTTGAATTCAACTT
This sequence comes from Tenodera sinensis, assembly GCA_030765045.1. Taxonomy (NCBI): domain Eukaryota; kingdom Metazoa; phylum Arthropoda; class Insecta; order Mantodea; family Mantidae; genus Tenodera; species Tenodera sinensis. The sequence continues at coordinate 92,906,160 of CM060970.1, forward strand.
ACTTAGATTAGCATAACAAGGAAGTAGAAAATATCTCAACACTGAAAGGGTTAAATGCCCCATCGTCTATGTGACGATAAAAGCAGTGAAAGGGTTAAGGACATGCATGATTGAAATTTCATTGTTTTAATTCCATAAAACATTTGTGACTGCAAAAAATGTATAACTGGCCTCGGACGCCATTGTTAAATGCTCAACTGCATGTATAAATGTCACGTGGACTTTAATTTGAGCTATTGCATTAATATTTTTCCTCCCTATTGACGTTTTTATCATTTTTCTTCCTGTAAAATGTACCTTGGAGAGCAATTGTTGTATTCCACTAAAGAACTTTGTTGCAAACGTTCACAAACCTAACAAATAAAAATGTCCCAGGTTTCATTATCATATGTGTGTAAGTAGGTATATATTTTTAATTTTTCAACACTAAAATTACAATTTTAAGGGAAAAAAAAACAAAAAACAAAAAAACAAAAAAAAAACAAACATATTTCTATGAGTTTCAATTTTTTGGGGCTAAACTAAAGTAGACAGAGAAATCCAGGGCAATTTTAGAAATTAGAGGTACAATATTTGGAACCTAGACTTAAAATATTATACCAAAATTTAAAGTTACTTTGTCGCGAGAGACATTTTTAGTGGCGTAACAAATTAATTTATACGCAATTTCAGAGCTATTAGAGTAAAATGGATACATTTTAGACTAACATGTTTGCATTAAGGTATATATTTTGAAAACGCTGGCATTATTAGTTCGGAATTTCAAAATATTAGGCACGCAATCGAAATGAAGCCTTTGCAGAAATAATTTCATTACATGTTTCGTTGTGGGTGTTCATCTCTCCGTTTATCATTTGTTCATTGAACTTTGTTTCGTTCAACCACATACATACAAAAGTCGTGAATAGAACTTCCTGAAGATAGTAATGCAAATAAAGGTATAGATAAAGGTGCGAACGAATGGAAGGGACGAGCAAACGAGGTAACCGGATCCGGGTGATGACGGGCGTAGCATGGGCGGGGTCCATAATGTTTCCAGTTGGAACGTATCCAACGCAAGAACAAAGAAAGGAAAAAAAAAAAGAAAGAAAGAAACATGAAAACTATAAAAAAAGAAGGAATACCGATATTCAGTTCAGAAAAGTTCAAATCGAACTAATTACAAAGAGTATATCAGAACCGGTTAAGGTCACACAAATTGAGATAGTTTTGGTGTTTTAAGAAGATCTATGTTTTGTGTAGTAAGGTTTTGTCTATCTCTTATGGCTTACCAAGTATACAAAGGTAATTCACGAGTAATAGGACTTCATAAACTATTTCCTGAAAGGTCCACGCATACTTAATATGTTTACAATATGTGACCAAGTGTAACTGAAATTGTAATGAAATCTGGAGCTATTTTACATACATAAAAGGCGTCAAACATTTTACTATATGTTGTTTAGAGATGGAATATTTTCTTGAAAAATCTTCAGTCGCATTCCTGGAAGATTGTTTTGTTTACTACACGCCTATGACATTGTGACGTAGCTGCTATGAGCCGAAATTATGGCATGGATGGTGGTGACGTTCAGCGCCGGCCGATAAGCGCTGCCACAAGTGCCCTTGAGACACAATGAGATAATTGTGGATCTTTCTTCCCCGCCTCCCGCGAACATTTCCAAAACTCTTGCAGTGGTATACACATATCAGCGAGTGTGCTAGCGATAGTGAGTACGTAAGTACGTTTTTAATGTTAAAGCAATATAACGTGCTGATGACTCAGTGTGACTCTGGCTGTTGCTGTGTGCCATAGAAGAGACTACGGCTGTTCACACTCCACTGATTGAAGCGGAAGGAAGAAGGTGCTGTCTTGCACGTGACTCATTACAACATTACGTGCGGGAAAAGCGAAGCGACAGTGAAAATTGAACAAAATCACACCATATTGGGGTCAGCATTATAAATTACACCAATGTACGTTTTGTTTCATCATCGTGGTAACTTAGCAACAAAAAAGGCACTTTCGAGGTTTGGGCCAAGAGAGAAAACTTTCACTTTTATGTATTCACTTTCATTTGGGACTGAAAAGAATCTCCGGGTGAGAAGATAGTGGCCTAAGAGAGAAAAATTGTGTCGCATAAAATGGTTTTTGTGTGATTTTATCGCGATGTCCTTCAACAGGCTTCTTGTAAATTTTAAAAGATGCCGGGAAGATTATAAAAAACACCATGCATAAACAAAGAGGCAATTTTACATACAGCACCATGCTGGATCTCTTAAAATTTCTTGCTTCTTGAATGTGCTTGTCTTATCCACCATGCAGCCAATGTTATTACCAGAGCTTGTTCGTGGTGTTACATTTTGTGGAAGCAAACAATTTGAGAATGTTTTAGTAAATTGGTGGTATATGAAACTGCATTTCTGACAAGGAACAGGACGTTGTGCTGCACTCGTATGAGTTTCTCTATTCAGTCCTGAACAAACAATCCATAAGCATGCTCATTCTTCTATCTACTTCACGTTAATTGAGGCAGGTGTTCATAAAAATTGCTTCATTACACGTATCGTTAAGGAAATATACATTTTACAGTTTAAATTTGTATAAAAATCTATTTTAAAAATACGTATTACCTGATGCTGTAACTATTTAACTGTGTCTTGCAGTAAGAATTATGTAAATATCCCAGAATGATGTTTAAAAGGCAACTATTGTATTTAGTGAAGAAAGAGGTACTTTAAATATTTTATATAAAAGCTTAAGATTTATTTCCCACAAAGTAAACAAATTTAAATCAGGTTCAGGGAAAATAACACTCATTAAAATAATAAAAATACTACAATATTAAAGGAGCAAGAAGCATTAAAGTTTAATTCAAATCAATTACTTTACTTTCTCTACTATGCATTGTAAATAGAGGAAGTATTGTATTCCATCCAAAAATTCGATGTCGAAATTTCATCGCAAATATATGCTTTGAGAACTTTGAGTCCAAAAAAGGCATTTTTAGGAAAAGGTGTGTGTGTGTGTGTGTGTGTGTGTGTGTGTGTGTGCGTGTGTCTGTGTGTCTGTGTGCGTGCGTGTGTGTATCTCTGTGGACAGCATATCTCAAAGACGAAAAGTCGGTTAAAAACCAAAGTTGGATTTGAGTTTAATATCTTTTAAGGATGGGAGACCAAGATTTTGTAGAAAATTCCTCCACCCTAAACTACCCTTTACATGGCAAAGTTTTCGAAAATTTGATTTTCTCGAAAATGGTTCTAACATTTTGATTTAAACGCCATATGTATGATAAGAAACAATATTGGCTAGAGGAGAATTCCCAGTTCCTAGCCGAGGATCGAACCTGAGACCCCTTGCACGGCACCCAAGTGCTCTACCATCACAGCCACGAAGCTAGTCGATTTGTAATTTTATTTATGCACATAAAAATCTGGTTCTGTTCATTTCACTGAAACAAAGCTTAAAATTCTAACTATTTCTAAAGATATTACAATTCTGGATCAAGGAAACACCAAAGCTTGAAACCTTACATATTACAATTCTGTTGCTTTTTTAAAGCTTAAGGATAATCTTGGTTTTAGGATAGCAACTAATTTTGTGAAACTGACGTTAGGTGCAACATACAAGATCATTATGTTTTAAGAATTCAATGGCAAGTTTGTATATGAGGAATTGATTATTTATTGGCTATTACTAATTTTTATACCCCTTAAGCTAGGGCTGTCCAACGCGGCGCCCATGATGTATTTTTCTGGCGCCCTTCATAAGCAAATGTTTAGATCTACATTTCAAGACAAAGCCATTTCCTTTCGAATATCTTCCCAGGACACACGCATAAGGTACGTTTCTGTACACCTGAAGCTATAGTCATTACTTTTCTAACCAGTTCTCTTCTCAAGAGAAAGGCACTTACCCTAACAGTGGTTGTGATGGCCATAGGTGAGTGTTGCATTTAGCACATGAAGGTTTAGTTTTGCAGTTATTTTTGTCTTTGTTACAGGGCTCACATCGCTTCCTTTTCAAAAAGGTTGGTGGGGTGTTTGAAAAGTCATCTGTGGGCTATTCAGGTTTCTATTTTGTCTGAAGACCTTTGATAACTTTTCTGTTTGTAGCTAAAGATGGTGCTTTCAAATACCCCTGCCTTTTGGAATATCTGTGTGCATTTCCAAGGAAGATAGCTCTAGAAATAATACCTGTAATATTCTGTAAATGGTAAAAATTACAGTAGTAATAATGATGATAATAATAACAACAACTTTGATAAAGCATATGATGTTACCTATAAAATGCACATTATCAACACAAAGGTTGTTTTCATCGTCTTCCTCTTCTTTATGGTCAGTTTCTGAAGCTAAAGACCTCACTTTCAGTTTATATTCGGAGTCAGAATCATCAGAATCATTTGTCATATACAGATAAGGTATCATTATTGCAAAGTAGACGATGGGATTTTCTAGATCATACCTTTTAAGAAAAATAAGACTTCTTATGAACAGTTTGTACCCAACTCAAAAACGATAGAGTGTAGAGAATGTCGTGCGTGAGATTTTCCTTTGTTTCTTTTCTCTAGCAGGTGCAACATCTTCCAGCATAGACAGAATGTAACAGATGCAGCCTCACATCTGATTCCTCCTCCTAAACATATTCAGATAGCATGGAGGAAGGATTTGTATGGAATGACTGTGCTGTTTTCGTTTTTTAATATTACAAAGCTGACATAAGTGACTCAGAGGGGTATTTTTCCTGTTTTCTTCCGCCTCTCTATGCAAAACAAACGAGGTCAGCAAGATGATGACCTGCCATGCATGTTTAAGGTCTGGAGCCGCGTGTTTATATTACCATGTATAATCCCATGTTATATAAAGTAGGTACAGGCGCGGGTGGAGCAGTTCCTCTGTCCCGGAATGTGGCCTGCCAACACAGAATAACAATGTCACCAACCTTGGGAGTAAAGGCTCACACATTTTTCTTTCTTTTACAGGGTGAAGAAAAGGTATATCTGAAACAGCTTATTGCGCTGTAGCACCATGTTTGAGTAAATTAATGTTTAAAGAATTGAAATACAGTTAGAGAATGATTGAAGTATGCTTCGTGGTTATTTCTGTGTTGGAGTTTATGTAAAATGTTATATTTGCCTATTTCTTCATAGCAATGTTTATATTTGTCACTTAAGGTGAAACCACAGATAAAGAAAACAAAGTCATATTCTAAATATAACAAAACGGACAAACTGCCAAAGTCCGGTTGTCCTCTAAATTTTTCTACAAATGTACAATTTTCTTCTCGTTGTTAAGCTTACACTTTTTTGCTACCACAATAGTTCTCTGATAATGTTTCTCATTTCTTTAATGTCTTTCCCCAGTTTCTATGTCCTTTATATCTTTACTATTACGATACAGTCACTAGACGACACATACGTACCCACTGACAGACTGGCCGACTCACTCTCGTAACTAAAAACTAACTGTACACGGCGACTAATGCTGCTGTCCCCTATTTATACTGGAGCCGTTGTCACGAGACCTTTCGAGATCTTTCCATGCACACGTGCAATGATGACTCAGCGAGAAGAGGAGAAGGCTCTCGACTCCTTTCGTTTGTGTTTTACAGCCACGGCCACGTACACTCGCAACCGCTCCAGGCCACGTGATCCCCTCTCGTCCGTATATTGTTGTACGACCACTGTCACAATATCTATGGCCTACCTTGGACAGCTATGTAAAGGTGCATTGTTAAAATAACAGTGGAATATAAAAGAAACAAGAAGGATTACTTATTGCATCATCAGGTAATAAGATGGCTGAAGAACATGTAAGTTCATCACTACAATCGAAGTTCTTTGAAAATCTATGTAAAATAATGATATATACCAATACACTATTTTAACAAATACATCACACTAAGTTTAAAAACTTCATTAGGAAATATACTAAACTATTTGACTAACAAACGGACGATTGAGAAGGTAACATGCAGATGTACATATTTTTGGCATTACACGTGTATATACTTGTAATGTCTATTTTTACTTTCTCTACTACGTATAGTAAGTAGACGAAGTATTGTGCTCCATCCAAAAATTCGATGTCGAAATTTCATTGGAAATATATTTTTAGAGGCTCCCTGAACGCAAAAGAGAATTTTTAGAAAAAGGTCCGCGTGTACTAATTTACAATTTCATATTAAAAATGGCTGTTTAGATCTAATTTTAACAAATAGGCTAATTTTTGTAGTACATAACGTTATGTGTATTAGGTGTATTGGTTATACAACGAAGAGGTTACCTACTGCACTATCACCTATATGAGGTGTGTTCGGCTACCACTCCCCCGGACCAAGGGATTAAGTGAAGGAAATACAGGGGGCTGCAGGGCACAGAGACAGACGGAGACCCTAACAGTTCCAGACTCGAACACCCGTCCTAATGCTGGAGCTGCCTAGAGAGCGATGAACCAGGCGGCCAGGCGACCAGGCGACCAGGCGACCAAGCGGCCCTTTGGTGTGCACGACAGTACTTTCTGTTTTGAGCAAGTATCCGCATTATTTGTCCGGCACTGCCAAACATCACAGAACCTAAAAGTACATCTGAAAGGTTAGAAGTAATCGGAATGAAGGAGAAATGACAGAAAGGAAATTGTGATAGGCGAGAAACCACCTCAGCGTTCGTCAAGGAGCCCTAAGTGGTCCAAGACCAAACCAAAATTGAGCCCGGGTGCGAGACACATTGCAACTTAGCCATTTTGATCGGTTCTTTACGATTTTTAATGAAGATGTTGCCAGACTCTGTAAGTAACTTTGGTGTACATCTCGGGTGAATGGTACTAGAAAATAATTAAGGAGTGTGTATCTTAACTTATGAAAATGGTTAATATTTTACACACTTTTGTTTTATAACTTAGTTCCTTGGTGTTTCAAAAATACTTCAGATCATTTAAAGCTACCTCTTTTAATGCAGTTTATCTCTAAAAGTTAGTTCAACTTTTCTGGGTTATAATTAACTTTGCCTGCTACATATTATATTAAGTATTTAAAATATTGTATTCCATCCAAAAATTCGATATCGACATTTCACCGAAAATACACCTTTTGAAACTCTTGAATAAACAAAATACATTTTAGACAAAGGCCTTGTATGCGTGTGTTTCTGTGAACAGGTCAAATAAAAACCTTAAGGTAGTTCAAAACCAAACTTCGTATTTAAGTTTAACTTCTTCGAAGGATCTTCCAAGATTTTAAAAAATAGCTTCCATTCGAAACTGTCCTTTAGATGGAAGAATGCTCCATGTGTTATAATTTCTCAAAAATGAATAACGAATTGGTTAAAACTCAATATACTCGTACTTAAAATAGTTGCATAACAAATAAAACGTATAGCTTGCATATTTTGGGAACAACCTACGAAGACTGTACAACCATTCTGAGTTGTACTTCTTTATAACTGGTAAAGCATAACAGATACACGAAAATGTACTTATATAAATCTGATGTTGCACTCACATGACTTTCTCTACTCTTGAACTAACCATTCTTACAAACTCTTATTTCTATATCTTCTTTCTTCTTAGTTGAGATAACCATTTGTACAAATTATCTTATTGCTTATTTCCTTGTAGGTGCAAGGGGAATGTTAGAATACAGTACGCTTTGTGCGATAGTCAAATGTTTGAAATTCTGTTGTCTTTGCACACTTAACATATAAAAAAATGAACAGCGATGACCCATTTCACGAAAGTTCTGTTTTCCGAAACTCACACACATAACAAGGAATATCTCCGAAATGGTTCACCCTACAAGAAAACTTATTGAGACATAAATTGTGTATTTTAGCAAGATCTACATTTTTTGTATAGTATGATTTGGTCTATCTCTAACGGTTTACCAGTTATGCAAAATTCATCCAGACTAAATACGACTACAGGGGCAATAGCCAGAAAATTCAAGATATACATTTCATTTGTCATAAAAATATCTCAAACATATGGCATTTTAATCAAAATCGTTAGAGCCATTTTCAAGAAAATCAAAATTTTCGAAAAATCTTCCATGTAAAGGGTAGTTTAGGGTGGGGCTATTTTCTTCAAAATCTTCGTGTCACATTCTTGAAAGACATTAAACTTAAACACCAACTTTGGTTTTTAACCGACTTTTCATTTTTTGAGTTATGCTGTCCACAGATTCACAGACTGACACACACACAGACACACACACGGACCTTTTTCTAAAAATGTTTTTTTGGATTCTGGGGGCCTCAAAACGTGTATTTCCGGTGAAATCTCGACATCGAATTTTTGGGTGGAATACAATACTTCCCCTACTTACCAGTAGAGAAAGTAAAAAGTAGATCCCTTTCAAACGTAGCATTTAGTTCAAATAATTTTCTTATGGCGCTAGCCTAAATAACCCTTTTATTTGGTTTGAAATTTCAATACCTTTGTCACTCTTTAGTTGTTTCAAATGGAATCATAGCTAGCGTGGAACTCTAGGTTAGCCTACAGAGATCCAGTATCTTCAAACATCTGACAATAGTTTCGGCTTCTTCTGTCCCACGTGACACTTCGATGTCTATAATTATTATTTCTTCAAAGGTTTATCTTGATTAGCATGAAGTACATGAAAAATAAGCTTTCAGGAATATTTTGTAGAAGCGATAGAAATATAAGCAATAGTAGGCAGAGAAAGTTATTTGAGAACAATGTAGAATATTTCTCCCCCTTATGCTGAAATTGTTCCTAGCGCAGGAAAAGTTTAAGATTCAATAGATATTGCCTTAAAAGCACGATCTATAATTTTTATGTTTCTATAAAAGAAAGACAATTATTTTCTACATAAAATATACTTATTTGCATGAAAAGATGCCTAAATATATTGGTGCCAAATTGTTTAATCTACTACCTAAAATATTAATAAACTGCAGTACAATAAACTGTTTCTAAAGTGCTCTGGCATACTAATTTAAAAAGTTTACAAGATTCATTAGCGAGCACATCTATATCTTGCCATACCCTTACATGACAGTACGGATTTAAATGGGATATATCTGTCTCTATCTAGCGCACACAAGTTGCCGTTAGCTTCATCCTTTTCCACTCTCGCGCTGTTGCCAAGTTCCTAATAGTACTGGTAAATATTCAATTTTTATCCATTTCAGGTTTGAATTCATTATCCTGCGCAGAACTTTTTTCTCTATCAGGTTATATCATTTTTAGTCATTACACATTGCTATAGGCCCAAATTATTACAGAAAGCGTTTGTTTCAGTAAAAGTTGGATATTTGCTGTTGCTATTATACTCATCACACACTAACTAATTAACTAACAGCTAGAATACGTTTATATGTTTTCTGAGCTATCTTAGACTATGGTGATGCTGTCTACCTTGAATTCTCTATGTTTACTCAGTCAAATGTTACAATTTTTTAAATTAAATGTTTTCGGAAAATTTTATATCTGTACACTGCAAAAGTTAAACAGTGGGAAACGTTTCTATTATTTTATTTACATCGGGGACCAAGCGAGAGCAAATGTTGAGGCCGGTTAGAGACAGTTTTTAAAATAAACCAGAAGTCTGTAACCTCTTTCTTTTATCGTGTAAGGCAACAAAAGGTATTCAGCTATTGAGCTAAAACGCGGAAGCGTGACATAGAAGACAGCTGAAGGAGCAACAGTAACAGTAGTTCGTAAGGAACTGTGTATGTGTATTGTGTGGAACTTATGAAGTGTTACTGCATTATTTATTTAAAATTTTCCGTAAATATTTGTAGTTATGGAGCGGGAAACTAGGAAGTGACGATATATTGGTAAATTAAGAAGTAAGGAACGTCAAATAATTGTGAATCTTTTAAATTATTTTTCAAGTCAAATGAGTATTAATAAGTCAGTAAAATAAACAGCTAAGGCTATCGGGTGTTCAGAAGCAGTAGTGTATAGGATTAAAAAGGAACTAATGAAAGGACCTCTAAGAACACCACGAAAAAGAAAGCAAAAAGGGTAGGACAACACAAAACGCTAGGTTAATGCAATATGATGGAATAGTGCAAAGCGGAGTGCGGCGAATTGTCCATTCTTTACTGTTGATTATAATTTTGTTACGTATCATCACGGTGATGATACCTTACCAACTTTCTCAAGGGCCACTCCGAGTCGGTTCTTACGTGATTTGGTGTTTGAATATGAAGGAAGGCATGCATATAGTAGTATATGTTACAACGTTGCGCCCCATTTAACGTGTACTGACTTCTAAGGTTGAGACGCGCTTTAGAACGCATTGTCTTGGATATGAACTGTATACCACATTATTTTATATACTTGTCTCTTCACTGATTACGGGGTAAAAGATATATTAAAATATTCCCTTAATATAATAAAAAATACGTAAGAACTGTATTAATATGAATGACAAAATTATATACAAAGTTAAAATTGATAACAATAATTATAATCACTGTAATGCTTAATTATTTTTTTGCATGTGTGTTTCATAAAAACAGTATTACCTTTTAAAACCATCAATAAGGCAGAACGATCAGCCACACGAGATAAATAAAATTAATTTAATACCTAAAATCTTGATAATCAGTAAAAAAAATATATGAGGCACTATAATAACCTAGTCAGTTCCAAGCTAGTGCAATGCATGCCATACGATTTAATAATCTTATAAAATTGGTATTTATTTCCTGAAGAGCTATTTCAATCCAAATTTAAATCAATGCCAAGTAACTTTATTTGAAAAAATAATTTAATAAATCAATGGAGTTAAAAACTCCATATTGCCAATCGGTGGTCTGTGTAAACATACAAAATAGCATTAATGTCTCTCAAAACTCTGATGTGTTGCACATACATGACTTTCTCTACTCTTGTACTAACCATTCTTATAAACTCTTATTCCTGTATCTTCTTCGTGTTAATTGAGATAAACATTTGTACAAATTATCTTATTGCTTATTTCCTTGTAGCTGCAAGGGGAATATTAGAATACCGTAGGCTTTGAGCAATAGTAAAATCCTTTAAAGCTTTGAGATTCCGTTCTCTTAACATTAACAAAATGAACACCGTTGTTCCACTTCACGAAAGTTTTTAAGTTTTCCGAAACTGACACATATAACAAGGAATATCTCCGAAATGGTTCACCCTACAAGAACATTTATCGGGACATAAAGTGTGTTTTAGCAAGATCTACATTTTTGTCGAGTACGATTTGGTCTATCTCTAACGGTTTACCAGTTATGCAAAAGTCGTCCAGAGTAAATGTGACTACAGGGGCTGTAGTCAGAAAATTCAAAATATATATTAATTTGTCATAGAAATATCTCAAACATATGACATTTTAATCAAAATCGTTAGAGCCATTTTCAAGAAAGTCAAAATTTTCGAAAAATGTTCCATGTAAAGGGTAGTTTAGGGTGAGGCTATTTTCTTCAAAATCTTCGTGTCCCATCCTTGAAAGACATTAAACTTAAATACCAACTTCGGTTTTTAAGCGACTGTTCGTTTTTGAGTTATGTTGTCTACAGCCTGACACACAGACACACGGACCTTTTTCTAAAAATGCTTTTTTTTTTTATTCAGGGGTTCTCAATACATATTTCCGGTGAAATCTCGACATCGAATTTTTGGGTGGAATACAATACTTTCCCTACTTGCCAGTAGAGAAAGTAAAAATATGGCACACACTTTATAGCATCGCTCTACACAAAAATAGCATAAATCTATCACTTCATCCCTAATTCCCTATTTTACCAAAATACAACTTCCTCCATTCTTTGGAATTTTTCTACAGAACTTACTCCCAAGCAGAAGCTCAGGAGTATGATCTCTAATTCAGTATCATTAAGCCAATTCGCACATACAAACAAGATATCTGAGTCATATTGCTGTATAAACACTTCCATTACATCTGCTTTATTTCCTAAGCACTGAAAATTTACATGCATTATTTTTACTTGACTAGCATTCTCATTGTCCTTAATTCTTACTTCATCTTTTACCAGGCCTTGATTATAGAAAGATAACCTACCATTTAACTCCTTAAAGGTACTAACACAGGGTGCTAGGTTGTGTTTATGACGTTTACTACTCTTTAAAAAATACCTTGATACAAGGGTATCCATTGGCCATAATTATGTGTCCAACGCTTTATCCAAATGATCACTATCACTTAAAGGAGGCATACAGTTGATTAGATTTGATATATTCACATTCTGCTTCAGTAAAAATACCTTTTACAAATGTATCTAACATGTCCACTGTAGTTGCTGGGTCTAACCTAGATTAAAAAAGTTAAGGTTTCTTGGTTTCTGTCTTTATGCCACTGTCATTATTCACACTTTTGTTCCCAACTACTGTTTGTTTCTGACTCACTGGTTACTACTTTAGTCCATGTTTCTGTTGTTGCATATGTCACTGAAAAAAGGACCCAAAATGGTGCCCTGCGGCGGAAAGAGCAACGTTGCAACGACGCTTTAGAACCATAGGGAGACAGGATTTAAACTGAACACCAGTTATCCCACAATACTCCAACTTTCAAATCAATATGTTGAGATACACAATCAAGTGCCATACACAGATCACAAAAATAAGCCAGGGTGGCTTTATGGCTGTTACTGTTGACAAGCCGCTTCGAAATCCAAACTTGATCCAAGCTGTTGCACATATGGTGAGATATCCCGAATGTGGGATGTTTGTTTCCAATAATGTGGAAGGCGGATTGTCCTTTTAGGTAGGTCGTCAAACTTCCGACTTCATTTTTGCTGTAGGATTAAACAGCACATTTTTGTGGGAACGAAAAGGTATTTATTGTTGTCTGTAAAGTTTTATATGTTTTGTAGTATGCCAGAGTCCTTTCAGCTGGTAGTTATTTCACCTCGAGTGTTATTTAGTCTAGATAACCTGGCCGGTGTGGGAATTTTCAGCACCCTCATAAATTCCGTTCGCAGTTGTGTCAAAGCTTGTGTCGGAAACTAGACTTCCCCGCAAGCGAGGCCAGGTTGCAGCGAAAGTTGGAATGTAGTTGTGTGTTGAAACACGGGGATGATATATTAATGAACGTAAAGAACTCTCAGTGGTTGTCGCTGAATATTTCCCTTTGTATCTGTGATACTGCGAATAAAGGCTGTAATGCATCGGTACATTACTCTTAAACATATATCGCGAAAACAAGTGCTTCCTTTTTGCTTTACTACCAGGTTACGCAACAATAAAGGTGATGTACTCTACCTAGAACTTCATGCAACGATTTCACCTGAAATACATGTTTTGAGAGCATTTTAAAAAACACCACCGTGTGTGTGTTGCTGTGTGACTGTGCACAGCATCGTTAAAAAGAATTATCAAGTTTGGTTTAAATCAGACCTTTCAAGTTCAGTATTTTCCCAGGATGCAAGACGAAAATTTTCAAGAAAGTCCCTCCGAACGCAAATTACATCTCTTATGGCAAATCTTTCATTGTGTTTTATTCTAAAGCTTTTAGTTTTACAGTTTCAGAATATGCATTTTTGTATTGTTTTACCTTTATTTTTAGCGTTTTAACTCTTTGCTGCTTTAACATTCACTTTTTAGCGTTTTAATTGTTTTGACATTTTAATTTTGTGGTTTAGCTTTTATCTTTTAACCACATAAGTTTGCGAGTATTTTAGACCTTAAAATTTGACTTCGGAGCAAATGACCTAGCTGTCGTCCGGACCCTAAACTCGACTCACTCACTCAGTCTCTTAAACTTTTCAGGAATATCCCGTACAGTTGGTCGTGACCTTAGCGTGATGATATCGTTGCTGCTTATCAACACGAGGGTTCGATTCCCGGTACCAGTGTAGGAATTTTACTCTGTTGGGGATCCTGATTTGGGGTTCACTCAGCCTCGTCAGGTCTGTGAGGCTTGATTGATTACGAAGACCGCATATACCGGCCGGGTGGAACCGGGCCGCTGATCACGTTCCACCTTCCACTACTAGACATACTTTACTAGTGCCACCTGTAGTGGGCAAAGGTGGACGATGTAGCGGCTGGGAGGTAAGCCTGTGCCCGGAAATGGCTGTTGCTCTGCAGGGTTAGTTAGCCCTTGGTCCTCTTCGTTTTGAATTACTTTTGATATAAACCATTAAATTTGGACAAAGTCTTACTTTACAAAAACGTAGACCTCGTTAAAGCACACCAAATGTGATGTATTGATACTCTGTTATTGGTCTCAATTATCAAACACTTGTACTTGTTCTCAAGTGATAGTTGGCTCTCAGAGTCATGCAAAGGGAAACGAACTTAAAAGCCGCGACAAAAGGCTCCGCCGTCAGAGTGTTTATATTTAAGCCATATTTTCCTAATGTAACAGAACTATTTGTGCTAATTTTTATCAAAATTACTTAATGTAAAAAAGGCAGAAGAATAAACTTTTGTACAAATATAATATGAAAGAATGGTTAGAGTAAGCCATACGGATGTAAAACATCAAATTTTTTCTTTCTATAGCAACTGATACTGTAAGTACAACATGTATTGTATTATCGGTGAAATCTCGATATCGAATTTTTGGGTAGAATACGACTTTTGAGGCTCCATGAATAGAAAATAAATGATTAATATGTCCTTTCATGTGGATGTATTGTGTTGGTGTATTAACAGTATAACTCTGGTATAACTCTAAAGTATATGTCGGGTGAATATCGAACTTGAAATTTCAATTGCAAGAAAATTCCTACAATTTAAGGTAGCCTTTACATGGAAGGTAAACCATAAACAGCAAAGGAAAACATGTTGAACAAAAAGTGTACCGCTTTTTAAACCACAGATTTCATATAATTAACTTTTTTTAAGCATTAGCCACTTCCAAGAAATTCGCTGTTATTGCTTTGAAGTTTTCAATAGTTTGATCAGTTTTAATTACTCCGATAATCCAATTGTTTCTCGCGAAGTTTAAAGCGTATGGTATTTCAAGGCCAGCGCACAGTGTCCCATTTTCAAACAGTGGAGACGCCCATTGTACCTACAATGCATATGTAATGAAACAATTTCTACAAATGTTTATCTCGATTAATATGAAGATGAATACATTCGGCTCATACTCTGTTCCTCTCAGTCTCTTTCCTCTTCCATCTCTCTTTCTTCCTCCCTCCCTTCCTCCCTCTGGGCGTGAAAAGTTGAACGGATTTAAAGGTGTGTTAATAATAAAGTTCAAGTGACTTTTAAAGACACAGATTTTATTTTCTCTAGCACATAACTGTTTGATAAACTTTCTGCCTTTAAGAAAAGTGACGAACGATGTGCTACTTCTAGAAACACAAGCTTTCAACTATTTGCGTGTCTTTGTTAGTGCGGGCATGTCTTTGTTACAGAGAATGGGATCTATATTCAAAATAACGTCCATGTATATGTGTGATAACAAGAGAATATTCCCTTTATCACTTCTTTCAAGTGGCATATCGTTTGAACATGTTCTAAATTTTGCAGCGACTCTGTATTGAATTTTGCACTCCACAGAAAACTCGAGATTTCATCTTAGGTAGTGCTTAAAGTTGCTCTGAAAACATAACATTTTTAGATGAAGCTTTTGTATGTGTGCGTGTTTGTGAAGAAGTTTGGTAGGTACTTATTTCAACACATTCTGTGGATGTGACATGAAACTTTCAAGAGGCTGCGATGTAAAAAATTTACTCAATGACAACTTGCGGAGAGGAATTTAGCACCTCGACCTAAAGGCGATCTTTTGTGCCTACGCTCCTGATGGGGCACCCCCGGGAGGATGGATAAGGCAAATGGATTCAAAGATCGGCTGGAACGTTGCCACGACAGAGCAGGGGACAGGATCCCTACATTTTCCCAGTTAGAAGCACCCCGGTGGAGGGTGACTTGGTCCGGTTCCTCTCCCACCTCTCGGGTTTGTACTCCTAAGGGGGGCGTGGGATTGGACAGCCTACTTTTAGTATCGCCCAGGATATAATACAACAAAATATACAGAATATAACAAAGATACAATGTTATGATAAAAGGGAGATAAGAGAAGCTCTGGTAGCAGAATGACAATCATCATGGGATAAAGAAACTGTTTGCAGGAGAACATATAGGTCTCGTATTTGATGTGAAACATAGATTAAAACTCAAGAACTTGCATCCTACACAGGGCTTGTTGAATTTCATCACGGGCATCACACATATCTGTAGAAAATAAGCAGAAAATCTACAGATATATGCGAATATTGTAATACTGTGGAGACTCTTGAGCATGCCACATTCAAATGCATTAAATAGCAGAAGGGCGCTTTGAACTGGAAGGAAAAGCAATGTCGGATATTTTGAGGAATCAATCAGACCTTAAAATTCTATACAAAATGATAGACGCTGTAAGCAGAACTGCCATCTCAATGGTCCAGAAAGTACCTCGAATACCAAGATGCAATACAATAGAAGATCAACAGCCTAGCCGACGGTCTGCAAGACTCTCAAAAACACCAATAGAGCCACATTTTGTCCTAACAAGATGAAGCGATGCACATTCGACCACTTACCCGAGAAGACAACAGCAATTTTGCACATCAAAAGGAATACTAATCGGCCAAGCGAATGAGATTTAAGCCACTTAAGAACCCAAATGAATCCTGGACGAAATTACAGAAGGAGAATTAAAGACCAGACATGAACAGCTACAAGAGCCCAGATAAAATAACTCCAGGATGAGAATTGATAAATCTTCGCTTGTATCATTTTAAGGTGACGTTTTAAACCTATGTTTTTAGTTGTTAGCTTTCTTTGTAAAACTGTTGACAGATATGTTAATGTATTATGCAACAAATTAATAAAAAACACATATGCGCTCTGGTTTAGCTTCCAAGTACCAGAGCGATGGAGTGCAGAGATTATTGTTATTATTGTTATTATTATGGTTGTTATTATTGTTGTTGTTATTGTTTTATCATGATCCACCAGGATATGGAATTCCTTCCCAGAGTTTGCCTGGTGACCCGTGGAAACCTCCGAAAAAAACCCATGTAGAAGGAAGGTCGGCCACCAGGATAGAACTTCTGACCTTACAAATGCGGGTCAGAGACGTCACTGCCTGAGCCATCCGCTCGATTAGAAGAAGATAAAGAGAAAAAAGGTTTGCTATACCCTTTAGGAAACTACCTGTCATCCCACGTAAATATTCCGATGAGAGCGAAGAAAGTCTAAGGAAAGCTTGGTAAGGTACAAAGGTCAACGACGATTTTCTTTCTTCTCTCCAATCTATGCCATTTGGTCCTTCATCTTATTGCAGGAGCTTTTCCTTTTATTAGTATTTTATGGCCTTACTCTCCAATTTGGGAACGTCAATGTCGAGTAATTCCACTTCCCACTTTCTCTTTCAATTTCTTTCGAACTGTCCATCTCTGGTTCATTGCCATCCCTGGAGGTCTAACCCAGGGTTTATCTGTGCTCTCGACATCCGCAGGACATAACTACCGCCTTCCTCAGTTCAAATCCCTGCACTCCTTATACCATAAAGCCAGGTTTATGCGGATGTCCTCCATTTTTCTTTTCCCCCTCAGAGAAACAGATTGTGGTTGAGAGCAGAAGTGGGGGAGGGGGTCATATAAAATGTGTCTCTCCAGTGTTGTACGTGTGTATTGTAGCAGTCCTGGGTAACGTTAAAAATAGTCGCACGCACTACTTGGAATATGCATAAGGTTTCAAAATCCCAACCAGTAAGTGCCAGGACGTGATATTGTAGCACTGCAGTAGTCCTATACTGCGAGGAGTAACCCGGGGCTAAGAACAACCACGTGATTAATGGCCCGGTCCTACCTCTCAGCATAGTCTGTTCTTATAATATGAAACACTACCTTAAGAAAAGAAGTATATCAAAAGTTGGCTTCTTTAATTTGAATTTTGTGAGTAGTTACATATACCTACCAACAAAAGGCCATTGTCATATCGATGTTACGAGTGAGGTGAGATTTACTTAATAAAAGCAGATTAAAAATATAAATATCTAGCCTCGATTTACTCTCCTTTAGACCCAAGTTTGACAAGAAAACCTGATTTATTAAAAATATTTTTCCTTCCATTACAGGTGTTTCAAAGGTATTAAATCAAAGAAATTACAAAAAGTACAAACTTCTATTTCTCCTGTTTTTCCGTTCCTTCCCACCCTCCCCTTCTCTTCCTTCTTATCCTCTCTTCACTCTTCTTCCCCTTCCTCCCTTCTAGGATGCACCTATCACTGAAGGAAAAGAAATTTACAAAACTGCGACCAATTTTCGCTTCGCTACGTGCAATCGTGGTTTTAAATTATCTTTAGTGCGATCTGGCGAGCAAAAACTTATAGCCTCGGTGCGGGACAACGTTTATTATGCTGTCCTAGGCAGCTGATCTTTGAGCTGAAGACAAACCTAAGTCGGCCGTTACAACTTAAAGCTATACCTCTTTTTCTGGAGATTAGGGATCCTATAGTAGTATTGAATGTATTTTCATCCTAAAAAAATGTGACTCAATCTGCGACATCAATATTACAATGGTCTCTTGTAGCTGTAGAAAGTATTCTAATCCACCCAAAATTTGGATATCGAGATCCGAGCCCAAATTGTACAATTTTAGATCCCTTGAATACAAAAATATTTTAGAAAGATCTCCATTGTATGCGTCTCTGAAGTGTAACTCAAAAATGAAGTTTTGGATAAATATAACACTTGGCATTTCAGTTAAAGTACCTACCTAAGAAGCGACACAAACACCTTCAGGAAAATCCGACTTCAAAACTACCCTCAAATTTTGAAATATTTAGTTACTTTCTCAATATTTCTCTGTCGATTTTTATTAAGCACTATATATTTAAAACATTTACATGGAAAATAAAATGCATATTTTCCATTTTCTGGAATTAGCCTGTGAAGTCATCTTCATTCTAAATGAATTGCGTGCACTGCTGTATAATTAGTAAAGCATAAGCTATGGCTAAAACTTGATACACATTTATTTTAAATAAATGTTCTTGTTGGCACCAGACATTTTCGGAGTATTCGATGTTATTGGTTTGCATTTTAAACTGGTTTCCTCATTTTTACTTTCTCTCCCACGTGTCCAGCAGATAGACAATGCGTTATATTGCACCCAAGAATTACATATCGAGAGGTCATTTATAATACATCTAGAAAACACCTGGGTAAAGTATATTTTACATCCACAACACATTGTTATTGCCCTAACTCTTCACCAACGATAATAATGATGTTGCTGATAGCGATTCTTATGGCAAAATATTCTACATTGCCGTTACATCTGTAGCTTTTATTTTACTGATTATTGAAATAGAGGCCCCCAAATAAGTACATCTCTTAGCGCCATAATCTGTGCAATTTATGGTATGACCCTAGGAATCTAGACAATGTTCTGAGGTGGAATTAGCACCTCGAACTATAGAAGATTTTTTGTGCCTATTTGCCTGGCGGAGTGCTTTTCTGGAAAGGGAGTAAGTTGAGAGGGTACTAAGGGTGGCTGGACTTAAGGAGAGACGATAGGGTCGCTAACAGCTCAGGTTTAAACTCCCCGGTGGTGGCTCGCATAAACCTCCAGGAAACTCCTTCATGCTTGGACGTTTCCTGGGGAACCTAGTATCCGGTGGTATCCTCCAATCTGGAGGGCGGGGATTTGTAGAGCAAATTCTCTGTCATGCACGCCAAAATTCTCGCCAACCCTGAAACCCTGAACCTGTAACAGTCAACCAAAATGAAACGTGAAGTGAAATGAGAAGTAACGTGAAATTTTGGAACAAGGAATAATGAGGATGAAATTATCTTTGCCAGCTTTCGCCTAGTGACTCAGGGAAACACCTGAGAAAGCTCAGATCAGGAAGATCGGAACCATGACCTCCGAAATAATTTAACACCTGAGCTATCTCTGTCGGTAATTTATAGTAAGTATGGTTTTTGTATAGTCATATCATCCGTTTATTTCCTACCAGGCCCTACTTTGATTGCTTGATTTTGATAATCTTTGAATAGCCGAGTTAGAAATGTACGGTTATAGACAGAAATGGAGGAAGTATGGAAGAAAGGAAAGAAGAGCGGAACTACCAAAAAAACAACAAGGATGTTTACAATGATAGGCAATGACAGAACATGGTATTCTATTATTATGTAGGCACCGAGATTAACTGATATTCCTACCCCTGTTTTAGCATTTGTAGCCGGCAGTTAAAAGCAAAATAGTTCGGAAAACCATCATGAACATCGTTGCTACAAAAACATAGTTTGCAGTATGTGGTTTTTACCCACTAGAGTAGTTGGTGAATTGTTCCAAAGCTGCATAATATTGGCTATATGCTCATAAAACATTTTATGGAACATATAGGATTTAAGTGCAAGAAGACGTGCAGAGATTTTGATGTTCTTTGATCTCTGTCTATCGGGTTTCTTCTATACGTTGCTTGAACGTTCGAACAACTAATATAGTGGCTATTCTTAAAGATCAATATTAATGTATCAATTAATGTTATTAATCAATATTAATGTTTTGGTGGTGTTATGGATACAAGAGGACGGTTGGAACATTGTAATAATTAACAAGGTATCATTTTGAACACCTGTTCTATGAATGAAATCGGCATCTCAGTAGCGTTTGATGATAATAACGATGAGAATGATATCATAACAGTAAATCATATGAACGTTTCTGAGAACTGAGGCTACGAGAGAGGCAAATGCTTCAACCAACAATTTATTATCGTTAGACCTCTACATTGAGGCGATCTGTTGCAAAGGAAATGTTCTTGACATGACACCTAGGCCGATTCAGCGACCAGGATACAACTAGTTGAAGTGGGCCTTTACAGGTTCATAATAACAAGGTAGTACACCATCTTGTTGGGAACAGTGCTTTAATCCAATTCGTACCTGAACCTCATCAGAAAAATCCTGAAGCTAACCTTGCAGAAGTTCCAGAGTTAGTTTACACTGTTATTGTCTATTGGCACGGACTGCACACGCTAGTTCAAATGTCTCTCACGCCACGCCTTCGCTGAGAGGCAGAACTCGCCACTGTCCTCTCTATCGCTAGAATCGCGTGGAGTTTAGTAACTATTTTAATGGACGAAGGATTATCTACTCGTACTTATGCCGATGCCAGACGAAGTGGGTCACGTGGTATAATTTCTTTCGATAGTCACACAATAAATTAAATCCCCACTTGAGTTTTATTTTCTCTAGATAAATAAACAAACGCTAGTGCGATTACTGTTGATAAGATTAACAATTTATTACAAGTAACGTCATATTACGTTTGCTCTAAACGATAAATTTTCAATCGGAGCAAATACAAGTGCGAGAGGTGATTGAAGACACTGCTTATTGTGTGCAGAGACAACCTATGGAACCTATGGAACAGAGACTATCAATAAACTCAGCTGCATGTTGGAAATGTCAGCTTGTGTAAACCACGCTGCAACGCAACGTGCTCTCCCAATAGGCTCAATCATTTTTCCGTGGCTGTATCTACAAAAGTTGTTCTATTCTTTTAACGACGTCTAGGTGTTTAAAATACACAAAAATAAATACATTATAGGCCTTTGACTTTGAGAAGTCAAACTTAGTTTTTTAGCGAACTAACATGTATTAAATAAGAAGAAAGACAAATACACCACGTTAAAAAATCTTTGTATTTAGTTGCATAATGTGCTAGTTCTAAATGATAATAAATAAGCTTGAATTTGTAAAATTTCGGGTTTGGGAAAAGGCCCATGGTTAAAATTGTCTTCCTGAAATGAAAATATGTGTCCAAAATAAACAATAATACAATTTATTTGAGAAAACGAAACAAAATTCTAAAAGCTTTTGTACTATGAAGTAGTATACTGTGAGATTTCCAATGACTTATAGAGAATTTCTATAGGGAATATCACGTAGAAATTCTAGAAATTTGAAATCGTATGAAGCGGAAGGTAGAGTGGAAAAAAGGTTAAAAGTTGAGGAAATAGCAGAGGCACAGATGGTACTTTATTATTCAATTGTCTATCTCTTCCGTCTATGTATTTCGTTTTCTTTCTGTGTTTTATAGCATAAAGAACAATGAGCTGTCAGAGAAAAGCATACCAGTAAGATATAAACAACTGAAATGCGCTTTTTTACGATCAGTAAAATGCTCAACAAGGAAGACCGCTGGAAAAAACAATGCAGTCCCAAAGTCCTCTGGAGAGGTTCTATTCTAGAGAACTATTCACTTTACAGGAGTAAAAAGCAAGTTTATGGAATAAATGTAGCAGAAAAGAGAACAACAATAAGGCAAAAGAAGTAGCTGATTTAATAAGCGGAAATACTCGTATATAGCCACATTTTCCCCACGTAAAAACGTAACCCTGTGTGTAATCCCAACCAAGGCCTACCGCCCGACCGCTGCGTCCACCACCTCTGTCCACCACAGGAGTTCGTACCTGAGGTGGGACGTGGTCTAATATCCCCCCATAAATCTGTAATATCAGCTGAAAGAAAATAGTTAAAAAAAATTCATCAAGTATCCTGTATTAAATCGAAACGGTCAATAATGCAATTCCATCGGAAAACGTGGTTTGAGGTGTTCATGACTGTCTGTGAAAAGATCTGATGTGTGTATTCATTTTAGTTTTTCTATTCAAAAGTTTCACGTTGTATCCATTGAGAGTTAATAGGTCATTGCCAGAAGATTCAAAATACACATTTCATTTGCCACAAAACTATCTTAAATTTCTGACACTTTAATTAAATTCGTTAGAGCCAGTTTCAAGAAAATACAAATGTGTTTAACATTTTCCACGTAAAGTTTAGTTTAGGCTGGAGAAATTTTCTTCAAATTCTTCGTGTCACATCCTTGAAGGATACTAAACTCAAATACCATCTTTAGTTTTTAATAGGCTTTTCGCTTTTAAGTCGTTACGCTAAGTCGTTATGTTAAGTCGTTTTTAACCCACTGACGATGTTCTTTCAAGGATACGAAACAAGGATCTTTTAAAAAAACTTCCTACAGCCTACACAACCCTTTTACATGGAAACCTTTTCGGAATTTTTTCCCTCATTTTCGCCTTACACCTACAAGAAAAAGAGCAATAAGATAATTTCTACACATGTTGGAAGCAGATAAAGGAATAGGTTGTATCTGGCGCGGAGGACCCGGGTTCGATCTCCGGTACCAGCATGGGGATTTTTCCCCCACTGGGAGATCTGGCACGGGGTGCACTCAGCCTCGTTAAGCCCCGGAGGGACCACTTGAGGAGCTACTGGATGGAGAACTAGCTGCCCCAGGTCGAGAAGACCGCATAACTGTCCGGGAGGGTTCGGGGCGCTGACCACGTCCCACCCTCCAGTACTGCACCCCACCAATGAAGCCTGTAATTGGCAGAGGTGGGGACGCAGTGGTTGGGCGGTAGGTCTTGGCCCTTCATGGGTTGTTGCGCCGGGGTTTAGGTTTAGTTTAGATAATATTTTGTCTAACGACGCTGTCAATTGCTAGGATCACATCCACATCGCCGATGTGCCGGAATTTTGTCCCGCAAGAGTGCTTTTACATTCCAGTAAATTTAGTGACATGGAGCTGTCGTTTTTAAGCACACTTAAAAACCATCGGTCTGGGCCGGGTTTGAACCCGCGACCTTGGGAACAGTAGACCAGCATCTAACCAACTGAGCCGCCCAGACCGACGGTTTAGTTTAGAGGAATAGGTGCTTGTAAGAGTAGTTACTACAAGAGTAGAGAGTCATGCGAGTGCAAAACATCAGATTTTCACCATTTTCACAGTTTTCCGCAGCCTGGGAAATTGTCCCCTGCTGGGAAGGAATCAAACTGGCTTTCCAGCAGAGTACCACGACACCAGGAAGGACTTTACTCGTCTGCCTTTCAAATACAAAGCTGATTATACTTTTAGTTGCGGAAGTTTTTCTCTTTGTTATTCAGTGAATTTATTTCAGCAGCAGAATTTTTTCAAAGAAATATCGCTGTATTTTTTGTTCTTGTCTCGCATATCGCTTCTTATGCATGAAATACCCAAAGAGACACTTTTTGGCTTTCTACCAGAGAGATAAAAGTCAATACGGCTGATCCCTAGCATAGATTTACATGTATGTATGTAGACATTATCTGGCCTTTACACATCCTTGCTCTGAGAGGGAGTCCATAAAAACCCATATGTCCTTATCATACAGACCATCGGTCGTGTTACCAGCAAGCACAAGTGCACCTTCAATCCTCTTTATATCTGCCTCGCAGGCATTATGACCGCTACGTTGCACACTCTGCTAGCGTTTTCCGACTCACAGAACCAGAAGAAGCTCTTTATTCAGACACATATAAAATTAAATGTGCACTACCTTCCTCCCTTTGCACTCTTGCCTGCGTCACGTGACTAGAGGTCAACGCATGCTTCACTTGTTACATTCAACACGTCTTCAGGGATTGATCGACTCACGTTTACTCCTTCAGCGAGAAAGAACGAACAAAGAAGTTGTTAATCTTTGTTTAGATATTACTATAGCCTGTCTCACTCTTAGATGACAGTATGGAGTTAAATGGGATACATCTGTCTCTATCTAGCGCATGCTAATTGCAAATAGCTTCGTCCTTTTCTGCCCTCGCGCTGTTGCCAGGCTCCTAATAGCAGGTTGTAAATATTCAGCTGTTAAAATTTTCAGCTTTGAACATATTATCTTACGCAGAATTTTTTTAGAGATTTTTTAGACTTCTTATATATTTCTGTAGCCCCAATTTCTACAAAAAGTGTATTTTTGTGTAAAAGTCCGACATTTGCTGTTTCTATGTTCATCACGCACTAACTAATAAACTAAGTGGTAGGATACGTCTATATTTACTTTCTCTACTATACTGCTCGCAAAGTTAAAGACATGTGAACGCTGGCCAATGCTCAAGCGGAGCGCTGTTGCCAAGCGTAGTGCGTGTACCGGTAGAGGTTCTGTACATAAGGTTGTGTGAGATGCATGCACCACATTCGGCAACGCTGGTAGGAGGGGCAAGCGTACGATTCGCTGGAGTCCGCAGTACGCCCCGCCTCCATATGCCTTTAAGTTTTGCGAAGATTATAGAAAGTAGGGAAAGTATTGTATTCCATCCAAAAATTCGATGTTGAGATTTCACCGGAAATGTATGCTTTGAGACCCCCCGAATCAAAAAAAAAGCATCTCTAGAAAAAGGTTTGTCTGTGTGTGTGTGTGTGTGTGTGTGTGTGTGTGTGTGTGTGTGTGTGTGTGTGTGTGTGTGTGTGTGTGTGTATGGACAGCATAACTCAAAAACGAAAAGTCGGTTAAAAACCAAAGTTGGTATTTAAGTTTAATGTATTTCAAGGATACGACACGAAGATTTTTAAGAAAATAGCCCCACCCTAAACTACCCGTTACATGGAAAATTTTTCGAAAATTTTGATTTTCTTGAAAATTGCTCAAACGATTTTGATTCAAATGGCATATGTTTAAGATATTTGTATGACAAATGAAATGTATATTTTGAATTTTCTAGCTATAGCCTATGTAGTTCTGTTTACTGTGGACGACTTTTGAATAACTCTTAAGCCGTAAGAAATAGAGAAAATCTTACCGTACAAAAAATGTAGGTCTCGCTAAAACACACAATTTATGTCAGAATAAATTTTTTTGTAGAGTGAACCATTTCGGAGATATTCCCTGTTATTTATCTCAGTTTCGGAAAACTTAAAACTTTCATGAAATGGAACATCGTTGTTCATTTTTTA
Source organism: Tenodera sinensis (assembly GCA_030765045.1). Lineage (NCBI taxonomy): Eukaryota > Metazoa > Arthropoda > Insecta > Mantodea > Mantidae > Tenodera > Tenodera sinensis. Next base: position 92,931,825 of record CM060970.1, read on the forward strand.
TATGCTAAGCGTGCAAAGAGAACGGGATCTCAAAGCTTTAAAAGATTTGACTATCGTTCAAAGCCTACTATATTCTAATATTCCTCTTACACCTACAAGGAAATAAACAATAAGATAATTTGTACACATTTTTATCTCAACTAACACGAAGAAAATACAGTAATACGAGTTTGTAAGACTGGTTACTACAATAGTAGAGAAAGTCATGTGAGTGCAACACATCCGATTTTTTAGCTAGAGTAAACGATGGTGCTGCTACCTCTATATTTGCTCAGTTAAGTGTTACAATTTTTTAAAATTTCGCATTTGTGCACTCCAAAAGTTACGCAGTGGGAAACTTTTACTATTGAGTTTACATCAGGGACCAAACGGGAGCAAATGTTGAGGAGGGTTAGAGACATTTTTTAAAATATATCAGAAGCCGGTTATCTCTTGCTTTCACCGTGTAAGGCAAACCAAAGGTACTCATCTATTCAACTGAAATGTGTTAGGCGTGACACAGAAGTCACCAGTAAAAATTAACATCAGTTCGTAAAGTAGCGTGTGTGTTTACATTATGTGGAACCTGTGAAGTGTTGCTATGTTATTTATTTAATTCATGAAGGGCCAAGGCTTGCCGCCCAGTCGCTGCGTCCCCCACCCCTGCCCACTACAGCCGTCATTGGTGGGGTGCAGTACTGAAGGGTGGGATGTGGTCAGTGCCCCGAGCCCTCCCGGTCAGTTACACGGCCTTCTTGACCTGGGGCCGCTACTTCTCCATCAAGTAGCTCCTAAATTTTTTCTCCCCGGGACCTAACGAGGCTGAGTGCACCCCTCACAGAGGGGACAAAATCCGGGTACCGGGTACCGAACCCGGGTCCTCCGCGCCAGAGGCAAGCGCGCTACCAGCTGTGCAACGGAGGCGGTCATTTAACATTTTCCGTAAATATTTGTACATAGTTCTGGAGGAGAAAGCTAGAAAGACTATATATGGTAAATTAAGAAGTAAGCAACGCTAAATAATTATGAATGTGTTTTTCAAGTAAACTAAGTATTAGTACGGTAGTGAAAGAAACAAGTAAGGTTATCGGTGCCCACATACAGGGTGTATAGGATTAAAAAGGAACTAATGAAAGGGCCTCTAAGAACACCATCGGAAAGGAAAGCAAAATGGCCGGGAAAACAAAAGGGAAAAAAAAAAAAAAAAAAAACAACAACAACCCCCCCCCAAAAAAAAAACGCTAGATTAACGCAATATGATGGGATAGTCACCGGTAGTGTAAAGCGTAAGGCGGCGAATTGTTCATTCTTTGCTGTCTGAAAATATTCCACCTACCATATTTTTCAAGGGTTGCTCTGAGTCAATTCTATATGATTTGGGTTTTGAATATGAAAGGAGTAACAAGTGCATATTAATAGAAAGAGACGATATTAACAGATGGGGACATACATATCTAAGCACATAAAAAGGTTTAGCGACATGGGGAAATCAATTGTTTATACAGACGAGTCATTTGTAAATTTAGGCCATACAGTGACTAAAGTATGGAGGGATACCAAGTTAAAAGTGCCCGTCAAGCAGCAATAGCAGGACTGAGTACAGGACTCAGGCCACCTCGGGGTCGTGGAGCAAGATTCGTAACTTCAAGGCATACAAATAGTACATGTTGCGCACCATTTAACTGTACTGTCATCAAAGGTTGAGTCGCGCTTTAGCTGAAATATCCGACAACGCCTGTGGTTGGACGACTTATCCCTACAACATTTGCACTTAGGTTGCACTTGCCCAATAGGCTTGATCTTCTTCAGACACACATTCCTTAATACACTTAGAGTTAATTAAAATTATTATAAAGAACAAAAAGTACACAAAATAAACAAATAAAAACACCGGGAAGACACTGCGGAAAAGCAGAGTTAGTCAATCACAAATGCCACACAAAGAAATGTGATTAGAGAAAACCTTGTGAATGTAATAGATACATTTATATTTCTATCACATAGAAAATTGTTTGAATAGTTAAGGACAGAGGCAGTGAAGAAACACCTGTGATTGTGTTTCATAATAAATGTAAGTAGAGAAAACCGTGCGAATGCAATGCGTTGCGTTTTTGTTTCAGATACTAGATATGAATGTAACACACTGCATTTTTATTTCAAGCATAGAAAATTGTATGAATTGGAGGTTGAAGAGCGAATAAAGTAGGACGTGTGAATGTGCCACTAAAGGAAAAGATAGTAGAGAAAATCACGTTCCATAGTGAAATGGATAGCATAAACACTTTGTCCATGGTCAGACTCTTAGAAGTGTCAATCTTCATGATGACCAGTGTTGGAGTTTATCAACTTCATACATACCAACATCCATTTACAGACACATGCATACAGACACGCACACGCACAGAACACACGCATGGATATCCCCATTCCCATATCAATGCGCACGTACACTGGCGCGCGCACACACACGCACACATACGGACACACATACACACTGGCATACACAAACTGGCACATACGGACACACGCGCGCGCACGCACAGGCACACGCGGACAGGCCCAAGTTCATGAGCACTCACGCGCACACACACACACACACACACACACACACTGACACAGGCGGATACACACACATGCACGCACATACACACACAGGCTTCTAAATATGCTTTTTCTTTTTTTTCTTTTTTTTTTTTTTTGTAAAGATTTATGGGGTGGCAAAACATGTTTTTCCGGTGAAACTTTGATATGGAAATTCTGGGTGTAGCCCTATTTATTATAGGTAGTAGAGAAAGTAAAAATTAAATTGATGCGTTATTTTGGGTTATGTAAAACTGGGAAGTAATAATAATAATAACGATGACGATGGCGATGACAAGAACAACAACAACAACAACAACAATAATAATAATAATAATAATAATAATAATAATAATAATAATAATAATAATAATAATAATAATAATAATAATAATAATAATAATAATAATAATAATAATAATAATAATAATAATAATAATAATAATAATAATAATAATAATAATAATAATAATAATAATAATAATAATAATAATAATAATAATAATAATAATAATAATAATAATAATAATAATAATAATAATAATAATAATAATAATAATAATAATAATAATAATAATAATAATAATAATAATAATAATAATAATAATAATAATAATAATAATAATAATAATAATAATAATAATAATAATAATAATATGTAGATATAAATAAATCATTCATTTACTTCCTCTGGTAGTAAATTATGGTGTTATCGTCTTTTCCTAATATTAAACTGCAACATCATATTAGTAACAACATCACTTTAAGGCTTTCTGAGCCACATGGGTGTCATGAAAAACATGTAATGTTGGTGTTTCGCTGCTACAGATCCATGTTTTGCCAAAGATAATGCAGAGAGATTGGCTCGTTTATCCCCTCGTTGTTTATTATACAAACATTAACATCATTAAGCTATTGTAAATAGCTTATGTATTCACAATCCAATGTGCATATGTAATAATTACGTTTCTCCGTTCAAAAATCTCTCTCCACATTTGATGCAGCCTCCAGTTCACAGTCATTTTGATGAGTGCGTGTCATGCAGCAATTAAAGGAAAATGACTGTTTATAACATTGAAGCAAATATATTATCCGATGCATAATATTAACGTAATTTCCATATAATCATTAATTAATCATAAATATGCAATTCCACTTTTCATTTAACTACACAGTGATCTAAATGAGTCCATCAGCGATCTGTTTGTTCTGTGGCTCTGTGGTCTTTCACAGCTGAAATGCCTGCATGCATTACAACCTTAATCACCATTATTTTAAGTAGTTTCAACACGTGTTAATGAATGACGGACGTATGTCAACTTTCTAAATAAATATTGTCTTACTTCGTCTGCTACCATAAGCAAAGAGACAATTGCACTCCACCCAAAAATAACTGAATGTCGAGATTTCACCTCAACTATGTTTAGATATCCAAAAGACGCTGGCCCCATAGCGCAGTTGCTACAAGGGATCCTGGGTTCGATTCCCGGTAGGGGTTAGGAGTTTTTGTCCAGCCAAGATTATTCCTCATCCTTTCCTGAGTCTGGAAGTATAATGGCGGTGGCGTGACGGCGGCGTCTTCCTCACTTAGCTGACCACCCGCTTCCAAGTCTTCACTCTGTCTCGTCCAGAGGTTCCTCTGCTCCCCGACAGGCGTCTGACCATAGGCACTGACTTGTAAGTCCTACATTAGGGGAGGGTAATCAGGGAAAGAAGAAGAAAAGAGGAGTCCAAAAAAGGTTCACGTGTATGCGTGTCTGTTTTTTATTGTGTGCGTGTTTGTGCCTGTGTCTTGTGCGTGTCTGTGTATGTTGGTGTCTAATGCATGTACGTGATTCTGTGCGTGTCTTTCTCTCTTTCTCTCTCTCTTTCTCTCTCCCTCCCTCCAATCCCTCCATCTCCCTCCATAACCCTCCCTCTTCCTCCATAACCCTCCCTCTTCCTCCCTCCCTCTCCCTCCCTCCCTCTCCCTCCCTCTCCCTCCCTCTCCTTCCCTCTTTCTCTCTCTTTCTCTCTCCCTTTCTCTCTCCCTCCCTCCAATCTCTCCCTCTCCCTCAATATCCTTCCCTCTTCCTCCCTCTCCCTCCCTCTCCTTCCCTCTTTCTCTCTCTTTCTTCCTCTCTCTTTCTCTCTCTTTCTTTCTCTCTTTCTCTTTCTCTCTTCTCTGTTTCTCTTTCTCTCTCTTTCTTTCTCTAGAGAGAGAGAGTGTGTATGCATGGCTATGTGTGTATGTGTATCTGTGAGACTGTGTGTATGTGTGTTTGTGTGTGTATCTGTGACTGCCTGCGACTGTTTGTGACTGTGTGTATGTCTGTGTGTGTCTGTATATGTGTGACTGTGTGTATCTATGTCTATGTATGACTGTATGTCTGTATATGTGTGACTGTGTGTGTCTATTTCTGTAGAAGTATGACTATGTGTGACTGTGTATCTGTGTTTCTTTTTGTGTATTTGTGTCTGTGTGTATTTGTGTCTGTGTGTATCTGGATCTGTGTGTATCTATGGGTGTGTCTATATCTCTGACTGTATGTGTCTTATGTGTCTGTGTGGGTGAGCCTGAGTGTGTGTGAACAGCATAATTCAAAAAAGCATTACTTGGGTAAATACCAAATGTAGTATATTTCAACCTCTTCGAAGGATGCGACACGAAGACTTTTAAGCAAATACCCCACCTCTAACTATCCTTCACGGGGAAAAAAATTCCTTCCCCTCAGCCCACAATAGACGTCACGAATAGGGTGCAGTCTGCAATTTTAATAACATTGTCAGCATTTTATGAAGGTTTTAACGTCCTTGGACCATTATGTCCTATTGAACGATTAACGAAATGGGTGAACTCATGCTCAAATGAACTCGAGGTCCATCGAGCTTAAAGTTGCCCGACATTCATCTTTCAGGATAAGGGGAAACTCCTGGAAAAAGACGTTATCCAGGTAAATCACCCTAACCGAGATTCGAACTCGGAACTGCTTGAATGCCAGACAACACCACCAAGGCGGGCCGGCGGCTTTGTGTCTTAGAAAACACGATATCACAGCGTCCTGTAGTAATTTATACCAATCTGCACATAACCTTTTACCCCTGGAATACAATGGGAAAACTTCAATAGGTTTTACTGAATTTAAATCGTCAAGTCAGTTAATGGCGCCCTCGTTGTAATTCATTGGCCAGTCCGACAACATTGTTTACATCTCGTTTTCAACTGGTGAAATGAGGACGAAATTAAAACAGGTTTTGTTTCGCTTTTGTGAGAACCGAAATTACAGACAGTGTTTGTTTTGCTTGTCTCCCCCCATGCAGGATATAATTTGTACGTTTGTTTAACGTGTCAAATTGCTGAATGAACGCAAGCACCATATTATGGGGGATTTGAATGAGCGGATAGAAGTCGCCTACATGCGTTCATGTATTAGAATTTTCTGTAACATTCATTTTAACCTTTCTCCCATGTTTAAACATTTTAAGTACCAACATGAAACATGGTTCGTTGTTGTGTTCGGAGAAGGCAACCGCTACAAACAATGACACGAGCAGCCATTCAGGGAAGCCTTGCGCATGCGCTATTCAGAATGGGCTGCATAAATACAATCGGTTTAGCTGCAAACTGCAGTAACACAATAATTGTAGCACGCTCTGACTTTAAGTACAAAAACCGCAGACGAAAATCCTTTTAGTGGGGTTTTTATTGGTGCGTGCTGGCACAAACGCACACAACACCATATATAGTGCAAGCAACCGCGCATAAAACCTGTACAAATGGCCATGTGACGTCACATTTCAGCACTGCGGTGCTCCCTTTCAAGTATACAGCTCTGAATGAAAGGAAACAATCACTCGCGCAGTCTAAAGTAAGTGATGGGTATTACATCGCGTGGGGACGACAGTGTTGTCACGTTTACCACCAACTTCCTGGATAAGCTATATTTATTATTGCTGTTATTATCTGTTAGTGGGCATACACGAAAATATAGGTCCATAAATTTGTATTCTGAGAAAAATGAATTTGAAGGTGTGCAACAATACTAACAGTAATAATAATAATAATAATAATAATAATAATAATAATAATAATAATAATAATAATAATAATAATAATAATAATAATAATAATAATAATAATAATAATAATAAAAATAGTATAATAATAATAATAATAATAATAATAATAATAACAACAATAATAACAATAATAACAATAACAACAATAATACTAACAACAAAAACAATAACAACGACAACGACGACAACAACGACAACGACGACAACAACGACAACGACGACAACGACGACAACGATAATAATAATGATGATTAATGATAATGATGATGATGATGATGATGATGATGATAATAATAATAATAATAATAATAATAATAATAATAATAATAATAATAATAATAATAATAATAATAATAATAATAATAATAATAATAATAATAATAATAATAATAATAATAATAATAATAATAATAATAATAATAAACAGTTATACTTGAAAGTGTGCATATTAAATTAAACCAACTAAAATTTATTTAATCTGATAGAAAATATTTTAAAGCTAAGCAAATAAGAAAACTGGTCTCCATAAAAAAGTTTAGAAACTATTATAAGTGACAAATAAAGACAAAATAAATGTTATATTCCTAATAGCCTGTATATGTATATACTCGTATATCATAAGTGCAGATATTTTGATAATTAGTACCTTAATACTAATTGGTTTCTCTCTTCGTTAACAGTTTTTCCTCAAACTAATCGAAATGTATACTACCTGATGTGTTTTACATGGTCGTAACTCCGCCGCGGAATGAACAACGCCTGTCGGATAGACTTGCCGTTTTGTTTCATATCTCAATGCGCCTCCCACTATCCTATATGATGTGAGGTAACTAACTGGCCTTGCAGAAAGCGTTTGAGCTCATTTCCGATACAGTATTGGTCACCGTGTTAAAGCATTCCTTCCGCCTACTCTGCGTCAGCAACAGGCGACTTCTTGCCACCCTCTGTCTGTTGCCAGATAGGGCCATGCTCTAGTGTGCGTGAGGTGTTTTGTCTAGGTACAGAGAGAGAGACACATGCACACATACACGGACTTTTTTCTAAAAATGTTTTTTTTTTTTTTTTTTTTTTTTTTTTTTTTTTTTTTTTTATTTAGGGGGGTCTCAAAACATTTATGTCTGGTGAAATCTCGACATCGAATTTTTGGGTGGAATACAATACTTCCCCTACTTACCAGTAGAGAAAGTAAAAATTTGGTCACATTTGTAGCCACACGCCTGTTAACAGTCGTGTTTGCAAAATTCTTCCCGTCTTTGAAATATCAATAGACCAACTATGTCCAAAACATTACACTGTCTGTCAGTTAACAACAAAAGGGTTGTCAAACGTATGAATGACCGCAGCTGTGGAAATTCAATGTCACTTTGCACATGTTTGATTTCAGTAGTTGAATGAGTAATGTAGTCATGAAGACCGCAAAATGGTTTAATGTAATCACAAACGATCACCCGGATAAAAAGAAGCCTGTGGCGTGAGGGCTCGCGTTACTGAATTCAGACTTTACTGAATTAAGTCAATAGAATTTATGCCGTGGGTACGTTATTCCAGCATCAATGGGAGGTAAATGAGTTTTGGACATTTGTGAAGACCGCTGCTGCTGTGCAGAGTGGCGATTTCGCGCCTGAGCGAATAAAACTAGCAAGTTCATTATGAAAAACTTTTCTTGTTAATAAAAAAAATCTGATGTATTATACCCTATGACTTTCTCCACTCACGCTTCCTAAACTGCTCCTACTCTTTACACTTCTGTCTGCTTCCTTTTAGTCGAGACATACTTTTAACGAAATGTGGAAAGGTGTAATAATGCTTAAGACATACTAGACTAAGGCAATATTCAGATTTTTAAAAAGTGCCAGGCTATGTGATGGCTTTGAAATTCCATGAAATTTGCACGACCATACGAAAAGAAATGTGCTGGTCGCTGAAAATCATATAAGAAATAATATTATAAGAGAAAACATCTGATGTGTTGCACTCACATGGCTTTCTCTACACTAGTACTAACCATTCTTACAAGTTCTTATTCCTATATCTTCTTCGTATTAGTTAAGATAAACATTTGTACAAATTATCTTATTACTTATTTCCTTGTAGATGCAAGTAGAATATTAGAACACAGTAGACCGTGAGCGATATTCAAATCTTTCAAAGCTTTGAGATCCTGTTCTCTTTGTACGCTTAACATATAGAAAAATGAACAACGATGTTCCATTTCACGAAAGTTTTGTTTTCAGAAACTGACACAAATAACAAGGAATATCTGCGAAATGATTTAACCTACAAGAAAATTTATTCGGGCATAAATTGTGTATTTTAGCAAGATCTACAGTTTTTGTAGAGCAAGATTTGGTCTATCTCTTATGGTTTACGACTTATTCAAAAGTCATCCAGAGTAAATAGGACTACATAGGCTATAGCCAGAAAATTCCAAATGTACATTTCATTTGTTATTCAAATATTTTAAACATATAGTAATTTAATCAAAATCGTTGGAGCCATTTGCAAGAAAATAAAAATTTTCGAAAAATTTTCCATGTAAAGGGTAGTTTAGGGTGGGGCTATTTTCTTCAAAATGTTCGTGTCGCATCCTTGAAAGACATTAAACTTAAATACCAACTTTAGTTTTTAACCGACTTTTCGTTTTTGAGTTATGCTGTCCACAGACAGACAGACACACACACACACGGACCTTTCTCTAAAAATGCTTTTTTGGATTCAGGGTATCTCAAAGTATATATTTCCGGTGAAATCTCGCCATCGAATTTTTGGGTGCAATGCAATACTTACCCTACTTACCAGTAGAGAAAGTGAAAATGAATAGTAACTCAATATTAGACTATGTAAGATATAAACAGCTGAGTTAGTACGGACATATTAGAAGAATGAACAAAGATAGGTTACCGAGAAATATTTTGAAATGGATTATACCTGGAAGAAGAACACGAGGAGGAAGAGGAAGAAGAAGAAGAAGAAGAAGAAGAAGAAGAAGAAGAAGAAAAGAAGGACCTCAAATCTCATGAATACGATAAATAAGAACTGAAATGAGAGCAACAGGGCTCGAAGAAATGGGACGAATGGATAGTAATCAGTGGAGAAAGAAAATGCTTTAGGCACAGAAAGATATGTAAACATTGAAACTCCATATATAAATAACTCTGAACATCAAAAACAATAACGTGGAATATCTCGAATAAACTTAGCGCTAAAAAACATTTTTATTCCAAATAAATAATGTGCCTTAGGCAGATGTAGATTTCTTTGTAATAACATTTTATTGGTCTATTATGTTTACCAGTTAATCAAAAACCACTAAGATTGAAGAGGGCTTCAGAGGCTAGTCCCAAATCAATCAAAATCGCATATCCTCTTATGGTTTGCAGTTGGAGTATTTTCCTTAAAACTGTCGTATTACATCTTCTGAAGATATCAGGGTTCATATTTATCTGGCCTAGTCATACTGTTCACAGAAACACATGCACGCGTGAGGACCTTTCTGTAAATGCTTTTCTTGTTTTTGTTTATACCTGAAAACATGTATTTCCGATGAAAGCTTGATAGTACGATGGACTGCAGTAACTTCTCCACTTATACTAGGTACATAGTAAATAAGTGGTATATATTTCACTCAGAAAATATGTATTTATATGTGAATTAAGTATTCTTCCGCACAAACCCTCTGTAGGACAAGGCTGTAAAGCGGTAGAGTGAGACTGAAAAATTGAATACCACTGTCGGGATTTGAACAACGGATCTTCCGGTCTCCGTCCTGCTGCTCTAAACACTGAGCTACCATGGCCAACGTGCCGACACATAAATTCTCCAACTCAGTCGCATTTTCCCGGCGAACCACACCAGATCTCGAATACGAGACGATTACCTTAATGGCGACTTACTTTGCTTCAAGTGCTTTAGTCCAGAGGTTCATAGTTGAACCAACTATAATCAATTTATGTATTTATAATTTAGTATATATTTGTTAGTTTGTTACATTATGATAACTTACGTTAAGAATTGTTTTAGTGCACACTTTTAGAGGTATGTTTGTTCCCAAAATTTAAAGCAACATACTAGTTTCCCACTTAAGATAATTAAAATTAGGTTTTATTTTCATTCTGTAATAATATTTGTCAACGTGCAGAAAACTAGAAAACTGTATTTTAGCTTGCCCTTTGATGTGTACGGCCATGAACTGAGAAACAACAAACACAGTTTCAGAACGAGCACATACACAATAAAAACGTAAACATGACACAAAGGTATTGTTTTAATTTCACATCACGTGTTATTTAAGACCTCCATTATGGAATGATTAGTGGTTATACAGAATGTTCTTGAAATTTGTGAACAGTTGTGTCTTTTGAAAGGTAACCATCTATATTTGATTGCACAACTTTATTGAACTCTTAATCCTAATTCAAATGATATGGAACAAGTAACCATGGGGTCACCATTTAAACAAAATACAACTTTTTGTTAGTGTTAAAAACAACTTCGAGAGACCAGTCTGTTCTGAGAAACCGCTCCATGTTGATAGCTTTCATAAATACTTCAAGGTAAATATGTTATAACATTTTAAATATATACTTTGTGCTAGTTATGATATTATCTCTCGGGTATTGGGACGTGTGATATAACGTACTATAAAGTCCTTCCTCGGGCTAAGCACAGTTAGTGCTGGTGCGTTATCCTTATGCAGTGCAGACTCGGCAGGAGATGCTAAACGTTTTCTAGAAAATACGGGGAAACGGTATTAATTTATAATAAAACAGTTGCGTAGTGCTAATTGTCAGATCCTTACATGGATTCCACAAAGTATCATCTACGTTCCCAACGTTATGTTCACATTTCTTTACAGGATTTCTTACATTAATACAGGTTAATGGTTTGTAAATTCTAATAAATAAATTATTTATTTTTTAAAAATATCCTTGATATTCAAATGTGCTTTTGCAGAATCCAGAGACAACACACGTTTACATATGTACTTCGTAATCTTGCGTATCTTGTGTGTTATAAAACGTATAAATATTAGCTAAGTAGATTAAATAACAACGGAAAAATGTATATCAACTTGCAGCCACCAACTTTAGATGGAAATACGATCATAATACTGAAATAATATGGACAGCTTTACATTCTCAAGTAATATCATAAGGCATCTAACCTAACCGATAAATTAGCGAGTGCAGAGAGAGAATTTATCTGGGAAGGTGAGACCGTCAAACTACATTTATCTTAAAATTTTCTATAAATAAAATATCAATTTAAATACCATATCACAAAGATTTGACCAGAATATGTTAAATTATATAAAAAGTAACCTAAAATATATTCATTTCGATTAGGGCTATTCGACTTATTCAGCACTACCAACTGAGGGGAACGAAATCCAAGAACTACATATATTTCGATCTTCTATTGCTGTTACATCAGAAAACCGGTTTACAATCTCAAATAAATCTCTCACTTTATTTTTGACATTAAACATAACCTTTCTTTTGGAAGAACGTTAATTATTAAAAGAACAATTGTTAAAAAGATAACACTCTGTTTCAATTTGAAAACTATTTTGATTGTTAATCGATTGTAATTAAATAGTTTTTCAGCAATTTATGGGATACATTTGGCAATAGTTGATAATCTCTACTATACAAAAGATGATCAGGTTATAATTTGTGCAAAACAAATGAATGACCTAATGATAATTTGTACAAAACAAGAGAATGACCAGGTGATTATTTGTACAAAAGGATTTTTTTTTTTAATTGACGTCCTCCAACATTGTGTCATATCGGACGAATGAATGAAATGAAATGAGTAAAATGATGCTCAAATGAGCCGGAGGTCCATAGAGCTTTAACCCTTTATTGCCTGGTGTGTCTTATAAGATACATTAGCTTTTTTTCCTATTTGTACTAGTTTTAACCTTTTTTCTGCTATATTCTTGTTATACTGTCTGTCACCAATTAAAAATACATATTTGAATTTTTTTTTTTACAATTTATATTGTAGTGTTTTTTTATAAGAAGCAAAATCCATGCAACCGCAGTCAAATGATACCCCGTCATCATCCACGCGTGCCATCACACCGATTATTTTACGTGAGCCCTCCCCGTCCTTTACCGCAGGCACATTTGACTGCGGTTGCCGAGACTCGAACTCACGACCTCAGGCTTTAAGTGTATGGCCAGTGCACTACGTGTTGCCTTAACGATCATGGCTATCCGAGCCAGCAGGCTGAAGGTCTCCCAGACCGTCTAATCTAAACCGGTTTCGAATTAGAGGAAGAACGGCATATGTAGCAAAATCATTTGTACAAATTAAGAGAATGACCAGGTGATTATTTGTACAAAAGGAGTGAGTTTTTTTTTTTTTTTTTTTTTTTTTTTTTTTTTTTTTTTTTAATTAACGTCCTCCAACATTGTGTCATATCGGACGAATGAATGAAATGAGTAAAATGATGCTCAAATGAGCCGGAGGTCCATAGAGCTTTAAGTTACCCGACATTCGTCTTTTCAGGGTAGGGAAAACCTCGGAAAAAAACTTTACCCGGATAACTTACCCTAAGCAAGATTCGAACTCGCGACCTCTTGAACGTGAGGCAGACACGCTAACCATCACGCTACCGAGGCGGGCAGAGTGAGTGTATCGTGTTTAAGGGCCCGTCGGCAACTTGGTAATGAGGGCCCCAAGTCCAAAGATAAAATCACATCACTTCAAGGCATAAAACGTCACACTTAAACACCTAAAAACCGAAAGTTAAAATAGATACAAACAGCAAAACTCAACTATTAAAACTTCCCATTTATAAAACTAAAACTGAAACTTAAAAATTGCTAAAAGTTAAACCAGTTAAAACGGAGGAATTAAAACGTTAAAAAAAGTAAGCCACCCTAAAATGCTAAAACCTCCGAAATAAAATAACCTTACACTTGCTGACAAAAATCAATATTGATAACAAACCGCAGCACTGTATTTACACCTACTGGGTCGTTGCCTAAAACTGAGCACAGTGTATGACCCAGGCCATGGGACTGGCGCTCACGAGCGTATCGCGGACAATCAAGGAGGATGCACAAAGGAATGACAGGTGATAATTCACGTATCATTTAACGCCTCTATATACGAAATAGTCTCAGTAAAATTAAACTTACCTTATTAAACGTAATAGGAATTCAACAAATGTGCTGAAATCCAAAGCCTGAAAGGAAAGAAAACGAATTAATTAAGTGCAAAGGTAATAAAAAGTGATTACATCTTGTGTAAGCATAGCGAACCACAGCTTTATTTATTCTAATTTTCTGCAGGATATGAAGAGAAAAGCAGACAAGCTTGTAATCAATAAAGAGAAGTGCGTCTGTTGTATCTGATACTAAAGAGAATAATGAATATACTCGACCAAGTAGAGGGAAGACGATGAAAAGGGGAAACAGCGCAGGTTGGCCGGCTGCTGCATTGAGCACCATTTGGTTCAACCAAGATATCATTAAATAAAAATGATCTTGCTCTCTGGTAGCAGCGCAGGTGGTGAATAGGAACTCACAGCGGCTATGCATAACCAGCTGCTTGGATCGCCGTCGTCGTCTGCTTAAAGTTTTACATGTCTAGCGAAGGGTGGTGAAGTTACACACAAAGTTAACAAATACTTCACCAAGACCGCAATCAAACAGTTACGCAGTCCCCGCTTGCTACACCCCAAACCGTGATATTAAAGCAATATTTTTGTTACTATTTTGCACGATTGTGAGCGGAATGGCTAACCGGTAACGCCCACATTCAGAAGGTCGTGGGTGCGTTTCCCGTGGCCGATCTTACTGAATCATAGACCTGTGAATTTTACCCAATGGCTAGACCAGGCATGAGGAAGAGGGGTGACAGGGATGCAGTGGAGTGTTTACCCTCTCCACTTACTGACAATATTTGAAGCACTCTGAGGTAGACAGTCAATAGCAGGAGGCGTGTCCTGGTAGCTAACTGCCCTGGAAGCGGTTAAAACTGCGATATGGGAAGTGATTCATTGAGTCAGTTCTCCCCATCTATGGGCTAGACGAATTCTGAGAAGGACAATTAAATCTTGTCCCTCCATTTCCCCTTACTTCTCACCTGCTTGGTTGTTTTAGGCTTCTAAACGTTGGTGGGAGTTTCGACATGCATGGTAGCCTCTCGCTCTTTGTAAGTCCTTGTACTCCGTATCGGGGGAGCTCTCCAGGTCCCAGACCGTTTCAGGGGATCTGTGATCCCGCAGGAAGGAGGGGAGCCGGTTTAAGAGCCGCTACCTTGCCCTCTGCTGTCGTCTCTCCTCAGGTCCGACCACCCTTGATATCTTCTCATCTCAGCGCTCTCTCCCATTAGGGGCATAACCACAACAGATTTCATTGGTCGAGGTGCTAAGTCCTCCCTCCGAACCTTGTCTACTCTGTCTACGTAGGTTTAATTGAGCTGGTATTTCGGGAATGGTTTATCTGACTGCATGCCTCCAAAATAAACACAAGTTTTTCAAATCAAACTGGTATACCAGTGTTAACATGACTGATAAAGTTAAGATATAAATAATGAGGTCCAAATAAAAAGTGTGATGTGTTGCTCTCGCATGAACTTTCCTACTCGTTCAACTTATTCTTGCACATGCTATCTATAACATAGTATTCAAGATAAGCATTTGCAGAAGCGATGTATTGCACGTTTCTTAAAGGTACAATCGAAATATGGAAATACAATACACTCTAAGCAATAATCACATATTTTATAGGCGGTCACTACGTGATGATTAGAGGCTATCATCTATTTGTATGTCCAAGAGTAAGAGAGAGAGAGAGAGAGAGAGAGCGCGCGAAAAAGAGAGAGAGAGCAGTATAAGTATTTCAAAATGCTTACCCAAACAAGGAATATATAGGAAACATTTAACCTCGCCAGAAAAAGTATTTGACATAATGATTTACTTCAACAAAATCTCCATTTCCTGAAGAGTAAGAGTTTCTATCTCTTACGGTTCATAAAGTGTGTTAAAGTTTTTTTCAGAACGAAGATTTGAGACGCTAGTCCCAGAAAATTCAACCTAACTATACATTTGATTTGTCATGAGAGTATTATATATGGCATTTTAATCAAAATCGTTAAAGCTAATTTTGGGGAAATCACAATTTCAAAACAATGTTCCACAAAAGTGGATGTGATTTTTAACATTCGCATCAAGAGTACTGAAAGCATTTAAGCGATTTTCCTCTTTAGTTAGATTACTCGCAGACAGATGCACACAGAGACACATACATACACAAACCTGTTTCTAAAAATTCCCTTTTTACCTTCTCTACTAGTAAGTAGGCGAAGTATTGTATTCCACCCAAAAATTCGATGTTGAGATGTGTGTGTGTGTGTGTGTGTGTGTGTGTGTGTGTGTGTGTGTGTGTGTGTGTGTGTGTGTGTGCGCGCGCGCGCGCGTATATCAGTCTGTGGACAGCATAACTCAAAAACGAAAAGTCGGTTAAAAAGCAAACTTGGTATTTAAGTTCTGTTTTTCAAGGATACGACACAAAGATTTAGAAGAAAAAACCCCAACTTAAACTACCCTTTACATGGAAAATATTTCGAAAATTTTGATTTTCTTGAAAATGGCTCTAAAAATTTTGATTAAAATGTCATATGCTTAAGGTATTTGTATGACAAATTAAATGTATATTTTGAATTTTGAATAGTCTATGTAATAGTGTTTACTCTGGATCACTTTTGAGTAACTCATAAACCGTAAGAGATAGACCAAATCTTACTCCACAAAAATGTAGATCTCGCTAAAACACACAATTGATGTCCGGATAAATTTTTTTGTCGAGTGGACCATTTCGGAGATATTCCATGTTGTTTGTGACAGTTTCGAAAAACTTTCGTGAAATGGAACGTTATTGTTCACTTTTGTATATGTTAAGCGTACAAAGAGAACGGGATCTCAAGGCTTTAAAATATTTGACTATCGCTCAAGGGGGGACGTATGCGAAGCTGCAGCCCCATACAAACTTTAACATAACTTCACTTCTGTTTGAGATAGAATTACCAAATTTTGCACCCTGTTAGAAGGTCACATGTAGAATATGTCCAGAAAATTTCAAAACAAATGATTACTTAATATTTAATTTATTGTGATTAAAATATGTAAAATACAAGATCAAATTAGGGTACTTTTTTTGAAAACTACTGAAGCAAGCAATTCTTTTCAGCTTTTTTCAGACATTACATAGAGATAAATAAGAAATCTTGTGGAACAGAAATTTTTTAAATGTCTTGGTTATTTTTTAAAATATATTTTATTATCTTGTTAATTTTTAGGATTATTTTTATCACATTTATTTCTCAATAGCTTACCTTCTAAGAACTTTAGTAAAATTCTGTTCCACAGAAAAATGCATTTTGGTATCTTTAATAACTCTGCAAAAGTTCAGTGCAATAGCTTAAATACTTTTGGAGAAACAGGTACCTTACATAATGGAAATGTAAGTTTCGGCAAACTGGGAAAGAAAAATGAGAACATTATGTACCTGGGAAAAAACTGTTTAATGTTGACCGTAACCATAACTTGTAGCAGATCTGTTTAAAAACAAAGCATACAAATTGCCATCTTGCCACAGTCTTCTTGAACCAGGTAACTATACTTCCTGAAAGTGTGCCCGCCCAAATAGGAAAGAAAGTGGAAGTAATTATTTGTTTTTTGTGAGTGATATCTGACAGAATGGGGGCGTAACCTCATGCAACCCTTTAAACAAACACATTTTTAACACAGTTCTAGATGGAATACAAGCTTGAAACTTTTGGATAATATTCTCATGGTATCCAACTAATTTATAAGCTGATAAACACAAAATTGTTTTTTTGACCCCAACCGCATACATCCCCCCTCAAAGCCTACTGTATTCTAACATTCCCGTTGCTCATACGAGGACATTAACAATAATTAGTACAAATATTTGTCTCAACTAACAAAAAGGAGATGTAGGAATAAGAGTTTGTAAGAATGGTTAGTACAAGAGCAGAGAAAGTCATGTGAGTGCAACACACATGATTTTTTGAATTTAGTGCATTAAAACATGTATTTTTGGTAAAATCTCGGTATTCTATTACTATAAGTATATGTGGTAGAGAAAATATAAATGAACGAACAAACAATTTGAGCATTATTACAATTCGTAGCACGAAAAGAGTTGACTTGTAAACTTGTGTACCTTTACATTGCGCACAGTTAAGACCCATTTTATAGCTAGGTCTCAGCAAAAATTCTTCGCCTTCCTTGCAGAAGAATGCTGGATTTTTCTTTTCGTTTTCTGTTTTCTTTTATTTCTTCCTCTTTCCCTGGCCCGAAATGTTATGACATGTATAAGCTCATTTTTCTTTCTAAGCCGTTTAAAGATTTTCATGAATTTTCTGTGACAGTTCGCCTTTCGTCTTATGCTGATAAGGGAGCTTCCGTGTACTGCGGATGGTATTTTCTGGATTTAAAAGCTGATATTGTAATATATTGTCCAGCGAGACCCGACTAAAAGATCTGAACTAAAATCCTATGTGAAATACTCATACAATTTTTTCTATTTCTATACTCATTTATTTTCGATAATCGTGAGTGCTAATCAATAGTAGTGTTCAACGCATATTATTACTGTATACGACTCCACGTGCAGTAGATACTAATGATAATAATGAAACGATAAGATTCCAGTCTAGGTTTACTGAGGAAGCCTGGAAAAGGGGAAACTGCTAGAGAGAACGGTCGTGGAGGGATTTGAACTGCAAACTTCCGTTCAGAAGTTCGTGCCTGAACGACTACCGTCGGATATTTGTATTGTTAAATATTTTAATAGTAGCTTAATATTAATATTATATCAATAGTAACTTGCACAATGACAAATATAGATAAAAGAGATTACAGGCAGCGGAAATGAGATTTTTAAGAACAGATTTATGAGTCACTAGCCGACCCGACAGACGTCGTTCTGTCAAAAGCCATTGCACTGTGGCAGTCCCACAAACTTATATTCTTTGGTCGAGTTCTGGTGATGGGTTGCTTATAAAGTGTACATATAGGGATGGCATATTTAGCTTTCAGTAATGGTCAGGTGCAGTTGCACGAAAAACAGTCGATTTTTTCAAGTGTAATATCAGAAAGACGTCATATATCGCTAATTCATTAAAAAAATATGTACAGTATAATCAGCAAACGTGTTTGATATATCTCTTCATACAATTGTTACCCATATTTTAGAGTATCAGTTCTGCCAATATAAATGAATTTTGAAAAGTCAATAGACGCGAGCTCTATTTTGAAAATGTGCCTATTAAATTCATAAAATAATGTATATATCATAAACGAATTATCCAATTTTAATTAAATTTGGTGTACCTCCTATTCTCATATAAATACAAACACAGTAAAAATTTCAGAAAAATCTATCAAGAAATGTGGAACTTTCAAATTTCACTCCCGGTGTCCCTTAAATATGCAATATAATTGCCTCAGTTTGAAGATCATTCTCATTGTGAGTATGAAAAGCAACTGCCCGTTTTCCTAGAAGACGCACAGCCCGTGCAAAATTAGAAAGAAAGCTCTGTTCTTTTTCACTTCATTGTTATGCTGTTCAACTGAGTTTATACTGATTATTCAATGGAAATTCAATTTTTGGATTGATCCCAAACATTTCGTTTGGTTTCTTTTCTTATTTTTTGTACATATTATTATTGTATTAAAAGAATAGTTGTGTTTTATGTCGGCCTTATAGGTAAATGCCATTCAAATCTTCATAACTGCTAGAATTCTAAACTCATTTTTCTTTAGGAAAAAATATTTGTTTAAAGTATTATGACACAGTCAGGATTCACTTTCATAAACTTTGATGTTGAAATACCTTATTCATTTTGAATGTTCGCGATTTGTAGGGTCTGCTTTAGTTGCATTTTGCTTTTTGGAGAAAGTTTAATCTTTGGAAGCTTCTGAAGTTTAGCTTGTTGATCATACAACAGTTTATTTGCACGAAAAGCAGTTTCGTTTACTGCTCTGGCTCCGATTCATTTCGTGACCCCTTGGATGTGATTGCCTCTGCCACATACCTGCTTTAATAATAAGTAACCAAGTGTCCAATTCATGCTTAAATATTCACAATTGAAGAGCACACATACAAGAAGAAAAAAAATCGCGAATTACTCTTTTTTCAGAGTAATAATGTCAACGCGATTCACGAGATGTGATCTCACATATCACACACCACATGCTCAGACGGAGAACACCAGCTTCCTCTAGGTGATGACGTATGCTTTTGACCGAATCTTTGTTTCTAAACATAATGCTGCAGACTGGTGCGACTTCAAATCATAATGTTCATGAAAACTTAATTTTTAATGATACTAAGACGATTATGTGCAACAAAATTATAATGAACACCAACTTGGCAATAAGTTTGAGGAAAATTACACGGTAGGGAATACATCTGTTCATTAACGCTACGCACCTGGTTGCATTATTAAATGTGGCCGTACACCCACAAATGATGTACAAAACCCAGGATTGGTTTTGAGTGATCGACGAATCAAAGTTCGCGAAATAGTAGAGGCTATAGGCATATTACAAGGTATAGTGTTTTCAATTTTACAGCAAAAATTAGGTCTGACAAAGATCTGGGCAAGATGGGTGGCGCGTTTGCTCTCAATGGAGAGTAAACGCAATCGTGTAGTCGATTCGGAGGCTGATTTGGCACTTTTCCGTCGCAATCCTGACGAGCTTCTACGTCGATACAACTGTGGATTAAACATGGCTGAAAACAATTCTAAAGAAGAGATGATCTCCCATACAGATGCCTATTTTGAGGATCTTCCGAAATCCTACTTTTTGGAAGCCTTAAAGCAGTGGGAGAAACGCTGGGAAAAGTGTATCGAACTAAAAGGAGCATATGCTGAAAAATAAATCTGTGAAATATAATGTTTTTCTATATTTTTCTAAAGATTATCGAACGTCCCTCGTGTTCTGAGAAATTTACTTTGAAGTTTGTGAACTTTCGTGAACCGCTCTTTGGTGAGCAGTGAGTATTTGATTTTTTCCTGTGAAGCCTAAAGCATTTGTGTTTTGAACTGTGAACTACCGTAGCTTTGTTTCCTACAAGGACCAATTCCACTGAGTAACGAACGACCTTTAATATCAGGCAGGCGTGTCTATTTTTCAGCATGTAGCTACACAGGGGCTGGGTTAGTTGGATTTGGCAATCTCCCCATGTGACAAGCGAAACCCTGTGCTGGTGTTATTAATTAATCATCCTCTTTTGGCCACGCTTACCCAAGGCTCGCATCAAATCTGCATTAGGCGGAACAATTAGAGCAACCACATGCATGCAAGAGTCGCACAAAGTTTCAACGTCAACAAACACCTGCACCAAATGAATAACTGCAATCCAAACCTACTCCAATTTTCAAGGTTAGAAATCCCCAACGGTTTAAGACTATGGACCGCAGTAATTTTTGTGGCTTTTGTAATTATGTTTCTGTAGTTGTTTTTTCTAATTTTCAGTTTGTTTTGTATGTGGAGCATAGAGGTTTTTCTACGTGCTTTCGTGCACAGGTTCACTCAGTTTGCTACCCAAATGAGTACCTGGGGAATTTCCTTTCGTGTAAATTTCCCCAGGGGTTAGGGGTAGCTGGAACTCAATGCTGACCACAGTAACTCCATTTCGTAGCTTGATCAAGAAACAGAGATCCTTGACAGTCTATCCCTCACCGTAGCATACGTATTCCTAGGATATAGTATTTATTTCAAGAAAGAAAACCTCCCAAACTGCATGATATATAGGAAATAGAATCAATCAAAGCATCATTCATGTTGAAGTTCCATCCTTTGTGCTGCTTCAAAACTGTCCCTTTCAGTAAGGTTACGGAGGCTTAAAATATTACGTATTTTCACTTCTCTTCTACGTATAGTAAGTGGAAAAGTATTGTATTCCGCTCAAAATTTTGATATCTAGATTTCATCGGAAATATATATTGTGACTGTACGTCTGTTGTCTAGGAACAGCATTACTCAAAAACAAAAAATCGACCAGCTTTGGTATTTGATTCCAACATCTCCCGAGGATGCAATAGGAAGATTTAAAAAAAATCCCTAAATCCCAGACTAGCCTTTACATGGAACATTTTTAAAACATTCAGATTAAAATATTACATATTTATGATATTCTCAAGTCAAATGACATTGTCCTCATAAGTCCTCTTTATTCTGGTCGACGTTTGGTTATCTACTAAACCGCAACAGACACAGATGCAGATCTGGTTAAAATACACAATTTGTGCGAAATACGTTTTTGTGGAGTGAATCATTTCGGAGATATTTCTTGTTTTGTCTCAGATGTGAAGTCGTTATTCGTTTTATACGCTCTACGCGCAAAGGGGATGGAATGTTAAAGCCATCAAACGACGACCAGCTCTTGGCTATCGCTTAAGTTCCACACTGCCATTGTGCCGACAAGGAGATTTGTAACTAAATAATTTCTACGAATCTTTATCTCCAGTAACACTAGGGAACACGGTTTTTGTACCCGAAACCATCTTATGCAAAATGACTCGCTGATTCCAAAAATGCGTCATAATTGTTTTTAGGTGTTCCATTTATATCCCGCCTTTAACTGCAGAAGTCATATCGGCGGCCTTGCCTATTGGCAATGGTGTTACTCGTTTAACAGTGGGTTTTTCGGTATTTGGGGTCTTTATACGTTGAATATATATACACACACATACACACACACAAACACACGCACACGTACACACACACACACACACACACTTTCATCTATACTTCCAGACTCAGGGAAGGATGAGGAATAATGTTGGCTGGAGAAAAATTCCTACCCCCCTGCCGGTAATCGAACCCCGGACCCCTTGCACAGCAGAAAGGTGCTCTACATAAAATGCTTTATCACATAAGGTTTTCGATATGTTCTAACTCATATTATTTTATACAAACTTCCAGTAAACCGGTATGTCAACTCCTTAATTTAAAAGCATAGCCATTTTATTATTAAATAATATTTTATACCTGTAAAGAAAGTGCATATCATCATAAATAACTAGAACATTTTCCATAATTAAATATGTACGACTAAATTTAATTTTAGAGCCTACTATAAAAATCGTATTTAAATGGGTGTGACCAACTGAAAATAAAATTAAGTTGATAAAGTTATTGATACAAAACTTCATAACTTATAAAGACCTAAATATGTCTTACTTTGCTTTTTATAAAGAAAAACATTCCTATCTTGAGCATTAATCGATTTATCGTCTTTCATTTCAGTCAATAAATAAGCAGATGTGTTATCTTGAATATTCCATTGGATGGTCTGCTTTTCATGTGTTGTTTTGTTTTGGATTCTTCATTCAATTCATATTTAGCTTAGAAGAGTAAGAGTAATGTGTGGTGCTAAAGAAAGGTTACCGATATGAATAAGAACAGGCGTGCGAAATAACTTAGGGGTGTGGACAATTCCCCCTAAATCGCAGCGAAAATAAATAACAAGCACTACCAAAATAGCATATACGTTACATTGTGCTTTGGTTGTGCCCTAGGCAACCAAGATAAGGGCATACCCCCCCCCCCCCCATGTTTGCTGCATATCGGGCAAATCTGGTCTTAATGGCTACACGGTTTGCAGTACCTATTGTGCAGTGAGAGCAATCTAGCCATTTAAATGACTTATTTTTGTAATACACAGATTACAGGTATTTCTAGAAAAATTAAGTTGAGTGTCAAATATCCTATACTCCATTCAGGCTTAGATCCACACCATGTATCAAGTTCAAATCATGATGTAGATGTCAGTGAACTCTCTACATCACACGACTCTACATATCACAATGTGAACGAAGTGAAGAAAGACATTTTGGTTCTCAAGAAGAATTTGTTGTTGTTGTTAGCTAATGCTGGATTTCTGACAATGAAGTCATTAATCCTCTTGCTCTCCAATATTTTTCACTGATGGATGGGGCACTAGAAGTGGCCGGGCATATTTGAAGGTGGTCTCGATCCATTTCCTCTTGCAGATCACATAGAGGACAGAGTGATGAAGAATATATCCCAATTCTATTTAAATGTTTTGCCAGACAATCATGTCCTGTAATCAACCTGAAGGTTGCAACTGCTGCTTTTCGAGGATACTCAGGAATTACTGTTTGAATGTTTGGTAGTTCCCATATTTTATTCTTTGATTTTTCATAGTAATATTTTGCAATAATTTTTTTTTGAATTCAGAGTTGACTAATCTTTTACCCGCATAAAATGGTAGATTAACTATAGATTTTTGTACACTGCTGGTACCCTTTTTGCAAGAAAATCAGCTTTCTCATTACCACTCAGTCCACAGTGAGCTGGTATTCATTGGAAGACTAGGTGTTTTTGAAGTGCTGTTAGATGGGTAAGGATTTGACAACATTCTATAATTGTTTGGTTTTTTGATGACAACTTGGAAGTAATTGCTATAATTGCTGCCCTGGAATCTGAGAGAATAACTGCTTGCTGAAAATGTGAAATTCTGTACAAAAGATTTTGTAGGGCCATTCGAATTGCTTCAATTTCTCCAAATTCAAGAAGAATTAAGCGAACTTATTCGTGATTTGAAATTAGGTAAAAAGGAGTCAGAATTACTGGGTTCCAGGCTACAGGAGTGGAATTTTCCGGCAAAAGAGGCTAAAGTAACATTTTACAGATCTCAACATAAACAGTATTCACAGTATTTTACAACGAAAGACAGCATATGTTTCTGCGTTAATGTTTAATGACGGAATTAAGTGTAGAACATTATGTCAAAAGATTGGCGCTTCTTTATTGACTTCTAAATGCAGCTTAAAGGCAGTGTTGCTACATAATGGCAATTTACCACCATCAATACCTTTATTTCGTGCCATAGGGATGGAGACATACGACCATGTCCATAATTTTATATGCTATTTAGTTATCAAAATCACGGCAGGGAAATTTGTTGTGACCTCAAGGTAGTTACACAGCTAATGGGACTGCAGGAAGGTTCCACAAAATATTGCTGTTTTGTGCTTGTGGGACAGCAGGGCAATAACAAGTATTTCATAGTGAAAGAGTGGAGCAAGCAGTGTTAAGATTTGCCTCTGGTAGACCCAAACACATTTCTTGGTTCTCCACTTCACATAAAGCTCGGGTTAATGAAACATTTTCTTAAACTGGAAGTTAATCTGAGTATTTGTGAAGCGCTTTTCGCAGAATAAGTGAATCTTAAGTAAACGAAGGTACCTATATTTGTCGCTACTTAAATTAGATTACTTCTTAAAGTCAGTGTTTTATAGTCTAAGCTTAAATGTGTTGAATTGGCAGCGTGGAACTCATTAAAATCAGTGGCGAAAGGTTTCCTGGGCAATAACAAAGAAGACAATTATGAAACTTTAATCTCACAACTATTAAGGAGCTACAAAGAAATGGGTTGCCGAATGCCACTTAAAACCCAGATTTATCTTTATTCATCCTTTTAGAACATATGCATGTTGTTGGATATATCAGGTTACATAAAATGCTAAAGTAACTGTCTTAATGGTAAAAAATCTTCAAAATCACAATTGCAGATATTCATCTATGTCATAAAAAGCCCTCTCAATTAAGTAATTTTTTAAGCATTTATTAAACTTGGAACCAGTTGATTGTGTAATTGTGGTTGGCAGCTTATTGTATAAAGTTTTCTCAATTACAAATGGATTTTTATCAAAGAATTTCTTACTCTTCACTTACCTACACATATTCTCTTTAGTTCTTGTGTCATATTTATGTATACTGCTGTTACTCCTTATATTTGTAGTTCTCCTAACTAGTAAAATAACTCTAAAAATATATAATGCAACCACTGTAAGAATTCTTTCTTTTTTAAAAATTTCTCTACACGAGTCCCTTGATTTTAGTGAACAAACAATCCTTACACACCTCTTCTGTAATAACAATAATCGTAATGCAATACCATAATTCAAATAAGAATGAATTATTCCATAATAAATCAATCTTAAATTAGGTTTATCCAAATAGTGTGCCATGTAATTTAATAGATAGATACCCTTACTCATTTTCTTGCATACATAATTTACATGTTTTGTCCATGATAAGTTTTTGTCAATATGCAATCCTAGAAATAAGTGATAATCTGTTGTATCTATTTCTTCATTTCCAATTTTAATTTTCATATTCTTGTACATGCAATTACTAATTTTAAAATATATTATGCTTGTCTTGTTTAAATTATTAAATAGGTTGTTATTAACAAAAAATTTAAGTATTACATCTGTACCTCAGTGTATATTATTAGTTAAGTTGTCTTGATCGTTTCCCGAACAAATTATAGATGTGTCATCAGCATATGATACAGTTTTCACATTATTAATCACAAGTAAATTGTTAGTGTAGAATGTAAATAGTAAAGGCCCAAGCACAGATCCCTGTGGGACTCCATATTTAACGGTTGCTAATGAGGATTCATATTTTGTTTCTATTTGGTTTAGCTTACATATTATTTCTGTACTTTGTACCCGGTCTTGTAAGTATGTATTAATTAATTTACCTGCAGTCCCCCTTATACCATAATGTTCCAATTTTTGTAATAAGACTTGGTGATCAGCACTATCGAAGGGCTTTGATAAATTAAGAAAAATCCCCATTACTTGATTATCATTTTCCATTTTGTTAATTAGTTCATCTATAAATTCTACCGCAGCAGTAACTGTAGAATAACCTTTTCGAAAACCATGCTGGGAATTAAATAAAATGTTGTGTTTATCCAAAAAACTTAAGATCCTCTTTAAAATAACCTTTTCCAGTAGTTTAGCAAAAGTAGATGTTAAAGTAATTGGTCTATAATTACTCACATTAGTAACATCACCCTTTTTGTGTAACGGTTTAACAACCCACTTTTTGCACTCTCCCCTTGATTGTTTCCCTACAGACCTAGGAGATGGGTCGCTGGGATTCAGCCATGTTGGGAGACTATTGTTGGTTGCTTAAACGGTACATGGCAATATAGGAAAAACTCAACAGTGAAACACTTCTGAGATTATTCAGGTATATGGTTTTCATCATTAATTTATGTTGAATTACTTTAATATAATCATTTTATTTTCAATGTTATTTGGTAATAAATTGCCTATTACTTTTAATTAAGGAAATATGTGTTATGTCGCATTTGGGTAAGTTTTCATAAAAAATAAGAATATCTAAAAAAAAAAAAACGTTACGTGATACAGCATTTTAAGGGGCATTTTTGGAATCAGTAGATCACTTTACGTAAGAATTGTCCAATTTTATTTCGGGTATACGTAAAAACAAAATGTTTTACCCTATGTAATTAGCGTTTTTAAGAATAATATGTATAAGAGTGACCAGAAAAAAGAATGCGAGTAGACATACTATCATAGGTGTTTATTTATCTACTACATACAGTAAGTAGAGGATATAGGGCATTCCACAAAAAAAAAAAAAAAAAAAAAAAAAAAAAAAAAAAAAAAAAAAAAATCCTGAAGATTTCATCAAAAATACATCTTTTTGAGGATCCCAGAATCCAGAATAGCATTTTAGACACAGTCTCACTCTGTTCTTCACATACCTAAACACATTTTCAACTATTTTGATTTTCTCATAAAATGGGTCCTTGTGTTTTGATTATAATAGTTAAGGTACTCGCATGACAAATAAGATGCAAATCTTTAACTCCATTGGAATAGTATGTGAAGTTATTTTCATTCCGAAGATACTCGCATTTCACTAATGTTATATAGTAAGTAAATCATAAAAGCTGGACAGTGCTACACAAAATGGAAAATATTTTCACGACACACAGTCTATTTAAATAATTGTAGCATCAGCCATTTTCGAGATGTATCTTTTCAATACTTTATTCCATTATTTTAGACACTATTTCTGGTACAGAGATGGAAAGAGCATGTATATCAATGCCAGTATAGTAATAAGTATTTAAATATTTGACAATCGCTAATCCGTTTATACCTATAACGATATATTTAACGAAACAATTTGTACAAACTTTGATCTCAGTTTACTTAAAATACATGGAAACCTCCGCAAGAATAGTTTGTAGAAGACGTGTAAAAATAAATAGGTGCTGAGAGAAAATCATATAAACCTAACATCATCTATACCAAGCGGGACGGCTCAGGAGGTATCGTCAGTGGCCAACATTCGGGAGGTCTCGGGTTCGACCCTCATGGCCACACACTCTGACATGGGTTTTTCCGTGGTTTCCCCATGTCATTTAGGCGAATGCTGGGGTGCATTATTTTATTCCACGGTTTCCTTTCCATCATTTCCATCATTTCATTTCATCTTTCAGGTGTACTCTCACGTATGTAGTGTTGATAGTGCCGGACAGATGGCGCGCATGGTAACTGCTGTTCTCGGCGTTAGGTGGCGTTTGGCCAGCCTTGTCCTCCGTCGTGGCGGGGGGGGGGCACTCAGTGCGACACCGGGCTCCACTGGGGCCTGGCACCGGGATGAAGAGATCTCTGCACTCGTTAAGAACCTCCGCGCGTCTCTATGGCCTGTCTAGCTTCAACACTGGTTCCCTCATTTCCTCCCTGCCTCCTGGGGGTAGTAGCCACAATAGATGTGCGTAGGTCGAAGTGAGCGAGACGTCCCCTCATTGTCTGCCCCCTTTACCGTTTTACCTTTTTGTAGTTGTCACAAAATTTGATGGCGGATGGCTTGATACTAAATTCAATCATAGGTTTTTCATGCCTTGCTGTGTTGTATAGTTAAACACACTGTGAAATTAGGTTATAAAACCGGTGATATCAATATCATTTGCACCCACAAAATTTATTTGTACAACAGGAAAAAGAA
The DNA here is from genome assembly GCA_030765045.1 of Tenodera sinensis. Lineage (NCBI taxonomy): Eukaryota > Metazoa > Arthropoda > Insecta > Mantodea > Mantidae > Tenodera > Tenodera sinensis. The sequence goes on from CM060970.1 coordinate 92,960,311, forward strand.
AAACAATAGTTCACTACCAGCCGCCATTAAATTTTCGGCTACCACATTAAGAGACTCTTAGAGTAGCTTGAAAATATTTAACCAACTTCACTAGAGTACAACACACTACTTTTAACTTCGGGGAACGGTTTTCAGCCACAAGCGAATTTAAACAGGAACGTGGTTCCTGAGGTGAACGAACTGATTAGAAAGGAGAAGATGCGACGTCTCATGGGCAACATTGCTTCCTATTGCTGCCCTAACAAGAATCAATCCTAAAAGCTGAATCAACAGAGGGCGTATCTGAAAACGCTGTAAACAATTGCTGGGCTTTCTTTTATGGTAAACTGCCAAAGACGGACTTTGAGAGAGACAGAAGTATGCTACATTAATTTGTACTCCAAGAGTCTAAAATGTGCATCCATATTAATCCTCTACTGCACGAGTTATTTTTATTTTTTTACATATGCCACTCTTATTCTAATTGTTAAACTAGTGTATCCATTTTACAGGTACCTTAACGGAAGAGGTGGAAAATGATCATTAAGGCAAGATGAAATGGAATGGCCTCCATTTAAATCCGAAGGCCATGGGATTGAATCCTAGCAACTCTACTGTAATATGCCTGTGGTAAAGGTTGGGGAGGGCCCACATAAAATAATCGGTGTAATGTTATATATGAAAAATAAGTTGATTACATTTGGCTACAGTTCCATGTATTTTGCTTTTTTATAGTAAGTCATGTACGATATTAAAAGAATAACAAAAAGCTGGTTCAATATTCCAAACCTTTGACTAATATTATTTTCCCCCCCAAAGAGAAACTCTATACAGTGGATCTAACTTGTAAAATTAGATTAGCATGTAACTGAGGTCTTCCATTAACTATGCACTCCAAAACGAAATTCGTGGCCTTTGGAATAAGTGCTTAGATTTGCTTGAGAAGCCAATTTGCTGTAATTGACCCCCCCCCCCCCGCTAACTATTTGCCCTCTGTCATTTATTTCTGGGTCTGTAAACCAGTCTATAAAAGCTTATTTTTCATATTCTAAATGAGGTAAACCTTTGCAGTAATGGCTACATTACACATTTTCTTATAAAACAAAAGGAACAGTCAAATGTTTAAGAACTAGACGCTAAATGCTGTTCTTAAAATTTCATACTCTATCCATACAGTCACGAGAAACAGAATATCAACAGGAAGAACAAATTAGTGAATAATACGACCCATCAGTAACAGGAATATTTCTGAAATGACTAATGCCACAAAAACTTATTTATAACAGTGTGTCTTAAAGAGATCTACCTTTTTGTTTAATATGTGCTTTGGATCTATCGCTACACCATTATCAATTATATAAGATTAGAGAAATTTCTTTCCGAATGAAGAAGATATTCCCAGGAAAGAAAACATTTAGTTTTATTTACCATTAAGATATCATAAGCAAAGAAATTTTAAAAGTCTTTGGAGCGATTTTTGTGAATATTCGACATACTAAGAATCTTTCCATGTAAAGGATAGTTTGTGAAGCGGGAATTTTCCTAAAAATCTCTGTGTCGAGGAAGATGCTGAATTTAAATACCAGGTTTGGAATTTATCGGACTTTTCCTTCATGAATTATGCAGTTCACACAGACCCAGATACACACATACACACAAAAGAACCTTCATCCAAGGTTCAGTACGCGCTCTCTAAAACACCTGTTTTTATGTTAACACGCCCTTAAAGTCGTTATAGAAACGTTTAGTAGCGTAATAAACAAAATTCTAACGTTAATGACTAGTCATATCAACTTTAGCAGCGTTTTAAATAAAATACCCTGTCATTAAAATAAATTTTAAAACATCATTTTTCGTGCTGAACAAATTTTATTAGCATTTTTCTCTAAAAAATTCGTCATTTAAAAACAAAATACGGACAGTGTTCGATATCTGTATTTTCTGTTAAATATAAAGTAGTTTTAACCAATAAGTATTTGGATCATAGCGGGAAGCTGGCAGTGCTTTTGATTTTTCCAAGTAAATAAGTCAGTATGACATCTTCGTTCACCGAGCACCAGTGTTGAAATGGTACACTGGGACCCAGATTTTGCTGGCAGCAGCTCCGATAAAGTGTCTCTGGCTAGGATTGAAATTTCTTAGGGACTTTCTCCTGTATTTTCAGTCACAAGTTTGTTGTTTAGAAACGAACACTCGGAATAAGCACTGCCATTTACATCCAAATCTTCTATTTTTACGGTCAACGCTTCTTAAGAGAGTTGATACAGGAGGCTGTGAGAGTATGTTAACAAACGACTGACTATGCCGTTTCTATAGGCTGATAGGGGTATAAGTACAGGTATTTTGATAATTTATACCTTAGTATGTATCCTCCTCGGTATGTTTTCCTTTTTCTCTTCGTCAAACAGATTTCCACAAAGCAATCACAAAGTTTACCAACTGATGTTTTCTGCATGGTCATAACTGCGTCGGAAAAGAACAACCTGCCGTACATACTATCCTAGCGATGTCCAACCTTGTCTCTTTCGACACGCTTATGTAATTAACTGCTATTCCTCATCTCCTCTTTCAGTCGGAGGGTGAATCAGCCTGTGGCGTGTAGACATAATTTTTGCATAAATGGTAAACAGCAAGGGACAAAAACTTACATATAAAAACCTGTTTCTTGTTCAAATACGCAATTTCTGTGAAATAACTTTTTTTTTTTTTTTTTTTTTTTTTTTTTGTTTTGAGTGAACCACCTCCGATATATTCTTTATTACTTGTTTATCTCTTGGCATTGCAAACAGAACGGAATTTCAAACGCATCGCATAGCAACAAGCTCTTAAAGCATTTGGCTATCGCTTAAAGTCCGCTGTATTCCCATATTCACCTTGTACCTACGAAAAATGATCAATAAGAGGATTTTTGAAAATGTCGATTAAAATGTACTAGATAGAGTACAAGAATAGTGTGTATAAGAGTGAGTATAACTCTACATATATTTGCGAACAGAGTTTCTCCAAACTGAAATATATTACAAGTCCGTATCGCATAGGTTCCGCAACGATCACTTGGTGGACCTTCTAATGCTATACAATTCGGCTTTGTCACCAAATGCACATACACTTCTTGAGCGTAAGTAGTATCAAAGAAGTCAGTAATGGGCAGATGTTTCTCGCATAAGATTTGAAAGTGTTTTCGCAAATCAATCAATATAACTAAATGACTACTGCAGCACAATTGAGTGTTAAAAGCGACAGTACGCATTAAGTGGAAGGAGGTAAATCCCACCTCCCCTCTTTCGCAAGCGTTGGACGTCGCTGTACGGTACATTTACTTCACAGCTCAATGCGTAACATACTGGTATAGTTGGCGCGAGGTCATTGACTTTGTAAAAAGAGTGGTAACACAATTCGTTATCATGAGACCGGTCCACTTTTCGTCAGGCCTTCTGTGACACGCCTACTTAGAAGTACAATATTTTCATTCCCCTGCCCTCAATACAAATATCTGCACCTTTTTGTGCAATACATGTGTTATTTATTTTGTTTAATATAGCTTAGAAAATTTTCACTAAAAACTGTTTTATGCCGCACATATGCAAAAGTTTCAGCGGACACATCCAGTACACGCTTACGTGTCATACAAAATGATAAATCGGTTCTCAAGTCACTTATACATATTTAATACATAAATAACATTGTTAGGTCTTAGGTTAGAATCATTCGATCAAGCGATAAAATAAAAAAAAAATTGATTTGTTGAACTCACGTGACATTCTCTACTCTTGCAAAAACTATTCTTAAAAACCACATTCCTTTATCTGTTTGTTGTTAATCAAGATAAACATTTGCAAAAATTCTGTTATTGCTAATTTTATTGTAACCGCAAGGGCAATGCACTAGGCTTTAAGCAAACTTAAATGTTTTCAGAGTGGTCCGCTCTTTCCATGACCCAGACATAAAAAATGAATAACGACTTCCCATTTAAGAACTTCTGCTAAGAATTGTAAAATACTGACAAATAACAAAGAATATCTCTGAAATAGTTCACTTCACAAAAAACATCATTTGTCAAACTGCGTGTTTTAACGGGATATACATTTTTGTATAGTAAGATTTAGTCTATCTCTTACGGTCTACCAGTTATGCAAAAGTCATCACGAGTAAAAGGACTACATGGTCTATAGCCAGAAAATTCAAAATATACATGTCATTTGCTATAAAAATGTCTTAACCATATGACATTTTAATTAAAATCGTTAGCCATTTTTGACGGAATGAAAGTTTTTTAAACAGTTTCAATGTAGAGGGTAATCCAGTGTGAAGAAATTTTATTCCAAATCTTTGTGTCGCATCCTTGAAAGATATTAAAATTAAATACCTTTGGTTTTTAACCGACTTTTTGTTTTTGAGTTAAGCTGCTCGCAGATATAAACACACACACAGACACACACACACACCGCCACACACCGGCCGTGCCGTAGCCGAGTGGTTACACCATTCGTTTCCCACCAAAGTGAGGATTACCTGGGTTGGATCCTAGGCAACCGTATGCGGCATTACTGGTGGACAAAGCGGTGCTGGGGCGGATTTCCTTCGGGTCCTCCGGTTCCCCTCACCATCTCATTCCAACGGTGCTCCATTTTCATTCCAATGTATCATGAATTCATCAGTATCACCGCCTGCGGTGTCGTATGTAGTAAAAGTGGGCGTTAAACACTACAAACAAACATACACCCGCTTCCGCACCCACACCCACGTATATTTCTATAAAAATACTCTTTTGGATTCAGGAGGCCTCAAAACATTTTAGGGTCGAATACAATACATACCTACTTCCCCTACCTAGTATATCTAATGGAAAAGTAAAATTCACTTTCCACTTCCCCCATTTCAGCCACCTCCAGTGAAATGTCATTGCCCATTTAAAATATTGAACCAACGTTGAGCCAATTGCTAAATTGTGAATTATACAATTCCTTTTCTTTCTCTCGGGCACTAACTATTTCATGCACACTATTTTTGACGTGGGCCTCTTTTGATAAATGTCATTAATAATTACTGCATATACCTTTAGTTACAGCCTTCATAAATACCCAACAAAGCAAAGGTCATTACTTTATATGACACTGCATCAACAAAAATTACTGTATCTGATTTCCATTCTATTGATACAGTTGTTTAGTCGGAGGCTGGGTAAAATGTAGCCTGTGTATTGGTTCATTGAATGCCATCGGACACAGTTCTGTTGAATTACGCCTTTCGTTCATTTTTATTAAACATTCCGCTCATTTTTCAAACATTTACGGACAGGAATATGCCCTCGCGGAATTTTATTGGCATTTTCTATTACTGCTTTAAATATATGTAGTCACATTTGCTTTGAAGTGAAAAACCTGCAGAGACAAGTTATGGAATAAAAATATCATTAATACCATAGATATTACCCCAAACATATTGTGCTATACATACTAATTCTTGTTCAAACTATCCTTAAAAACGCTTATCTACTTTAGGTTAACCCAGATTAACATTTCCAGAAACTACCTTATTGCCAATTTTCTTGTAGATACAAGGGGAATATGTGAATACAGTAGGCTTTAACCGGTATTCTTAGAGCTGCTCGTTATTTCTTTGGTTTGAAATTACGCTTATTTTGTAACAGATAAGAATATCACAACCGCCAATATATTCTCTGTCATCGTATGTCGTTAAATAACATTTTTACACCTATATTGACCATTAGAGAGATATTTTAGGAAGAAAATGTAGTGTAAATGTCAGTTAGTCACACGCGGAATTGCTCATGAATAATGGCCTCTCATTTCAGAAAATTTTAAAGACTGCATGATTCAAACAAATAACAAACAATGGTTCACTCCATAAAAAATGCATGAAACGTGTGGGGGCCCTAATGACCAAGTTGTCGACGGGCCCTTAAACCCGACACACTCACTCACTGAAAGGTGTGTTTAAGCAAGATTTACCTTTCTTCTGCAGCAAGGTTTCGTGTGTCTCTTACTATGCAAAATCCCCTCACTGTAGACTGCTTCTGAGGACATTCCGGAAAATTCAAGTTATACATTTGATTTTCATAAAAACGTTCTAATATATGGTATTTAAATGAAAATCGTAGGAGTCATTTTTTTTTTTTGGAAATAAACGTTTTTGAAAAATGTTCCAGAGAAGAGGTAGTCTGGTGCAGGGGAACTTTCTGAAATATCTTCGTAGGCAGCCTTGCAAGATGCTGAACTGAAATACCAAATTTGGTATTTAATCTACTTTTCATTTAGTTATGTTCTCTATTTTACACTCTGTAACACAGACAGCCGAACTTTTTCTAAAATGCTCTGTTTGGGGTTGTGGTTGAGGGGATCTCAAAATGTTTATTTTGTGTAAAACCTCGGTATCGAACTTTTTATTAGAATATAGATCTTCTTCTAATTACTGTAAGGACTTAGTTTAGAAGATATAACAAATTATCCATTACGTTGACTTCTAACATTTCCCCTAAAACCGTTTCTTGAGAATGTTATCCTAAAAACTGGCAGAAAAAGACATTCTGCTGTGAAATAGCTACCAACATATGGACAGAGAAAGTCGTGCGACTGTTCCACATCGTATTTTGTGTTCACTTTGTTGTTAGAAATGGCACATTAGAGTTTTTAGTGGAATATCATACTCACAGGAATGAATACAAACAGAAATCGCATGTCCCATCTTTGCAAACTTGCTCCACTTGGTGCAAAAGCAAAGCACTGTGAACGTGCTGTTGCAAAATGCATATTTTTGTATGTACCCTCACGTATCTAGATGGACCTTGGTGGTCTAATGCAGCGCAAAGGGGTGGAAAACGCCCTAGTTAACGTTTGGTAATGTAAATTACTCGAGGCGTTTTCTGTTTTTAGGCAGCACAACATGCATGAGTTGTACATGAACGTGTGCGTGTTTGTACGAACAAGGGACACTAATTGTAATTTTTCACTCCATTTAGTTGTTTTAGTTTGAGGCAATTCGGTTTACAGAACTGAACCGCATCGGTTTCTGTCCTCCACTAGTTCTATAATCAACTCTTCCAAAACCCAGTTTGCAATGATTTTGTTAGTGAATAGTAGTCTCTTTGATGCTCAAGAAATATAAAATAGGATATAGCTCGGTTACTTCCACAGCAGTTCTATTTGATTTATTTTATCGTCCTGTGTTGTTGACATGGCACCGCTTTCATACTGTGACGCCGGCCACGGCGCACAACAAAGGACGGTCGGAACAAAGATACCTCACAACACATACCAGGCGTGGCGCTTATCATAAGCGCTCAAGTTCAGATAGCTTCACGTTACTGTTGTGAACACGTGACAACAATCAGAGCAACAGAGCCAAAAGGAGTTTTTGAGAACACTCGAGAAGTGTCCGCTGGCTAGCGTATTTGTGGAAGTTTGAGAAAGGACCGTTTTACGTCATCCCAACTATGCATATAAGGAGGCGAGGCAGCGGAGGTCAGTCAGTCGGCTTTTAGTTACAGTGTGTGCTTGGGTGCGTCAGCTGCGTGAGACAACCGGGACGTCGTGAAGGAAGATAGCGAAGCAGTTAACAAGTGTTGAGTGGTAGTACCGTCAAAGTCAGCTGTTTGAGACAGAGAAAGTGAGGAAAGATAGAAAGTAGTGTGTCAGGCATACCAGATGAAAATAATTGTAAGTTTTATATCACGAAGGACTAAAGACCGTGTTAACATCAGTAAAAGAGGACTGTGTATCTGTGGAGAAGCTGCGATGGAGAATAAAGTGAGAAAAAAGTAACTGGACTGGCCTTTTGTCGTTTTTCTCACAATGCTACCCTACCAGCAATTCACCGTATCCTAGGTTCGAACTCAGGACCTATTGAAGGTGAGACAGACTCGTTATCCCCACACCATAGAGGTGGGCGGTGTTAGACTTTCTTATTTTGGGTTCCATTTATACAACACCTTTAACTTCAATAGTCATCGGCGAGCCTTGCTTTGGAATATATTGCCTTTGATTTTGTTTGTAGTGTTTAACGCCCGCTTTTACTACTACGGCACCGCAGGCGGTGACACTGATGATACATGGAATGAAGATGGAGTACCGGTGGAATGAGATGGCGGGGGAAACCGGAGTACCCGGAGAAAACCCGCCCTGACGCCGCATCGTCCACCACGAATACCACATTTGAGTCCCTAGGATCGAACCCGGGCCGCCTAGGTGGTAGGCGAGCGCGCTAACCGCTCGGCCACGGCGCCGCCATATTGCCTTTGAGCAGTGGTGTTAACTAGTGTACTTTGATTTTTCTGTACATTAGATCAAACACACATTCACACTTTCATTCATTTTTTTTCGGCCTTTGGGGAGGAAAATATCTACTCCCCAGCCCAGAATCGAACCCGGGATCCCTCGCCCAACAGCCAGGCGTTCTACCATTTGAGCTACGAAGATAGTCAGTATTCGACTTGTTTACTGCTTCACAGTTATTTAAATATTTAATACATGTTACATTTCGTTACTTTTTCACGCTATTATTCACTGGTATCGCATTTGTTTATTGCTTTGCGGTTATTACTTAGATCTATTACATTTCCTTATTATTTCGCGCTTTACTTTATTAGCTATTATGTCGCCGCGTATAATATTTAAGCAACTACCAATTAGTGTTACGGTCTTTCCTATAGCCGCAACGTTTTTTCTGAGTGTTTTTTTTTCTGCAATTGGTACCTGATATTGTGCATTAACATCGTCCGCCATAAGAGGTCGATAGTAGACAAAATAAACATTAAATTTACTGGGTTGTTTTTAATATAATACTACAACTGTAGTAGAAAAGATCATAGGATTTGCTCCAATAGATTTGAAGAAAAGATTCATTTTCTTAACAGAAGTGTATTTACAGGGAAATAGCCAAGAAACAAAAGCACTGCAATAACTGTACGATACAAAACAAATCCTAACCTTCAAACGTTGTCCAGCACTATAATCCTTAGCTTCCTCTTTTTCTAGACATAGCTGCTCCTCTCTCACTGTGTTGAACTATTCCATCATACAAATTACCACTTTTTGACCGCTTCTGGTCACTACGAGGTGTCATTGAATAATATTTTCCAAGAAAAGCAACAGAACTTATAATGTGTTAACACGAGGAAATGAATATTTTCCCGGTAGCCTCCCTGCTTCCTCCATGCGATCGCACACTTATAGAAGCTCTCTGGTTTCAAGTGCATGCAGCCAGGCAACTGGACATACGAAGCGGTAATAGGAAACCGAGTTTGCCTCAAATATGTCTGACAGTAGATGTGCCTCATCATGGTTTTTTACATGGCTAATCGCTTATATTACAACCCTTGCCTTTTGCACATTCTAATTGAAGCGCGTTTCGAATGACTTCGCCCATGTGGATCTGTGACAGTATTAAGTTACTCAGGCAACCGTTTCCGGCACAGGTTAAGAGGAAACTAAACGGCAAAAATTGTCAGAAGCTGTTTTAGTTTGTGAGTATCATTAATTGCAACTTCCACTTAGATTCGATATATGCTTTTCCATTTTGGACACACTGCTTATGATATATAAATAATACTTTCTTTGCCCGTTGTAGGTAAGACGAAATATTGTATTCCAACTAAAATTTTGATTCCAATATTTTAGAGGGAATTCGTGTTTTGAGCACCTCTGAATCCAAAGGATAAATTTTAGAGAAACGTCTGTGAGTCTGTGAACAGCACAACTCAAACACGAAAAGTTGAAACGGGCTTCGGTGACTCGCAGAATAGCTTGAGCGACCTTAATTTTTTTTTTACCTTCTAAACGTGCCCTGAACGGTCTGCGCACAGACAGCACCAGTTGCGCAGGCCTGGTATTAACCATTTTCACGATATGAAGTATTTGAAACCTTAAGAAAATAATATAAAATACTTTTTAAAAGATAAAATTGCCGTTCATATTTTTTTCCGTGGTTATGCAAAGAGAACTAAATTTTGGAACCATTACATAATGACCAGGTTTAAAAAATTTACCTATCACTCAAAGCATTTTGTTTGGAGAATGGGTAGAGATATTAATGTGGATCTAACTCAATCCTTTTTAACCTGAACTACATCTGCCATTCGGAACTGCGAGTTCTGTACCGCTTGACTGTGTAAGATGCATTATTGCTATGTATGCTAAAATCGATGGACGATTTGTTTCACGAGATTGCAAACATTGTCTTTTCTTGGTCCTGATAAAATGATAGTCCGCTTCTTTGAGCACCCATTTGAAACAATGCAATTTGACCAAAGGTAATTTTTATCTTCGTTTTTATTGCACATATAACCTACCCTTTGGTGCAATCGATTTTAATGCAAATGGCTTTAAAGCCACAAACAACTAGTATGCATTATGTTGAGCATTCAGTATCATCAATTCCTTTTATTCCTCTTCTTGGGAAAATAGGGCTGATACTCCTCCATCTAGTCTGTTGATAGCAAGTGCCTTTACTTCATTCCAACTCTTTCCCATACTACTTGCCTTCTTCCACTGATCTCCTCCAAGATTCTCTTGGTCGTGCTTCTTGTGGGGCCCTGGCGGTTCCAATCCAGTGCCTTCTTTGAAATGCATTCATTTCCTGGCCGATGTGTATGGCCTATCCAAATCCATTTACCTTCCCTTGCTCCCCTTGCTCCCCTTGCTCCCCTTGCTCCCCTTGCTCCCCTCGCTCCCCTCGCTCCCCTTGCTCCACTTGCTCCCCTCGCTCCCCTCGCTCCCCTCGCTCCCCTCGCTCCCCTCGCTCCCCTCGCTCCCCTCGCTCCCCTCGCTCCCCTCGCTCCCCTCGCTCCCCTCGCTCCCCTCGCTCCCCTCGCTCCCCTTTCTTCCCTTTCTTCCCTTTCTTCCCTTTCTTCCCTTTCTTCCCTTTCTTCCCTTTCTTCCCTTTCTTCCCTTTCTTCCCTTTCTTCCCTTTCTTCCCTTTCTTCCCTTTCTTCCCTTTCTTCCCTTTCTTCCCTTTCTTCCCTTTCTTCCCTTCCTTCCCTTCCTTCCCTTCCTTCCCTTCCTTCCCTTCCTTCCCTTCCTTCCCTTCCTTCCTTTCCTTCCTTTCCTTCTCTTCCTTCCCTTTTGTCTTTCTTTCCTTCTTTTGTTGTAGCTTTTCATTCGTAATTATTTTCAGCCGTCTTATTTTTAGTACACTTCTGAGACATTTATGTATGTGTGTAGCTTATGCTTAATATGAGTTAACTTCAAAGTTTCAGACTCATACAATAAAACTGATGTTACGTTTCTGCTAAAAATTCTTAATTTGTCTTCATTGAAAAAGTTTTCAATAACCATAATTCTCTTAGCTTTGCAAATATTTTACATCTTAATCTTTACCATCTTTATTGGATACAATGCCACCCAGATAACAAGTTTTCTACCCTTTCTTCATCTATGGTGAAACTTTGTGCTTGTTTTTTATTTATTCTCATTTATGTTGCGTATGAGTTACACGTATTAAATGGTTCAGTTAAAACCGGTTATTTTAATTAACTCACATTGAAAATGTTTCAAAAGTCAATAATAGGTACAAAAAGTCTTTCTTTTCAAGTTTTTGAAACTAAGAACTGGCTATGCAAATATTGGTTTATGTTTACGTACTAAGCGCGAATCAAAAATTTGGAAGTGATACGATAAACCATAGCGTCGAAGAAGCATTTCAAATTGCAATCTCAGAAAGTAAATAATTATGAAGAAAAATTAAATTGATGTAGTTCGTCAAAATATATTTAAAGGTATGTATACATGGTGCAAGAAAGTAAAAGTAAAGAGAAGAAAACTTGAAGTTTTCGATTTTGAAAAATACATTGCCTTAAGATCCCTTTGAGACCAACCCAATTAGAAGAGCTTCCCGTCGGGAGGGGTTCAGATGTTCCATTCGATCTACTTCTATTAACATCGAAAGTAACAAGAGTGCAGAGTCCACAGCATTCATACGGAGGCAGCTAAAGTCTGCTGGAAGATGATGTGGAAACTAAGATCTAAGAAGATTAAGAATGAGTCAGAATTGAAAGTCATAAAGCAACGATATTATGACTACGATGATCTTGTATTTATCTATATTTAATTATGCAGAAACACCATTGCTACAACCAAAAATATGTTATGTCAATGTTTTCAAAATTGAAAGTGTTATCTTTACGAGAGGTCATTAGTTCTATGAGAAATATTACTAAACTGTGTTTTTTTAAATATTGAATGAGGTGAAGACCAGTTGAAGAGAATCACCGGTGTGTATTGTATTTTGATTTGGTAACCAAGCCGTAATTTCACTTTCACTGTAGGCATACGCGATTACGTGATAGAAGCCAACAGAGGTTCTGTTGCAGCCATCATTTTGCTGACAAGTGCTAACAAAGTCAATCTACGTCAGTAAACACTGCATGTGCAGCTTTCAAATTTGCTACTTGGCAGTCTCGTATCGTTATGGAACTGTGAATGTGTCCACAGACACATCCGGATATTTCGACACATGACTTGGACAACTGATTGGGACATCGATTTCTCCTAATCCGAGCTCTGTTTGACTGGACCTTTCTGGCTAAAATTTGGTCATCTACGTACATGCAATGAGCAACAGTCATAGGTTTGTAATTTTCAAATAAAGAGCGGCATGATCATTAATGATGTATGAACCTATGGCAAAAAGTAAAGTGCTTGCATTAAGCCAGTGGTATTCAAGTTTTTTTCTCCGTGTACCCCAAAGACAATTTTCTATTCCAGCCTGTAGCCCTGAGCTTAGCCCTAGAGTTATCCTTAATTCAAATTATACATAACCATATCTGAAACAGATTTGAAATGCTATAATTTATTAAACACTACAAAATGAGAATTGTGCTATAAGTATGTAAACCAAATATAGGAACTAGATTACAGATAACACATACGCAAGAGGTATAACAATTTGTATATGTTTGTGATGTGTTAATGGTATGAGCTTGTTTTCTGGACACCAGCTCCTTAGTCGTGGCTGAATCAATGATGATTCAAGCGATTTCTTTGTTTCGTTTTGATTGCTATCAACGCAGAGAAAACGTGTCCACACAAATAAGTACAGCGGAATGAAAGAAGTCAGTGCCATTAAACTCAGTCTACTCTTTGCGTGCATCACACCAGAAAACACAAATTGACATGTGTTTTACTTTTATTTAAATGAACTGTCACACATTTCTCAAAGATTTTCTTTTAATTTTATTAGGAGATGAGGGGAATTGATGGCGATGATGCAAAACAGATTTGCAATCCATGCTAGTGTATGGTTGTGTTTCTCAATGGACTTGAGATTTTGTAGCTGGAATTGAATTGTTTCCGAAAGCCCATCAGCAACATTAACGACCGATAGAGTAAGCAAAATGGATTCTTGGAGGGAAATTTGAACCTCTCTGGCTGAAGTATTTTTTATCATTTTTGCGATCATTCAGGAAATATTATACTCAGTGTATGGATATTTTAAATTTGATGTACCCCCTAAGAGGTCTTTGCATACCCGAGGTTGAATAAGTCTCCCTTAACTTGTTCTTTCGCTTGGAGAATGGGACGTATTTCATTTACGTGACTTTTTTTACTCACTGTCCTACAAAAATGTTTACAAAAGCTTATTCTTCTAGCTCATATATGGGGAGAACCGACACATTGTGTCATTTCCCTTATATAGTACTTCTAACCCCGTCCAGTCTGCTCTAGGCCGGATAGCGATCAGAGCACGGCCCCGTTGTTATCTATCTGCCTCAGAGAATCGAACAGTCCCTCAGATCGTGTCAGTGGTGGAATCATGTCGCATAAAAAGTTGAAAAGATACTTCAAAGCCAAATGGGAATATACGTACTTTTTATTCCTAGTAAAAATAAAGCTATACCAAAACGAAGTGTACGTAACGTAATCACAATCACCTATAATCTTTGCAAAACTTAAAAGGCATATGGAGGCGCGGCGTACTGCGGGCTCCAGCGAATCGTATGCTTGCCCCTCCTACCAGCGCTGCCGAATGTGGTGTATGCATCTCACACAACCTTATGTACAGAACCTCCACCGCTACACGACTACGCTTGGCAACAGCGCTCTGCTTGAGCATTGGCCAGCGTTCACATGCCTAACTTTTGCGAGCGGTATAATCACAAAACTAATACATCATTGTTTCTAATCGATTTCGCGTTGAAACTTATGTGTATCTTGTTTCTAAAGGCATGTGTATACACAAAGAAATAGAACCGGAAACGTGAGCTGATCTGCATTGTGTTAAAATCCTATGTATTGGTTGAAAGAATCCCTTCTATTTGCATTACCATGAGACAAAGATGAATTGTGACATAAGGTACCTGACAATTCAAACCAATAATAAAGAAAAATCCCTGATATGTTTCATGCTACAAAAATTTAGACGTACACATTTTATTAGTAATGTGAATGCCTAAACATATGACATAATGAAAATCCTTCCAGTCATTTTTAAGGGAATCAAAATATCTAACTGCTTCCAAACAAAGGTTACTTTGAGTCTGTAGGATTCCCTTGAGAGTCTTTATGTAGTACCCTTAGAGGATACTGAAGTTATACAGGCTGGAAGGGAACTTAAGAAAATTCTTTCTAATATCTGCTTCATAGAAGCATTGCAAGCAAAAAAGTCTAATGGCATTTTGTTCTTTGACTAGTCGATTTCGAAAAAATAAATGTTTTTGTTCCAAATTGGATGCGTAATTGCACAGGAATGTACAAAGATAATAGTTCGTTATTTGCAAGATGCGTAGAGTAACTTATTTCTGACATAACTTCGGTAGTAATTCTGGAATATTGATTTTGTCTGAAGCAAACATTGTACGTTTTTGGATTCCGTTACGGTTATGTTCTTTGGTTTTCAAGTTATTGAGTTTCAAGAACGAACTGTATTGCCAATGCTCCAATTTTCTATTTATAGCACAAAGTTATGTATTATTCTTCATTTGTAATTGGAGCTGAAAGTAAAACTAGTTCTTAAAACTCTTCTATTTGCTTTAAAAATAAATTACTCAAACCCCGTAAGAGTATAAAACATTCACGTGTCAGTTCTAATTTTCTGAATTTTCAGAAAAAGTATCAAATTTTCACGAAAATTAGATGTGAATCATATTTAACGAAAAATCCATAAGCTGACATTTAAAATGGAAAAAATTTAATTCAATTTTGTTTGCCATGTTCCTTTCCTGGTGAGCGCTATGAAAGTGTCACTATCGCCAACTAGTTTGTACATGGGATGTTTTGAAGCTTATGATTCTCTCCCCAAATTTGCACTAGATACGTTTAAAGACTTCAGAATACCAAGTTTAAAAGTTACTGAACCAGATACTCAAAGGGGTATACAAACAGTTCATCATAATTTATATGTAAATAATGTTTAAGCATTTCATTTAGTTATACTTCATTTAAATTTAATGGAAGTATTAATTGATATTTCAATATGTGTTGATTTATATTTACACATATTCCTTTTCTGGGTTGCTCCGGTCAACCTCACTTTAGGTCACTTGATTGCAGTAAATATTTATACAGCGTAAACAACAACATCACAAATAAACATAATTTATGCAATCATTGCTTCTGAAAACTTTTTGGACGCTCAGTTCTAAAGTGCATCTCTTCTAGATGTTGACGAAAATATTTTAATAGTGCATTCTGTTAAAGGCTTAGGGAAGGAAAGTTTTTGGCCTTGCTGTCCATGGTTGGCCACTTACAACTAATTTGCAACCAATTCACGTATCATTTAAAAAATGCACAGGGCTTAGGTAAACTACTGTGTTTTTCAAATGAGGAGTTTTCCTTGAGCGTCTCCAGGCCGGTAACCAATCGACGACGACGACGACGACGACATACTGGCAGGCTGTGGTTCAGCCCGACGATATTTTTCTGCGTACCTACCCTCAATAGGGTTTAACCGCAGGTAGAATTTTTGGTAAAGGGTGGTTAAGGGTGTTGTTTTTAAATTTAGGTTATGGCTTATATAATAAGGAGGCTATTTTGCCCCTTAGCTGATGACTCACAGAACTCAGCAATGTTTGCATTCTGTGGAGATAAAGAGTTTTAAACAAGTTTTAAGATCTTTCGATCTTTTTAAATTTTGAATTTTGATGGTGGGTTGAATTTTGAACCGAATAGCTCTTTGTTGGGATTATTTTGTAGTTTAGCTTTTGCTGCTGATGGGTAAACTACTTTGTTATGGGATATACCCGCAAGCCATACGGGGAACCCTGTACGACCTGAAGCGGCGTGTTGTGGGGTCATAATCCCCTAGAGATCTAACCAGGACGCTTTGGTGGTTGGGTAATTTGGCGTACAATTTTGCTGCCCGGCGCCTAATTTCATCCTCCACGTATGGAAGAGATGAGGCTTCGTGAAGTAGTCTCACGGGGAAGGATAAAGGGACAGAGTAGATGGACCGAAGTCCTCTGTTCTGCGCCCTCTGGAGCCACAGAAGCCAACTACCCGCTGCCATGCCCCACACTTCACAACCGTAAAGCATGAGGGGGATAATCAGGGCTCTGAATAGGTGTAGTTTCAGGCGGACTGGCATCTCGGATTTCAGCATAGGGTACAGTGAGGCAATAGCCCCCTGCGACCGCACTGATAGGTCTCTGATATGACCTCGAAATGTTAGACCTTTGTCTAATTTAACTCCCAAATAGGTGATGGTGTCTCTCCACTGGATCCTTTGACCCCGAAGTTGGAAGGTGGGGCAGTCTGCAGGTGTGGGACGTCTTGTGAACAGGATGGCATGGCTCTTGTCTGGATTAACAGACATTCTCCATCGTCGGCACCAGTCTTGGACTAGGCGGAGGTGTCTTTGAATAGGGTTGAAGGCTCTGTGGATGTTTCTGTTGGTGCAGTATAGTAGTACGTCATCTGCATATTGCGCTAGATTGACCTGTGGTTCAGTTGGGAAGTCTGCCATGTAGACACTGAAGAGGGTAGGGGACAAAACAGAGCCCTCGGGGACTCCGCCTCTTATTGGCCTAATTGTGGAGGTTCGTCCAGCAACTGTGACTATGAGGGTCCGGTGTCGGAGGAAACTGTGTAGGATGTGTATGAGTTGTGTGGGTAGCCCCAGGTGAATCAGCTTATGAAGTAGCCCTGTGTGCCAGGTGGTTGAGAAGGCCTTTTCCACATCCAAAGATACCGCAGCGGTGAATGCGCGTTCCTGAAAACCCAGGGCAGCAGCCTCCACCACACGCAGCAGTTGCTGAGGTGTAGAGTGCCCAGGTCGGAAGCCGAACTGATGTTCTGGGATGGCTTGTATGTTTCTCAGTAGAGGGGATAATCGGGTTAGGATCATCCTCTCTAGAACTTTCGAGAGGATGGACAGAAGGCTTATGGATCTGTAGTTGGAGGGGTGTACCGGGTCTTTCCCAGGTTTCAAAATGCATATCACCCGAGCCTCTCTCCACTCGCGTGGAAAGTGACCCAGGGTAAGGCACATATTGAAAACTCTAGTTAGGAAGAGCACGGCGTTGAAGGGAAGGTGACGAAGCATGAGGAGAGTTAGTCCGTGGTAACCAATCGACGACGACGACGACATACTGGCAGGCTGTGGTTCAGCCCGACGATATTTTTCTGCGTACCTACCCTTAATAGGGTTTAACCGCAGGTAGAATTTTTGGTAAAGGGTGGTTAAGGGTGTTGTTTTTAAATTTAGGTTGTGGCTTAAATAATAAGGAGGCTAATTTGCCCCTTAGCTGATGACTCACAGAACTCAGCAATGTTTGCATTCTGTGGAGATAAAGAGTGATTAAACATTTTATAAGATCTTTCGATCTTTTTAAATTTTGAATTTTGATGGTGGGTTGAATTTTTGAACCGAATAGCTCTTTATTGGGATTATTTGTAGTTTAGCTTTTGCTGCTGATGGGTA
Organism: Tenodera sinensis; assembly: GCA_030765045.1. NCBI lineage: Eukaryota > Metazoa > Arthropoda > Insecta > Mantodea > Mantidae > Tenodera > Tenodera sinensis. The sequence goes on from CM060970.1 coordinate 92,978,161, forward strand.
AACTACTTTGTTATGGGATATACCCGCAAGCCATGCGGGGAACCCTGTACGACCTGAAGCGGCGTGTTGTGGGGTCATAATCACCTAGAGATCTAACCAGGACGCTTTGGTGGTTGGGTAATTTGGCGTACAATTTTGCTGCCCGGCGCCTAATTTCATCCTCCACGTATGGAAGAGATGAGGCTTCGTGAAGTAGTCTCACGGGGAAGGATAAAGGGACAGAGTAGATGGACCGAAGTCCTCTGTTCTGCGCCCTCTGGAGCCACAGAAGCCAACTACCCGCTGCCATGCCCCACACTTCACAACCGTAAAGCATGAGGGGGATAATCAGGGCTCTGAATAGGTGTAGTTTCAGGCGGACTGGCATCTCGGATTTCAGCATAGGGTACAGTGAGGCAATAGCCCCCTGCGACCGCACTGATAGGTCTCTGATATGACCTCGACATGTTAGACTTTTGTCTAATTTAACTCCCAAATAGGTGATGGTGTCTCTCCACTGGATCCTTTGACCCCGAAGTTGGAAGGTGGGGCAGTCTGCAGGTGTGGGACGTCTCGTGAACAGGATGACATGGCTCTTGTCTGGATTAACAGACATTCTCCATCGTCGGCACCAGTCTTGGACTAGGCGGAGGTGTCTTTGAATAGGGTTGAAGGCTCTGTGGATGTTTCTATTGGTGCAGTATAGTAGTACGTCATCTGCATATTGCGCTAGATAGACCTGTGGTTCAGTTGGGAAGTCTGCCATGTATACACTGAAGAGGGTAGGGGACAAAACAGAGCCCTCGGGGACTCCGCCTCTTATTGGCCTAATTGTGGAGGTTCGTCCAGCAACTGTGACTATGAGGGTCCGGTGTCGGAGGAAACTGTGTAGGATTTGAATGAGTTGTGTGGGTAGCCCCAGGTGAATCAGCTTATGAAGTAGCCCTGTGTGCCAGGTGGTTGAGAAGGCCTTTTCCACATCCAAAGATACCGCAGCGGTGAATGCTCGTTCCTGAAAACCGAGGGCAGCAGCCTCCACCACACGCAGCAGTTGCTGAGGTGTAGAGTGCCCAGGTCGGAAGCCGAACTGATGTTCTGGGATGGCTTGTATGTTTCTCAGTAGAGGGGATAATCGGGTTAGGATCATCCTCTCTAGAACTTTCGAGAGGATGGACAGAAGGCTTATGGATCTGTAGTTGGAGGGGTGTACCGGGTCTTTCCCAGGTTTCAAAATGCATATCACCCGAGCCTCTCTCCACTCGCGTGGAAAGTGACCCAGGGTAAGGCACATATTGAAAACTCTAGTTAGGAAGAGCACGGCGTTGAAGGGAAGGTGGCGAAGCATGAGGGGAGTTAGTCCGTCAGGTCCCGCCGCCTTTTTGATTTTGAGGCGTTTTAATGCGCCATGGGTTTCGCTGGGACGTATCACCGGTAGTCGTTCCGCATCCTCCGGCGGACGTCGTAAGAATCGACGTACTTCTTGGCGGGTACGTTCTGAGAATCTATAATCCTGGGGGTCGTCTCTGGGACACATGGTCCGCTCTAGATAGTCAGCGAACACGTTGGCTTTGGCTTCAGGCTCGTATGCCAGGCCTCGGGTGCCCTGAATTGGTGAGTTGTATTGGCCACGACGGTTTCGAAGGCATCTGGCGATCTTCCACACGTCCCCACTTTCAGTGTCCAGGCTGGCCATCTTGCTCTCCCACGCTTGCACTCGGTGCTCACGTAGTCGAGCCCCGACCAGTCGGCGCAGTCGCCGTAATAGGGCTCTGTTGTGGGGTGTGCGATGCCTTTGATAGAGTCTTCGTGCCGCCCAGGACCGACGGATAAGGAGGATTATGTCAAGTGGGAGGACGTCTGGGTGTAAGGGAGCTGGAGCTCGGATTGTCAGGTTTTGGGCAGTTCTTGTCACAATGGATGTGAATGAAGAAACTGCCGCTTCAAGAGTTGGGATGTCGTTGATTCTGGGGTTAGGTGGGATGGAGGTACGAAGGCAGTTACGGACACCTTCCCAGTCCGTTTCCCGAGTGTAATTTGAGCTGTCGTGACTGGCAATCCGGGTATTGATTTCTGCCAGTACTGGGTTGTGGTCTGATTGGAGAGCATTTATTGATGTCAGTGTGAGATGAAATGGGAAATGCTTTATGATCGCAAAGTCTATGACAGAGGGTAGTCCTAGACCATGCGGGTGATGTGTGGGTTGCCACGGGCCCTCCACCCTTAGTTCGGGGTCCGCGTCGATGAGGCGGATGATGGAATTGCCTCGGGCATCCGCCCTTCGACCACAGTGCCAGCGTTGGTGTTTGGCGTTGAAGTCCCCAGCTAGGATGACGTTGGGATAAAGGGCTAGGATGGAATGGTAGTCATTTGGGACAAACTGCCTTCGTGGAGGGTGATATACTGAGACTATCAGTATCTCTGTGCCGTCAAGGTTCAGAGTGATAGCCGTGGCCTCTAGTGTTTGAAGGGGTGGGAGCTGGATTGGGCGATGGACTACGTTTTGCCTTACGAACACCGCCGTTCCGCCTCCAGGACGACCTTGACGATCAGTTCTGTGGCAAACGTAGCCCGGTAAACGGAAGCGAGCATTTGGGCGTAGGTGGGTTTCGCTAACTAGAATAGCGTCTAGGGCATAAGTGCGGGAAAAGTGGGATAACTCCCCCGCCTGGCCAGCCAATCCGCACGCGTTCCAAAACGCGAACCGAAATGAGGTGCTTGGCCTAGTTTGTCTGGCCATTTTCGGTGTTTTGAAGTACGGAGGTTAGGAGGGCGAGCCCCTCCATTACAATGAGCGTCTTGGCTGTTGAGTCGCTCGCAGAGCTATACCTCACGATGAGATCGCAGATCCATTGCCCATGGGTCTGCAAAACTAGCTGCGCCCATTTGAGCAGGTCAGTGAGCTGAAAGGTAGGGGATGAGGGGGTGTTGTTTGTGGAAGGAGGGGGTGCTGGTGTCTCCTCGGTTCTAGCCACCTCGGCTCTAGCCTCCTCCTGATGTTGTCGGATGGTGGAAACATCCCTCGCTTCGACCACTCTGGGTGCTCGTTTGGGCTTCCGGGGTTTTCTCTCCCTCTGCGGCCTTGGGATTGTTTGTGGGGGAGGTTTATTTTGGGGCTGATGTGTATTGTGTGATGGTTGCTGGTGTTGTTCTCGAGTCCATGGATTACCCGAGGTGCGTTGGTTCGTTTGAGCCTGCGAAACTCTAGGGGTGTTGGCTAATTGGGGTTGAGGGGCCTGGTAATTGGAGGTGGAAGGTCTCACTTGGTCTCCTCTGACGGGAGTCGGACCTTGAGGTATCTGTGGTCTCCTGGAGGCGATCACCCTCTTCCTCGCAGGGCAACCTCCATAGCAGGCCACATGTTTGCCCTTGCAGTTTGCGCAGGTGGGATCATCTGTGATCTGTCTAGGGCAGGATTCTTTGTGGTGCGCATCACCACAGCGAAGACATCTAAGGTTTCTGCGGCAGAAATGGCTCGAATGGTTGAAGCCAAGACACCGGTAGCATTGTGGGGGCCCAAAAGAACTCCTCACAGCTTCCACCTTCACCCTGAGGTAGCAGAGAGACGTGACTCCGTCGATTTTCATCTCCGGATCACACGCCCTCTCCACCACAACCAGGAAAAGAGGAATTGGTCTCTTGGCTTCCCCATTCTCGCCCGGTTTGGTAAGTTGCCTTACCAGTCGAGGGGTGATGCCTTTGCGTCTGAGCTCTTCTTCGATATCGCTCACGGGCGTATCTAATGGAAGACCTCTGATGACACGGCGGATGTCTCGAGTTTTGTCGAGACCAAACGTAAAGTGAGGGAGATTTTTCTTGTCAAGGACAGATAGGAGGGTGTTATAGTCCCTCACATGGTTCGTCTGAAAGACATAGCGGCTTTTCCTCCTCGTCACCGAGCACGACCCCGAAAGTGTTGGCATGACTTCTTTTAAGAAGCCCACCATACCCCTGAAATCGTCTACAATGATAGGCGGAATATGCTGCTTGTCTGATTTTTCAGTTGGTTCACCAGTTGGTTCACCAGTTTGTTCGTCAGTCGGGATAGTTGATGTGTTCTGTTGGCGCTTCTTCCTGCGGTTGACCACCTCCCGAAATTGTGCCTCGTCCACCTCGGTAGAGATGTCAGAGGAGCTTGCCTCGTCTTCGTCCATCCTGAACGTTTCAGACTGGATGACGGTCTCGTCTGTGTTGGATTCCGCATCTGAATCCTCGCGGGAGCTGTCAGAGTTTACCTCTGAGGTTCGGCCTAAACGTGAATTTGGTTCGCGTTTAGCGCCTTGGTTGGACGTATATCCGGTGAGTGCCAAACGTTTGGCGTTGCCATTTCCGCCTTGTATGGGCTTTCGGCGTCGCCGGTTGACTGTCTCCTGAGGTGAGCTTGCGGAGACGTTATTGTTTGCGCCAGATGTGCTGGGCATTGCTGAGTTCTCGTTATCGAGTCTCGTTTTGCTGTTTTTAACAATGGGGTTGGGTTTTGTAGACATTGTAGACATAATATTGTCGGGCTGACCACTTACCTTCAGCAGCGGTTGCTAAGAAGCGCTGCCAACAGAGGACCGAACACCCAAAAAGGATGCGCCTATATCCACCCGTAGGTGTTGGCTCTAGCCTTGTTGACAAACCGCTACTGCTTGTTAGTCGGGACCTTGCTCGCAGTATATTGGAGACCAATACCGATGCTTGATACAAGCACCAATCAGGCACTCCAATGCAAAGTCCAATCTCGAGACAGATGTTGCCGCTCCAGGAAAGCAGTCTTCGGTAAGCTCTAAAGTTTGCTTTCCAAACTTCTTATAGAGCTACCCTACGTAGACTTTGGCTAATGTATTAGCCCGAAGTACGAAGCCTGTGCACCACCGGCATGCGCACTCCACCTTCTTGCGGGATCTCCTGCTCCGTGGGGGGATGGCTGAAAAATTCCGTCCTTTCCACCAGTGACAAGCAAAACACGTCCGCTCTGGTCGAACGACGACGTGAGAAAATCGTAACCAATCGGACTCTTGCTGTATTGTCATATTGCTTTCCCCTTAAGTGGGGCTTGACGCGGGCCAATAAATATGAAGAGTGTGCATGTAAACGTCTCATTGGCTGCAGATCAGAACTCTTCCCAGTTGAAAGCACAATAGGAAGTATATGTTAGAGAAAATTCTACTTTGGTGTTTGTGCACTAATGTTTGTTTTGCTAACGTTAGGGTGCATTTAAAACTCTAAAAAAAATTTAAATAAACAGCGTGTTTGCAACTATTTACAACAATTTATAATTAAGTTTGTGTTTCCGCCAAGAAGGGAGTAAAGGATACATAGGTTGTATGCCTTGTATGCTTCTAACGTGACCCCGGGAGGGAAGGATGAGAGCAGAGAACCGAATTGTGACCAGATGATGATGTACACAAGAGTGAGAGGGTCCCATAACGTTTCCAGATCGAACACATTCGACGCTGAAGCTCATTAACAGGTCCCTGGCACCCCGGGGTTCACCAAAAGAGGAGCCTGCGTAAACTTAATCAAGGATGGGACCTGAGTAGTCTTACCAACTTCAGGAAGAAAGCTCTACAAAGCACAGCGCAACCGCCCAGCCGCAACACGCCGAACACCGTTGTCTGGTCCTACGGCCCAGAATCAAATGATTTGTTTGGTATCTAAGCACTTTTCGATTTTTAGTTATGCTTGGCGGACATGGAGCTTTTTCCAAAAACAGTTATTTTATTCAGGGAACCCCAAAAGATGTATTTCCACTAAAATCTTGTAACCAAACTTTTGGTTTCAGTGCAACAGCTTCTCTATCTATGTATTTGATAGACAAAGTACCACTTTGGAAAAAAAATCAGAAGTTAAAACGTTTAAAATTTCAAATGCATCAAGTAGTTATTTAAAACAAAATATACAGTATATACAGTATACAGAACTGATACTTTGCAGATTATGGAATCTAATAGCATGAATAATTCGATAATATTGGTCTCAATAGTCGAGTTTGAAAGTTTCAATCATTGTCACCCTAAGCTAAAACCGAGTGAAAAGTGGGTACAGTGACAATATATTTTATAGGAAAACAATGCGCCTTGAATATTTCACACGTGTAACTTCAGACAATGACACGGAACAAGCACATACAATAAAATTATTGGGGTAACATATTTTTGATATTTGTCAGCATTATTATTTCAGTCGGGGTAAAAGCAACAAAAACGCACAATCAGTCTATAAAATCACTGTTCAATGGTTTCCATTTAAGAACATTTTAATTTTTGCTACGTATGCTCATCACTGAAAACATCATATCCTGCAATTACGGTTATATTTGTGTTTAATTAAACTGAATATGAATTGAAACAAATTAAAATTGGATTGTTCGCCATCAGCTTCTGAAAGCTGCGTCAATAAAGTGCATGATTTCTTTAGTGGTTGCCTCTCGTGAACTTCTCAACAGTTTTTCATTTACTAGGAGAAATAAAATTATAGCAAAAACTAAATTTGACAAACCTGCATGAAATAGTACGACCCCCCATACCTGTGCTTCAAAATTTTTGGATTAACAAAGCACAAGCTTTTATGATGAATTAATTCTCTCAATAATTAATTTTACGTCTAGTTCAATAAGATGAAGATCTATCACTATCTTTGTTTATTGACAAACATAACAGGCAAAAAACCAATTACATAGTTCATAGCCACAAGAATAATTAATGTTAAAACAACACAATAATAGTTAAGAGCAATTAACTTACATTATGAGATGATTCGTTAAAAGATAACAATAAAAATATAAAACATAAAGGAAACGAACATAAATAGAACCAGATATATTAATTCAAGAGATTTACTCGTACTTTATTATTTATTTACCGAATTTCCAAAACCTATAGCTCTTATTCGACAGAAGGGTATATTACGGTTATAACCAAGGATGCAACAAAATTACCACATGATTATTATATTTTCATGACAGATTATCTTGAATATTCCGGATAAACCCTCTGAAATCCTCTTCATTTTGGATGACTTTTGCAAAACACGTATACCGTAAGAAATAAACAAAATCTTACTATACAAAAAATGAAGATCCCATAAAATCACATAACTTATGTGAAAAATATTTCTTGTTAATGTCACAAAACGACAAAATAGGTCCTAATTATTTTCGGTTACTTTGTCTTCCAAAATTGTATCACAAATGCACAGTTTTCTTCCGTCGATAACATAGTGTACAGTCTTTTCGGCTATCACAACTCACAATTCTTACTTCTCATACTGATCGACTCGTTTCTGTAACCGTAGTTCTAATAATTCACTGCTCTGCTGTTCTCTGGCCTCCTTATACACTGGGGATGGTGTCGCATGGACCTTTCTCGAGTTACACACGCGCGCGCACGCAAGCACACACACGCACGCACCAGGAGTGACGAAGCTAGGAGCCTCGCGAAAGATCTCGAAACCCCTTTTTTCTGCCACCTCGATTGTTAACAGCCACGTACAGACAGCAGTTGCACGAGGTAGCCCGATCTTGAACATCTTCGGCCGCTACCTGGCCCGGACATGTGGTGTGAAGTAGCTGGACCCTGTCTGTTCTTTGTTGTGCACCGAGCCCGACGTCACATTAAGTTAACCATTTCCGAGACATTCTTTGCCACTGGTGCACGTTTCAAATATTTATATTTTTCTCAAATGGGAACTCTTTCTATTTTTCTCTTCTTTCTGTTCTCTCTCTCTCTCTCTCTCTCTCTCTCTCTCTCTCTCTCTCTGCAAATGCTTATGTCGACTAACATGAAATAGATAGAAAAATAAACGTTTGTACGACAAGCTAGTTATTTTATCTCTTGTACCATAAACTACTATTATTTCCACAGAAGTAGGTAAAGAACAAATAGCAAAATCGGACAAATACAGTTTCAGCTAAAATTATTTATTGGAAGGTTATGTCCACCACGGTTTCACGGTTTGCTCTGCTAGATTATTTTAAACTGTATTGTTCGGGTTGCTGCTGTGTTTTTTTTTTTTTTTTTTTTTTTTTTTTTTTTTTTTTTTTTTTTTTTTTTTTTTCCCCATTTAGAAGAGATGATTAAGCAATCACTCGTTATACGAAATGCAAATAGACCAGAGAGATCGACAGATTTCACTAATTTGTGTTAGATACCTTCCAATTATATCATGTTAGAGTGTTTATTAAAAATGCAGAACCATCGTTACTAAACTGCTTCCTGCAAATAAAGTCCTGATGGGATTTTTAATGGATTTGTCTAAAATGCACATCGCTCTTCCCGGATTCGTATGTATTTTTGCTTTGGATTAGCGAATTACGAAAGAAAATAGAGGACTGTTTATAGACTTGATCAACAGCCACGAAACAAATGCATTTTTGACTACATGGTTATCCTGTAGTAAAACATGTTTTTTCCAGTAGGTGGGAATAAGGTTTCTCAGAAAAATAACAGAGGCATTTCACATATTACATGTGATATGAAATGGAATATAAACATAGTATTTAATTAATTGTATTGTAACAATTTAATTCCATTGTAGTGCCTATTATTAATTAATAAAGGATAACAAATATTAGCGCTCAAATCCCTCTGGTTGCTACGGTAATGAAGGATAAATTTGACTATGTGGTCGATCATTCTACATTCTGGTTTCTCAATAATTAATCCTGCCTAATGAATAATTTTGTGTGCTTCACAGAGTCTGGCTGCGTTCAATGTAACATTTAATTTATAAACAACATTAAAAAGCCTTCCAGATGATTAAAAGTACCAGAACTAACTGGTTTTCCATGTCAATCTAATCAACTTTAAGCTTTTTTATTTATGCCTTAACTTTTTTATTTTAATTAGTTAATTTATTTTTGGGGGTCTTTAACTACAACGGTCATATCGGTGTTACCTTTGGTGCATATTGTCTATCGGCCGTCGTATTAACTCGTATGCAGTGTTTTTTTTTGTTTTGTTTTAATTCTTTGTACTTAGTACATTAGATACACAAACACAAACCACACACATACACACACATATTCATACTAACAGATTCTGGGGAGGATAATGAGTAAATTTGCCTACAAAAAGAGTTCCAACTCCAGCCGGGAATCGAAACCTGGAACCCTCAGGCAGTAGGCAGGCGCTTCATCCACTGAGCTATGGAATAGTGAAACACAGGATGAAAGTTTATTTTGAAAACAAATGTGTATATTTTATGTCAATACTGTTATACATTCTTTTACTTATTTTATAATAACTTAGTTCATACATGCATATTTTAGTATTGATCAATATTACACTTTTAACATATTTAAAATAAAAAGCAATTTACAAAATTTAAATTAAATACTCGTGTATTTGTAATGTATACATATGTTTACCTTCTCTACTACGTATAGTAAGTAAAATAAGTATTGTATTTCACCCAAAAATTCGATGTCGAGATTTCACTGGAAATATGTATTTTGAGGCCCACTACATTCAAAAGTTTTCTTTTTTTTTTTTTTTAAGTAAAAGGTCCGTGTGTGTCTGTCTGTGTATCGCTGGACAGCATAACTCAAAAACGAAAACTCGATTAAAAAACAAAGCTGGCATTTAAGTTCAATACCTTTCAAGAGTACGAAATGAAGATCTTAAAGAAAGTTCCTTCACCCTAAACTAACCTTTATATGGGCTATTTTTAAAAAACTTTGATTTTCTTGAAAACAGCTCTAAAGGATTTTATTAAAATGATATGTTTAAGATATTCTTATGACAAATGATAAGTATACTTTGAATTTTCTGGCACATGCAGTCCTGTTTACCGTGGATGACTTTTGCATAACTGGTAAAGCGTAACAAATAGACTAAATCTTACTATACATAAAATGTACATAGAACTTGTTAAAACACAATTTGTCTAAATTGGCGTTTTTTAAGTGAATCATTTTGGAGGTAATCCTTGTTATTTGTGTGAGCTTTGGAACACTTAAACTTTCGTCAAATGGAACATTATTATTCATTTTCTACATCTTAGCAGTGCTTTAAAATATTTGACTTTCGCTCAAAGCCTAGTGTATTCTCACATTCCCCTTGCACCTACAAGAAAATAAGCAAAAGGATAATTTGCACAAACGTTTATCTCTATTAGCATGAAGAACATATAGGAATAAGAGTTTTTAAGAATAGTTACTACAAGAGTAGAGAAAGTCATGCGAGCGAGATCGTTTTTTTTTTTCTACTTCTTACTGTAGATGACCCCCGTAGAAATAAGTGTAATAGATATTCCTAATGGTGGGGAACTAGTAGATGCCTCTCACCTAATCGGCGAAGAAATGCAAACCTTTTCACCATAATCTAAGCAGCTTTCCATTTGAAGAAACGGAGGAGTGGTTCTTATTGGTATAAAAAGATGTTCAGCCGGGCTCACAATAAGATATTTTTTAATGTAGGACTAAGGGTGGCAATTAATTGGTCATCAGCGCCCTTATAAAAGGGATCATGGTAAAACTCAAAGATAGGTACATTTCAATATAAGATAAACATACTAATAAAAAGCAAATAGACATAAATATAGCAAAGAGGCAAAAGGGTCCAAAATGAATGAAATCTTGATATCCCAAATTCTAAATCGTTGTGCTTATATTAATTAATCCTAAATATTTGAAACCTTCTTCCAGTTTATCGTCCGCCAGGACGTCTTCAAGTCTGAGAGATGGTTGCAGAGAGTCTCGAAGATGCGCTAGGGAGACACACTGTAGCAGCATGTGACGGACTGACAAAAAGTTGTCGCACAGTGGACATAGAGGAGCAGGTTCTCCTTTAGAAAGGTAACCATGCGAAAACTCGCATTGCGTAATTCGCAGCCGAGCCAAGTTAACCTCCTCGCGACGAGATATGCGAGACGAAGTTACCCAATTTATCTGAAGTTTTTTTACTTCTCTCAACTTATTACTGGAGAGCTGACCACTCTTCGTGCCAGCACGTCAGCACCGCTCTCCGAACTTCAAGCCTCAAGTCTTTCGTAATACGAGGGATTGGTAATGCTGGGTTCTGTGGTTGTTGCCAAATGTGCCATTTCCTTTTCAGGCAAACCTACGTGATCAGAAAACCGTTCACACACAACGTTAACGCCAGAAGCTTATAAAATATGGAGGGTATCCTGGCTACGTTGTACAATAGAATGGGAGTTGTACAGTCTACGAAGGCTCTGAAGTGCACTAAGAGAATCACTCAAAGTCACCCGATTTGTGACGGATCACATATAAAACAGCTCGGTATATTACACACAGCTCTGCAGCATAAATGGAAGTCCAATTGTGAAAACCGAATATTGTGGTTCACTTTCATAAACATAACCATATCCAACACCGTTGGTGCTCTTTGATCCATCGGTGTAAGTAAAACGTCAGCCAATGCAGCCTGACAAAAATGCAGATATTAGAGATAGGCATCGTGGACTTCCGATGTACGGTCATCCCAAGAGCTTACATGTCCTTGGGAACTATGTTAGGCATTTAAATAGCAAGCTTCCTAAAAAGCTCTCGGAAACGAAAACCCTCTAGTTTAGGACTAAGGGTGCAATTCCTATATCGTTCTCTAGGCGTGGTGGTAAAAAATAAAGCGAGCGTAGGGTGCTTAGGCATACATCTAAACGCACAACCATAATTAGCCAAGAGAATCTCACACCGATATTGCAGAGGAGTTTTGCCTATTCTGCGGAAAGGCTCACCACTGGACTTGGTGGAAAAGCTCCTATTGCAATGCGGATGCCCCTATTGTGGACCGCGTCTAATCTTCTCAGCACAGATGGTCGTGCTGACGAATAAACAATACACCCATAGTCTAGCTTGGATCGGACCAGCGAACGATACAATCGCAGCAAAATTGTCCGATCCGCTCCCCACGATTTGCCATTTAGTACTCGCATGATATTTAGGGAACGGTCACAACGTGCTCTTAGCTGTGCTATATGCGATGACCAACTAAGTTTCCTATCCAAGATCAAACCCAGGAAACGCGTGTCATCTGCGAAGAGAAGTAAATCTGCACCGAAATGGAGCGAAGGTGATAATCATCTCCTACGCCGCCAGAAATAACTCCGAATGACTTCTCAGTTGAGAAACAAATACCTATTTTGAGCTCCATTCTCGAAGATTGTCTAAACATTGCTGTAGGCTGTAACGAGGAACTGAGAGCAAAGGAAAGATTTCTTCTCTGAACGCTCACTTCGGATATTTTAATTGATATGTTTGGCACACCTGGATCTCGTGTGTATTTCGTAGAAAAAAGAGAAAGATTAGAGAGGGCGGAGTGTAGAAGGAAAGAGAAGAAACGAACCGAGAACCGTGTCTTGAGTGAACCTCGGGGAAAAAGGATGCCTCGAGTAGAGAATCACGATGTGAGGGATGACAAAGTCATGACATACCATAATTAGACTGGAGTTGCATGACAGATTCTTGTCATATCCAAAATTAATATTGTCCGAAGTAATGATAGTTTACGGAGTTGGCTACGGAAGAATAGGTCTGCAATTGGGTTCCATGGTGTTCGCTAATTTTGGATGGTTGAAGGAACTTCATGGCGTTGAATTTTAGTACTGATAATAGCCTCCACCAAGAAGAAGATCTCTTCCATTTCCCCCAAGGCAGCAAATTTCCGTGTTCAGGCCAGTAATACTTCGGAACTCTTGTAACTCTGTGCAGATATCGTATGTTACGATCTTGTTATAAAAGCACTTATTATAAAAGTCAGTGGAACACATATGATTGCTAATATTGTTTGGTTTACGACATTTGGTTCATTTATATGCTTATCTGAGTCATAACTTGTCTCAGTTACTCAGAGGTAGGAAAGACGGAATTTAATTACAGTGTACAGTTTATAATTAGCTTTCGAGAAGCTATTTCACATTATATACATATGCATTTCTTGCTGTTTCCTGGTAACCTTGGTAACGTAATTCTTCAGAACACCTGACTTGGTGACTAGCATATCTGGGGAACATTTTGTATGAGTTCACCTTTCTGAATAGTTATTAGGACTAGCGGGAAGAAATATAGTGCTAGATTGTGGCTATTAAGAGAGGAGAATTATTCTGGTACAAGGCACCACTCCAAAAACGGCCTGCGCTGGGAAGTGCAATATACGGATAAGTCGTCTACAAGTAGGCATGACGAAACTCCAGGTGGAACACATTTCCAGATGGAATTAATTACTATATGAAACAGTGTGACACTTAGTACAGATCCCTGAGATACTTCGTTCTCCTGAACAAAGGATTGGGGAATCCAAGCCGATCCTTGCTAGGAAAACGCGGTCCTTCATTAACAGTGAACAGTGGAATGTTTAACAATGGTACGGCCATATCCCAACAGATTTCCAAGAGCTTTTAGATGTTGAGGCTCTGAAATTCTGGAACTGTAAAAATGACATATCACATAATAATGTTAAAATGTAGAAAAATGGTACGCAAAAGTGGTATAATTTTACTCAAATTTTATGGGCCCTGTATGTTTTCCAAATAGCACCATTACAAAAAGGTGCTGAGTTAGGTATAGTAATCCGGGTTTACTAATATGCGTTGAATGACACAAATACCGTAAGCAATAACTGCGTGAGAAACATACATGTATAATTTAACATGAAAGTACGAGGGAAAATAACAGAAGCAAGATATCCAGCTAAAATTGTTTTAGAGTAAGAGGCAGGGGTGGTGCTGCAAAATGCAATTAAAAATGGAATGATGAACTGTAGCCGGAGAGGGACGGAGAAGAGGAAATGAATGAGGGAGAGCGAGAGGGGTAAGTGGTGAGCAGAATCCGTTAAATGCCCACAGGGCTGCGGTAGATTTGGGCTCCCATAATTCCCAGGTCCCCGCCATATCATGGAGGTGAGCAAGCACCCACTAAATGAAGCATCAATGCTCAGTTTTACAGACTAAGTGCATCCTGCACAGTTGAGCACTAGGAGACCGGAGGCGTGCGTATCACATTCTCGAGATGTGAATTAACCGGTATATAACAGAGGTACTGCTTCGGCCAGAATAACCTGACTATTAGATCCACATGTAAGAAATACAAAATACTATGTTGCGTTTCGGGACATTCAATCGTTTTATAAAACTTTCTATCTCTTTCTGCAATATAAATGGCAACGGGATTAGTTCTCGCACATACCAGCGGCCTGTGTTGTACCCGACCGGCGTGCTTCGAGGTAACCACTGCCCTCACATGCAAACAAAGCACTCTCACACCGCCACATCGGTAAGAATAGTTAGTACAAGAGTAGAGAAAGTCATGCGAGTGTTACACCAGATTTTTTAAGATACAACAAACATAGTACTAAGTACATTAAGCAACGTAAGCAGGTCCAAACAAAATTTATACTATATGTCTTTGTGGCATGGTCTGCAAATTAGTCCCCTCCCCCCTGCTGGGGTATGTGGCATGAGAGGGGGTCGATGTGGTGGACCTCACGTTGTTGCGGCTGGAATAGGACGTTCTAATTACAGGCACGAATAATATATTCAAAGTATTCCAGGTGGAGTGTCTTTCCTTGCTAATTTGCGGCTGAAGTGCGGTCCATGCACACCTGACATTCCTTGGTTACAAAACACAAAGAGAAAGTATACCTTACGGTGTTTCATCAAAGGAGGCAACTACGCCAAGTTTGCCAACTTTAAATTAAAGGGAACGGTAGGCGACACAGTGTTCCAGATGTGCAACGATTATACGTATTGATTATAATTCAAAAAGCGAAGTGCTTTGGGCGAGAGATGGCAAGATGGGCGGATAGCAGAAGAGCGAAAGTTGGTTTAAAGTAATGAAGTCAAACAGCGCCCTTGAGTGCAAGCGCGTGCTTCAGAGCTTAGTAGTCCTACGCTGCCCGTAACAGCACCTGCAGTGCATGCACTTCAGGGAGCAATTTCTTTTTTCTAATGAACTTGAAGTACCGTCTAAGAATAAGCATGTCTGATGATAACCTTTCGTGTGCCTTGAGACGTGCTTCTGCAATTATTTCACCAAATATTAAGATGTTAGAGAGAAAGTCCAAAATGGACATAATAAATGCGCGATTAAGTTTAAAGTAGAGGTGAACTATGAACTTATTACTTTCTCTACTACTTATAGTAAAGTACAGGAAGTATTGTATTCCACCCAAAAATTCGATGTCGAAGTTTCACCGGAAATTTATGTTTTGAGGCCCCCTGAATCCTTTCTAGAAGAAAGATCCGTGTGTCTGTGTGTGTGTGTGTGTCTGTGTGTCAGTCTGTGGACAGCATAACTCAAAAATGCAAAGTCGGTTAAAAACCAGAGTTGGTATTTAAGTTTAATGCCTTTCAAGGATGCAACACGAATACTTTGAATAAAATTGCTCCACCCTAAACTACCCTTTACATGGAAAATTTTTCGAAAATGTTGATTTTCTTGAAAATGGCTCTAACGATTTTGATTAAAATGGCACATGTTTGAGATATTTTTATGACAAATGAAATGCATATCTTGAATTTTCTAGCTATTGACCATGAAGTCCTATTTACTCTAGTAGACTTTTGCATAACTGGTAAACTGTAAGAGATAGACCAAATCTTACTATGCAAAGAATTTAGATCTTGCTAAAACACACAATTTATGTCTGCATAAATTTTTAGGTAGAGTGAACCATTTCGGAGATATTCGTTATACTTCTGCCAAATGGAACAACGCCATTATTTTTTATATGGTAAGCGTGCACAGAGAACGAAATTTGAAAACTTTTAAAATATTTGCCTATCGCACAAGGCCTACTGTATTCCCATTTTCTCCCTGTACCTACAAGAAGATAAACAATAAGATAATTTCTACAGATGCATATCTTAACTAACATGAAGAAGATATAGGAATAACAGTTTGTAAGAATTGTTAGTATAAGAATGGAGAAAGTCATGTGAGTGCAATAAATCAGATTTTTTTTTCTATTTTATTTTACAGGAGAGTTTGTTTCCTTCTGAACTGTAAGGTTAAGTTATATACACATTCCTTGTCTTTTATGGCTTTAATGTTTTGTTTTTGGAATAATAATTTATTTTTAAATGCTTATATTATTATGGTAATTCATGTTAAAATCTGATAATCACGAAATCTACGTAAATAAATAATTTTAAAGCACATAAGCACAAACACAATAATCAATCATAAAAGAAGTTATTTTCTTTTCCAATTTTGTACAGCATGTTTTGCTTAACGCTACCGCTACCTGTGTGTATGACACAGTTTCTCTCCGAGGACTTCATGCCCGCGAGAATTGCCAAGGTCATGGAATTCCTCTTGGGTTGACATGGCTGATTTAAAGGTCCTCCAACAAACGAGATGACTTCAGGGTAACTTGCGAGGCTCACATTCGGCAGGTCCTGGCTCATTCATGGGCTGACCTCTTTGACCTTGAATTTTTTCATCGTTTTCCGTGCTCAATAGGGAAATGATGGGGTGGACCTTATAATACCATGAACTTTCCTCTCTCCCATTTCGCTCCGCGGGAGCGAAACTACAAACAACTTCCAACTCCTAGCACCTGTGGTGCCTCTAATGTTACTAGAAATACGTCGGAGCCAACATCTGCCCCCTACCAAAAGACAGTTCCTCGTAGTGGGTTGGACTCGGTGGGGTAGCGGCTTCTGAAGTTTATTGGAGATTGGGTCTGAACGATGATGCCCAGCGGGGTAATAAGACACATCAGTCCTCCGGTACTACCTTGGAAACAAAAGCAGGAAATGGTTTATTAGTTTACTGTGGGCCCTACCGATGGTTTTAGTAGGTTATCCCTCTGGCGCATAAGTGGTATATCCACTTCTGTCCTCTAATAAGCGGTGGGAGCTGTCTTTTTAGGGTCAAGGTATTTCTCTAAGATCACGGAGAGGCCGACACCGACACCGACACCGCCACCGCCACCACCGTCACCGCCACTACCGCCACTTTCTGGTATTACAGGAAGCTGCGGTCCACGTACATCTTTGTGTCCCTTTTCTTTATGTTTAAGGTGAGTGGACAGCGAGGTGTCGTCAGACAGTCATACGCTCCTTGACGGGTTCAGATTTGTAAGTTCCCTGGGGGTGTAGGTCCTGCATACTCAGCGGGTGCCTTAGGCGGTGAGGTCTGTGGCCCACATTCCGTAGATCGAGGTTTCAATCCCTGCAGCCGAACTTCCTGACCCAGGGCTGTCTTTCGAAGGTTCCTCCGGATCACCAGGCGAATACTGGGAAGGATTTCGATATCCTCCGAATTTCCTGTTAGGCTTTTTTGCAGGTTGGAAGCGTCAGCTAGCTTCGCGGCAGCAGTAGGTCGAGGGGAAAGGAAGAGCTTTGGAAATATCGTCTCCCGGATTGGAAGGTGAGTCTACTGGTTTCCGGAACCCACATGGGATGAAACAAGCCTCTCCTACTCTGTCGTCGCAACGTTCCGGCCACCCTGAGGATCCGTCCTCCCGGAGGTTGCCTGTTCAGGCAGAAAAGATCGCCTTTCGGTCGAGGTGGTACGTGCCCTTTCGCAGGAGTTACAGACTCAAGTCCTCCACACCAGAAGGCTAAATAGAGGAAGAAGAAGAACAGGTTAACTTTAGTGTACAATTCATCGTGTTGGCAAGCATCTTGATTTAGCAGATATAAGAAAGGCCTCGCGAAGGAAAGACTACGTGAACACGATATGCATTTTAAGTAGTATAAATAACTTTTACTCTTGTAATGGAACCGACTGTTTCAAACACTGAATCTTTACTTTCTCTCACAAATATGACAATTACACACAAAGTCATCAATATTAAAGAAATGTAAATCACGCCCAGCGCTGGCACTCTGTCAAATCCCTTTCCTTTGTTTCAGTTTACAAATAAAAGAATTTCCCGAACATATTTTCCATGCCGTGCCAAGATAATTTCGTGTTCGAATACCCGGAAAATTTTCTGGCACTTTGTCATTTCACTTGCAGCCCACATCAGAAATGTCTTCATCATCTGGATTAAGCATCTACTCGACTATAAAACTGCACAGACAGAAGGAACAATTTATGGCCTTCAGCAGGGGAAAACAAAACATACTGCAATAAAGACGGTTCCACGGCAACGTGTGAGGTTCGAATTCAGAGGATCGCGTGTTCTGTTTCCGTCCACAACTCAGTCCCACTTTGTGATTCCTCATCTACTATGACTTTACTTCCATCATTTCCTTTTCATTCCGTTTCTCTTCTACGTAAAATATGTACGTGAAGCATTGTATTTGACCCAAAATTTCGATGTCGAGATTTCACCGGAAATATATGCTTTGAAGCCCCCTGAATCCAAAAGAAAAGCACTTTTAGGAAAAGGTCACTGTGCATGTGTGCATGTGTGTGTGTGCGTGAGAGAGAGAGAGAGAGAGAGAGAGAGAGAGAGAGAGAGAGAGACAGTCTGTGGACAGCATAACTCCGAAACAAAAAGTCGGTTAAAGAAGAAAGTTGGTATTTAAATGTTATGTCTTTCAAGGTTGCGACACGATTTTGAAGAAAATTGCTCTTACCCTAAACTACCCTTTACATGGAAAATGTTTCGAAAATTTTGATTTTCTTGAAAATGGCTAACGATTTTGATTAAAATGACATGTTTAAGATATTTTTATGAGAAATGAAATGTATATTTTGAATTTTCTTCCTATAGTCTATGTAGTCCTGTTGTAGGATGAATTCTGAATAACTCGTAAGCCGTAAGAGAGAGACAAAAATCTTACTATACAAAAAATGTAGATCTCGCTAAAACATATAATTTATGTCCAAATAATTTTTCTGTACAGTGTTATTTGGATTGTAGTCGTTATCTCTATCTATTTCAGAAAACTTACTTTTCTCAAATACAACATCGTCGTTCATTTTTAATACGTTAACCGTGAAAAGGGACGAAATCTCAAAACCTAAAAAGATTTGACTATCGCTGGAAGCCTACTTTATTCCCACTTTTCCCTTGCACCTACAAGGAAATAAGCAATAGGATAATTTGTACAAATGTTTATCTCAATTACACCAAGAAGATATAGGAATAAGAGTTTGTAAGAATGGTTAATACAAGAGTAGAGAAACTCATGTGAGTACAACACATCAGATTTTTTCAATATTTATTTCTGTTCTGTATGTTATTTCATATCCGAGAACATCACATTTTGAAACTTCAATTATTATTTTGTAAACCTAGTTTAGACCAAACTGCATGGATGCCTTCAAATGTTGCGAGGAACATATTTTCCACATAGCATCTCCCCAGGATCATCAGAAGATACAACCGTGTTAGAAATCGGGGCCGTAATAATAAACATATTTCTTGAAAACATTCATTTGAAAATACTATAAAGCAAAGCTGAGTTTACATCAAGGGAATACGATATATCATTAGCGTTACTGACTTTAAAAGGTATGATCTCTATCTTATTAGAGTTATTAACGGATCAGGAACCAATTTAAAAATCTAGCTTTAAATGACTATATGCATTCGGCAGTGTTTAATTATTTCCTTAATTATAGCACTAATTGGATTAAAGCTGGAGGCGATGCTATCTTGTTCGGTTGCCATGTTTACGGTTGGGGTACCGTTTCCTTACCTCCCCTATTTACACTGCGACTACTTGATAAACTTTATGCGGGGGGGGGGGGGGGGAGGAATGCTATCTCGTGTAATTGTTTCGTAAAGTTCTGGATGGGAATAGTGATAATTTAATACGACTGGTTGCGAGCCAGTTGCCTCAGCAATCTAATTAACCGGTAACATCATCAAACCGGCACAATGTGCCCAACTTTGCGTCTACAATTTTATACCCTCATCAAATAATTCAGCTACTGTGGCAAGTCTGTATTTCCTTTTATTTCCTCCCAGAGTCACAGATTCTTACGTTGCACAACACCTCCTTCGCTGTCCCTGCGAAAACACCATGCATCCTTTGGCTTGTTAAATAAGGGCCTCAGACTTCTGTTTTCATTTTTGTGTTACTATTACTATTCAGTGGTCGTCTCTTTAGTGCGGTAGTAGCGCTGCTGCTTGCTGATTCGATTCCCGGTACCGGAGCGGGAATTTCTTCCATTGGGAGAACTCGTTAGGCTTCTAAAGAGCCAATTGAAAAACTACGCCTGCGCCGTTGGTTGTGAACACCGCATATACCGGTTGGGAGGGAGCGGGGCGCTGACCACGTCCCACCCTCTGTGCTATAAACCACTCATGCGGAAAGGGCTGTTAAGCCGTGTTTATAATGCATTTCATATGATAAAAATTAACTCCTAGCCATTTATACATTTTTCCCACCACAGAAAATCATTCTCCTCTATCCAAAATTGTCGCTCTTTTCATCATTTTTATAATACAGAAAAGTCATTTGACTTTTTCCACCCTCAATTGTTTATTGGTGGTTACACAAATTATTTTTGCTGCTTACTTTCTCTACTATGTAAAGTATGGGAAGTATTGTATTGACTTAAAAATACGATGTCGAGATTTCACCAGAAATATAACTTTTGAGGCCCCCTCGATCCAAAACAAACATCTTTAGAAAAATCTTTGTGTGTGTGTGTGTGTGTGTGTGTGTGTGTGTGTGTGTGTGTGTGTGTGTGTGTGAGAGAGAGAGAGAGAGAGAGAGAGAGAGAGAGAGAGAAAGAGAGAGAGTCTATGTGTCAGCCTGTGAACAGCCTCAAAAATGAAAAATTGGTTAAAAACCAACGTTGGCATTTAAGGTTAATATCTTTCAAGAATGCAACATGCAGATTTGAAGAAAATTCCTCCACCCTGAACTACTCTTTATATGGAAACATTTTCGAAAATTTTGATTTTCTCAAAAATAGTTCTAACGATTTGATTAAAATGCCATGTGTTTAAGATGTTTTTATAGTACATGAAAAGTATATTATGAACTCTCTTTTTATAGCTCATGTAGTGCTGTTTATTCTTGATGACCTTTGCCTAACTGGCAAACCGTAAGTGATAGGTAAATCGACCAGAAAAAAAAGAGTACATCTCGTTAAAACAGTATTTCTCTAAATGCATTTTTTTTCGAATATATTCCATATTTGTGTGAGTTTTGCAGTACTTAAACTTTTCTCACTTTTTTATCTCTTGGCCGTACAGAGAACGAGATTTCAAACTGTTCATATGGCAACCAGTTTTAAAAAATTTGACTATCGCTCAAAGCCTACTGTATTCCTCTTGCACCTACAAGGAAATTAGCAATAAGGTAATTTATGCTAATGTTTATCCCTACTAACATGGAGAAGATAGAAGAATAAGAGTTTGTAGGAAAAGTTGGTACAAGAGTAGAGAAAGTATGTGAGTGCAATAGATCAGATTTTTTGTTTTATAAGCACGTATTTTGTTTAAAATCCTGTTTAAGTTGGTACAGCTGGACAATATCATCTGACATTTGTTTACTAGTCACTGAAGGTTTTCATGATGGCGTTGTTGGCCTAGGCCGCTAAAGTTATATTTTTCGGTGTGCTAACAGTTCCACAAGTAGTGCATACTGAAGGCCTTTAAGCAATGGGGAATGTCCTATTTCTCCAATGATAACATGATGTAAACACGGTTTTCCTTAGAAGGTTTTGGGACTCGAGGGTTCAACTTGGAATTATTATAGACGCTTAGACTCCGTTTGGCCTGGTAATGGTGTAGGAAAACTTGAAGACGAACTATCAAGCATGATGTATGCCACTAATCAAGCTCGTCATGTATGGTAACCATACATTAGCAATTATCTCTCTAACGGTCCATTTGCAAACCCTTGTTTACCGAGACATGTTTGTGTCTACTGTAGAGCGCATTTCACTGTTTCTACGTGTATCAACATTACCTTGTATACTAATGTATTGTGGAGTTTGTGACAACTTGACAAATATCAGTTTCGAAATAGAAAAACAAATGGCACACTTTCATTATTACGTACATATAATATGTAGAGATAGTATTGTATTCCCCTCAAAAAGCATTTTTAGAAAAGCACTATTTGGGTCTGTATTATGTGTGTATATACAGCGTGTTTAAAAATGAAACAGCATACTTCAATTTTGTATTACGGAAAAACTATCAAAGATAGAATCACATTGCGCATGTCATTAGATAAAGGAAGGTTCAAAGTTTGGTCACAGCGACGCTGTTGTTTGTTTATAATTGTGCCGTGTGGTTTCTTTACCTAAGAAACTTCTGATAAACTAAAATACCTATTTATAGAACATATTAGGGAAGGAAAGGAGAGATTGAATAAAGGTATTTTCTAAATTTCAGGTGCACTATGCATCAAGGTGGCTGGAAGCAATAAGGTCAAAATATTGCACCAGAAACATTTAACGTCGATTTATTTTAAATGTAAGAGACGGCGCCCATTCCAAATATTAGTTGTACCTTGATGTACATTTAGCTTTACATGTATTTGTTCAAAACTGGTCTTCAAACAATACAAATCTTTCATAAAGAATAATAGCACTAATTTCTTTTCCATGGTTCCTAGTAATAAAATATTTCATTCCTGAGTTGGCCATGTTTCTAGTTAAGGCTAGATTTCAATTCTTTACCATAATTAAACACGCTAAAAATGTCGAAATAGTTTCGTTAAAGCAAAGTTTTAACTATAAGCAAAGTTTTAACTATAAGCACCGGAAATGTGCGGAAAGTGAAAAGCAACTTAAGCGGATTGAAAGTAATATCTAGCTAGCTATAAAGCAAGCTCAAATTTGATCAAGCAGTTATCTCACCACGATGCCGCTTGCCTCTCGCCCAGTCGAAATGAATGTCCGAGGTCGCACCGTAGAAAGACTAGAAGGAATGTTTTTTGTAGTAAGGTTCTCTGTCTTGGCAAAACTGCAGGCGTACCTCACAATGACGTCAAGGTAACGTGACGAATGACGTCGTTGACATGCGCAGTTCTATCGTCCACAAGCTTAACTAGTGGCTTGCTAACGGAATGCCTTAACGGGGAAAGCATAAGCACCGAGATATATGTAATTCCTGGCACGAAACGGTACACAATATGGCAATTACAGCACAGGAAAAAGCATGGAAAATTCGTTGTTTCCTCAACTTTATGAAAGTTCAAACGGTTCTATTTTCATGCAAGGTGGTGCGCCGCCTCACGTTCGCCTTGAAGTGCTGAGTTACCTCAATGACACCATTGGAATGGAAGAGGAAATCAACAAGATCCTGTTCATAGGGAGTAAGATCTGGTTATCTTGGAGGCCAAAAACTGATATTTTTATCTGTGGGGGACACATAAAAGACAAAGTGCTTGTTCCACCTATGGCAACTACTTCAGAAGGTATGAGAAATCGAATTGTTGAAGCTTTTCACAGCGCGGATATGGAATGAAATGGTGTACCGTCTCGATGTTTCTCGATGTGGAAGGTATTGCTTCGGCCACACGTTAATCAGGGGTTTTACATGATGAGTGTAATAAATATGTCCAATACAACAATTATTATAATAATATGATAATTATCAATAAAGAACCGTTTCGCCGAAAAAGAATTTGTCATATATTTGGAGCCATCTGGCTTCTTGTCGAACTTATGTAAATGGTTTATTATTGCACTAACTGTCGCACAACAATTGTGTGACCAATGCTGTGATACATTTCTACCTTAATTTGAAAGAATTTAGTCACAATTTAACGTTAAAATGTCATTGCAAACTTTAATTTCTGAGAAAGATATGGCAACGTCACGTTGCCCCCCTCTCTTTCTCTCAATTTCTCTCTCTCTCTCTTTTGCGTGTGTGTGCGTGTATCTATGTGTGTGTTTGTGTGTGTTCGTCTGCATGCCTGTGAATAACAACAATGTCGGTTAAGTAACAAACTTGGTATAAGTTGAGCATCTTCTAATGATGCGACATGAAGATTTTGAAAAAAATATTCTAAATGGCAAATTATCCTTTACATGAAATATGTTTGAAAATTGTTATTTTCTCAAATTTGGATATAATTATTTTAGTAAAACTGCTATATGCTAAAGATATTTTTATTAAAAATAAAATGTAGATCTTCTGCCAACAACGGTGAAGTCCTCGTCATTCTAAATTACTACTGTATAATTGAAGAAGTGTAAGGGAGAGCCGAAATCTTATTGCACAAAAAATGCAGGTCTCTTTAAAGAACCCTTTTTTGGAGGTAACAATTTGGCGTATTCCTTGTTATTGATTTGGATTTTCAAATGCCTGCCCCTTTCTCAAATTGGAAGTGGTTATTCTTTTTACCCTTCGGGTCATTCAAAGAGAACAGAATATCAAGGTCACCTACATTAAAGAGGAATCAAGTTATCAGCACTCGTAGTGAATGTGACGGTACAGTTTTGTTTACTGTACAGACAAAACGTGCACAATTTCTTTCTTTTGGTGACTCACCGACTAAGCTTGGTCATCACATAGCAAGCACGTCTTAAATAATTTTACTATCTCTTAACCCTACTGTGTTCCCCAATTCCCATTTGATTCTCCATGGTCAAAAGCTCGAATTTTATAAATTTGACGCGGCTGATCACCCGAGAAGCAATTATTAGTGTCATATGACATTAGTTGTACAGATAGAACAGCAGAGAGGTGTTGTGGGAGAGTGGGGAGAGTGAAAATAAGGGAAGAAGAAGAGAAGTAGGTGGGCAAAGATAGGTAAATAGATTTGTGGAGGGAGGGAAAAATGCCGCGGAGCACCCAAGGGTGACGAGATCGGAATGACTAGCATCAACGAGATCCCTAACGATTCCAGATGGACCAGATCTTGGTGCCGACTAGCCACACCTTAATCCGCTGCGCCATGGAGTTCTAGACACGCGCCCAGTTGGTAGGCCCCAGCAGACTACTTAAACGACAGGGGGAAATCTTTCCAAAGCACCCCATCTGCTGCAAAACACCAAACACTAGCATCTAGTCCTTCAACCCTGAAACAAGAAAGGTAATATTGGACAGAAAAGGAACAAATGAGGAACCACCTCAACATTTGCCTGTTGACCCTAGTAAGCCACAGAAAACCATGGTCGATGTAACCGAACCGGCGGAAATTGAGCCCAAATGCGAGCGTCACAGATTACCTCGGAGCCATCTGGCTCGCTGGAGGGAGAGACAGAAGGCAACAATTATCGCTATATTTTATTCGGTGGCGGCAGCCGCACATCAAAGGTAGCTCAAGGTCAGTCATTTCACACCAGTACATTTCTAGGCAGCGGGCGACAACGGCGGATAACAACAAACACCATTTACAAACAGTTCGAAAAGCTTCGAGTGCCGAGGTTGTTACCATAACCGTTGCAAAACGTCTATTTCCAGAAAATTCGCTGGTACCCAATTCTCGGCTATATAAGCCAATCGATACGGATATGGAAGTCAGTTTTCTGGTGAGTTTACCATCACTCAATTTCTAGTGAGTCACTAGAATTATCAGAGCGAACTGTGTGCAGTTGAGCGGCGTTTTGTGTCAAGTTTACGATCAAACAGAATAGCTGAGATTGCAAGCTTATGAGTATCAACTGTGTTTCAGTTTTAAGGGAAAAAAGCGACAAA
Source organism: Tenodera sinensis (assembly GCA_030765045.1). NCBI lineage: Eukaryota > Metazoa > Arthropoda > Insecta > Mantodea > Mantidae > Tenodera > Tenodera sinensis. The sequence continues at coordinate 93,003,600 of CM060970.1, forward strand.
AAGTGACTGGACTCATCATCATCATCAGCAGCAGCAGCAGTATCATCACCACCACCTCCACCATCATCATCCGATTCCATCGCAGAATTTTCTGTCCATTTGTTACTTGGTCGTCCAAAAAGCCAGTTTCCAGCTGGGCGATAACGGAGTTCTGTTTTAAGAATCCTATACCTGGGCATGCGAAATATGAGGTCATTATAATTTTTTGATATTGCTGAATGAAATCAAAGACAGATTGAAGCTGAAAGTTCTTTCAATATATCTTCATTACGGATTTGGTCCCATTTGGTGTATCCTACAGTGAATCTCATGAATCGATCTCACTAGTTATTCGACGTTCATCTGTTCTTCTGAGTATGCATGCCTCACTTCCACAACAAAGAATGCATCGTGCCAGAATCTTATAAAGGCGTCCTCTGTTATGCCGCTGTATTAGAAATGGTTTCAGAACTTTATTAAATTCAACAGAACCACAAGTACCATTAACCATGTTTTTTCGCAATTTCTAAATCTTCAAGGAAAGATAATTTGTAGTTAAGATAGCTAAGCACATTCAGTCTTACTAAAAATTTAGTGTTAATATAAATTTCAAATATTTAATTTAAAAATCTGCACATTCTAACATCAATTTTGATTGTAACGAATGTTTTAACGCAGGATTACCATATAAGCGTTTCTAAGATTGTCAGAAGGTGGTTTGTGTGGTGCTATCATCACTTTGATCAATTTAATTTTTACCACCGACATAGATACTTGATTATACGAGCATGTTCCATTTAATCTCGGATCCTTTCACCAGTGATAAAAACTCGACGCTGAAAACCTACACATTTACAGCTTCATAATGTCAAAATGATGACTACCCATCTATCAAACGCAAGTAATTTCAAAGCAAACGAAATCCAAAAAATACGGTGAATAGCACATCGAAATCAGTGCCCTCATGCCTTCTTTTTTGCAGTGAGTTTATTATCCGGGAAGCCATTCATGTATTTGAACGCATGCATCGCGTGAAGGTTTACAGACCAAATATAATCTTCATATGAATGGGGCTTAGATATACACAGATTGAAAGGACATAAATGTTTTTTTTTTTTTTTCTGATCCTATAGGATCCATGAATGAAAAATCTGATGTGCTGTATTCATATGGCTTTCTCCACTTACTCTTCCACACTATTCTTACGCAAGTTTATTTTATTTGCTTCCCTTTTACTTTCTCTACCATGTGAAGGAAATATTTTATTCCACCCAAAAATTTTATTTCGAGATTTCACCGGAAATATATGTTTTAAGGTCCCCTGAATCCAAAAAGAGTAGTTTTGACTCTACTACGTATAATAAAGTAGAGGAAGTATTGTATTCCACCCAAAAATTCAACGTCTAGATTTCACCGGAAATATGCTTTGAGGTCTCCTAAATCCAAATTAAAAAAAAAAAAAAAAAAAAAAGCATTTTTTGAAAAAGTTCCATGTGTGTGCGTCTGTCTTTATCAGTCTATCTGTCACTATTTCAGTCCGTCTGTTAGTCTGTCTGTCAGTCTGTCTGTCAGTCTGTCTGTCAGTCTGTCTGTCAGTCTGTCTGTCAGTCTGTCAGTGTCTGCCAGGCAGAATAACTAAAAAACGAAAAGTCGGTTAAAAACCAAAGTTGGTATTTAAGTTTAATGTCTTTAAAGGCTGCGAAACGAAGATGTTGAAGAAAGTTCCTCCACCTTAAACTATCCCTTACAGGAAAACAGGAAAATGTTTCAAAAGTTTTTATTTTCTTGAAAATGGCTCTAACGATATTGATTAAAATGCTATATGTTTGAGATATTCTTATAACAAATGAAACGTATATCTTGAATTTTATAACTATTTCCCATGAAGTCTTATTCACTCTGGGTGCCTTTTGAATAACTGGTAAACCGTAAGAGATAGGCAAAATATCACTCCACAAAAAATGTTTATCTTGCTAAAATACACAATTTATGTCTCAATAAATGTTTTGCAGAGTGAACCATTTCGGAGATATGCCTTGTTATTTGTGTGAGTTTTGCAGAACACACGACTGTCAAACGGAACATCGTTATTCATTTTTTAGATGTTAAACGTGCAAAGAGAACGGAATCTCAAAGATTTAAAAGATTTGACTATCGCTCAAAGTCTACTGTACTCCCATATTCCCCCTGCCCCTACAAGGAAATAAGCATAGCATAATTTCTGCAAATGTTTACCTCAACTAACACGAGGAAGATATAGGGAATAAGAGCTTCTATGAATGGTTAGTACAAGAGTAGAGCAAAAGTCATGTGAGTGCAACATATCAGTTTTTTTTTCCTCTTAAGTTCAACGTCCTTTAACTTGGTAAATTATATCAAACCACGAATGAATCAAAGTTGATGCTCAAGAGAGCGTGGTTTTCATAGAGCTTAAACTTAGCGGATATTTGTCTGCTCAGGATAAGGAAAACCCCCAGAAAATCCTAACTCATCCTAATCGAGACTCGAACGCGGGACTTCTTGGATGTGAGGCGGATGTCAATGCTCTATATCAGTGCTCTCTATTCAAAAAACTGTTCTTCAAAATGCGGATTCTTATTTTTCACATCAATAAATAAGCTTTTCTAGAAATAACTTAATTACATAGTTCCTATTAGGTGCAATGGAAAATGGGAAATGTAATACGCTTAAAAGATATCTAGGCAAATATTTTAACAGCTGGTCACCGTGTATTAGATCTGAAATTCTATTGTCTTTGCATGAGCAAGAAAAACAAAACAAGAACAAGAAACGAATGACTAACCTTTTGAGAAAACTGTAGGTACTAGAAAATTCAAACGAATGACAAAGAATATCTTGGAAGTGATTAACTCTACTAAGTGTATTTGGCAGAAGTTGTGTGCTTTAATCATATATACATCTTTTGTGTATAAAATTTTGTTTCTACCTTTTCACCAGTGATGACGTCATTCAGAATAATGATACTAATCTAGGAAATTTCGCGTTATCCCATGTTAATATATTTTTATAACAAACAAAATATATAGTGTCTAAAAATTAGATCAACAAACTTTGGGACATGATAGATAACGCTACTTTAAACGTAGCACAAAACTTTCCTTAACAAAAGTGTTTAAAATAATTTTATCTATCAGCTCCCAAAGTCTGTCGGTCTAATTTTGTGACACCCTGTATATGTTAATCAAAATAGCACTCTTTTATTTGACACTGGTGTATAGTTAGGCTTAAAGCACTAACCCCAAATACAGAGCCCAAGTATTTTAATTTATCTTTATTTACTTATGCTTCACTCACAACAAGGAATATTAAGGTTATTTGGTTATGCTTTCTTTTATAACTTAGTCTATGTATTGCTAATTATTATTAGCAGAAAACATCCCTGCATATTAAAATTTGATTTATTACACTATTGCTTACTAGAAATTAATAAAAACTGTCTGAAATAGTACCAATTTTCAAGGACAATCAAAATCAGATAGGTCAAAATATTACTCTTCTTCATAAACATCTCTACCTTCAGCAGATGGAGCTCTGTAATATTCATAAACAAATTGGAGACACATAATTCAGTAACTCTAGTACCTAATTTTGAGCTTTTGGGAATCTATGTTAAAGGTACCAATCTCACCGTAGTTTATTCTGTTTTTAGACCATTTATGTGCTTCAGAAGATGATCACATAGATCGCAAGAAATAAAAGTATTTACTTGCAATCAAGGATTTTGTTTTGTATTTTTTCTTTGCTTCATTTCTCTTCATTCCATTTCCTTGTCATCTTTCAGGTGCACTTTCAGGCGTGTAGTGTTGGCAGTACCGGACAGATGGCGCGGATGATTGCGTATGGTAATTGGTGTTCTCGGCGTTAGGTGGGGTTTGGTCAGCGTTGTCCTCCGTCAGGCTGGTGGGGGGGGGGGGGGGGTCTCTCCGGACCTGTGGTGTGATGCCTGCTTGGCGGGGCCTGGCGCCGGGATGAAGAGATCTCAGCACTTGTTAAGGACTTCCGCGCGTCTCTGTGGCCTGTCTAGCTGCGAACCTGTATGGCACCTTCGGTTCCCTCATTGTATCCCTGCCTCCTGGGTGATGGTAGCCACAATAGATCTGTGTAGGTCGAAGTGAGCGAGGTGTCCCCTCTGTGTCGGTACCCTTTACCCTTTATCTTTACCCTTTTTACACAATGCTTAGTATTTGTCCGAAACAAAAGATGACAGCTCTAATCAGAAACACGTTTGGTTCTGATGTTAGACGGTTTTTGCGCAAATGACTTCAGCTATGGTGACGTTTTACGATGCAAATGGAATTTCTGTTCCAGTGTAGCAAACTATGAATGTACAATGGAACGCTATCAGCTCGACATTCCATGAAATTACAGCGCAGTATTGAATGAAAACGTAGTAACAGGACTGCAAAAGCGTTTCAGTTACTCTCCCCGCGATCGTGTGTTGTTTATCCACTTGACTCGATGGGTGAGAGAGTAAACAGTGGCGTGCAGCGGATATTAAAGGATCTACAGTAAGAAAAAAAAAATCCAGTCTTGTAAGCTTGTGGTTACGTATATGAATGCTACAAAATTCATGAATTTTAGTCCGCAGAATTTCATCAGCAAACCGGCGTCTAATTAGCCAGCTAGTATTTGCAACTTTTGTTTGGCAGAGTGCAGCTCCAGGCGAAGGAGCGAGGGGAACACCGGGATGATGAGAAGGAAATTGCATTTGTGGTTGGCCGCATGAAGGTGTTAACTGGGCTTAGGTGGTCTCTGTTCATACCCTAGAGCTTCGCACAGTTGTACATCCGTGTGTGTGTGTGTGTGTGTGTGTGTGTGTGTGTGTGTGTGTGTGTGTGTGTGTGTGTGTGTGTGTGTGTGCGCTCGCCTGTGCTTCCTCTACCGCTCAATACCTACAACCCATAACAGTTTATTCTATGGTAAAAAGCCGGAAGTTAAATGGTAAACTTTAGCAATTTCTTATACATTTTACTTCGTCCAGTATTTACCTGTGGTAAGTACAGAAAGACCGCCCTCGTGCGCAGTGATAGCGCGCCTGCCTCTGGCATGGTGACTTAGCCCCGTGATGCCAACTGTCCCAGCGTTTACGAAAGAGGGAAGGTTGGTTTTACCTTCTTTTAATATACGCGGAGTTCGTTACTTTTTAACCTCCAGCCGTACATTGTGTTGCGGTGGTGGTTTGGTGATATGTACGTTGAGTTTAATTTACGAAAGCACTTCTGCGAGAAACATCTGATAATTACTGACTTCTTTGGTACTGCTTACGTTTAACAAGTCAATATTGGACAACTAAGCCGAAGTGCATACCTTAGAAGATGCTACAAGTGATTGTTGCTCATAATATTGTGACACAGACTTTTAATATAGTTCAATTTGGAGAAATTGTAAGCAAATATATGTAGATCTATACTCAATATTATACGCACTAATCTTGCAAATGCTTAAGCACTGAAAATGCGAATGATTTCAGTCTTTGGCAGTTTGGCACGGGAAGACGACAGCAGTTGTAAAAAAAATTATTGTTATCATCATCATCATCATTGCTACGATATTGTCGCGCCGAAAGCCACCGACTCTACCAGCAAACGGCTTTGTCTTTTGCTCCCGCGGCCGAAAGCTTGCGTCTTTGTCAACAAAGATAAGGAATATAAGTCTTGAATTTCTTTAAGATAGCGTGTGCCGTATGCTCGTTATAATTACGTAAAACTCACTGAGCTATATTTCCGGCCATTCGTGCCAAGAAGTGTTTCATAATCACTAGGCTTAAAGGTGAACTACCAAACACGAAGGTATGCACGTTTTGCCTGTAGAGCAGACGGACACGACGGGTTCCCCACGCTGTGCCGTCCATTGTACTACGGACGCGAGTAACTTGAATCCTCTTTAATGTAGCTGACCTACTAATCCTAATAATCAAGTATTCTTTGATTCAGTTCACCATCATTTCCTATCCTCTCCGTTTTCACTTTTATCCGACACATTGAGGATGATGATCCATTTTGGATATGCTCTTTAATCCAGAGTGTCTGCTTCTCGCTTATGAAAACCTTAGAAAAACTTATGGCAAACTAGAAAAACCACAGAGATTACTTGTTCGCGATTCCATGCTTTAACGAACACCGGATGATCGAATGTATCAGAAGAGAATATGCAGAGTCTGATGTCTTTCGTGTGCAGTTCTAAAAACTATGTACGGAGGCGAGACGAGAGCTAGAAATTCCAACAATAATAATGTGGAAGATAATAAAACGTGGTACCAGCACCTGCAGGTTACCAGAGGATTATTACAGCAGTTACACCAGACGTGCTGACGTAGCAAGAAATGGATGTATCCAGATAGATATATTTAACACTGTACAAGCATTTGTGTAATTTGGGTTCCATAATTTGTCTCCAATATAAGTTATGTATATCGGAGAAAAATTATTTATTGGGGTGGTGGCCGCTGCCGCTAGAGTATCCGATGCCTCCACCAGATGTAACGGAGCTCCTCCGCCCACCAGGTTGTGAGGACGACACTGGCGCCAAATTTGATGGCCGCGACGTTCAAGGGCGAATGTTACTTGGCGCCTCAAACAGATGTCATGTTAGAATGGACGCAGGGCACCTTCACTAAAGAATAAACTACCATGACGGAAGGGACGTGGAACAGGGGTACCACAGAGATATTATGTCCTAAAGAAGGCTGGAAGCGTGGTGAAGGATATATCCCAGAAGTCGACATGTAATTATAGTTTCGGAAAATTTAGATTACGCGAATAATGTAACTGATTTACACTGGCTAAAAGAGAAAATAACGGTCAGAGTAATACCTCTGTTATTATTTCTTTGCAGATTCCTCTCAAGTTGGAGCTTTTACCACTAGGGATCTCCACTAAAGATCAAAGTGACGCAGATTCATGTTAACTAGTGAACATCGACTCTCGCGCGGTTGAAATTTGGACGTTAAATACACGAAACTTGCTTACGAAAAGTTTAACTAATCATTTGTCAGCATCCGTCAGCAAAGCTGACTGCACGTGTAGGACCAGAGCATGACTTAAGCATGCAACTTGATCAAACAGGAAATGACTCACTTATGCGGAAATCGCATGTCCGGACTTTAATAAATTGTGTCCCGAATATCTGAATTCTATATACTTACCTAAACTTCATCAAAGGTTTACAATATTATCATAGTCACCATATGTTTAAGCCTCATTTGTGAAAACACCCCATTACTTTGTTTTGTGCAAAACAAAATATTTACTCAGTTAAATATAAGATATATTTTTCAAGCTGAAAGTGGTATAAAGAGTTAATACTAATGAGGTTTTATCATTAAACCCTCGAAATGTTTGAAGATTACTTGACTGTTGTTGTAGTGTTTAACGCCTGCTTTTACTACTACGGCACCGCAGGCGGTGGCACTGATGATACATGGAATGAAGATGGAGCACCGGTGGAATGAGATGGCGGGGGAAACCGGAGCACCCGGAGAAGACCCGCCCTGACGCCGCTTCGTCCACCACGAATACCACATGCGGGTCCCTGGGATCGAATCCGGGCCGCCTAGGTAGTAGGCAGGCGCGCTAACCACTCGGCCACGGCGCCGCCGATTACTTGACTCTTGGGAACAGGGCAAGACATTGAAATGAATAATCTAGAAGCGTTGATTATGAAATCCAAACTGCCTCTAAATGGGATCTGCAATATTCAAGCAATTTCATAGATAAACATGCGCCACTCTCTGCAACATTTCAGAGGTTGGCAAAGCGCCAAATCAAAGATTCTTCAGACAAATGAATTACCGAAATGCAACGTTAGTAATTAAATTAGTAGGAAAATAAATCACTTGATTAATTGTCTGTAAATAACCCAGAATTTGCCTTTAAGCGTAGAGAGGAAATGTAGAATACTATTTCCCAACGAAAAGCGTGTCATTAGTGCCGTTGAATGTTGAGAAGCCTGTGATCGTTTGAAGGGTGATTAATAGTTGTTTGTGCAATATGGTGGAAGGCAAAGGTGAATAATTAACACAACTCTGACTTCTGAATTAAAACGGAGCAAGATACGCTTTCACCACAGCGTTAAAACCTGACGGGGCAAAACGGAAGAAAATGTGGTCAAAATGGCAAAATTTCACTCCTTCTTCTTCTTCTTCTTCTTCTTCTTCTTCTTCTTCTTCTTCTTCTTCTGCTTCTCCTCCTCCTCCTCCTCCTCCTCCTCCTTCAATTTACATTCAAGAGCATTAAACTGCTCCTAAACTATCAAACATTTTTGTGCACCTTACACCAAAATGAATAGATAAACCCAAAGCCCCTTCACAAACAACAAAAGATAGAAAAATATTGTTATATATAATTCACCTCTTATTATTAAAACATAATAGACCTTTAGACCTTTTATTGGTCTCTTCCGGTTTCAAATTGGTGCTGCGTTTATCTTTTGCTAGATCTTCAACTTTTCTCTTCCTCGTGGCGAATAGTTTGTATGATGCTTTTAGTATTCTATTTTCAGTCATTCTTATTAAATGTTGTTTCTAGTGTGTTCTAACTTCACTATTGCTGTATTTAGGTCCTCTACTTTTAATTGTTTCCTTATTTCTGTATTCTCTTTGATATCCTGCTATTTATATGAGGAATCTCATTTCTTCAAGTTTATTCTATCTGATTGTTGTGCCGTCATAATCCATGTTTCGGACTCATAAGTTATTCTAAGAGTTATCATCGTCTTGTGCAAATTTCACTATAAAATCTTTTGTGGCTTTATTTTTCAAAGTTCTATTTAGTGTTCCTATTATATAATTAAACATATTTATATATTATTTATATCTATTTCCATTTTATTAATATTTCGCAGTCTAGAAAGTTAAATGTTTTATTAGTTTATTCCTTAATATTATATTTGACCGAACTGGATGAAAACCCTTGAAAGCCATCGTTTTTTATTCTTCAGATGACATTTCCATATTATATCGTTTTGGTATTTCGTTTAATTTATACACCACTCTTTGCACCACGTCTTCTGTTTTTGGTATTAAAATCGGTAGTCCGTGAAAGCTAAAGGTTTTTTCCTTTTACTAAATTTATTAACTAAATTCTTCCCCTTGTTGTTTGCTTCCATGATCTTATCAAGTCGTCAAAATATACATAAAAAGAGTGGTTGACAGTGGACAACCTTGTCTATCTCCTGCAGTTATTTTTATTGGTTCCCTCTGACATATTTTTATTTTCGTTTTGTTTTCATATATTTTCTATTACAGCTATAAAATGTTATGGGATTTCTTTTTGTTTACTATATTCCACAATTTTGGTCTAGACACTTTATCGATAGCTTTCATATAATCTATAAACAGGATATGCGTTTCTAGGTTAAATTCTCTTCGTTTCTCAATTACCTGTTTTAAAGTGATTACATTATCCGACAAAATTTCAGATTTTGTGTAGCCAAAAATAGTAGGTAATTTGAAGGTATATTAAAGGCTTTAAAGCTCTACATTGCCCAAAAGTTGCTGTAATTACTTTAAATTGAAACGTGTTTTCTCTAAAGGGGCGTGGAAGAAGGTGAAATCGCTGCCTGAAGTAGAAGAGCCCATTTTTGTTAATTTCTATGGAATTGTTCCATCAAGACTGGTTTCTGATTCGTCACTGAGCTACTGTGATCGGAAAGTATAACATAGTAACAGCAGTATTGCCGGTAGATGTCATGTAACATAACAAATGATCTGCCTTCTACTGAATGAGTACGGAACACAGAAAGAATTTTGTTGGATTCTTCGAGCGTGTATACTCAAAGGTTGCCTTTCTGTTTGTGTGGTTGTTTATAGTTACAATGTCCTGTGTTAAAAATTATTTTCAGATAATTTCTTACGAGTAGTTAATCTAATTACCAGATAATACCTTGTAAGTAAAGTCTACTGCAAATATTTTAGTGTTGCACCTACCTCTTCAGTGTAAATACGAGTATATTAGCAGTTATCCTACAGGACAATATCAGCAAGAGAACTTGTATAGTTGTACAAACAGCTAGACGTAAAATCGCTGTGTTACTTATAAAGTTCGACACTTCTGCGAGGTTCTCCAAGTCATTATTTTGCTAAAACTGCTACAGTTATTCATTCAAAACAAAATTATATCCACAAATTAGGTTCTACAAGGCTGAAAGTATTACTTTGTATTTCATAAAGCATGTGCTTTAGGATAAACTTAGTACATTTTGAGATAGAAAATAAAACATTGAAATTTCCTATTCTAAATCACGCCTATTATCAGTGGCGGCTTGTGCAAAAATTTACCAATGTTTTAAAATATTATTTTTTGCACCATGTAACTTCATAACTCCTCAACTTACAACATTCATATAGAATGAGACCGACTTCAAGAGGATATTTCCAGAAAATTTAAAATGTACGAAAGCTCTGTTCTGTAAAACGTAAGTACATATATAGTTTTATCATCAAAATCGTTACAGCCGTTTTTCAAATAACCAACATTTTGGAAAACTTTTGCACGTAAACATAGATGGGATGAGGGGATTATCTTTAATTTTTTCGCGTCGCATCCTTTGAAGATACCAAACCTATATTTCAAGTTTGGTATTACTCAGAATTGAGTTATAATGTTCACAGACACACACACACACACACACACACACACACACACACACACACACACACACACACACACACAGAGACATTATATATATACGTATATACACACATAGACACACACACATAAAAGGATCTTTTTTCTAAAACTGCTGACGTTTAGTGATATAAATGCAATTATTTGTACTGGTACTTCAGGATAGTATAATGAACAATGCTACACCAATATTTGCTTCATAACAAAACAGCAACTCTTTCAAGCAGGAAGCAAACTGGCAGCATTCCGCCTGATTTCCTGTCATGATTGCCATGCCTTGCCTCTCTGTCGTATGATTATATCATCGACTCTGCAAACTGCAAGCAACGCCATAATGAACTCCTGAACATCTGAGAACGTGTTGCACACTACAGAGATTTCGGAGTGGGACAGCTGGACTGTTGTACTGGAAAGCAAGAAGACTAATGGCAATTTGTAACAAAAGTATGAAATTAGATTAAATAAATGAATTAATGAGTGAATGAATCAATGCCTGAGTGAATGAATGAATCAGTCAGTAAATGAATCAATAATGAATGAATCAATGAGCAAGTCAATGAATGAATCAAAGAATGCACGAATCAATGAATGAGTGAATCATTGAAGGAACGAACAAGCAAACAAACAAATAAAATATTCTCTTCATTTAGGCACTTATCATTTTGCTTATTAAGAGATGTACGTTTTCGGGTTGGTGGGCCGATATTGTGATAACGAATGGTGTGCCGGTACCGAGTCCCACCGCTTTCTGCAAGGCCAATGAGCACACAAGACCAGTAGGTCGCGCATTGAGGTTTGAAGCAACATGGATAGTGTATACGGCAAGCCTTGTTCATTTGGCAGCGGAGTTACCCTCATACAAAAGGCATAACATCTGTGATTGGTTTGTCCAAAAACTGTCAGAGAAGGAGAAAACCCAACTAAAATACCAAAATGTATAAATATTAACGTGCCAATTATAAAAATATCTACACTTATACCCTTAACAACCTTTGTGTAGTAAAATAATAAAAATGAAGGACAGTGGATGTAGAAACACATGTGAAAGTAACACATCAGATTTTTTAATGATTAACATGCCCTGAAGCAACGGTTGGTCGCTTGATATGGATTCGTGCTAAGTACGTCACATGCCTAGCCCATGTAATTACTAATGGCTCTGTACCCTTTTGAAACACTGCGTCACAAAGCACCATTCCTCTAAACACATACAGCGTAGCTAAAAAGAATATAAAAACATTAGTAGGGCGGGCGCTTCCATTTTGTTTATTTTAAATAGGGGAACGCTGCTAACCGAAACACTATTTTCTTAGGCCATGTTCACTCTTAATTGGTGCTTTGTTTAAAAATATAAGCTGCTTTTTAAGGGCAGTAGCCTACGGCTGTAAGCACGGAATTGAACGAGAGGGTGCTTTGCTAGTGGAAATTAAACTTCATGAAGTTCACATTCCAAGTTCCACTACAGAGAACAATTTGAAGGTCGTAGCTTAAAACTCTACTACACATTTTAAAATAACCTGTTATTTTAATGTGGATAAGTTCTGAATAGTCGTGGTATACTTCCACTTTATAAAATTTGGCCTATTTCATACAGATGCCTTTTTCAACCCACTGTCATTTACTTTTATACAGCTTCTACAAAATATTCCAGCGCAGTTCTTAAACTAACCTCCGTCAGATCGCATGGGAAATATTGTCTGCTCATCAGGAGCTGCCTATAATGTTTATTCACACTACTCACGTATCAGTGTTGCTAACTAGTGTGAGCCAAAAGTCGCCGAATCTTAAATTAAAAGTTCCTAAAGGTCACTAAATCAAAATAAATGCTATGATTACGAGAGAAATTCAGAAAGTAGAGTATGAATCGCCGAAGCTCATCAAATTTCGCACGAATATTGAAACGCGCATGCGTACCAACTCCCACCATGCCTTGCACGTAAAACGAAGCCATTTGTATTGGTAGTATTGCAGTGTGCTGTTCGCAGTGTCGGTTCAAACTTTTAAAACAATCGATGGCCCGCCGACTGTCAAATAAGGTCTGTTATAAGTATTTTGACAGCAATGAACATTTCGGTGGACATTCATCGACAGATAAGTGAAGTATATGACCCCAATGTGAACTTTTATTGTACTTGTTTTAAGGATTTTGTTAATTAATTATTGTTAATCATTGTTTATTTTATATTTATGTTTGTTAATGTTGTACCTTATTGATTATGCTCTATTATTAAGTTTATTGTTTATATATTGAAACTGTTACGATTTGTAAACTGTAAATTGTAATGGAGAATAAATAGCAAATAAAATAGGCACCAGGCTAAATAAACAGGGCCCTCTGGTATGTGGCAGTATAGGCTAGCAGGCGATTTTTACTTTTAAAAAAAATGTAATCAGTGATAGCAAAGTGCCTATGTGAGTGAGAGATTCAAGGCCGGACAGACAATGTCCTTAAGGAACCGCGATCAGGCCGTCCTTCAATTATCACAGGAGATTTTGTCAATACCTTGGATTAAAATATCTGTAAGGATTGACGGTTCACAATTTGCAGTGGTTATCCCCTCAGGCGACACACTTCTATAACGTCGGCATACAAAAGCATGTAGAATATTATTACAAATGTTTAAACAAATATGGCAACTATGTAGAAAAATAAAGGAAGATGTAAGGAATTAAACAATCCAGCCGTTTTGCACCTGCTATAGTGGTTTGGTGTGTATAAAACATTAGACCTTACTTTACAAATTGTGTCGTAGTTGAAAGGTATTTGTATAATATTTAAGAATTTTAAAAGGAACATTCACTTCCGTAATCAGAATAAAAATAGCTCATCTTCCAGTTGTTCCTCAAGCACCACCACAACAAATGAAGGTTGCACAGCGATATTAACAGGGCCGTGTGGATGCATATATTGTACAGCCTGGAAAAGAACGATTGAGCGCATTAGGAGAGCAGAATATTTCTAATGTGCCTACGTCTGTTATAGCAGCGCAACCTGCATTCAAAACCAACTATCAACAAGGACCGTCGTGTAAACAAAATACGTATTTTATGTTGGTATCGGCAATTTAGGGACAGTGGTTGTCTAAGTAAAGGGAAGCCTACCGGTCGACCAAAGCATTCGTTCATAGTCCATAGAAATCAATAACTCGTGGCAATCATGAACTTGGAATACCACAACAAATTATGTAGGTTACGTTGCACAACCTATTGTATACAGTTCCTACAAGATTTGAAGGTGAAGATTACGGCCGAAGCCTGCATTTTTGCACCACAACGCAAGAAGCAATGAAAGATGAAGATTTCGCTGCCAAGTTGATATTCACTGAAGAACGCATGTTCCATTTATCCTCATAAAGCGACGAGTTGGTGTACTCAAAATCGTCATACATTTGTAACAGTTAAAACAGATTCGTCAAAGCTAAATGTTTTTTGTCTGACGTTACACAGAAAGGTATATGGACCATTTGCGCGCGCGCGCGCGTGTGTGTGTGAAAACACTGTTACGGGTACATCTTACCTAGATATGTTGAATTTGTAGTTGTTTCCACAACTGAATAATGATTCTGACAATTTTGTATTCCAACAAGACGGGGCACCTCCTCATTGGAAGCTTGATGTTCGTCAGTGCTTGAACCATGAACTTCCGGATCGTTGAATTGGGCGTGGTTGTTTGGCCTCTGGGGTCACCCTAAGGACCACGAATATATACCTCAACTCCAAGAACACTTGAAGGAACGCATCACACTGCAGTAATGACTACTGACGAGATGATGCTGCAGAATGATTGCTACCAGCTGGTTCTATATAATGCCCCTTGGGTGACACGATACAAGTCCACGTGATAATCATTTATAGAGTGTAGGAGTAAACTTGGTCAGTTTACAGTCACTTTGATGTATCAACTATTGTTTTAAAGGAACATAGAGGTGATATTTTAGCCTCTTTGGTCAATAAAATAGGTTTTTGGATTTCTATTGCAAAAAATAAAAAAATGGAACATACCTTAAAGAATTTGTCTGCAAAGTTTTAATCCCCTAGGCAGAGAAATATTGTGGATGTCATTCGTAAACGCCTTTGCCTCTGGCTTTTAAATGGCCATGCCCACTCCTATTTCTTGGAGGCTTGTTACAAATTGTTTTTAAACAAGGCGCTAAATGTTCTGCTGCCTATGCCTTCGTCATAGCCTAGCTGAACGATTCCTCCAATAGATCCCCTAAATGGCAGTTTCTTCGTTTGTCATTTGTTGGTTTCCGAAGTTACTTAGCATGCTTCTATCTGGCTTCGCAAATTTCTGTGTTTACAAGCTGATCGTGTGCATTTGATATTACTTTTGAAATAATTTAGTATGTTTACGAGGTCATTTGAGTGTCATAATTGATAAATAGATCGTGTGTGGTATTAGTATTGTCACCGCGCCCGCCTCATCTAATTGCCGACAACAGCAGTGTCACCCATCGCATTATTGTCGGCACTACCGCAAAGGAGCCGAAGGAAAGAGACAGAGCATGGCCACATTGTCGGGGCGCTTGCCGAAAGAGAGAAAAGGATAGACACTTCGAGAATCTTCTCTGCTTTGTATCTCGCCGCAATAACTGAACGTTCCTGAAGCTTCCAGAATAGTGCCTGGGAGATATAAAGAGCGGTAAAGTGCGACAGAAGAGTCAGTCAGACGTATGTGAAGCGTTGAGTAGTCGTGCCGACGGAGACGGACAGACGATGTGAAGAGTTGTGCCGACGGAGAAGAGTTAGTTCTTTGTGTTACGAATTCGGAGCCGTGCTGTTGGAGAATCGGAAAAGACTTTCTTGCTGTTGCAACGAGTGTACAAAGCTACTGTTTACGGAAATAAAAGTGTTTCTTTATCTCGACTACATCTGTCTACTTTACTTTACACCCCCACCAAAAGTTACACTGGTGTCAGGAGTGGGATCCGTCGAATTGCTTCTAGTTTCGTTACATCGTCGTTAGAAGTTGCAACGTTAGAACCAAGATGGAGGGAGATTCGGAAACCAGGATGATGGCAATGATGAAAGAATTATTCGCCGAAATGAAGACAGAAATGTCCAAGATAAAGACGGCAAACGACAACCTCGCTGCCGAGCTGAAAGAGATGAGGATGGCAAACGACAACCTCGCTGCCAAAATGGAAACGTCAAACGACAACCTCGCTGCCAAAATGGAAACGAGAAACGACAACCTCGTTGCCGAGCTGAAAGAGATGAAGACGGGAAACGACAACCTCGCTGCCAAAATGGAAACGTCAAACAACAACCTCGCTGCCGAGCTGAAAGAGATGAAGACGGAGCTATCGGCGAAAATTGATGGCGAACTGATTGGCGTGACGGAAGACGTGGAAGAACTCGGCGAAAAGGTGGTAGACCTCTGCCAGCACGTGGACGTCGTGGAGGACGACGGGGAACGTCTTGGCGCCCTGGTAGTAAGAGTTGACGAGAGCGTCAAAGTACTGGATGCCAGGGGCAGACGGAATAGCGCGGAGCCGGGGAGGGAGCACCTAGTGGCCGAGGCGACAGTTGCGCCCGTTTCAGATGATGTGAGGGAAGACGTGAAACAACTCGGCGAACTGATTGGCGTGACGGAAGACGTGGAACAACTCGGCGAACTGATTGGCGTGACGGAAGACGTGGAACAACTCGGCGAACTGATTGGCGTGACGGAAGACGTGGAACAACTCGGCGAACTGATTGGCATGACGGAAGACGTGGAACAACTCGGCGAACTGATTGGCGTGACGGAAGGCGTGGAAGAACTCGGCGAAGAGGTGGAAGACCTCTGCCAGCATGTGAACGTCGTGGAGGACGACGGGGAACGTCTTGGCGCCCTGTTAGTAAGAGTTGACGAGAGCGTCAAAGTACTGGATGCCAGGGGCAGACGGAATAGCACAGACCCGGGGAGGGAGCACCTAGTGGCCGAGGCGACAGTTGCGCCCGTTTCAGATAACGAAAGTGTACGTCTCGGGGAAGACAAAGGGGCAGTTCAGGGACGTCATCGAGGATCCTCTGGAGGAGTGTGTCGGGTACGTAACCAACCAGGATATGACGTGGAGGACGATCAGCAGGGAAGCGCACAAGCAAACGAGCAACACGCGAGAACCGACTTGGCGTGTGACATGGGGGGACCGTCAGAGCCATCCAATCACCTGACACATAGTGCCGTGAACGGAAGAATGGTGGACATCATCGTGGACGGCAGGATACAGGAGAGGCCGTGCCGAGCACGAGTGAACACGAGTGCAGCGGTGGACGCGACTCGCGCGGATGTGGTGGGGTTTGTTGCCGGACCCATCGGAAGCAAGGTGGCTGCGAAGGTGCGTCAGAGAGGTCGGCGGACATGGTACCTAGTGAGCCGTTTCCAAGTGCGCAGGATGGCCCGTCAACACACCAGGAAGAAGGGCAACTGGACGAGGGACCGTCAAGACCGGCGGTACTGTTGCAGAATTTCGAAGCAGGATGGCATACATCGTCCTACCCAGACCAAGGGACACTATCCAACAGCGATACTTAGGATCGTGCCTCCTGGAGAAGAGGTTCGATTGGTTAGTCCACTGGGGCGCAAGGGAGATGCCGCAGTGATAGTGCTGGTCGGGACGACCAACTCTGAGGAGGGAGCAGTGTCACCGCGCCCGCCTCATCTAATTGCCGACAACAGCAGTGTCACCCATCGCATTATTGTCGGCACTACCGCAAAGGAGCCGAAGGAAAGAGACAGAGCATGGCCGCATTGTTGGGGCGCTTGCCGAAAGAGAGAAAAGGATAGACACTTCGAGAATCTTCTCTGCTTTGTATCTCGCCGCAATAACTGAACGTTCCTGAAGCTTCCAGAATAGTGCCTGGGAGATATAAAGAGCGGTAAAGTGCGACAGAAGAGTCAGTCAGACGTATGTGAAGCGTTGAGTAGTCGTGCCGACGGAGACGGACAGACGATGTGAAGAGTTGTGCCGACGGAGAAGAGTTAGTTCTTTGTGTTACGAATTCGGAGCCGTGCTGTTGGAGAATCGGAAAAGACTTTCTTGCTGTTGCAACGAGTGTACAAAGCTACTGTTTACGAAATAAAAGTGTTTCTTTATCTCGACTACATCTGTCTACTTTACTTTACACCCCCACCAAAAGTTACAGTATTTTTTATTGTGGCAAAAATAAAGGTTAAATTGTGCAACGGATATTTTGCTCTTATCTCCATGAACAGATGACGTATTTGTAAACACTGGTATATTAGGTATATTTTAAAACCATACAGTGAGTTACTCTGTTTTGGAATGTGGAAAAGAAAGAACAGTACGTTAACCTTATTTAAATCGATGAAAATAATAAGATGTGGAAAAAAGATACCTACGTATAGGTTAATGAGGAAGTATGTGATTGAACTTCAAACTCATTTTCCTCCCAAACAATATTTTTTCTTATTTTCTCATATTCAAAATCTATCTTCTCCCACAAAAATAAAAAATGTGATTAGATATTGTAAAGAAATTTGGTACATTCATTTCTTTGACTGTTGGAAATACGTGCGCAAAAAATTAAGCCTCTAACGTCCATAGTTTAAAAAAATCATCTTCTAACTTCGGCGTACACGTAAGTTGTAATTCTTTGGAAAATAGGATTTTCGTTGGCGCCCTTTGTAGCAGGGACAATCATCTAAAAGCTAAGTTCAGCGTGTGGCTAATAGGAATCGAAACCGCGTCCTCCCAAATAGCTACAGCTCCTCATAGTAATATTAATTAAACACCAAACAATTAAAAATGGATTTTCTGCAACAGTTCTGCCTTCCGCAGTAAGAGCTATAAACCATTCTCATGCATAGTAGGTTTATCAAGCGAAAATTGTTCTATATGATTAATAATGCCTCCATTTTTGTCGTTGAAAACAAAGAAACACACTCATCGAATGGCTGGATGGTGGCCAACCATCTGTCTATGCAAACAAAAGCCGCTTGAGCATAAATTAATGTTGTGAGGAGCGTGGTGAGAATTTAATATGCAGTAGATTGGCGCTATGCATTAACACCCATCTTTATAGATCCATTAAAGTCTTGTCTTAGTAGCATTAGCTGCCTCAATTGGATATCCGCAATCAGACCAAGTTACATTATTCAGATCTTGACGAGCAAAGCGTGAGATTTCATACTGTGTATTTTTCGGCCCTTTACTTAATTGTAGCACAGATATTTTTTTACTTAATAGATATAAAACTAAATTTTTACTTTCTCCACTACGTGTAGTAAGTACTAAAAGTATTGTATTTCCAGTGAAACCTGGATATCAAACTTTTTGAGCGAATTCAAGTTTTGGAAGGCCATGAATCTATGTGTGTGTGCGTGAATTTGTATCTGTGTTCGCCTGTGGACCAAATAATTGAGAAATAAAAAGTTGATTAGGGAGATCACAGGAGGCCGTGACAGCAAAGAAATCAACTTTTAAACGTTCTCCGATACACATCAATAATCTGAATCCAAAAGACGCTCACCGTACATAACGGATAAGTAGAACGAGTCTACTAAATATGCTTTCTCGTATGTTAACAATTAAACGAGTATAACAAGCGGGTTAGTAAGACATTATTAAAAATCCTCACACAGCAAACTAGTGTACACCATCAGAAGCAATGGCAGCTGCTGAGTACAGCAGTCTACCGTCTCACAACGTCGACACAACCACCATGAACAACAGTGCTACAAGAAACTCCAGCTATGCTACAGTTACTCAGACTTCTCCTAAGAAAGAAGAAGCTATCATCATTGACTCCCATGACGGACTTACCATCAGAGACTACGCTCTCGCAGTAAGTAAATTAACTGAACCAAGTAACATAAAGTTTATCTCACGGATCTCGAACTCCAGAATATGCATATACCTAACGTCATCTAAAGTAGCAGAATCACTGGTTACCAAACATCCTAAAATAAATATAAACAATGTTACTCTTCAGGTCCGTCCTCTAATTACTCCAAACAAAAGAATCGTTCTTTCAAATGTGTGTCCAGTTATACCAAACTCACTCATAGAAACTCAGCTAAATGCATATGGAATTAAACTAATGTCAAACATTACCTACTTAAGAGCTGGCATTTCAGAGCCAGGACTTTCCCATATCCTTAGTTTCAGACGTCAGTTTTATATTCCACCCAATGATGTGGAGAAATTACCTCCAAGCATACAGATCCTATATGAAGGCACTAAATATTGGATATACCTAACAGCGGATACCCCTACCTGCTTCATCTGCAAGCAGGAAGGCCACTTTGCAAAACATTGCCGTGAAGCTGACGGTATACAAGAAACTACTCCTCAGGTCTTTAACAAAGACATGTTTCCTGAATTGCCTATCGCTACCAAAAACCTCCAGGACCGTCCCCCTTCCCCTCCTAAAGGAAAAGATACTGAACAGCAGCAATCACCTAACCTCACTTCTACCCCTGAGCCCATCCTGCCATTTCAAGACGAATGCAACAATTCCCCAGAACCTATGCTAATGGAAACACAAACAAGACCTAAACGACCAATATCAAACAGCACAACTGATTCAGAGGATAATGCTTATGGAAAAGAAGCGCGGCACCTCCTCGCTTCACAGCAGGCTAAGAAGATTAAGAAAGCAAACCTTATTTCGTCAATAGCTGAATCTCTCAGACCAATTAAACATATTATCGACGCCGACACCCACAATTATGCACTAAACTTCAGCCAGTTCCAAAGCTTTATGGAAAACAGTGTTGGAGTAACAAACATTGTTCCCATAGCTTTGGAATACACTTCAGATCTAGAATCTCTAGTGAACACAATGCAAAAAGTCTATCCCTATTATACAGAGCGTAGTATAAAGACCAGAAGTAGTAAAATTCAAAAAAAGCTGCTGGAATACATTAATCAGGTCAACAATGCCTCTGAGCGAACAAAACCGATGTGTCCCGAAAACTAATCGCCATAGATATAACACCTTATCCCATAAACAAAATTAACATATGAATAACTTACTTCAATGGAATATTAATGGTTTCCATGGCAATTTCGAGTTTCTTAAACTCTTGATCAATAAACATAACCCTGCAATTATGTGCATTCAAGAAACTAACTTCAAAGGAAACTATGTTGCATCATTACGAGGTTATACTCAATATCACAAAAACCGCAAGGACTGCCTCCATGCTAGTGGCGGCGTAGTAACCTACGTTAAAGACAGCATCAAACATCAGGCAATACCGCTTACAACTGAACTTGAAGCAATTGCCACTAGAGTAAACCTTCCTACACCTATTTCCATTTGCAACATATATCTACCAAATAAAAGCCCACTTGATTTACATGCACTGCAGGAGTTAACACAACAACTTCCTAAACCATTTATTATACTGGGCGATTTTAATAGCCATAGTACTATATGGGGTTGCAAGCATACCAACGCAAGAGGTAAAATAGTGGAGCAGCTCTTGCACAACGAAAATCTCAATATGCTTAACGATACCTCACAAACTCACTTCAGTACAGCCAACGGTACTTCCAGTGCAATCGACTTAACATTAATCACTCCTGATATCCAAGATAAATTTGAATGGACAGTCGCCAAGCAATTACATGGCAGTGACCATTTCCCAATTTTATTAACTAATGCAAATAACATTCCTTTAAGTTTTAACTGTCAGCCACGATGGAATTTAAAATGCGCAAACTGGAACAAGTTCAGAGCACACGTCTCTGACAATTTATCCTATCTAACATCCCCCATGAATTTCAGTCAGTCAGATACTGACAAACTAGTAAACTCGTTTGCAGAAGTGATTTTCAATTCCGCCGAGGTCACTATTCCTAGGATATACCCTGTTTCTAGGAAGACTGTATGTTGGTGGAACGAAGAATGTAAAACAGCGATAGCATTAAAAAATAAAGCCTATTATAAATACAAAAGGCAACCTACCCCCACACACAAAATCGAGTTTCAAAAAGCCAGAGCTAAAGCACGTCAAGTAGTAAAGCACAGCAAGAAAGAGTCCTGGCTAACATTCGTGTCCACTGTAAACAGAAAAACCCCGTCACGAGTGGTATGGCAAAAAATTCGCAAAATACGGGGATCTTACGATGGAACACATAATATAGTTTTCCACAATTATACAACAAACACTACAAGTACTGACCCCCAAACCATAGCAAACATACTGGCGCATACTTTTGCAGAGGCCTCAAGAGAAGAAGCTTGCGAAAGCAAGGTGACCCACTGCTACCAACCTGACGAAAATAACCAAGAAAACTACAATGATAACATTACTTTCACAGAATTCATGGAGGCACTTGAAAAGAGTAAATGCTCCAGCCCTGGGCCGGATAACATTCCTTACATAATGTTAAAATCCTTACCGCAAGATGGACTGGTTTACTTTCACGAAATCCTTAATTATATATGGAACTCAAGAACTTTTCCTAAACAGTGGCGCACAGCAACTATAGTACCCATCCCCAAACCAAACAAAGATCTTACTTCACCTGAAAGTTTCAGACCTATAGCCCTCACCTGCTCTATGTGTAAAATACTTGAAAAAATTATAAATAACCGATTGCGTTGGAAACTAGAGAAAATGCAGTTCTTCACCGAACTTCAAAATGGTTTCCGCCAGTTTCGATCCACCACTGACCATCTTTTAATACTTGATTCTGAAATAAAAGCTGCATTTACACAGAAACAACATCTCATGGCAATAAGCCTAGATATAGAAAAAGCGTATGATAAAATTTCACGAGCTTACATACTCAAAACAATACGTAACATCGGTATCCGTGGTAATTTGTATCACTTTATTGACAACTTCCTTCAGGAATGGAAAATTAAAGTTCGCTACAAAGGAACCATGTCAAAAGAAGAATCCATTAATAGAGGTGTTCCACAGGGATCAGTAATCAGTGTCACACTATTTCTCATAGCTATCAACAGTATAGTAAGCAGTATTACACCACCTGTAAAAGGTATACTATTTGCAGATGACCTAACTATCTTTTGTAAGGGGAAAAACCCCTCTACTACTGCAACACTTCTTCAAGAAACACTGGAAAATCTGCACACTTGGACTAATCATGCTGGTCTTAATTTGTCATATCATAAATCCAAATGCATATGCTTCTCCAAGTCACCATGTAAAGTCCCAAACCCCACAATCTGCGTGGATAACAAGCTAATCGACTCAGTGAAGGCTATCAAAATTTTAGGTTTAACGTTTGATGCAACTCTAAGCTGGAAACATCACATTGATGATATGAGAAATGAATGCCTCAGAAGATTAAATGTACTAAAAACCCTAAGCTGCAAAAACTGGGGTTTTGATCTCAGTACCCTAATACGAACGTATCAAGCTCTCATTAGAAGTAAACTCGACTATGGAGCCCAGATCTACAATACAGCTAAATCTTCAGTTTTAAAGAAACTAGATACAATTCAAACAGCAGCTCTAAGAATATGCTTGGGAGCTTACAGAACCAGCCCTGTTTCTGCCTTAACAATGGAAACCGACGAACCACCATTGAACGTCCGCAGAACAGATGTGAGCCTAAAATTCGCCCTTAAAACTTTAGCAAGACCCGAATCAATGATCTACCAGTACGTCCTCCCAGAAACGTCCAACCAACGTTTACAGGCTAATTCACAAAAAGAAATGTCATTTAAATCTAAAATAAGCAAATGCATTGAAGAATATAACATAGAAGTTCCTGCCATAATGTCCAGAAAGTTTCATTGTCTACCACCTTGGAGAATACCAACTGCTCAACTAAATTTGAATATTACAGCTTACCATAAATCCCATACAGATGCATCTTGCTATAAACAGCTGTTTCAAGAAATAACAAATGCCTACCCTAACCATACATTTATCTACACTGATGGTTCCAAAACGGACAGCGACAATGGATGTGCCATAATTACCCCAGATAAGAAACTTCAGCTGAAACTCCCTAAATATTATTCCATATTCTCCTGCGAACTTTGTGCACTTAAGCAAGCTTTAACATACATCATCCAATCTAGTGAGAGTAAATTTCTTATAATTTCTGATTCATTAAGCTCTCTCCAAAGTCTCAGAGATCGTTCAACTGACCTCCAACTGCTTCAAGATATCCACAGTCTTTATTTCATTGCTCTAAATAAAAAGAAAATAGTTACTTTCATTTGGGTCCCTTCACACTGCGGCATTAAGGGCAATGAAGAAGCGGACAAAGCTGCTAAAGAAGCAAGTCGGTTAACAGACACACATGAACAGCAAGCAGTACCTTATCGTGATATTACAAAGTACTTCTCCAAACTAATAAAAACAAGATGGAAACAGGCCTGGAATCAATCGCCTCCAGAAAAACTACACATGGTAAGGAAAGGAGACACCAATTCTTCCCCTGTCTATTCTCTTAGCAGGAAAGAGCAGGTGATTATCTCACGTCTCCGCATTGGTCATACAAGGTTAACCCACTCATACCTCCTCAGCAAAGGCCAGCCACCACAATGTGAAGTCTGCAACACCCGCCTCACAGTAAAACATCTCCTCACAGAATGTAAGCAATACGCTACACAACGACAGCTTCATCACATCACTGGAGACTTATCCACCACTCTGAACACGCCATCCAACTGCAGAAGGGTGTTATCATTTCTCAAAGGTACGGGCTTGCATGCGAAAATATAATATGAAACATACTTGTTGTACTGATTTGATTGTATTCTCATGTTTTTGGTAAAATAATTGTACTAAATTTATTGTATACCGCTGTATTCCATAGAATAGTCGCGATATGACTTAATTGTTAAAGCGACTCTAAATAAATTAAAAAAAAAAAAAAAAAAAAAAAAAAGTTGATTAAGTACCAAACTTGGTATTTAAGTTCAGATCTTCTAAGAAAGCTACACAAAGATTTTCAGGAAAATCTCCCCATCCCAGATAACGATTTTCATCACAATATCATATATTGAACATATTTCATAACAAATGAA
Organism: Tenodera sinensis; assembly: GCA_030765045.1. Lineage (NCBI taxonomy): Eukaryota > Metazoa > Arthropoda > Insecta > Mantodea > Mantidae > Tenodera > Tenodera sinensis. The sequence goes on from CM060970.1 coordinate 93,028,196, forward strand.
AGTATATCTTAAATTTTCTGTTTTATCTGCAGGAAAATACCCTGTATAGGTCCCATACAGCGAAGCAATTTCATCTAGTTTTGATATGCTTAATCTATATGCAACATAACCTGCAAGTTGCACATTTTGAAAAGTTGTTCTTGTGTTACTGTTAGTTTCTTGTATGTGATATAGTGGCTCAATAAAATTTTCAACAGGCGTAAACATCTCATAATCCTCATATTCCTGCTGGTCTCTTATCTAAATTCGTTTCTTCTTCCCCATCTATCTCTTTTTCTGCCTATCGTCACTTTCAATTTCGGTGATCATCATTGCACGCAATGTAATGCTAAACTCGGAACAATTGCATCCAAGAAGCTAAGATTTTATTCTCTGGTTCAGGATAGTTGATAAGCGATGATCATGATCCTGATCTGAGAAAAACAACTCTTAATTAGTCTTGATTACATTTTGATTCTAAAAGCTATACTGCTCTGAACGTAAGTGACTCATATCAAAGCCTTCATTTAAATATTTCAGTGTTCGAAAATGATTCCGCGAGCTATACTATCAGTAGTAGTCATAAACACAGTCAGTTCAATCAGAGCAAGCGGCTAGCGACTTCCACACCAGCTGACGTCATTAGCACGTAAGGCTGCGCATCTATCTTATGATATCTACCGAATTATTCAACATATTACCTGGCAAAGCGTTGAAGCGCATTGACCTTGGTGATCGAGCGCTACGATCGCTTCTTATCTTGTTTATTAAAAGAGTGAAATACCAGTAATTTGGAGTATAGATAGTCAGTGATAAAGCACAAATAGATGATCTCTCGCGCCTGCCGATATATGAGATGTTCCTATCCTGGAGATATGATTGCATCTCAACGGAGTGTACGGACACCGTCTAGCCTTGTTTATGCGATAACGTCGCGTAAACAACTGGACAGTTTTGCATTCTTTCAGATACGCTTCATGACTTTGCCAGGTAATACCGCGGCTACAGCCATGAAGTATATAGGTTACTTACTTCTTACTCTTTGTATGGCACCGCAAAAAACAAAGGAATGGTGACTTAGCACTTCAGAGCATGTCATTAATTCCACACACACAAAAAGAAATTACATACATTCCGTAATCTATAGTCTGTAAGCTTGTCTGTACTCTGAAGATGTGGACCTGAGTGTAAACACTTAGAATATTTTGTATACATTATATAAAATGCAATGTATCTTACAGTTTATACCATTTTGTTATTTAATAATATTAACTACCGAATTTCTTTACAGGTACGTACACCGCCTCTAAAATTTGAAAGCTTCTACCTGGTAAGTTACGCTCTATATTATATCTATATAATATTTATTATACAGGTGTAACAAAAATGTATGGCACAAATTGCAGGACACATTTCTCACATGTAGACGAATAAATTGTGTTATAAGAACATGGGTCTGGAGACGCTTTGTTTCCATGTTACAACTCACTTTGTCCAACTAATTAATCATGGGAAACACAAGAATAGAACGTACCAGTGTACCAAATGTAACTCTTTCTCACAGAAGGGGTTCAATATGTTCTCCATGTATCACCGTCTAAGTGAATCCCTGTTACGCTGATGTATCCCTGGAGTATTGCGTATGATTTTGCAGCCTTCCATAATACGAGCGGCGAGACTCTCAACATCTCTCAACATCTGAGGTGCGATACACAAGAGCTTTTAGTTCCGGAGAACGTTGAGGCCAGACAATTGGTCCACCTCTACCTATCCGTCTATCATAGAACCTGTTATTTAGAAGCCGACGGAGATTAACACTAAAATGAGGAGTTGCTCACTAAAACAGTTGATGTTACTTGTAAACAAACAATGACGTACATAAGTCGCGTGACAACAGGGATATCTAAAACAAAACACACCTACGATAACAAAGTAATCAAACGTAATAAAGAGTGAATGTTCCCACGATTCTAACGTACTGTTTGTGTGTATTTGCCATGATTAATGAGAAACAAAGCGTTTCCAGACCCATGTTCATATAACATAAGTTCGTCGTCTACGTGTGAGGAATCTGTCTTGCAATTTGTGCCGTACATTATTGTTACATCCTACGTCTTTAAGTGAAATGTTTATCTACCCAAAGTTTTCGTGCCACTGGGAGGAGGTAGATAACGTAAAATAATGCATATTTTAAAGACATCGTTGTTTTCATGATAAACATGAAATCTTTCCTCCCCATAAAAGGAATCCGGTTAATGTACTCAAAGGTTGTAAAATAAGATATTTTCGTTTATACTATGGTTGTCTATTTGATGCATGAAGGTTACCTAATGATTATGTATTGAAAATTTAAGTAAATTACCAATGAAATATCCTTTTACTAGACTATTTTTACACTATTTGATTTTTACTCTATTCTTTACGAATATGTAGCAATTTGAAGGTTCAGGAAAAGACAAATAATCGCAATGGGGTTTATTTTAAACAAGAAGCACTTTGTGACACTTACTGGAGAGTCATGTTTTCGTGTGGTTTCCATGGTAACCCCTCCCCCGCCACTGTTGCTAAAGCCTGTAAGATGCTAGCACCCTTCTTTCCCTTCACCTACAAACTGAACTTTGAGACGTACCAGCACAAATGATTTACCTGATTTTTGTGTCACGTATTCTGACAAGTATGAAAATCACAATTTTGAAACGCATACCGATGAGAGGAGAAACTGAGAAATTTTGAAGAACCTTGATTGTTTAAAACTAAAGAGCCTTGTCCATGAAATCAGGGTTTTCTCATTCCGTGTGTAGTCCTGACATCATACATTATCGTATTGCAGCAGCTCTCAACAACATGGCTTCATTTTCACGTTTACATAGAGCCCTCCATGGTATACCAAACTCTCCACTTGCCCGGACAGTCAATTTCTTCTGACTTCCGCATTATTTTCTCTAATAAGATCAACAGTTTCAGCGGAAGCGTTCTTTGGTGTTGTAACTGCATCTCACAACGAAAAATATCTCGTATTTCACTAATACACTAGTGTAACAAAATCGGCAAAATTTGAAATCCTATTACTTTCCTCTAAGTCTTACTACAAATGCACAATTTACTTCTCGTTGCTAACACAGTTTATAATTTCCTCTACTATTACAATTCAAAATTGTTCTTCTTATGCTTTTGCTCAGTCTTTCAATGTCTTTCTCCAGGTTCACTGTCTCTTATATCTTTACCATTAGATACAATCACTCGACGACACATATGTACTCGCTGGCAGGCTGGCCGATTCACTCTCGTAACTAAAACTTTACACGACGACTTGACTCTAACACTCACATAAAAACTGACACAAAACTGACTGAACTGCTCACTGTCTGACCTATTTATACTAGGACCGGTGTAACGTAACCTCCGAGTTTTTTCCATGCGCACGTGTGCAATTACTCAAAAAAAAAAGAGAGAGAGAGAGAGAGAGAGAGAGAGAGAGAGAGAGAGAGAGAGAGAAGTAGCCAGAAGTTTCTGATGTCACTGTTCGATCACATACAAAACAGTTGCTAGTTGTCCTGTAGCCTCGGACCTTATTTATTTTTTGCCGTCATTGTTACGGTCACGCACACACATAGCCGCTCGCCGTATTCAAGGTCACGCGGCTTCCCTTCTTTCGGATGTTGTTCAACGATCCAATGTCACAACAGAATTGGATGCGATAGAGTATCCTCGTTTGCAGGATAGTGAATCCCGTAGTTGCCAAGTGCATACTTAGCTTTCGTTTAGAAGTACCTCCTTACAACTTTCAAGCATAGCCGCTCCTAAATCTTTTTCCGACGCACGTGAGACTCGTCATGGGGACGGAAGTGGTAAAGGTTATCGAGTAGGCAGTCCAGGCTAGAGCCGTTTTAAGTGGTTTACCTGTCTAATGAATTTGATGGCTGCAATGCTAAAGCTTTCCTGTTCTGACAAAAGAAACTATCACGAGGACTGGCTTGTTTGGAACTTTGTTATTAAACAGTGAACATTATTAATTGGGTTCTAGAATAATGAAGATAAGAATGTGACATAAATGTGTCTGCAAAAATATTTTTCGGGAGATTGGGCACAATAAGCACTACATATTATTATAAACGGTGTCTTACACAATATTAGACATCGTTCACACACACACACACACACACACACACACACACACACACACACACACACACACACACACACTCACTCACTCACAAAATCTTTTCTAGCAAGCTTCTGGGCGTTTCCTAATATCGCATGCTTATGATGATGAGGATGATGATGATGATGATAATAATAATAATAATAATAATAATAATAATAATAATAATAATAATAATAATAATAATAATAATAATAATAACAATAACAACAATAACAACAAGAAGAATAATTTGTCAATGGAGAAACTTTACATCCAAAATAAATAAACCTCTTTTGCTATCCTCTTATTATTATTATTATTATTATTATTATTATTATTATTATTATTATAATTATTAATATAATTATTATTATAATTATTATAATTATTATTATTATTATTATTATTATTATTATTATTATTATTATTATTATTATTATTATTATTATTATTATTATTATTATTATTATTATTGCTATTAGTATTATTACTGTTATTGAGTGTGCATTTCAAACTACAAGTTGTATACTTGAGCATCGCAATTTGTAATCCTTCTATTTAGTGCAAAACAAATTATAGTGCACTCGTACTACGTTTTATTTATCTTTGACCAATCAATCTAGTAAGATAATGCTAATAAAAGTCGTGTATATTTAAGCTAAAGGAATCTAAACAAGGGGATGAAGGAAAAATGTAATTAAAAATGAATACAAGCATATAAGCACTAGCGAGGACCTAGAGGCTCCGCGTGACTAACGGTGTTCTACCAGGGCGTGCGCCTAACGGAGGGTTACGTGAGGGATTATCACCAGGTTAACTCGACATATGTACAGTAATATACATACGATAATATAGTCAACTGTACTCGGGCAGACAGTTCACACTGCGTATTCTATCAAGTAACATTAGCCTAAGCTCGCTCAATACAGGACAGAGAAGGTTATATATACAGGCTCGCTAAATGCTTTCTGAATCCTGACCATTGTTCAAGAACAAATGCGCGGACTATACATTAAATATACGCGATTATCTGTGAGTTCTCAATAAGCATTGTAACAAATTAGAATACCACACTTTGTTTTCTAAATGTCATTAACGGATCACAAGTCATACTGAAGTGCACTCGGCACGAGCCACAGTCGCTGTCCACTGAATTGCCTAACTGCCCTCTGGACATAAGCGAGCGCACTTATACCGGGTGGAAGACACTGCGACGGTCATATGTTAACTAGGATTCTACTTGATGGGTGTAACAAATATGTCCAATACAATCAACGTCGATAAAGAGCTGCTTCGTCGAAAAAAAAAAAAAAAAAAAAAATACTTGGAGCCGTCTAATTTCTTGCTGAATGGGTAAAAATGGCTTATTTTATTAACTGCCACCCAAACACTGTGTAAATAATACTGTAATGCATTTCTACCTTAAACCGAATTAATTTAGTCCCATTTAATGATAAAATGCCATTCAAAGTTTAATTTCTAAGAGAGACTTCGTAACGTTATGTTAACATTAAATTGTGACTAAATTCATGAGAATTAAAATAAAAAGACATTACAGCATTGTTTACACAGTTAGTGAAATAAACCATTTATATTCATTCGTCAAGAAGCTAGATGGCTCCAAATATTTCACACCTTTTTCTTCAGCATAGCAGTTCTTTATTATTTGTTACACTCATGTAAAATCCCTGGTTAACATATAGCCAAAGCAGTACACGAAAATACCTTATTGGCAGTTCGCAAGTATCATATAGGGCTGAGATTACAGCATAAAGCAGTACTGCCAACCTACATAATAAAAGCATTATTTCTAACCTCAAATGTTTTAAGTAACACTCTTTCGAACGATAAAAATGGTTGAACATCGTTACCACCCAGCACATGAACGTACTCACCTTTGGCAAATTTTGTTCTGCAATAACACATTTGATTAAATCACTTCCGAACGCTAAATATCATAAAATGTATTTAATGCACTATTGTGTTGTGAACACAAAAATAACAATAACTCTAAAGGAATTCAAGACACACACGAGCAAATACGATGGCATCCACAGATTAATTAATAACGCATCTAAAGAAAATTTTGTTCTAGAATCTATGGGTTGGCTTCTCTGCAACGGGCTTCTGTGGCAACATAACGGATGCAATAATGCCAACTATGGCCGTAGCTTTACCATGGTTATATTTTACAAACAGTGAGTACTCTAACCTAACAGGTGGAATATCACCAAATATAACCAGACTGTGCCATAATGGGGGGAAAATTTCACAGCTAGTTCTTGCGGTATTCCAATAAGCTCTTTTCTCTTTACCTTCCACCCGGTACAGTGCTCGGTCCAAGGCGGAACTTTCTCTAAGAGGAAGCTTCTGAACCCTATTGAAAGAAATTCTCTCGAATCGCAATACCGCATACAATGGTCATTGTGTCAGTCGCCCATTGTACTTCAAGGGAACCCTTCCGGCAGGTGGAAGGGCAGGCTGACGCACACCAATCCCCTGCCCCCTGCCGTCGGCAACCGCCTTCACTGCCAAATAGTTCGAAATGTTGTTCAATATCAAATACTAAATAATATGAATAGTAAAGCAAAAGAAAGTTGTAGCTTCCATTTAATTGGTGCATGCAGAGGCAGCTGATAGGAAGCTAATACAGAGGGATACAAAATGTTTTGTTTACATTAAGTCTGGTTCTAATGCTGGATGGACTATTCCACGATTAACTATAGGCTCGCCGGCTGGAAAGTGATGTCATACAGCACGTCATGGCACTTTTTCTGTATTAGTAAAGTCTCTACAAGCTTTTCTTAGTACCTAGGTGTATAAATATGGTGCTTTCCCCTTTAATGCTCTGAATTCTGACAAAATGCACGCGTTGTCGCTTAAAGACTTAGTGCCATAAAAATGTTGTTGAGCAAATAATTCTCGTCTTTACGTGCAAACACACTTTATCGCACCGTTGCTCCTACGCCAAGAGACGCCAAGGTGGGTTTCGGTGATTTAATATCATGCACGGGTGCCTCGAGTCTAACGCTGCGGAAAGTGTGTCGTTTGCTGCTGGTTTCATGTAAAAGACAACGTCACCAAGTAAACATTGAGATGGCTGCTGTTTTATTTTTTACCATGCCTGTGCTGACGTAAACATCGCTCACTTCTGGGTGGAGAAACAATTAGTATCATTTAGGCAGATGTACACATATATACTACGTGACAAAAATAACGAAATATGATGCGGAATAGTTAAAAAGCCTTCGTTATCTATCACCAATTTAAACGTTTCTCTGGTGTATGGTAACATTTAAATATCATGGTGAATCATAAATCCACTCTGCTTTCAGTAAAGATAAAGTTTATTTAGAAACCTGTATCAATATCTATTATAAGGAGAGAAAAGTGGTATTTGTGTGTGGTATATATAGAGATATGTAAGGAAATTGCAAAAACATTCATAGATAGGATTTTGAAAATTATTTCGCAATTGAAAAGGCCAGTTATACCTGACAGACAAGAGGCTACAAAACTCCTTTTCATCTTATTTACTACCAAAGTTATAAAAGTATATAAATAGCCCTTGTATTTCAATACCAACATGTTGAGGCTATGAAAGAACAAAGGAGGCCTTGAATTTTAATTAAGAATATCATGCGGTAGAAAATATTTGCTGTTTCTCCATAGAATATGCATACAAGAAAAACATATGCCATGGATATTTCATTCCAAGTAATATATTATACGTAGGTGATGCCACTTGGGCAGAGCGGGCAAATATTAAAACAGACGTTTTAATGCTCCCTGAGTTAACCGAGCTAAAAAATTAGTAAGACGCCTGTGTGTATGTGTATGAGCATGTATATGTGTGCGCGCGTCTATGAAGAGCACAGTTTAACAACAAACAGTCGCTAATGTCAAATTAGGTATTTAAGGAAGGTTCTTCCAAGGATGCGATACACAGATGGGAAAAAAAAAAAAAAAAAAAAAAAAAAAAAGATACCAGCTTTCATTTACCTGAAATATTTTTCAAGAATTTGATTTTCTCAAAAATGGTTCTAAAGATTAAAACAGCATGTTTTTAAAATATTTTCATAAAAAATAAAATATATTTCTTGAATTTTCTGGGAAACGTTTCTGAAATCCTTTTCATTCTGAATGACTTTTGTGTAACTGGAAAACTATGAGATAAAAAACATATCTTGGGTTTTAACGAGATCTAATATCTTTATGTAACAAGATTTCTTGTGTTTTGTTTTTGTTTTCTGGAGTTAACTATTTCTGAAATATTCCGTATTATTGTCTTAAACTTTTTATACCTATATCTTTCTCAAGTAGAAATGAAGATTCATTTTTACTTTCTCTGCTGATAAGTAGAGGAAGTATTGTATTCCACCCAAAAATTCGATTTCGAGATTTCACCCGAAATATATGTTTTGAGACCCTCTGAATAAAAAAAGCAGTTTTAGAAAAAGGTATGTGTGTGTGTGTGTGTGTGTGTGTGTGTGTGTGTGTGTGTGTGTGTGTGTGTGTGTGTCTGTGTGTCTGTGGACAGCATAACTCAAAAAGGAAAAGTCGGTTGAAAACCAAAGTTGGTATTTAAGTTTAATGTCTTTCAAGATAGACTACACTTTACATGGAAAAGTTTTCAAAAATTTTGATTTTCTTGAAAATGGCTCTAACGATTTTCATTAAAATGTATGTTTAAAATATTTGTATGAAAAATGAAATGTATATTTTGAATTTACTATGTAGTCCTGTTTACTCTTGATGACTTTTGAATAACACGTAAATCGTAAGAGATTGACAAAATCTTACTGCACAAAAAATGCAGATCTTGCTGAAACACACACTTTATGTCTCAACATTTTTTTTTCGTAGAGTGAACCATTTCGGAGATATTTCTTTTTATTCGTGTCAGTTTCGGAAATCAAAACATTCGTGAAATGGAACATCGTTGTTCATGCTTTATGTTAAGCGTGCAAAGAGAACGGTATCTCAAAGCTTTAAGAGATTTGACTATCACTCAAAGTCTACTGTATTCTAATATTCCCCTTGCACCTACAAGGAAATAAGCAATACGATAACTTGTACAGATGTTTATCTCAACTAACAGGAAGATAGAAGAATAAGAGTTTTTAAGAATGGTTAGTGCAAGAGTAGAGAAGGAAATGTGAGTGCAGCACATCAGATTTTTTTCGTAGTAGTTCAAAGAGAACGATTTTCAAAGCCATCACATGTTCCTATTACACATTACACCACAGTGTAATAAAATCCATTTTCACAAATGTTCATTTAAATTAATATGTAGATAGAAAAGTAAATGTCTGTAAGAATAGGCTGTAGTGGACTGAGTGGAGAAAATCATATGAGGCCAACACATCGGATTCTATTTTATGTTAAGAATGTAATGGTCTAGGCTGAACTGTATTATATGTACTTTGGTATCTTATAAGCCTCGTAAAATGTACATCAGACAGCAGAGAGCTATTGGAAGTGTTGCTTTTAGATACATTTTACATGCTTCCATAGTAATCTTATAAGCAGCAAAAACTCTTATTACGTTGTCATCGCTGTTCCTTAAACAACATATAAGCGTAAAATATTTCCAGAGTAGTGCTCTTATTTGTTATTTGTTTATTAGATGCATTCCTTCTTTTCAGCATTGAGAGGAGCCGACCACGATTACATTCCAACAATCCCACTCACCGCTTTTCATTGTCCTCTAGTAACGGTCTTTCCTAGCGTATTGCCGCTCTTATACTCACGCGCCACCTAGGTTTAAACATTCGACCGTTGGTCACGTGGCATGTTAACCTCACGGTCAACACGTGATTCTTGTCCACGTACACTGAATTTCTGTTTTAGAGTACATTGAATTTAATGACACTTACTTCTTCCATTCCACTCTACTTATGTGTGTGAGGAGAGTTTCTGTGTGTTGACACCAATCTAAACGAAACAAAGAAATCGCTTGAATCCTAAATGGATGTCGAAGCTTAGTAATGAGTTTATATAAAAGTTTGTTGCCCTTTTCTGAAAAAATATTTGGATGTGATGGGAGAAAACTGATAACAGATTTGTAATAGCGCCCCAAAATTCGATTTTCTTTTCTAAATGCAGACCGGTGTAATTGTAACTCAGTTGTATTCAAAGAGGTACAGAAAATTCAAAAAAGTTTTCTAATTTAGCAGTTATTTAAGACTAACCCCGAGTCACAACAGCCCTTTTCGAGCCTAGTCCTACCACTCGGCCACTGTATCCCCCACTTCAGCCATCGCAAGCGTCATGAGCGGGGTGCAATACAGCAGGTGGGACGGGGTCAGTACCCTGGCTCCTCCCGACTGATTGTGTCTTCTTCGCCAGAGGCCAGTACTACTTTATTCTAGTAGCCTCTCTGGGATTAACGAGACTGAGTGTGGCGGCGCTGTGGCCGAGCGGTTAGCGCGCTCGCCTACCACCTAGGCGGCCCGGGTTCGATCCCAGGGACCCGCATGTGGTATTCGTGGTGGACGAAGCGGCGTCAGGGCGGGTTTTCTCCGGGTGCTCCGGTTTCCCCCGCCATCTCATTCCACCGCTGCTCCATCTTCATTCCACGTATCATCAGTGTCACCGCCTGCGGTGCCGTAGTAGTAAAAGCGGGCGTTAAACACAACAACAACAACAACGAGACTGAGTGTACCCCGGACTAGGTCTCCCAGCGGGAAAAAGATCCCCATGCCGGTTTTAAGAAGACGGTCCATTATTTGATACTATAAGTATTATTTTTCAATGGGTTACATTGATTTTTCATATGAACTACTATTCAGATTTCACGAGTACAAATTACATAAGTTTGTAAATTTATGGACGTGTGCATAGTAACAAAGGAAGGTGAACAGGTGCAACCAGTAGAGCTACAAACCACCAGAATACCCTTAATGAGCAGAGATTAGTATCTGAGCTGGACTATAATTAATTGCGTGCGTTTCTCCACCCAGGAATACATAATAAGCATTATTTGCGTTCCTTAGGAATTCCGTGACCTGGTCCATTTAAATTAATTCCATTGCCTGCATTAGGTTCTCAGCACTTGCCAACATAAACTTCATTATCGCTTGTGTGTTAAGGTATTTTGGAAAGTGAAAAATGGTAAAAAGAACAGAGACAAATAGGATTCACTCCACAAACAGCTCTCTTCACTTTCCAACGCTGTAATTTGCCCGTTAGAGCACTGGTATTAGTTGTCGACTTCAATACAAGCCCACTTCGCTTTAGAAGCAAATACCTGATGCTCGCGTTTCCTAATTGACCAAAGGAACTCCTGTTTCAGAAACTAATGGGAGTTGACAATCCATTTCTAACAAGTTAGTTAATTGAAGATGTACAGCATCTCCTTTCCAAAGTGAATTCCATTGAAGTTAGGATTAGCATGAAACAGTAGTTGCAAATTCTAAGTTTATGTGAGTTACTCGAGCAAAACACATTTCAATGTGGTACCCTTGGTAAGGTAAAGACACAAAGAGGCCGCCGAATCCGGCCAGTTCAGCACACGAAGGACAATGAAGTTCTAAATGCTTCGAACGCGACCCCTGGAAAGGACGGTTGAGATCTGAAAGATGAGTAGATCCGGTAGGTGGCTTGTGCAAGCATGGACGGGTCCCTAACGTCTCCAGATTCAACGCATCCGACACCAAGGGTAACCGAAACGTGCCAAACACTGTCGCTTGGTCCTTCAACCCTGAAACGGATAATGATGAGCACAGGAAACAGAAATTTGTGAACGAGGAATCACAATCATTCACCTTACGACCCCGGAAAGCCACGAAAAATACGTGGTTACAATAGGTGTAGTCGGGAATGGAACCCCAGATCTTCCGAACGCTAGCTAGGGGCATATCGCTCGGTTCCTGGATCATTAGCACTATATCCCGTTACTTCTATTTCGCAAAAATAGACAGAATATCTTGTATTTAACACTCGCCTCTCTTTCCGTGCACATAGCTATTTTGAGGGCAAATTGAAGTGTTATTTTAGCCTGTTTTGTCAAAAAAAAAGTATTTTATTTTTATTGACAAAGATGCACCATAACTTAAAGAATATATCTGCGAAACTTTAATCTCCAAGGGAGGAGGGAACACACATTTTGGAGGCCATTTTTAAAACGGTGCACCTCTGCCTTTGCCTTTTAAATGGGCGTACCTACACCTCCTATTTCATGGAGGCTTGGAATAAATTGTTGTTAAACATGGTGCTAAGAGTTCTACTGCCTGTGCATTCACCGCAGCCTAGTTGAACAAGCTCTGCAATAAATCCCCTTGAGGACACTGTTTTTGTTTGTCACTTGTTTATTTCTGAAGTTATTTACCATGCTTCTATTTGACTTGGCAGATTTATATTATATACAAGTTGATCTGTGTATTTGATCTTACTTTTGAGGTAATTTAATGTGTTTACGAGGCTATTTTAGTGTAATTATTGACATATACATCGTACGTAGTATTAATAATTTTATTTTTTGCAAAAATAAAGCATAAGTTGTGGCAAGAGGTAATTTGCTTATATTTCTATGAACAGATCACGTGTTTGTAAACATTTTATAATAGAGTAATTCAATATGTGATTTTAAAGTATAGCTGCTTTGGAATACCGAAAAGAAAGAGTCGAATGTCAACCTTATGCAAATCGATGAACAAAATCAGGGGGGGACATATACTTGCATAGAAGTTAATTAGTAAATGTGTGGCTACACTTAAATTCATTTTTCTCGGAAACAATGTCCCTGTTATTTTCTCATATTCAAAATCTATCTTCCCCCATAAAAATCTAGATAGAGATCCAGAAGTTTCTTCCATTATAGTTCAGAATATGGGTACTAAAATGTGTGATTGGAATTTTGATAATGGTTATAACTTAGAAAAATAATATCATTATGAACTGTTTTATGACATGTTTACACTTCGTGGCATTAAACGACTTTTTAATAACTATTCATTATATCAAAATTTTTATCCTTTAGTTTGTTACAAGAGTAATAAGAAATATAACTTTAGAAAATCAGCTTTGAGGTTCAACATCTGTTGTAGGAGGTAGATTTTTATTATACTCTATAAAATTGATATATATTAATTAATATATGAATAATGTGATAAGATATTGGAATGAAATTTGGTGCATACATTGCTTTAGTTACTGTTTTTTCACCTCGGGGAAGCCTCAAATACGAAATATGTCTTGAATTCAAATGACTTCCTATTTCCTCTTCCTCAAAATAGTATTTTTCTACCATTTGGTATTAATTCTGATAAATTTCCAGTTCACATTTACTAAGTTCTTGGTAGCATATAGTACATAAAGTTATGATCGGTTTTTAAACATCATATTGCTTTCTTATACCTTCGAAAATAAACTCTTAGTATGGACGTAAGTTCAGCGTTCTTTCTTACTTTTGGCTATTGGTTGAGTTGTTGCCTCAACGATTGAAAGCCACTTGTAAAAACGTGATGTTGTAATTAAATAAGTAATTGATATACTTATTTAATTACGGAAGTGCCACTGCAGGTTATTGCAGTATGATTTGGAGAGATTGAGAAAATTTGTTTGAAGAGGCGCCACTCAATCCTCCTGACACTTAGAGTTAACTTAGCATGTAAAATCCTCTTCTTCTCGTTCAATTGCTAAGTCGTTATTACTTGTTCAGTAGCTTTGCCTGGCCAGAGACTGCTAGAAAGGGCGTGGAATCACTTACAAAGGGTTTTTAAGCTACTAATTAGAACAAGTTTGAGTAGGAAGTAATTATGTTACTTTATTGTACACGAGGCACAAAGGACTTTAAAATATTACAATTACAACACACACATAATTTGACGAAGATTGCAGTTTATAGCATTACCGAGATTTTTAATTTATGTATGAGTCGCCCCGCATAAGCCAAAAGTTTAAGTCACTAGGATGAGAGCCGAAATAATCTTGAGGTTAATTTAGCCTACTCTATGATGAGCCGAAATAATTTCTTGAAGTAAAATTTTCCTATTCTACGCAATGTTGCCAAATAATTCTTGATGTGAATTTAGCCTATCAATTTCAAATGTACTTACTTATTTCGCGCGTGTTCTACGTACTATCTCGGTGTAATATTTGACGACTGTTCCGTTCGTGTGTTGGATGACGACTCTTCGGTCCGTGTGTTGGATGGCGACTTTCTGGTCCGTGTGTTGGATGACGACTCTTCGGTCCGTGTGTTGGATGGCGACTTTCTGGTCCGTGTGTTCGATGACGACTCTTCGGTCCGTGTGTTGGATGACGACTCTTCTGTTCGTGTGTTGGATGGCGACTTTCTGGTTCGTATGTTGGATGACGACTCTTCTGTTCGTGTGTTGGATGGCGACTCTTCTGTTCGTGTGTTGGATGGCGACTCCTCGGTCCGTGTGTTGGATGGCGACTCTTCTGTTCGTGTGTTGGATGACGACTCTTCGGTCCGTGTGTTGGATGACGACTCTTCTGTTCGTGTGTTGGATGGCGACTTTCTGGTTCGTATGTTGGATGACGACTCTTCTGTTCGTGTGTTGGATGGCGACTTTCTGGTTCGTATGTTGGATGACGACTCTTCTGTTCGTGTGTTGGATGGCGACTTTCTGGTTCGTATCTTGGATGGCGACTCTTCTGTTCGTGTGTTGGATGGCGACTCTTCTGTTCGTGTGTTGGATGGCGACTCCTCGGTCCGTGTGTTGGATGGCGACTCTTCTGTTCGTGTGTTGGATGACGACTCTTCGGTCCGTGTGTTGGATGACGACTCTTCTGTTCGTGTGTTGGATGGCGACTTTCTGGTTCGTATGTTGGATGGCGACTCTTCTGTTCGTGTGTTGGATGGCGACTCTTCTGTTCGTGTGTTGGATGGCGACTCCTCGGTCCGTGTGTTGGATGGCGACTCTTCTGTTCGTGTGTTGGATGACGACTCTTCGGTCCGTGTGTTGGATGACGACTCTTCTGTTCGAGTGTTGGATGGCGACTCCTCGGTCCGTGTGTTGGATGACGACTCTTCGGTCCGTGTGTTGGATGACGACTCTTCGGTCCGTGTGTTGGATGGCGACTCCTCGGTCCGTGTGTTGGATGACGACTCTTCGGTCCGTGTGTTGGATGACGACTCTTCTGTTCGTGTATTGGATGGCGACTCTTCTGTTCGTGTGTTGGATGGCGACTCCTCGGTCCGTGTGTTGGATGACGACTCTTCGGTCCGTGTGTTGGATGACGACTCTTCTGTTCGTGTGTTGGATGACGACTTTCTGGTTCGTGTGTTGGATGGCGACTCCTCGGTCCGTGTGTTGGATGACGACTCTTCGGTCCGTGTGTTGGATGACGACTCTTCGGTCCGTGTGTTGGATGACGACTCTCTTGTTCCATACGGGAATACGACAGACACATTCGGTTCCCCTCCACACAACATTTTTTGAGTTTCACTCATTGGAGCGGGTTCTGCTGATTAGTTCAAATGTGTGTAGTTTTAAATTTTCTGATTGGCCCATTTCGTTGGACCAGACGAAACTTTGCCGCTGGAATGCCATATCCTGCCCCCTTGCGGTAGCGTTTCGAACAAGCTTGATTGACAGTTTTACGATATTTCTCTGACAAAGAAATAATTCTTCCTCACAATGGAGCTTACGATTTGGCTGGCGTCAGTTTGTCGCCAGTTCAAGCAGAACTAATTCGGGTCAAAGACTTCATGTAGTGTCTCTGAATCGAAATCTTTTCAACTTTTACCCATAAACTGCATTCTACGTGCGTTATTTCTTATTATCTTAAATATATACACTAACATTTGATTATTTACAGGTACACGTTTATACAATAATTTATATTAATCCTAACACTTGCCCTGTGAGTGGTTCTAAAATATAAGAATGCTGGAACTTATCATGTGTTATAACTTTAATTTAATTTTATCTCGGGCACGGTATAATTACCGTCTCTCTAAGTATTAAAGAACAAAAATAAGAATAACGGGTTTCCAGGTGAGAACGGTGTAATTATTTGAAATTTCAAGGAAATAGTAAGGAATATTTCACAAATGGATAACTCCACAAAAGTATTATAAAATATATATATTAATAATCTCTTACGATTTACCACTTATACAAAACCAACTCAGAATTGAAGAACTCTTCAGAAGATATTTGCAGAAAATAGAGCAGCCATTTCTGAGAAAATAAAAAACATGACAACTTATCCAGGTAAACGGTAGTTCAGGGTATGGTATATTACTGAAAATCTTCCAGTGTCTTAAACTTGGCGAGTGCTTAATTTGAATACCAGGTTTGGTATTTAAACGATATTTCGTTTTTGAGTTATCCTCATCACAGCTATGGGCACACGAACTTTTCTAAAGTGTCTTTTTGGAGGCGGAGGATTATGGGAGCCTCAAAATGAGTATTCTGGTGAAATTGTGCTCTAGAATGTTCAGGTAGAGTAATACGAGTATACTGCTTCTACTTACTATGGATAAACATGTCACTTAAAATTTGGTAGAAAGTTGCTAAACCTAAATACATTTTTGATATTAACTTTGCAGAAGTAGTGGCTATATTTTCCGGGGTGCATTTGGCCTCATTAGGTTCCTGAGGGGTCAATTAGGAGATACTTCATTAAGAAGTAGCTGCCCCTGGTTGTGAATACCACATAGCTGGCCGGGAAGGACCGGGGCAGGTCACCCTCCAGAATTGCACCCCATTCATGCCTTAGTGGGTAGAGGTGGAGAATGCAGCGCCCGGGCGGTAGGGCTATTGCGCTGTGGGAGAAAGTGGTTGTATTTATCATGTATTTTATATTACGTTAATTGCATAACACAGTTCGCATGAATCTGGAGAGAGTCCTAGAAAAATATTTTATCTGATAACACTACAACGAAAATACTCTGAATTTGTCTGTCCCTCTCTCCCTTTATATCTCTCACTCAAATGCTAAAATATGAGTACAAAATATGATTAGACTACCTTTGCGATGTGGCGGTGGCATATCTGTCTGAAATTCAAGAAGTCCCGAATTCGAATCTCGGTTAGGATGAATTGCCTAGATTACTTTTTTTTTTTTTTTTTTTTCAAGGGTTTTCTCTTATCTTGTATATACGCTTAAATAATAGTTATACAAATATCTTATCTCTTCGTACACTTACTTCCATTAAACATTTTCCCGGTAACCTCCGTCTGTTGGAAGCCAAAAATAACTCCAGCAATAATTGTTTCTTCATTGTTTTTCGTCTGCACGCATGCTGCCAAAATGTGTGATTGATACTTGTCTATGACTTGTGCTGTTTATTCACAAATACTATAACTTCTCTATGCTAATATGAGTTAAAGCTCCTCTGTTCTAGCCCGTCACACAATTGTTTCTGTACATTGAAAGGGATTAACTCTATTTCTGTTACACCCTGTATATCAAAGCAGGAGGCATGTTGACCGTAAGCCTCTTGATAGTGCAATGTTGTCACGTCACATGCAAATAGTGGCATGAAGGGTTAGCACCGTTAAGCCATGAGATGAACACAACTGCATGTTCAGGGTTGTGCCTCGAGGCTTGATGTATCACTCTCGTTAATGAGGCCCTCTCGATACAACGAAGTCCAGCGTTCCTCTTCCAACTTTGAAAATGTCCTCTTAATTTGGTTCAAGGATAGTTGTAGAATAACAGTGATAATTGCAGAGCCAATAACGATATTAATGGGAGATTAACGGGCGTTTTTGGTCGAAATTTTGCTTTTCTTTTGACTTTATTGTCACATTAATATTTGAGGTTTTCCGCGAATTTTGATATGTCATTTATTGTTATAACTAAATTCTAAGTATTTTAAAAATAGTTTTTGATTATTTGAGTGTTTAACATTTGAACATTGGTTTTATGCATCAATCATTATTTTTGATCCAATAAAGCTAGAAAATGGAACTTAGCTTATTATTTAGAGGAAATTGAACTCTATATGTTGGTAAACTTGGCGAAGTTGATAAGGCTTTCAATGTGAATGCTACTTGTATTTACAGTCTCTGGTTTTTGCTGCCTGGATCATTTTTGTCCATTTATTGTGTATCAAATAGTACATATTCATTCTTATTAGTATGTTAGTGTTTATATTATACAGTAGAATATATTTAAAGATAACAAAATGAAAAAGGACTGTTCGGGAAATGTAAGTTTACTGGCAATCAGCGTATAAGAAAGAACGTCGTGGAGCAAAATACATTGCACCTGTAAATAACCTTCTAGTAATTATAAGAAGTTGAAAATCAGTGAAGAAAATAAGTATACAAATGAGACAAGTACTAATATAATTATAGATTTAGAAATACCTTAAATTCTTCAAGGTTACGTGTCTGGCAATATTTGTCGTGGAGAGATAAGCAGAAGTGTGTGTTTTATAGTGTTTTTCATTTTAAATTGCCATTTTCTCAACATTACATATTTTGCAGTAAATGCCCCATTATAACACGAACTATAAATGACAGACATGAAAGTTTTACATGTTTACAACAATATAGAATTGAAACAGACACACACTGACCGTTATGTCCATTAAGTTAGTGAAAATAATTCTATAAACAAATAACAAAATTTAATCAAGGTTATTTTAAAAAATCATAATTTTCTTAAACTTTAAATTTTGTAGTGAAAGTAGGTTATTTTATTTAGAAATAACCGCCCTATATTGCCAATGTAAAAATACTATAATTCTTGACTCATATTTCAGAACTACTTATATCAACTTGAAATTTTCACACGATATAAATCTCCCTTTTAACAATAATAAATAATAATAGTAATAAAACAGTAACAGCAATTTTTCTCCCCGAGCGAGATGCTAAAGTCTGTGGGCCTCACTTGGGAGGTTCCAGGTTCAAATCCTTTAGGCGATCAGTCCATTGTGCATTCTCTGTAGCGCAAAGATGGCCATGTTTGTTGTAATTACTTGCTTATATCGCTGTATAAGAAAGCCAACTAAATAGGGTACGTGGATTCCTGCCTGTACCTATAATGCACAACACAACACCCCTAGTAATTCTCCTTAATGTGAACAACGTACTTTAGCTTGTATTATAAACAGTGAATCATAGACATCTTAAGAACACACGTTCGATTCGCTCAAGTGATTTGTTATGATCAGTATGTGCTAATTAAACTCAAGGGGGCCATGTCCAGAGGTAATTGTGCTATCTTGGAGAGGAAATGCTGCATTATGCAGGAAAACCGCTTATTTGTTTAGCTTCTTCATCTATTTCCTTTGCTTTTATAATGATTACTACCATTGGATGTTTAATGTTCCAATGGTTGTTGGCTCTCTAGCACAATTTGCACAATGTATATTATTTAATTATACTTCAAAAACCGTACTTAAATAAATAATATGCTAAATTTGTAGGTTAAGGGGATTGTTATAAAATTACATGTATACATAATTGGAATTCATTACAAATACTCACTTCAATACTGCACCTTACACATTTGCACAATTTACATTTATTAATTATACCTTTAAATACTTTTTTTCTCAATAAAAGCGCACTTCTAATGCACTATTAATGTAGGGAAATAGCTTTAGGTTAAGGCCATGGTTATAGAGGGCACATGTGTATATCCTTGGAATTCATGACAAATAATGTAAAATACTCACTTCAGTATGCACATTAAATATTTGCACAATGTATAATGTTGAAGTAGACTTCTAATTATCTTTACTCAATAAGCGCGCACTTTAAATGTAATATTAATGCTGAGCTGCGGCTAAAACATCCTAGAATTCTATTACGGATGGAAAATACCGGAAGGTCTAAATAACAATCGCAGCGCTGCTTGACGGAGTCAATAAGCCACTCAAAGATTAATTTATTAATTACAAGAAGAACATGTTTTATCGGCTCAAATTGTGAATCTAGACCATTTTGGAATAACGTTTATCACACACGCAAAAGTTCATAAAAGTCGGTACACCCGTTTAGGAACAGTACAGTCACATACACACGGACAGAAGAAATATGTATATAAAAATTTAATACCAAGACCCAGAGTTCCACCTTAAGTTCAAATTAATAGCAACACTGAAAATAGGTGGTAACAACGAATGCAGTGCCATCTATCCAGAGATAATGAAAGCAGTTGGACTGGATCAGGACCTCCTAAATACCGGACCTGACACTGTGATTCAAGATGGCGACCTATGTGGTGGGAACTACTTATAAACAACTCGTCTACAGGCTAAGATTTCAACGCAGTAAAATAAAAATATTGTGTAATAACACGCCTATTTTGTGAATATGGGCTGTGTTAAACACAAAAACACTGTCTTAAACATAACCTCAAGTAAACAAAAAAGGATGACATTTAATATTAAACGATAACCCATGGGCAATGAAATATATAACCTTAGATATCATTCATGCAATCTACAGGTCTACATGCCATTATGCAACTGCATTACACACTCAAATTACAAAGAAGATAGACAAAACTGCAAGCAGCATGTTACTTAAATAAAACAGAAGTGTTGACATTGAGTTGACTCAATTATTAATCATTGTTTACACTGTTTGTCACACTTGTACAATCTACATAATGTTATATACCTACACAAAACATACTATACTGGATGGCTGATATACAAATGCTGCCATTTAGGATAATTAACTACCTACTAAATTCAAAAGCTTTAGGGTGGAAATTTGCTTTTACTATTACTGAAAACTTTTGATTACTCAGTTTGCAACAACATATTACTCAGCACTTCATGACACCTTATTTTACAGGGAGAATCCACAAAATCAGATGAAATATTAAAAGTAATAACCGTAAAACAGCACTGTAAATGAAATATATGAAATACGTAATCTTAAATCAGCATTGTAAAGCAACATTGTGTTAGGTTAGGTTAGGTTAGGTTAGTGTTGTATATGAGTGGGGTGACAGGGTCCTGTTATCGAAATATTTACAATTTGGGCAGTGTTTATGCAATCATTTCAACGTAAATGCATTAATCAATCATTGTAGCATATATTACACTCGTTTATACACATTTATTAGCTAAATATCCGCCGCATAAGCGAAATAAAACCACTTCATCGCAAGTACGAAATTTTCTCATAAATAAAACACGAGGCTTGAGCGCACAATAAAACTTACAAGATCGTAATCAGCAATAAAAACTGCATCCATTGCACTATGTTTCATTCGTTTTCTCGAGCGGCCGATTTTGTAAATATTTACCAAACTTTGCTATAGTCTACAGTTTTACATGCAGCAACATAACACATTTCTTCTAAACTACAGCTACACATTTAAATTACAAAGACAAAAGGTAATGTATAAATACAAGCAGCATACTACTTACATGAAACAAACTGTTGGTGTTGCAGATACCGCTAATTGAGTTCACTCGAAATTATTGTCTTTTACTATTCACACTATTCACCATGTTATATATAAACGGCAACTAACACATAACGCTGCAATTTATAGTAATTAAATACTGAATTTAGAAGCTTTACGTTGTAATTTACCTTTTGTTTTAACTGTAAGTTTCTGATTTTTAATTTGCATCCGGGAATGCAACAGTTACGAGGCATTGTCATGTTTGCGGTTAGGTTGTAGTATGGCAACAATAACGTACACTACTGGAACAGTTTTTCTTCAACAACCACTCACCACTGTAATCGTGACACAAATTGTACTTGCAAACAGATAAATTAACTACACTATACGGCTAATTTAGCCATAGTCTTAGATGAAACACAATAAACATGAACACGTGGTTAAACACACGACACAGTCAACACGTTATTAGATTTATTCCCGTTCCCTATACTGCCCAAATAAAACTTTTGAAACACTCGCTTTGCTAATATGAAGACAAACTTACATAGGAATTATTATAACAAACAATAACTCGAAGACATAGAAAATAATACGAAAAACAGCGTGTGGAAACACCTCAGAAATCACTCCCACCAGCCGACGCCATTTTTGTTCAACTGGGATGCCAGGGTCAGGTCCGTTAATCTAGAGGGTCCTGACTGGATGACTCCCTAATGGCAGTTACTTTTACTGATCCATCTATGCACACGCGACAAAGCATGACACGGCATGAGATGAGACTTAAAGACTAACTTTCGCCGCACGCTGATCTACGAGGTATCTCTTAATAGATCCGTGAAATGAAACAAACAGAGCGAAGAAGACACTTCTGATAATTTTCGATTTTGGTTGAAATATTTATATACACAATTGCCTACCCTGAAACCAAAAACAGCATGAAAGAACATAAGACGTTATGCACTCATATGACTTTTCTACCAATTGGAAATTGGAAATACAACAGTAATAGTAATAATAAATAAATTAATAAATAATAGGTGGTGGTGGTGGTGGTGGCGGCGGCGGCGGTATTCTATTCTACCCAAACATTAGATGTCAAGATTTCACCGGAAATATATGTTTTGAGACCCCTTCAATTAAAAATAGCAGTTTTAGAGAAAGCTCCCATGCGTATGTGTCTTTGTTTGTGAACAGTATAACTTAAAAAGAAAAGTCGCTTAAAAACTAAAGTTGATACTTAAGTTTAATGTCTTTGAAGAATGCGACACAAACATATTTAAGAACATTGCTCCACTATAAATTACCCTTTACATGGAAAACAAACTTTTTATTTTCTGAAAAATTGCTAACGGTTTTGATTAAAATGTTATGTGTTTAAGATATTCTTGTAGCAAATGAAATATATACGTATTTTTCTTTTTAGTTTTCTCGCTATAGCCTATGTAGTCCTGTTTACTCTTGATGACTTTGGCATAACTTGTAAACCGAAGAGATAGACCAAAACTTACGTCACAAGAACTAGATCTCGTTAAAACACACCATTTATGTGGAAATGCATTTTTTGCAAGGTGGTATTTTGGAGATATTCCTTGTTATTTGTTAGAACTTTGCAATTCTTATAGACCGTTTTAAAATAGGAGATCGTTATTCATTTTTTTATCTGTTAGTCATACAACGAGAACAGAATTTAAAGTCATCATATAGCGACCGGTCTCAATAACTTGACTATAGCTTAAAGCCCACTTAATTCCCCTTGCACGTACACGAAAATTAGCAATAAGGCAATGTTTACAGATGTTTAGTTCGATTAACGTGTAATACATAGAGGAATATCTGTTTGAAGGAATAGTTTGTGTAAGAGTAGAGAATTTCATATGAGTACAACACATCAGATTTTTGAAATAAGCTTATGTCCATATAATGCTGCCATTGCCCACTCTCCTTAACATGTTCCTACTCTGTGGGGGCTAAGAATTAATTCTAATTAAGGAAACTTTTCCCTGGCAAAACCTAGCCCCTGGTTGGAGAATTCAAAAGGAGTTGTCCAATAGTACTACATTTTTTGCTGCAAAGCGGACCTTATTTTATAAAAATTCCCCTCGTATTTGTAACATTTTTTCTCATGCGATGTTTAAAGTCGTAAAAAGAGCGAAAAGCTTTGTCGGTGGATTGCATGTAGTTTGCTCGTAAGTCTCCCGCCAGATGTCAGTGCGGTACAATTTGTGTTACCGGCTGTTTAATGCATGCTTCAATTCCTGCCTAATGGATTGGAAGGAAGTAACATATTTTTTGCGCCCTTGCGGTGGAGGAAATGAAAAAGTGAACATATGACTTTTTTTTTTCTGTACCACTGCGGGTCAACAATAGCTTAAACCCGGAACTAAAATGAATTTGCCTAATGCCTTGTGCGCAGACCGCAAAGAATAAAATTTAAGTGGTATTTTTGCCTTCTCTACCGTGTACCTATAGGGAGAGAAAGTACTGTATTCCGCCAGAAAATTCTATATCGAGATTTCGACGGAAATACGGCTGCCCCGGAATAAAACAAACTCTAATGCGATGCACCCACTTGACCTTCTCCACTCTTGTACTAACCATTCTCACAAACACTTATTCCTATATCTTCTTCGTGTTAGTCTATATAAACATTTGTAGAGATTATTGCTTATTTCCTTGTAAGTACAAGCAGTATATGGGATACAGTAGGCTTTGAGCGATAGTCAAATCTTTTAAAGCTTAGATATTCCGTTCTCTTTGCCAAGCGATAAAAAAGTGAATAACGACCTATCACTTGAGAAAAGTTTAAGTATTTCAAAACTCACAAAAAATAATCAGGATATCTCCAAAATGGTGCAGTCCACAAAAAAATGCGTTTGGACGTAACTAGTGTGTTTTAACCAGATCTACGTTTTTGTGTAATAAGATTTGGCCTACGATCCACAAGTTGTGCCAAAGTCATCCATAGGCTATAGCCAGAAAAGTCAAAATATACATTTCGTTTGTCATAAAAATACCTTAAACATATGGTATATCAATCAAAATTGTTAGAGCCAGTTATGAGTAACATTTTCCATGTAAAGGGTAATTTAGGGTGGAAGGATTTTCTTCAGAATTTTTGTGTCACATCCTTGAAACATATTAAACTTAAATACGAACTTTTGTTTTAAATTGACTTTTCTTTTGAGCTATACTGTTCACAGTCAAAAGCGCACACACACACACGCAATTACTCACGCGGACACAAACACACATTTTTCTAAAATTACTCTTTTTTGATTCAAGGGGCCTCAAAACATATATTTCAGCTGAAATCTCGTCATAGAACTTATGTATCAAATACAATGTAGTATATGTAGTAGCGAAAGTAAAAATGTATGCTTAGATACGTCTGACAATAAAATCCAGGGCAATATTCATCTGTCAGTTATCTGTCGATACATGTAGCAAATTTCATTAATTCTTACAAACACTGCTGCAAATGAAAAATGATACAGGAAGAAAAATGCTGAAAATAGACCAGCTCAAATTAAAAACCATGCGACATTTAAACATGCAGTGGGGCATTTAAAAATGGCATCCGAAGAAAAATTGCATATTTTCGCATTTATGAATGTGTCAATATTTTATAGAATTAATAAAAGCAGGTGTTTTTTCTCGATTTGTATAAAATTTTAGTCTTAGATATCCCTAAGATTCCAAGCCCCTAAAGATCACAAAATTTAGCAGTTTGTCTCGCCACGTCACCGTAGATGCCATGCAATTGTATTAGTTCTTCTGGGATGGACAGATGGCATAATCGTGCGGTCAAGTCTTACCCGTTTTCATGATGTGTCATGATCAGCATTCGCTGATGCCATCTATTTTCATTTTTACTTTCCCTACTACGTATAGTAAGTAGAGGAAGTATTGTGTTCCATCCAAAAATTCAATGAAGAGATTTCACCGGAAATATATGTTTTGAGACCGTTGAATAAAAAAGCGCGCGCGCATGTGTGTATGTGTGTCAGTGTGTTTGTGAGCAGCATAACCCAAAATCGAAAAGTCGGTTAAAAACAAAGTTGTAAGTTTGATGTCTTTTAAGGATGCGACACGAAGATTTTGAAAACAATTCCTGCACCCTTAACTACTCTTTACATGGAACATTTTTTGACAATTTTGATTTCCCCGCAAATGGCTCTAACGATTTTGATTGAAATGTCATATGTTTGAGATATTTTTTATGACAAACGAAATGTATATTTTGAATTCTCTGGCTATAGCCCATGTAGTCCAGTTTACTCTGGATGAATTATGCGCAACTGTTAAACCGTAAGAGATCCAAATCTTAGCATACAAAACTAGATCTTGCTACACACAGTTTGTGCCCAAGATTGTTTTTTTGTAGAGTGAGCCGTTTTGGAAATATTTCTTGTTATTCTTGTGAGTCTTGGAAAACAAACTTTCCGTAAGTGGAATGATTGTTACTCATGTTTTATATGTTAACCGTGCAAAGAGAACTGAATTTGCAAGCTTTAAAAGATTTGACTATCGCTCAAAACTACTGCATTCTCCTATTGTTACTATTGTTTTAGATTTAAAGTAAAACTCTCTTGGTATTAAATATCTGGTCCAGTATATTACCTGGCGACTGAGCTAAACCATTAAAAACACCAGTCAGATACGTAGGGACCTCGGACCTTGGACAACAGCTTGGCATCCGCCTCGGTAATATCATACTGGTTCCACACACCAGCGGTGCCCAATGGCACTTGCATCCTGACTGGCAGCCGTTGAGGAGCATAAATTGCTACCCCCTTCAACCCCCAACCTCCGAATCATCCACCACCATGCAAAACTCCACAAGCTGTTTCGGAGGTGGTGAAGCCCTAAACGGTATGACACACCTCGGGCTGTTCTCAGCCTGCCAACATAATGACATACTGAAAAAATCTACAAGAACGCACATATACGTATAAATCACAAGATAAAAAAAAGAATATATACAGAAATGAAACAAAAACATCTGATGTGTTGCACTCACATGCCTTCCTCTACTCTTGTACTAACCATTATTACAAACTCTTATTCATATATTTTATTCGTGTTGGTTGAGATAAACATTTGCAGAAATTATCTTACTGTTTATTTTTTACTGTTTTGTAGGTGCAAGGAAATGTGGAAATACAGTAAGCTTTGAGCATTAGTAAAATATTTTAAAGCATACAAATTCCGTTCTCTTTGCGCGGTTAATAAAAAAACAAACAACGATGTTCCACTTGACAGAAGTATAAGTTATACAAAATTCACACAAATAACAAAACATATCTCCGAAATGGTTCATTCCACAAAAAAAAATTTTAGGCATAAATTGTGCATTTTAGCAAGATCTACGTTTTTGTATTGTAAAATTTGGGCTATCTCTTACGGTTGCCAGTTACGCAGATTATGAAAATTCAAAATACACATTTCATTTGTCATAAAAATATCTCAAACATATGGCATTTTAATCAGAATCCTTAGAGTCATTTTTAAGAAAATAAAAATTTTCGAAAAATGTCCATGTAATGGGTAGTTTAGGGTGGAGGAATTTTATTCAAAATCTTTGTGTCGTATCCTTGAAAGACATTAACCTTAAATACCAACTTTGGTTTTTAACTGACTTTTAATTTTTGAGTGATGCTGTCCACAGACTGACATGCAGACAGACATACACACGGACCTTTATCTAAAAATGATTTTTATTTATTTATTTATTTTTTTTTTTATTTTTTTTATTTATTTTTTTTTTTTATTTTTTTTTTTTTATTTTTGCATTCAGTGGACTTCAAACATTTATTTTTGGTGAAATGTCAACATAGAAATTTTAGGTGGAACACAACACTTCCTCTACTTTACTATAAGTAGTGGAGAAAGTAAAAAGAAACAAAAGAAAAAGATGAATAGAAAGTGATCAAACAATGCCAGTTTTAATACGGTACAATCCCAGTGGAAGAAGTGCTGTAGAGCACCGAAAAAGATGGTGTACTTATGAGTTATTTCCATGCTGTAATGCCCTGGTTTGCTGGAGAATAGATATTCCTGAGGTTTCGACCAATAGTGTGATGGACATCTTCAGTAGTGCGGTCGTGAACTCCTCGAAGAAGGTTTCGCTGCATCTGCTACAATGTTTTTAAATGTTCCATTTACTTACACGCCGTCTTTAATAGTGAAGGTCACATCTGAGGCTGTTAACCTCTTGGGACAATTGCTCAAATGTGCCAACTCGCTTAGCGGTGGTTCTTTTTTTTCTTTTTTCTTTTTTTTTTTTTTTTCGAGCTTTGGATTTCTATTACCTTTGGATCTTCTTTAATTTATTACATTACATGGCCATTCAGACTCACATTCATATTTGGAGACTCTAGATAGGAGGCAAAACAATTCTCATCCTCCCAGCCGGGAATTGAACCCGGGAGCACAGCAGGTAGGCTCTCTACCTTCTTAGCTACGACACCAGCCAATTTGTGTTGTTTAAAGAAAATTTTATTTCATTGGACTTAATTAAAATGAAATAAATATTTCAAGTTAAAATATGTTGAGTAAAGCCTTGGGTTAGGGCGTGCATGAGCGTTGGCAGGCGGAGGACAGCCCAAGGCGCTTTTTAGACGTACAAAGGACGCCAAAGAAAATCTCACTACACTTCGCATTTAGGTCACATTATTTATCATTGTATGAAACCATGCTACTCCTCCGTGTAGAGGCTGCGGCTGGAGGACGCAGGGGCTGGGCGATAAGGGTAACCTCTGCATAGACGAAACGCTCTAGGGCGGATGAAGTCATGCCGATTTGTTGGTTGCTTTGGGCCATAGTGAATGGGAGTGCTACTCCTGGTTAATAGTTTCACCAATAACCAAACAAAGTTGATAAAGTGGCCTAAAAACGAAATATAGAATCGTACTGGCTCATTGGAAAAGCGGTAGAATGCGTGCATTTAGTTTGCCGTACAGATCTTTATCATGATTTGTAGCCATACCTGGTGCGGTACACGCGGCACTTGATGAGTGGACAGGTTAGCGGTGAAGCTCAAGCCGCAAAAGACCACAGAAAACGATACAAAATCTGCAGAAGGTTTTCTTCAGGATGTGAGGTTAGCAGGATGGCTGGCGTATTTGAGGTTGGGTTAGTGACAGGTTTGCTCCTCAACGGCTGCCGGTCAGGGTGCAACGTCCTTGCACATCACTGGTGTAACAACTGTATTCAAATATGCCTATTCAAGTACAATGATTGGGTTGTATTTAAATATACCACCATATTTATACTGACAGAGCATTCTGGAGGCCGAAACTATTAGCGGAGAGCGCTTTCAAGACGTCTCCCTCAGTTTTATAGCCTATTATTATGACGATTATAATGATTACGGTTCGAACCTTTATACAGCTATCGCGAAATGAGGCGATCGCAAGTTACCTGTCACATGGCCAGAGCGTTACGACATTGTGCGAGCACAAAACACACTGCCTATAGTGCACAATGCCTCTCGAATGTGTTCATTAGTTCCACACAAAGAGTAAACTGCCTCCAGCACGAAAATTGAAATATTTAGAATTTGGGAGTGAATATTTTACTGCAAATGGTGACAACGTTGATTGCAAGTTATGCAACAATGTTATCCACAACATTCCTACTTCAACTGTACTTTGCCTCCTCTGTGTTGTAACCATGTGATGGACTAACCTCTCTCACTTTCTATATCTATACTCCATTCGTTCCCTGTATGAAAGTTCGCTCCCTAATGACTATTATTATTGTTGTTGTTAATAATATAAATGGTTATTGAAAAGCAGTTTGGCTAAGGAGATGGTAAAAAATTCCGAGAATAGAAAAATCATTTGATGAAAATAGAAAGAACTAGATTCCCAAAACTGGCATTCCAGCACGCTGCAACTGGTCCAGGGATCAAGGAAGACCAAAACAGCGGTGGAAAGACCAAGACCATCTTCGCTAGGTTTATCGTTTCAGGCCAAATGGCTTAAAACGAACATGTTCATGAAGATGATTATTATTATTGTTGGAACAAAACGACAAAAT
This sequence comes from Tenodera sinensis, assembly GCA_030765045.1. Lineage (NCBI taxonomy): Eukaryota > Metazoa > Arthropoda > Insecta > Mantodea > Mantidae > Tenodera > Tenodera sinensis. The sequence goes on from CM060970.1 coordinate 93,057,672, forward strand.
GTCCAGTTCAATTTATTCTTTTCTCACTTTATTTTTTTTTTTTCTAAACTTTTACAGAAGCACAGTTCTCTTCGCTGACGCTAACACAGTTTATAGTCTTTATCGTTATTACCACTCACAATGGTTTTCTTCTCGTAGCCTTGACTCACTCCTTTCAGTGTCTTTTTTAGTCTCTGTCTCTCAAACACCAACTCGGACGACACAATCTCTCAGCACCCGTCAAAACTTCTTGATGTATAAACTTAGGGTTTCACAGCTGTCTCGCAATCACTGGTACACTGACCGACTCAAGAACTACCTGCCCTCACGCTCCTCGCAACCTTTTATACCGGCGAAGACGTAGCGAGATATTTCTCGAACATCTTCAAACAAGCTGGCCGCTGGACATTTCTCGAATGAGCTGGAAAACCTCGTTTTTGACGTGCTGTTGCTCGACTGTGTGGTGTGGGCAGCTTGTTCTTAAGCGCCTTTGATACGCGCCACACGCGATATGTTGTGTGAAGTAGCGACTGTCCTTTGTTGTGCGCTGCGGCTGGCGTCATATTATTATTGGTTTAAATTGGAACAAATCATTATAATAAATGCATTAGAATGGAAGTTACTGCTTTTGTTTACTTCTATTCAACTCTTGGACCCAGATTTATAGAAAAATGTTTTATTATCACTTCAGGGACATTTCTGGAAGTAATAAGAACGGATTTATTAACGTTCTAGAACAAGAAGCAGGAATAAGGACAAAATTATCTCACACTCGTGTGGACTGACATTTTCTATCCTCTGTTTCTGCAACATGGCCTCTCTGACTCGTAAATGTAATATTCGTTGCTCTCGTTCGTTACCAGGCTTTAAGGAGAATAGCGTTCATTTTTGCATTTCAAATGGAGAAATTACTCGAATTCATGCACTGCCTGATGTTAGTACATAAAGAAATGAAACGCTGCGAGCAGCCTGCTCTAGCAACAACTTCTGCCTTTTTAATATGAATGAGTAACTTGAGAAACTCAAATGAGATTTCTGACTTCGTGAACAAGAAAGCTCTTTATTAGTTAAAATAAGACATAGATTTGTAAGATTGAAGGATATTGCTGTACTGAGTAGAGTAAGCAAATTTTAAAAATTAACTTGTGATACAGAATACTGATTCGATTTCCCACATGAATACTATAGAAATAGTAATAATACACGTAGTTTTATGGGTGATATATTTACGCAATGTGTTTTGGAATAATGTGATTTTATCTGTACTGAAATGCACTTCCTGCAAATACTTTACAACCTAGTGTAACGGATTAATGTGGCGCAGGAAGAGCCAAAAGAGAGGGTGGCCGGCAAAAGATGGAACAGCTTGAGGTGACGTCAGAGACAAAAGCCGGTTGTCTAGGGGATTCTACTGCGTGGAGTGAGTGTGGGTAGAAGTCTACAGTGAGGAGTGGGTCAGCCCTGAAAAACGGGAAGTAGAACCAGGGGACCATTGCAAGTTGTTGGGACGGCGCTGAGCCGTGGTGAATGCAGGACAGGCGCATAAGCCTAACCCTGCTAATTACATGTAATTCAACTTGGTGCATGTGGTTTCTTGGGAAGGGAGCGGTATTGACTTCTGATTCGAATTGGCCAGTTAAGGCTGGTAAGAGACGTCGCCTATGTGGAAAGGAGAATTCGATGAGTGGATGTGAAGCCAGAGGAGCCAGTTGTACACTGTCGACCAGGGCGTGGCACTTCCAGGCTGAGAGTTCCCCATACATCCTATATCTTCGAGTGCCGACACCGGGATGAGTACCAGTTTAATTAATAATAGTTTGTGGAAGTGGGAAAACTCTAGAGGAACAGTTAATAAGGGGGGATTGCACTGTATGAGGCCCTTTAATCGCCAAACCGGAAATCAACTTGGTATAGGTGGAGATTGTCACAGACTGTAAGCAAGATTTCCAGTCAGATTTTGTTTTCTCCGTTTTTTCTTAATTTCATATTATAGGAAACTTTATTGCTTCATGTTAATATTTTCATGTTAATGTTTAACAGAGTCCATGTTCAAATTTGTTGTTTCATTTTAATATTTATATGTTAATATTTAACAGAGTCCATTTTTAAATTTATTGTTGCCTTTTAATAATTGCTTGTTAATGTTTAACAGTGTTCATTATAATAAATGTTATGCTATGCTGTAGTTTGTTGTGTTACTTAGTAGTATCCTGTCTCGATCCTGCGGAATACGTTATTAGGAAAAAAGAAAAGTAGTAGGTGTAAACATAGCGCCAAAGGATATAATGGTTCGTAATTACATCACTGGGGTTTCAAAGTGCCAAACTCGACTTATTCATGTGTTAAGTCAGGTAGCGCACGAGGAAGTTGGTGCGAGTGAAAACATTATTGTTCTATTTTAAGGGAACGTGAATATTTCATAACTTATGTTTCGTAAACCGAGCGGGTTGGCTTAGGCGATAACATCGCTTAGTTTTGAGGGAGTATCTCCGCGTAAGCCCTCTAGAACGATTAAATACGAGATTATAGAGGCGGTAGAAAAGCCTACTGACACCATAAGTTGTAAATATAGTTGGTAAAGACTATCTTCAATTGTCTCTTTTAAATGGCTTGATTCGGCTTTGCAACGGAAATCATAAGTGTCCGCAATAATTTGAGTGATTTCTGAATATAAAGTGAACTTCAAACGGATACTTATAGTGGTGGCGAAAGACAGAGTGACAGTTCAACAAATAAGTGTAAATTCTGTGACGCGGCACTAATAACAGCAAAGATGTTGACATAAAATTTCTAATCCGTGCACGCCGATCCGTTAGCGAGATTTGAAAAAACGCCAAGCCATATGACTACATAATTGTGATAATAGACTGAATATGTTCATTTAAAAGTTTAAATTAGTGATTAACTGATGTACTGATTGACCCGTACTGTGCCAGAGATATAAAAAAGATTAAAAGAGTCATTCATGCTCACCGCTGATCCGTTGGAGAAACGACAAACCACTCCATATCCTGTCGCATTGGTAGGAGCAATAAAGTGAGTGGTACACCACACCCTTTAATAAACTCGTCGCAGTTTGTTGTGGGGGACGTAAACTGATCGGTTTTCAAGAAGGAACCCCTCTCCGGAAACGCACGGTTTGGGCGCTGCAGCGAATGGAAGTGTGATAAGGTGTGCGTTCACATTTCGTGAATAAACCCAACATGAGCAACGCATCGAGCTGCTACATTATAACCCTTTCTTGACCATTGGGACTTTCCAGTCCCGTCTATAAAAAAGGTCGCTAACAACACATTGGCACCATTTTGTTAGCATCTGACCATCGGGATTTGTGCGTCCCACTTCTGTACTTCCTTCAAATCTGTTGTAGTTTTGCTGTCAGGTGACAGATGTCAGTGAAGTCCGGTTCCTTTTCACCTGGTTCATATATGGACGTGAACAAAAATGCTACCAATTCATTTGGTTTTCTTTGAGTTCTGTGAAGATATAATTACTTTTTATGACATGTGGCTTCAAGATCACATATTTTTGAACATGTACTTATATAATTACGCAATGTTATGAATGCTATAAAAGAACAATATTCAAATTTCTGTGTGGGACTTACAAGTCCCGATGGCGTTTAGTGCACTGTGGACATTGGTTACATTGGCAGTACCTCATAGCAGACTAGCGTATGCTTTGCAAGCATTTCGTGTGTAGCACGCTTTTGTTCAATGCAATGCCAAGGAGACGGTTTGAGGAATTTCTCAGTAATATACATGTAAATGATAACTTAGCTAGACCAAAGGACTGCAAAGATAAATTATACAAAATTCGTTCTCTCATCGATATTGCTAATGAACAATATGCTTCAACCTACAATGTAACTAGGTCCCTAAGCATTGACAAATCAATGATTTTATTCAAAGGGCGCAGTACTCTCAAACAGTATAATCCTATGAAGCCCATCAAACAAGGGTACAAATTGTTATGTTTAGCAGACCAAAAGGGGTTTATTTCAAAATTCTCAGTATATCAGGGCAAGGATGAGTTAGTTGGTGAAGGGTTAGCTGAATATGGTCTGGGAGAACGAGTTGTTTTACAACTTTCTAAACCATTGTGTGGGAAAAGGATTCATTCTGTACTTTGATAATTATTTCACATCCATTGCTTTGCTTGAACGACTCAAAATAGAGAATGTCTTGGCCTGTGGTATGGTTCGTGCCAATCGTAAAGGGCTACCTATCTGTGTGCCTGACAACTCTTTGTCAAGGGGTAATTATGATTATCGCATATCAAATATTGGTATAAGTTTCTTCAAGTGGATGGACAATAAGTCTGTTTTGCTAGCATCCAACTATCATGGCACAGAAGAAACTACAGTACACAGAAAGAAACCTGATGGCACTAAAATTGAAGTAAAATATCCAACTATTGTGTAAGGCTATAATGCAAATATGGAGGGAGTTGATAAAGCTGATCAATTGCGTGCCCTTTACTGTGTGAATAGGAAATCGAAGAAGTGATGGCACAGATTGTTTTGGGATAAATGATATTTCCTTTGTAAATGCATACATTATCAATAATCAACTATTTGAAAAAATGACTGTGTTAGAATTCAGAAGAGCTGTTGCTCAAGGACTGATTTCTAAAACAAAACTGCCAAGGAAAAGATCCTGCCAAAAATCCACAAGTCCCAAAGTGTCACAGCCTAAAAGAGGAAAGGGTACCTGCCTACTCTGTACCCGCTGATGTAAGATTGGGGAATAAGGGTCGTCACTGGCCAGTTTTTACACCAAGTCGGGGAAGGTGTCAGGTTTACAGCTTACAAAAGATAGAATCTTGGCCTTATTCTATTTGCATGATGTGTAATGTTCATCTATGCTGTAATGAGAAGAAAAACTGTTTTATAATGTATCATGATGTTGAGAAGAAAAGAAAGTGCCCAGTGTTAAAATTTGTGTAGAAGTTTTTTTTTTTTTTTTTTTTTTTTTTTTTTTTTTTTTTTTTTCCAACATTAGCCAATAAAGAAATAAGATGGTAATCTGGTGTCTGTATTTCTTTAAATCTTAGATGTTCCCTTGCTATTCAAATACTGTAGTATGTATAATGGCTTTATAGTAACTTTTTATTCTGCCAGAAATGCTATGTAAATGTTTGTATGGTGAAACCAAGGCATGTTTAGTGCCCAATGGGACTTTCAAGTCCCGGGAATTTTTTTTCATTAAGTATTAATTTTTTCAACAAAATATTAATTACTATATTTAAATTACTCCATACCAAAGTCAAATTAAAAAAATATATACCAAAAAAGACTTAATTCTAGTAGTGGTCAAGAAAGGGATAAGTGGGCTCAAGCTGTGCACCTCCTACGTCATTGCAGAGTCTACATCGGCGGTGGTGAGCCTCAGGCACATGACCCAGTACGTGCAGCTGTCTGAAGATTTTCAATCGCTCCGTGGACTCGTGCAATAAGGTCCTCCGTCGATGTTACAGGAGTGCCATACACCATACTTTTCATACAATCCCAAATAAAATAGTCGAGAGGTGTCAGATTTTTCCGTGCTGGCCATAGAAATCGTCCACCTCTACCAATCCATCGATTTGGATAAGGAACTTGAGTGATTCGGCACCTTTGCATCTAAGTGCTCTGAGCTCCGTCGTGTTGCAGCAACATTATTTGCTGAACTCTTATGGGCACCACATCTCAGTAAATGTGAATCAGATCGGTCCTGTTAGTCTGTTAGGTAGTAGATATTCTTAGGTCGTTCTTCCACAGATAACTAAAGCGTTGCACACTTTCCGTATTAAGACGCAACAACGAACAGGAACATATTATCACAATTGTTCGCTCTGAGACTTGGGCGCTCACCAGTGGCCAAACTGTGCATTTCCAAACAGCGGTTCCTTCTTGAAAACCGACCAGTTAGCCATTGCGCACAACATACCAAGCATATTTTTCTTTTTTCCCCAAATTTTCAAAAAATGAATTAAATAGTTTTTTAAACAAACGCGCTGCAAAAAAGTACAAAAAGAAAAAAATTAATATTTCTAAATAAAAATCACCTGAATCATACACTAGGCGTTAGGGATATGAGTGCGCAGACCTTAACGGCAACTTCTTGACGTCAAGCTGTAACATAAATTCCTCTACCATTTTCCTGTTTAGTGCATAGTTCCATATACGAGAATTAAAATTGGCCAAATGTTTGTCAATACGTCACCAGTTCTTTATCGTTTACTTCTGCAATTAGCATCGACCAGTAGACTTTAAAGGATGAGTTATTTATGTGTTTTCCGTTGGTTGCTGAAATGAATCGCTTAGCCACAAAATAATATCAAATTATTTGATTCCAGCATGTCTATTGGAATAAATTTGTGGACGTACGTTTCGCAAGCACCTAAAGCGTAAGATCAGGAAATTTGACACTGCTCAGATCTCGTAAATTTCGCTCGCAAAGCCTGAAAGAATAACACGGTTGTCCATATATTTTTGACACTTCTTTAGGAAACTATCCATCATTTGCCGTAGTTCACGTTGAGAAATACTGACAATTTCCTGGTGGATATTTTGCTTTAATTCTTCCAGGGTGTTTGGCTTGTTTTATACAGTTTATGTTTTAAGCTACCCCAGAGATAGAAATCGCAGGGGGTTAGATCGAGGTACCAGGAGGCCCGAAAATCTTTAATAATAATTCTATCCTGAAACACTTTCAATTGTTCTCATCGAAAGATTGGCCATTTGAGATGTTTCAGAGTCTTATTTTAAAAAAATCTGATGCACTCACATGACTTTCTCTATTCTCGTGCTAATCATTCTTACAAACTCGTAATCCTGTATCTTCGTTTTAGTTGAGATAAACATTTGCATAAATTATCTTATTGCCTATTTCCTTGTATGTGCAAGGGATATATGGGAATAGAGTAGGCTTTGAGTGATAGTCAAATATTTTAAAGTTTTGAGATCCCGTTCTCTTTGTACGTGTAAATAAAACAACTGAAATAAAAAAAGAATAACTATGTTCCATTTGACAAAAATTTTAAGTATTCCAAAACTCACATAAATAACAAAGAATATCTCCGACGTGGTTCACTCTACAAAAAATGTATTTAGACATAAATAATTGTGTTTTAGCAAGATCTACAGTTTTTGTATAGTAAGATTTGGTCTATCTCTTACGGTTTACCAGTTACGCAAAAGTCATCCAGATTAAACAGCACTACATAGGCTACAGCCAGAAAATTCAAAATATACATTTCATTTGCCATAAAAAGGTCTCAAACATATGACATTTCAATCGAAATCGTGAGAGTCATGTTGAAGAAAATCAAAATTTTCGAAACATTTACCATGTAAAGGGTAGTTTAGGGTGGAGGAATTCTTCAAAAACTTCGTGTTGCATCCTTGAAAGAAACTAAACTTAAATATCAACTTTGGTTTTTAACTGACGATTCATTTTTAAGTTATCTGTGCACAGACTGACAGACACACAGACACGGACCTTTTTATAAAAATGCTTTTTTTTATTTAGTGGGCCTCAAAACACATATTTCCGTGAAATCTGGATATCGATTTGTTGGGTACAACACAATACTTCCTCTACTTTACTATACGTACTAGAGAAAGTAAAAAGTTAAAATCACGCTCCCTGTTTGTTAATTCTCTGATAATGGGGCAAAATTGTATTTGCGTACGTATGGACGTCAACTGTTGACTCGATAAAAGTTAGCTCATGAACAATATTAGGTTCTGAATTACAGGGCAAACTCTTCAGGACGAAAAGGATTGCTGTAGTCGTCATTGGTGGAGAAAGGTTTTTCGGGGCTCTAATAAGCAACGGGGCTATTTTCAGCATCTCCCTTCATAAAGTTCATAAGTAAAGCCTTTAAAAGTAGTTTTAAAAATGTATGATTTCAGCCGCGTCTTTCTATGACAGCGGCAGACGGCAATGGGCGTCGAGGATGCGGACAGGCAAAACACCGCGCTCCCGGTTCGTAAGTTTTTGCTTCTCCCGGGTGAGGCTGTATCATACAAATACTTTGAAGATTTCTGTCACAATATAAAATAACACTTCATCACAGTTAGAAAGCGTAATACAAAACTTTTATTTACTTAGTTCATAAAAGCTTTCGTACACACAGTATTTACTGTTGGAGTGTTGATGTTAAATAATCGGCTGTGCACTACTTAAAACTACTTGTGCACACATTAACCTTAATTTACTTGGAGAATAATGATTCTGATATTAAAACTTTTTTTCTCCAAGACAGATATAGTAAACAACATTTTGTTTACATACATGCAATATCGAGAGAATAATATTATACCCTGTGGCGTTTGTTATTTATTGTTATTTTTTTTATTTGTTTACTTTCTCGTTTCCACCTGTGAAATCAGATCGCTTGAAGGAAACTGCAGTAGTGACCTTTCTCACCCTAAGGGAAAATGTTTAACGGTTTAAACTGCCTGTGTCAGATGTACGTTGAGAACCCAAATATGCCGTCCGAAACTTCAAAGGGGACAGCTCATTGTTCCGGAGGCAAATTCCCCTTCCGTTTCGGCTTCATAATGAAAACATACATAATATAGATTTTCATAATAACTATATTGGTTTTAGCTCTGAAATTCTTGTTCCTGACACTTTCTAAATGTAAAATAGGACATTCAATGCATATCTTGCAGAGACAATAAAACCTAATTAGATTGTCAAATCACCATATTAAAATTCTGATATATTGCACTCACATGACTTTCTCTACTGTTGCAAACACTTATTCCTCTACGTTATACCGAGAAAATCAAAAGGTTTGGAAGTGGCTGCGCGGTGTTCTTCCTGTCCATGTTCTCGACGCTCGTTGCGGACTGTCGCCATCATAGAAAGATGCGGATGAAATCATAAAACAACGACGGTGGACAGTTTCAGCATCTCGAATGAGACTATAATGCAATTAAAATGTTCGTATGAAAATTATGAAGCATTCTTCACTGGTTTTATAAATTATTACCCTTATAGTCTTGTTCCAATATATTTTGAAACCAAACCCTTGCTTCAGAACTCTATTCTCTTTTCCCTCCAATAGAGCGCAGAAACTTGACAAAGTAGACATTGGTGAAAAAACTTACATCTTCAGCAGATACTCAAAATCCGGATTGAAGAAACCTCACAAATGAACCATTTTACTAAGCCCTGAAAGGAGTTGCTGCAAGTAAAAATAAAAAAGGGCTTTTCTTGGCTTTCTTTTGAGGGCGCTTCGCTTCTTACTGGAAAGAGCATGACAAATGACACTCGCGAGCCTTTGTCATACGTAATTAATGTCATGACCTATGGAAATATCATACTTCACTCAGCTGGCGTGTTCTTCAAAATTATTACAAGCTATATAGTTTTTTAGGAAGTCGAGTTCGGTCCTATAAAAAATTCAACACGGATTATTTAAAATCATGCAGTAAGAAGAGAGAGATCCAAACTAAGGAGAAAAAACTCCTTGTAGACTTGAAACCTTAAACGTTGCCCGGCAAACAATACCATTTACTTTATATTGAGATAAATAATGAAGTCAATAATAATAATAATAATAATAATAATAATAATAATAATAATAATAATAATAATAATAATAATAATAATAATAATAATAATAATAATAATAATAATAATAATAATAATAATAATAATAATAATAATAATAATAATAATAATAATAATAATAATAATAATAATAATAATAATAATAATAATAATAATAATAAGAAGAAGAAGAAGAAGAAGAAGAAGAAGAAGAACAATACAATTATATTTTAAGGGAACCTCTATATTTTTATAGAAATGAAATCAATAGTTTGCTCACTTAAGGGTTTTTACGCTCGAGAGAGAAATTTCCCTTCACTAGCCCAAAACAAGGTTAATTGTTTATACACATTACAAGTATTGATATTTGTGTTAGAGTTATAAATATTTGCGATATATGTAAACACATAGTGTTACGGAAATTCAGATCATTTAGGTAGGTAATCTGTAAATATTTAGCTAAGGCATTGATCAAGAATTGATATCCTTAGAGAATTCTGTGTTAAAATAATATTAAGTAACGTTGGAAAACTGCCCAGAAGGAAGAGTTTGGAAGCTAGAAGGTGTTTTCCAGAAGCTAACACCGGGTTTTATGACACCATGCGACCACGAGCCTGTTGTTCAAAGACCGGAGGAGATTTCTTCTTTTAGCTTTTATGAAATAATCGGTGTGACGAAAGAGAGCACGACAGAGAATATCCACGATGTATTTCGGAGAAATCAAAATTTCACGCTAAAATTTGGCTCACCCAATAAGGAAGAAAATGTTAGCACCAAATTAAAAATTTCTTTCGCGGCGTGTGGCAGCCAACCAACAGAAGTTCATCATGTCAGAAAGGCATAATCCTTTATATAGAGGCGTACAGATGGATTTCTTTGGAAATCTTAGACTTGTGTGTACGTCAAAATCGCCGTGGAAGTACGCACCAAGTTAAGTAGAGGGCTGACAAAGCTGTCACTACCAATTACGCGCACTTACATCGCAGAAAAGAAACCAATAAAGGTTTTTAAGTCTTCAATTTTGACAAACTTCGTGTAAGGGACGACATGTATACACAAACACTTTATCGCGTTCAAATGCTGTCCGTCAATGTGAGCATAGTGGCCGAATAAACAGGGGTGCACCCTTTTTAAACTACATTCAAGGATATATTATTTATAAATCCCACAACTTCGTCTGAGGTCGACGATTCCCTATACTGGCGAGTGGGTGCTCAACTCGCTTAATTTCCAGTAAACCCCAGCTACCAGAGGAAACGAGAAGCGGCCACAGTACCGAACCCAGGACTTCAGAGTCCACTTCTAGGTAGGATATTGTCCCGCTGAAGGAGTTACCCTGTCACGTTATAAACTACCACACAAACTTCCAGCACATCCTGTTTTATAGTTTTGAGGTAACTAATTATTCAATTTATTCACAATGCGAAATAGTCTTAATATTCAAAATACTGCATGCGCATCAAAAATTAAAATATCACAACAGTTGTAGACTCTAATTGCCCAACAAACATCATCAATCTGTGGCAGGAAGGAAAAATAATTACTTTTAAAGTAATTAACTTCTGTGCTTTAATGGACATTAAAATATGTTTTTCTTTTCCATATTCATTTCCTTAAAACCAAACAAATTATTAGGTTTTGAAAGCAAATACTAAAGTTGCAGTCACATAAATGGAACACAGGCTTGAGAAATTGTAGAAGCATAGCACATTTAATGCGTATGGAGCAGATGGTGTATTAAAAATGTAAAGTTGACAAAAACCAATTTTTCTACACACAAGCATCATAATCATGAGTCAGATTACCTTTTTGGCCTAAAACTGCCCTGCTGCATATGTCACGCCATACCTCTTTTGTCTAGTAGTCTCTCTCTCCTCAGATTCATAGCTTAACCACTTCTTTCCAATGAATTTAGTTGTTTTTGAGCACTTTAGGTCCATATTTTGTTCAAATACTGCCAAAAATTTAAGCAGGAAAGAAAGTGTAGCGCACGTGGTATATGGGACCTACGCTAGACCTTTAAAATGGCGAAATATAAAAAGTTTTGTTGCCAACCGATGAGAGAAGGTTTGGGGAACATTTATGTGCATTAACTTAAAAATCATCAATCAGTTCCAAGATCCCCTAGACACATTAATAATTTAAAAATAATTAAATAAATATTTTCGGACTAGGAATGAAACTTAGTAGAACGTTGCAGTTATGGTGAAGTAATTTAAGCATTCCCCAATTTCAATTAAAAGCTCATTTTTAATTTTCAAGAACAATATGTTGGTGTCCCTGAATTGAACAGAGTTTGCAAAATGTGCGTTCTATTCTCCTGCAACTGGTTTTATTATCATATGTAACTGACATGGGAAGCAGCTGGCAAAATGGGCACTTGGAATATTATCACCATTCCGCTTTTGAAGCCTAATGGGTTCTGCACTTATTACATTACCCCCATCCCACCCCCTTGGCTCTGTCCTGCGAATTTAGCATTCTGTCCAAAACGTCCGCCAAGTGTAGAGCATTGGTAATAGTCAGTGAAGTTTACTTGATGTGAAACATTGCGGTTGTCTGAATTTCATGAACATTACCACACTCAAAACGTGTTCAATTCAACTACCTATACATAATATATAGTACACAGAGGCTGTTAGTGCCATAAGTGCAGATAATTTGTAGTGCTATTGAACGATATTGCATCACTATTTTCTTCATTTGCATGTTTAAAATTTTACTCATTAAGAATAGTATGTTTTGAAATTGATTAGTTCCTTCACGTATGCGTCCCACAGAAAATATGACACAGAGTGGGCGGAATGAATGTTGTAACGTGGTAACAAATGTTCATCGGAATTGAGGTCAACAGTTTTCTGCAAGGCCAATGAACTCACATTATCTAGGGCAGTGGGTCACGCAATGAGGTGTGAAGTAAAACGGACAGTCTATCTAACAGACGTTGTTCATTTCACGTTTAAGTTCAAAACACGCGAAGAGAGAAAAAACAAGTAACACTCCGAAATGGATACCTATTGCGGTACCATTTATCAAAATATCTGCACTTATATTCCTAAAAAGGACAAAGCAAACCAGATTAAAATAAAAAGGTCGACATCCTGCCCATCGGCAAGACCTACGCCTCCTTATTCTTTAAGTACAGTGGCTGATTTATAATCCGGACCATTTTTCTTTGTTACTTTTCAAACAAATTTTGTTCATTTTTGTCTTAAGTCTAGAAGAGCGATAATATTACATACTGAGTCTAGATATATTTTTCACACACAGTTTTGTATATTTTTCACTATAGCTTTGCTTTTCGTTTTTATGTTTATAATGGGTGATCCAAAAGACTCCGAACCGGCTGCGTTGTGCTTTGCCTGTACGCGTCCTCGACGCTCGACGCCGACTGCCGCTGTCATAGAACAGCGCAGATGAAACCATACAACATAACTTACCAATGTTATTAAAGGAACTGGCTTATTTAAATTTTGGCATAAACTACGTGTCGTACACCTCAAATAACATTCATTACAGCTTTTGCCATTTAAGTGATAATATTAAAATGCCCAGCAAAGGTTTAAAGGGCTAAACTATGCTCTAAAAGTCTCGAGGTGGCAATGGCATAGCACCTGGCGTACTGGCTCTAGGCTTTGCACTGTGCTTTCAGTTAAGTCTCCAAATAACTGAATAGAATTATGACCGTATTCTTTGCGATAACCCCCCGGGACATAGGTTCGCGTCTCGCCATTGTACTTTTTTTTTCTGTTCATCAAAGCTTGGAAACTAAATTCACAATAATCGAATTTTAAAGTCTCTGAGGGTTTAGGATATAATTTAAAACTATTTCGGTTGTGTAGATTTTGTAATAGAATAGGTATAATGACTTCTGCCCCATTGGATTGGGATGATGTAATGTGTTATTATGAATGCCAACTCCCTTCATTCTGCACCTGTATGCTGCCGCACGATATTTTGTGCTATTCCTTCACCATGTATTCGACAGACAAGTACGTTGAGATGCTTTGATCTACGAAGAAGCAACAGCCAAAGTGCAAGCAATTCAAAATCTATACCGGAGAGATATCCTCATAGCAACAACGCCATCAAATAGAAATAATAACAGCTTTACACATAATTATTGTTCAACTGCTATTTGTAAATATTATGCAGTAAAATATTAGTACTCTCAGGGGATTGAAACCACCTTTATAGCATATGGATAATTTACGAACCGTGCGCTCGTTTCAATTCAGTTAGCTAGTATCTTCAGAGATAACCGAAGACAAACACATCTATCTTGAATACTTGGGTGGAACTTAGCACAGGGACCGACGTTTTCATGTTAGAGCATAAAATGCGGATTGCATAAAACTGGAAAATAAAGGGGCAACTGACCCACCTGGTAGTACAAACCTCTTTCTTTTAGTACTTAATAAATTATAAAATATTAAATGTATTTTAGATATCGTTACCTACAATTTCAAGTAAGTATAACTGAATCCCGAGCTAGGACTTAGGCCTAGGGATGCAGGCTGGAATAGAAACTTGTCTTTGGGAGTACGCTGAGAAAAAAGTTTGAACACAACTGCCCTAGGAGGTGTCAGACCGCCATACAGGTGGGGGGGGGGGATAATCAGAGAGTCAGAGAGAGAGAAATAAAAGTGAGAAAAAGACCATTTGAATTTCCATACTTGACACAAATATATCTGAAACATTCCCGACTGTGAAAGTAAATAATAAAATAGTTACGAAATGTCGCCTAGAATACAAGTGCTCTAGATATGTAATATATTACTGCTTTCTTCTTTGTCTCTATTTCTTTCTATAGTTGAAGAAACACTTTTTGTTTCAAACGTTGTACACATGAATAGTGATTTACTAGTGTTCATATGTTACTGATGTCAGTGTTGTCTCCCCTTTATATTGTCTCGTATTCGTCGACAAATGTCGAACTTGTCATTGCTTAATGTAACAACTTTATTGACTCCATATCTAACATGCTTATTTTTCAGAAATGGTGACAGACCTAATATCAATCTGCACTCTCGTATATCCAGTGATGGTACAACTCATAATAAACATGTAATAGCTTTCTTTCCAACCTATCTCCATGAAATGAGATGTATAGAATAAATATCTGATGTGTTGCACTCACATGACTTTCTCTACTCTTGTAGTAAACATTCTTACAAACTCTTATTCCTATATCTTCCTTGTGTTAGTTGAGATAAACATTTGTACAAATCATCTTATTGTTTACTTCCTTGTAGGTGCAAGGGGAATATTAGAATACAGTAGGCTTTGAGCGACAGTCAAATATTTTAAAGCTTTGAGATCCCGTTCTCTTTGCACGCTTAACATAAAAATGATGTTCCATTTCACAAAAGTTTTAAGTTTTCCGAAACTGACACAAATTACAAGGCTAATCTCCGAAATGGTTCATTGTACAAAAACAATTAATTATTTGGACATAAATTGCGTTTTAGTGAGATCTACATTTTTTGTGTATTTACATTATGTCTGTCTCTTACGGTTTACGGCTTATCAAAGTCATCAAAGGTAAACAGAACTACATAGGCTATAGCCAGAAAATTCAAAATATACATTTCATTTCTCATGAAATATCTTAAACATATGACATTTTAATCAAAATCGTTAGAGCCATTTTCAAGAAAATCAAATTTTTCAAAAATGTTCCAAGTAAAGGGTAGTATAGCGTGGAGCTATTTTATTCAAAACATTCGTGTCGCATTCTTGAAAGACATTAAACTTAAAGACCAACTTTGGTTTTTAATCGACTTTTCGTTTTTCAGTTATGCTGTTCATAGGCAGGCAGACACGCTATCAAATATTTCAGAATTCATAAATATGAAAAATGCATAATTTGCATCCGGAAGTAACTTTTAATGTCCCTACTGTATATTTAAATCTTGAATTCTAATAATATATTAGTAATTTAGTGACAAAATATGGTACGCCTCAAATCGAAACGTGACACCAGTATTTTGTGTCTGCACTGAATTTTTTTGGACCCCAATAAAGACTTTGCTCTTTCGCAATGCAACGCAATAAAATAGTGTATTAGGATCCTAAAACTTTAGCCTGGATGTGCGCTTGCGTTGCAGCGTTTCACTTGTCTTCAGTAAGTTGCCCGCTGTACGGCACTTTTTAAAGCATTGCTAATAAAATACTTCCAACCTACACAACAATGAGGCGAATATTCTATGTTCATTAGAGTTTTCAGGTTTTCGTTTCACTCCTAAATCCAAGCCAAATTGAAAGGATTCCGATAATCTCCTAATGTGTTGAAAGGTGAAGCATCAAACATTAATTGGGAACTAAATCCAATTTGAAAGCAAACTTTAGTTCGAAGGGAAGATACATTTTGGCCAAATTCTTGGAATCTTAATAATTTCCAAATGTATTGCATTGCAAAGCAGCGAAGCCTTTTTGAATTTCTCTGCTGGTAAGTAGAGGAAGCATTGTGTTCCACCCAAAAATTCGATGTCGAGATTTCACCGGAAATATATGTTTTGAAGCCCCCTGAATCCAAAAAAGAAGCATTTTTGAAAAAGGTTCGTGTGTGTCTGTGGACAACATAACTAAAAAATCTGATGTGTTGCACTCACATGACTTTCTCTACTCTTGTACTAACCATTCTTACAAACTCTTATTCCTATATCTTCTTCGTGTTAGTTAAAATAAACATTTGGACAAATTATCTTATTGCTTATTTCCTTGTAGGTGCAAGGGGAATATTGGAATACAGTAGGCTTTGTGCGATAGTCAAATCTTTTAAAGCTTTGAGATTCCGTTCTCTTTGTACACGTAACATATAAAAAAATGAACAACGATGACCCATTTCACGAAAGTTCCAAGTTTTCCGAAACTCACACACATAACAAGGTATATCTCCGAAATGGTTCACCCTACAAGAAAATTTATTGAGACATAAATTGTGTATTTTAGCAAGATCTACATTTTGTGTATAGTATAATTTGGTCTATCTCTAACGGTTTACCAGTTATGCAAAAGTCGTCCAGAGTAAATACGACTACAGGGGCTATAGCCAGAAAATTCAAGATATACGTTTCATTTTGTCATAAAAATATCTCAAACATATGACATTTTAATCAAAGTCGTTAGAGCCATTTTCAAGAAAATCAAAATTTTCGAAAAATTTTTCATGTAAAGGGTAGTTTAGGGTGGGGCTATTTTCTTCAAAATCTTCGTGTCACATCCTTGAACGACATTAAACTTAAATACCAAATTTGGTTTCTAACCTACTTTTCGTTTTTGAGCTATGCTGTCCACAGACTGACAGACTGACAGACACACAGACACACAGACACACAGACACAGACACAGACACACAGACACACACACGGACCTTTTTCTAAAAATGCTTTTTTTGGATTCAGGGGGCCTCAAAACATGTATTTCCGGTGAAATCTCGACTTCGAATTTTTGGGTGGAATACAATACTTCCCCTACTTACCAGTAGAGAAAGTAAAAACCAAAAGTCTGTTAAAAACGAAAGTGGGCATTTAATTTTAATGTCTCTCAAGGATGCAACACGAAGATTTTAAATAAAATAGCCCCACCCTGAACTACCCTTTACATGGAATTTGTTTTTGAAAATTTTGATTTTCAAGAAAATCGCTCTATTTTGATTAAGATGTTATATGCTTAAGATATTTTTATGACAATTGAAATGTATATTTTGAATTTTCTGGTTATAGCCTATATAGTCCTGTTTACTCTGGAAGACTTCTGAATAACTCGTAAACCGTAAGAAATGGACATTTTACTGTACAAAAATGTAGATCTCGCTGAAACACACAATTTATTTCCCGATAAATTTGTTTGTAGAGTGAGCCATTTCGGAGATATTTCTTGTTATTTGTGTCAGTTTTGGAAAACAAAACTTTCCTGAAATGCAACATGTTTAATTCTTTATATGTTAAACGTGCAAGGAGAACGGGATCTCAACTAAAATGATTTGACTATCGCTAAAAGTCTACTGTATTCTAATATTCATCCCCCTTCCAATTACAAAGAAATAAGCAATAAGATAATTTCTTTAAATGCTTATCTTAAGTAACACAAAGAAGATATAGAAAAAAGGGTTTGTAAGAATGGTTAGTACAAGAGTAGAGAAAGTCATGTGAGTGCAAAAATCAGATTTTTGGGATCAGCACTATTTAGTGAAAACACAAAGTATATCAAGCCAAAATACTGGTATCTTGATTGAAGTTCCTAATGCAGGAACAAGCCCTTCTGTTTAAACCAGAACAAACTGAAGGCTAATGGAAACGCAACATGCTTCCAGGCGAGGATTCTGACAATATTCTAAAAGACTGTGGGGTGAACGTAAACATTTGTAGCGTAAGTCAGTTGTCTTTCGTTCTATTGTTGGCGAACAAATTTTATTTGACCTGTTTAAATATCCATTACAGTAGCTTTATCCGTTATGCAGAAAGCTGCTGCAGCATGTTCTGTTTTCCCTGATGTTTCTTTCCCTCCAAGCAGAATGGCGAACACGTCGCTTGCTCGCTCGCGGTCTAGATTAGGCTAAGGGAAAAAACGTGGCATAGGAAGGGATAAGGGAAACCGACGAGAGGGAAAGGTAGTAAAAATGGTAAGTCCGGAGAGCAAGAAGCAGAATGAGATCTGTCCAAAGAAGGGTGATTTATGGCTTCAGATACCGCAGTGTGTACAACAGTGCTGGGAAAACTTTGCGTACCTACGTATCAGCATTTCCCTTGTCTACCTTTTTGTTAAGGGTTATGTTAAGAAGTCCACGGAAAGGTCAAGGGGATAAACACCTTTCACAGAAAACGATACAGCTGGACATACGTGCGTACGCGGGGATTTGGACCGATTATATCTAATCCTGCACTAGCTTCAGTCTACGTGGAACAAGTAAAAATTAGTAGTACTGTTCCACGATGTCAAGAATGTGATGTCAGCGAGTGTGACGGACGGAGCTTAAATTGAGAAGGTAATGTCTATCTCACAATGTTAAATTCATAAACTTTGGGTGCACATTATAAAAAAGAACTATAGTGAAAAATGGCATCCAGTCCAGCTATTTTTCTATCAATTTATTTTTCTTAGAAACTTCTGCACAAAAACACAGTTCTCTCCTATTGACGTCAACACAGTGATATTCCAGCTTGTAGCCATTCGTTTCTCGTAAGCTTCACGCACTCCTTTCACTGTCTCTCTTCAGTTTCTCTCTTTCTCTCTCTCTCTCTCTTTCTCTCTCTCAAACACTAACTAGAATGATACAATAATTCAACACTCGTTAAAAGTTCTTCACTTCGACACGACGTATCTTCCACAGCTGTCTCGCACTGACCGACTCAAAAACTGCTGCTTCCATGCGCTTCGCAAGCTTTTATAGCAGCTATGACGTCATCAAAACTTTCTTGAACGCCTACAAACAAGCCGTCCGCCGGATACTCTCGAGTGAAATACGTTAATCCCACATTCCCCTTGTACCTACAAGAAAATAAGCAATAAGATGATTTCTGCCAATGTTTATATCGACTAAGAAGAAGAGTTTGTAAGAATGGTCAGGACATGAGTAGAGAAACTCATGTGAGTGCAACACATTTGTCCCCCAATTTTCATGAAATTTAAGTCATACTTGTCCTTAAGCAAGCATTCTACAAACATCTTTCAATTTTGCTTTTCAAATTTTAATGTGACAGGAAATTCACGAATTGCATTTTGTAACATTTTAGTAGAATTTTTACATTTCTAGTTAGTTTCTCGATTTTAAAAACACATTAAGCAATGGTTTGCAGGTTGTGAAAATGAAAACACAGGAGAATAAGTATTAATGAAATTACGGGTTATATCCTATTTGTGAAAAATGATCGCAGTAATGGCAGACCAAAGGGTAGAGCATCCTGTGAACTCAGAGAGCATGGATAATTTCTCACAGGGCCTTTAATAAGCCTTGACCTGAAATGTGTGGAATCTAAAAGTGCATACTTATAATATAAATCGTGCGTCACCCAGCTGGAAATGGTTTATTTACGCCAGCAACATTTCATTGAGTATATATTAAAAGTGTGTTGTGTTGCACTCACATGACTTTCTCTGTTCTTATACTAACCATTCTTACAAACTCTTATTCCTATATCTTCTTCGTGTTAGTTAAGATAAACTTTTGTACAAATTATCTTATTGCTTATTTCCTTGTATGTGCAACGGGAGTATGGGAATACAGTAGGCTTTGTGCGATTGTCAAATCTTTTAAAGGTTTCAAATTCCGTTCCCCTAGCACGGCTAGGACATACAAAAGCGAATAAAAATCTTCTATGTGACAAAACTAACTATTGTAAAGCTCGCACAAATAACAAGGCATATCATCGAAATGGTGCACTCCTAAGAAACTGCATTTGAATATAACTTGTTTCAACGAGATTTGCATTTTTGTGTAGTAAGATTTGATCTATCACTTACGGTTAACCAGTTATGCCAAAGTTATTCAGAGTAAATAGGACTATAGTCGGGAAATTCAAAATACACATTTCATTTCGCATAAGAAAATCTCAATCATATGGTATTTTAATCAAAATCGTTATACCATTTTCGAGAAAATCAAAATGTTCGAAAAATTTTCCACCTAAAGTGTAGTTCAGGATAAATGAATTATCTTCGTGTGGTATCCTTATAAAATATTAAACTTAAATACCCACTTTTTTAACCGACTTGTCGTTTTTGAGCTCTTTTCAACCACAAGAAGCGAGGCAACACTTTGGGGAAGAACAGACCTCAAGTTTGTACAACACATGGCGAGGAACACCAGTGTGCGTGCATAACGATTTTTCTCCCTTCAGATGTTTCACTTCCTTTACACGATTAGCATAAACTGTACTTTTCAAGTTTGTGGAAAGGGAAAGTTAGACCGAGGTTTGGTGAATGGAACTGCCACACTGATTGAGAAAAGACGCGGGCCATATGGTAACAAATGTTCCATACAAAATGGGCAGCCGCTCCACAGAGCAGAAGTTACGGTCTCATAGGTGTAAAATAGCTTACAGTCGTTTCATAAATCAAGTTGCCTTTTCCGAAAGTATGTCTGTCCACCAGAAGGAGGCAACCGAAGTCTGAGGTATAAGAGGTAGCTAATGTTTACTACGATAGATGTGTATGTGACAGTGTTGCCAACTTGGGCCCCATAAGAAGAAAAATATTTCTTTTAAAATTACATACCTTCTAATTGTTTATGAATTTTATTTTAATTTAGTGACTTTTGCACATTTAAGTGTTGATGGCTTTTGGATAACTGTAATTGGCATTACTGATATTTGAATCACAAACATGGTCGTAGCACATTCGTTCAACTCGCCTTCTTCTGGGGCATACGGTACATGTTGCCACTACTGATCTAGACAGGTGAAAATCTTAATGACCGTCATGAAGCGAGTTACAATAGACCTGCAGATGACAGGTGATTTCATACTGGAGGAGTGTGTGAAGACTCAATGATGAATATCTGTACACCAGTTATGCACTACACCATATCATCATTCTTTCTACATCTCTATTCCTCCTTCGTGAAATCAAATATATGTGTAATATTTTCCTGCAGTAGTTATTATCACAAATATAACATAAGCATTTGTGAAAAAACATTTATCACGATTTTAGAAATTAAAATCCTCTGCGGCTTCAGGGTACAATAATGATGGATCCAAGAGGACTTACATTTAATAGTTTCTTTATTAACCACCGGTAGGTCGGAATCTACTTTCCTTTAGATACCAGTAAATTAGGTGACATGGGAATTTCGCTTTTAAGCAGACTCTGGATCGGGTTAGAAACCGCTGTCTTGGGTTCAGTAAGTCTGCGCATAAGACACCCAGATCGACTCCAGAAGAATTGGATCCCTAAAGCCCTTGCAATGCTTTTGCTAGTGAAATAAAGTATGCAAAACAGCTACACAAGAACCATTCATCATCCATTATGAAATTTTACTGCAGTGTGATGTGCCCGCGTCCTCAGAAGAAGAACAAAACAGAGAAGCTTGGAAGTGTGTGATCAATTCTCAGTTTTTAGCCTGCACTTGGTGAAGTGATTGCTTCGAAGATTATTTCAAGTATCTTTACTATTTATTAATAGTATCTGTTTAGTGATATCACTTAAGTTCAGTAAAATATTAGTTGTGCTATAACATACCTTCGCAAATGTTTATTGACACTACTTTGTTCTAAACTTTGGAGGTTTATCCGAGGTTTTAAAAAACCTCACTGTTAATATTACAGTGTACGGGGGAAAATATACGAAAAGGAATATATAAATAACACCGAGAATAATGCGATAATCAGATAAATAATCGTAATAAATAATTTGTAGGTATAAACAGAACCAAAAGAAAATACAAGAAATTAGAGTTAGCAGATTGCACCAAGATAAAGGTATTTAACAATTCATGTCCAGAGAAATCATTAGTAGACACGACTAGGTAGCGCATGTTAGCCCTATTAGCCCTGGAAAACTCGTTACGATGACTATTCCACTAACGACGGATTATCACCACTTCGTCGCAGTATTACCATATTGGTTATATCACCTCCTCTGTGCAATTCCACCGACCTAAATATTTTTTTACGTTTCTGAACATCTGAAGAATCCATGCGCACTAAGAGCAATTAGCGGGCCATTCATAGATGGCAGATAGACGATTTGGCGGATATTCTAATGAGGATATTGATATTTAATTGAAGAGGCACAGTCAAAAAATACCGAAAGAGGAGGACATGTGCATAGAATCACTTTGAGGTCTTTTGCAACGGAGAGGTTACGGACTCAGGATATACCTACCAGTACCTCATCTTTAAAGCCATATTTAGCAACACAGCAGTCGTGTTCATTTACTTTTGAAAATTGTACCTTTGGCAAGTGTAATTTTAAATATAGCAGACCTACTTTTAATAAATAGTCTACTAACGCAAATTAGTTCATTTATATTTATCATATGTCTAATGCCTCATTTCCCTGGATTAAACGCTAAAGTTATTATTGTTGTTCTACTGAAGTAGTTGTAGCGGCAACTGTAAAAACAAATGTTAATTAAAGCGTACGAATATTATTGTCAGATGTTTACCTTTAAATCACTATTAGTGTTAATAATAAATTATTAATTATTTCGCGGAATACTCTAAACAAATGGCACTGGGGTCTTCATATTTGTGAATGATTATATGAAACCCTGGTGTGGTATTACTCGTACAGATTAATTACCCTTGTAAGGTCACGTAGGCTGGAATTGTCAGTATTAGAAAGGCAAAGGTGAAAGTTCTCAGAAGTGATCTAACGTAACGACACTTGCTCATGAACTTCAACGCGTATCAGGCGGTTTTAGCTGGTGGCTACCATGTCATTCGTAACTTTACACGTGTGTAAATTTACACACAGTGACACGCTTTAGTGAAAACGATTTAGCGGTTAACGCTAGCGAACTTGCCAGGTAAATCGTCTGCAATTTATAGCAGTTTTAAACCCCATATTCTTATAGGAAAGGTGAACTTAATTCTCTCAAACCCAACAATTGGGAACTCTATCAACCATTCCATTTAACATATTTTAATAGATAGCAGAACTCATTCAGTAACTTGATGTCTTTAGAAATAACACCCACGCATACCCTGAGATCGAAGAATTTAACGTTAAAACTGCAGCACCTCAAACAGATCATGATCAATGGCAATGAAAATTATCACTCTGAAGGGACGGCATAAGAAAAGGAAAAACAAGAAAGGCTTCACATTCCTTAGCTATTTCTAAATTAGTTTTATCTATTTTTTATTAGCTAAATTTGGTAATAACACTGCAAAGAAACAATAATAACGTACGAAACAATAGCATGAAAACTCCAAGAACAAAATAACAGTTAAAATTATATTTTCTCTTCCTTTTTCTGTATTTGGAAGGCTCATTGAACCAACGTTGGGCCGATTGCGTCAGACACATGGCTCGTGATATGGATCACACGTACGAGAGTATTTTCTGCTGAAACAAGCATTCTTTCTAATGCAAATTATCTACACTGTTTTTGTAGATACGTACGTGCATGAGTTAACACAGCAGTGGGGATCTGACAACATCAAAGAACATATTTTGTGCAAGTGGAAGAGACACTTTTAGCCTTTTTGGGTGCAGACGAGTGGGTCGACTGAACTCCTCACGTGCTCTTCAGTGAAACTTTTGCATCAACATACGTGTTTCACAACACCACCACTTGTATTTTCTCTACCATGTAGCAGGCACAGAAAGTATTATACTCCAGCCAAAATTCAGTACAGAATTTTCACCGAAAATACATGTTTTCAGGTTTTCTGTTAAAAAAATATGCTTCAAGGAAAAAGGTTAGCGCGCGCGCGTGTGTGTGAGTGAGTGAGTGAGTGAGTGAGTGAGTGAGTGAGTGAGTGAGTGAGTGAGTGAGTGAGTGAGTGAGTGAGTGAGTGAGTGAGTGAGTGAGTGAGTGAGTGAGTGAGTGAGTGAGTGAGTGAGTGAGTGAGTGAGTGAGTGAGTGAGTGAGTGAGTGAGTGAGTGAGTGAGTGAGTGAGTGAGTGAGTGAGTGAGTGAGTGAGTGAGTGAGTGAGTGAGTGAGTGAGTGAGTGAGTGAGTGAGTGAGTGAGTGAGTGAGTGAGTGAGTGAGTGAGTGTGTGTGTGTGTGTGTGTGTGTGTGTGTGTGTGTGTGTGTGTGTGAACAGACTAAGTCGTAGAACTCGCATAAGTACATTTAGTCTCTGAAGATTTTCCAATTATGCAAAAATAATTCAGAATAGAGATGGCTTCAGAGGTTATTCCCAGACTATCCTCTCAGGATGGATTATCGCCTCCTGGTCGAGGTATTGTAGCTTTGGTTATGTTACCTCCTCCTTTTCTTAGGTTTATAAACATCGGAAGTATCCATGTGCATAAAAAAATTAGCGTGCTATTGAAAAATGGCAGAGAAATGATTTGACTAATATTCTAGTGAGATTATTCAGACTTTAATTGAAGAGGCGATGTCAAATTACTATAATTATAAATACAGCACACCTTCCTTGAATGAATAGCTGACGTAAATTCGTTCATTTATACTCATCATACGTATAATTGCTCATTTCCCTGGATTAAATGTTAACATCGTTCTGGATTTCACAGTCTACTGAACTAGTTGTACTGCCAACTGTGAAAATAAATTTAATTAAAACATATGACTGTTATTGTAAGTTGTATACTTCTAAATAATTTAATATAAAGTGGTATTAAACAAGTGAACTATTAAGTATTTTGCGGAATAGTCTAAAAGAATACCATTCGAGGTTTTCATATTTGGCATAATTTTCCTCGCGCTTCGCGCACGCAAATTTGTCATCATATGAAACCCTCTACACATAATTCAAAATATTTCAATTTTTACTTTCTCTACCGGTAAGGAGGGGAAGTATCGTATTCCATCCAAAACTTCGATGTCGAGTTTTCACCGGAAATGTATGTTTTGAGAGCCCCTGAATCCACAAAAGCATTTTAGAAACAGGTACGCGTGCGCGCGCGTGCGTGCGTGTGTGTGTGTGTGTGTGTGTGTGTGTGTGTGTGTGTGTGTGTGTGTGTGTGTGAGGGGCGGGGTCTGTCTGTCAGTCTGTGGACAGCATAACTCAAAAACGAAAAGTTGGTTAAAAACCAACCTTGGTATTTAAACTTAATGTCTTTCAGGGATGCAACACGAAGATTATGAAGAAAATTGTTAAACCCTAAACTAACATTTACATGGAAAATTATTATTTTATTGAAAATGGCTTTTGATTGAAATGTCATATGTTTAAGATATTTTTATGAAAAATGAAATCTATATTTTGAATTTTCTGGCTATTGCCTAGTAGTCCTTTTTACTCTGGATGACTTTTGAATAACTCGTAAACCGTAAGAGATAGAGCAAATCTTACTCTGCAAAAAATGTAGATCCCGCTAAAACACACAATTTATGTCTGATTAAATTTCTTGTGGAGTGACCATTTCGGAGATATTCCTTGTTATTTGTGTCTGTTTTGAAAACTAAACTTTCGTGAAATGGAACATCGTTGTTCATTTTTGTATATGTTAAGCGTGCAAAGAGAACGGGATCTCAAAGCTTTAAAAGATTTGACTATCACATAAAGCCTACTGTATTCTAATATTCCCCTTGTACCTACAAGGAAATAATCAATAAGATAATTTGTACAAATGTATATCTTAACTAACACGAAAAAGATATAGGAATAAGAGTTTGTAAGAATGGTTAGTACAAGAGTAGAGAAAGTCATGTGAGTGCAGCGCATCAGATTTTTTGGCTAAGATTCAATGCTTATATTTACTATGCACATATAAAATATAGAAATGCTACAGGACACCTCAAAACATGGACGTCACTTAGATGAATGCTGGAGTGTATTATTTCATACCATAGTTTCCTTTCCGTAAATTTCTTTCAATCCATTTAATTTTCATCTTTCAGGAGTAATATTGTTGGCAGTACTGGGCTGATGGCGTGATTAACTGCGCATGGTAATTGCTGTTCTCGGCGTTAAGTGACTTTTGGAGGCGCTTGTCCTCCTTCGGTGGCCCGAAACCGGGCCTGCGGTGTGATCGCTGCTCGACGGGACCTGGCGCTCGGATGAAGAGATTTCAGCACTTGTTAGGGACTTCCGCGCGTCTCTGTGGTCTGTCTAGCTGCGACCCTGTGGCACCTTCCGTTCCCTGATTTCGTCCTTGCCCCCTGGAGCTGGTAGCCATAATAGATCTGTGTAGGGTGGCGTAAGTAAGGTGTCCCCGTTTCAGTTTGTACGCAGTACCCTTTACAATAGAGTATACGTGTAGATATTTGCACTTGAGTTTTAATTTTATTTCATTAACGAATGCTGTAACGTGGTAATGAATGCTGTATCAGAGCTGAGTGTAAGGCCAGTGCTTTCACAGTACCTAAGTCAATATAGTTACTACAAAATATGCCAAAAATATCAGATAGTAAACTATGCGATTGGCTGATGGAAAAAGTGTTAGTCTATTTTTTTATCCTTCGTCTAACACACTGAAGTGGATACATATTAAGGAACAATGTATTAAAATAACTGCACTTATGCACCTAACACCTCTATTTATGGAGTAAGTAAATATGAGTATTAAATTATAGTTATCAATATAGACAAGGCATTGTACGATATATTAATCTTAAGTAAGCATTTTATGGGTGAGTGAACATTTTAATGGTTTGAGTATGTATGTCATTTGAGAAGAGCAAGGTGGGGTTGGAAAACTGCAAGTTAGGCCCCAGAGACCTGGCAGTGATTAACGATACCGCGATGATTGGCAGAGGAAAGCCGCAAACCGCAGTTCTAACTGGCGGACAGATCTCTGGTGCCTCATTCGCTGAGTGATGAGCAGCAGTTTCATCCTCTCTCACTAGGTGAGAGAAAATGTTCCTGTTGTATGAGACTTAATGACAAAACATAGATCCCCTTGTCTATGTTACATTTGTAAACTGTTAACTGTCACACACAAAACAACAAAGTTAGCTTACACTCCATATTGCTTTATTTCATAGCATGTCAAAGAGTAGCAAAATGCAGTTTTTCTGCTTTTAAAAAACAAAAGACAAGCAATTAAAATTATACAAAATGATGGCAGAGCTTGTGCTAGTTTATGACCATGAAGTCAGGATAGAGAGAAAAGTTTCTTTAAGCACAGTTGGTGTAATACTTCATAAAAGCAACAGGATCTACTTTTTTCTTTTTTAAGATGCAAGACAAACTATAAATTGATGACTTTATGAATATGCCCATATTCAATTTCTAAAACATGGGGACTAAATCACAGAGCTTAAGGATCAGGTTTTTGGGTATCTGCCAATCAGTTGGCATGTTTCAATAATAGGGTTTCTGCTGCACCAGATCTCAACCAAGCCGGCTATAGTTGGAGTTACGTTAAACAAAGAGTTTTCTGGCACATTCATTACAATTCAAAAATGCTAGACCCGGTCCCTTCCGGTCTTCGCAAACAGCAATCGCTACTTCTCAATCAAATAGCTCATAGGGACTTAACGAGGCTGAGTGCGCCCCGTACCAGGTCCCCCAGAGGGAGAGAATCCCCACAACCATAGCGCAAATCAAAATTATGTCGTCCCATGAGAAACCAGTTGTCTTGAACTGATCAAGTGAAGGGAAACATGTACTTTACTTTAGTTGCTCTGTCCTTGTATTTAAATATAAATTAGAGGAATATGCCAAAAAACTATTTCGGAGATAAACACGTGCATCGTTGGCCATTTATTCCCAAAAAGGGAGTGTCTACTCTATAACGAAAGCATGGGGCAGGTGGGAAAGGTTTGCAGGAAACCTTGTGGAATACCCCTCCCTTTTCTTAGTAATAGTAGTGGGCAGTCTTAGATATTTAATGATACTTAATCTTAAACACTATATAATAACAGCAACAGCCTTGCTACAATGCTGCTAAAAATGTAGCGACCTGAAACTGGTATGTATCAAAGATTTCATTGATCATTTTATTTATTATTTCATTTATCATAAAAATACCACTAATTTAGGGCATTTTAAACAAAATCCTTAGAGCCATTTTCAAGAAAATCAAAATTGTTGAAACATTTTCCATGTACAGGTAGTTTAGGGTGGAGGAATTTTCTTCAAAATCTACTTGTCGCATCCTTGAAAGACATTAAACTTAAATACCAACTTTGGTTTTTAACCGACTCTTCGTTTTTGAGTTATGCAGTCCACAGACTGACACACACACACACACACACACACACACACACACACACACACACACATACACACACACACACACGCACGCACGCACGCACAGAAATCTCGACCTCAAATTTTTGGGTGGAATACAATGCTTTCTCTACTTACTATATAGTAGAGAAAGTAAAAAAGCACACCTTTTAGCAAATTCAAAAAATTTTAAGGAATATCCCTGAACTGGTTTAGTCAAATAAAAAAACAAGTATTTGATATAAACTGTGTTTTAACCAAATCCACATATTTTATTCACTAAGCTTTTGTTCGTCCCTTACTGTTTACCATTTATGCAAGAGTCATCCCGAATGAAGTGGTCTTCTGACGACATTCCCAGAAAATGTAACGTATGACTTAGAAACTGCCATGGAATCGCCTCTTTGTGACCGTCACTGGATACTGACTGACTGGTTGTGACTTTACACGCCACAGACACTAGCTAACGCGCCCTGCGACTGAAGATTGGAGGTAGGGAAGCAGCAGCTAATTACGTAAGAGTTTCCAAAGAGACACGGTTGGACATCGCTGCTATAGTTTGTGTTACGTGTACCTTGTAGCAGGCGTTCTCAAATAATAACCAATCAAAAGAGATCAATGCCTGTTATTTTTCACAGCGCAGGTTTGGGGAGAATGACACGTGTTTGTACGAATTGTAGAGATATACCTATATTGAATATAAAAAGGCAGTAATGTGTAGCTGTTGTGTTTCGGATACCGTTGATTCCTCTTCTATAATGGGATTGCACTACAGATTTCTAAAAGGGGAAGATGCGGGCGTGGTGAGAATCTGAACTAAGGTAAGTCTGTGTGGTTCGCCGTCGGCCTTTTTGGGCGACAGTAGTCTGAAATTGATGAGTGTGTGAAAGAGAGCGACAACCAAACTTCCTTCATGTTCAGCGCAGACCGTTCCTATCCTAGAGTCGTGACGTCAGACACTGCTATTGGATTTCGATCTAACATGCTCAGCGAAATACTGGGAAAAAATCTACTGTCCTACACTCACATGGCCTTCTATACTTATTTTGCTACAGATTCTTTTTATAACATAAAAATCCTTTTTATAACATATAAAATCAAAAGTGCATGTGATTGCTTTGAAATTCAATGTTTTTTGCATGACCACGAGAGAAAAAAAATAGCGACTTACTACTTTAAAAAAGGGCTGATTGAGGATTTAGACCAAACAGAAATAGCATCTCGAAAATGCTTAAGTTCGCAAGAAAAAGGAGGTATAATTTGTTTCGTTTAACGATATACACCTTTTTGGTAGCAAGATTTAAATTTTATTATCTGTTTCACTGATTGTTAGTTTCACATTGTTTTAATAAGTTGTGCTCATTAATGGAGAATATTTTTAATTTTACTCTGACTTTGTATATGATCTAGTATTGTCCAACACTTTAGTTTATTTAAATATTTCATCTCTCCATATGTACCTATTTGTTCTTTTCTGTTATTGCTCCCATATGCTAATATGCTAAAAACAGAATAATTAATACCTTATTAATTTAGGAGTCAAGATAGAGCAGTCTGCACACCGAAAGCTTGATTGTGAAGAAGAAAACGATAAATATATTTAACGATTGAATTAAAGTTAAAAATATATATATGCAGCTAAAGTATACTTTAAATGAATCGCTTGACTAAAGAAGGGAAAATTCTGAAATTATGTATGAAGCAGCAAAAAAGTCAAGAGCACAAGAAGCTGGTGGGAAAATTGTGGAGAAATGGACATGGGAGATGTATGGAGGGTAGAAGAAATAAGGGTTAATTGTTAAGAACCAGAACGGAAGACATAGAAAGATAGAACGTTTATGAATGTTTACAAAATAAGAAATCAGTAGAATTTTATAAACAAAAATAAATTCATTGACGACGAGAACTGTATGTAGATTACTCTAGCTAGTAAACAAGAAAGGGAGGGGTTAGCTTCGATGAGTGAGTGAGTGAGCGACTGAATGGAGTTGTCACTTGGTCGCGCTGTGACGTGACGCTCTGCCCATGTGGCAGACAACTTGCGATCGCCTCATTTCGTGATAGCTGTGTAAAAGTTCGAAGCCTAGTGATGAGAGAGAAAGTATAGTACATTATAGGGCAGAATATAAAGAATTAGCGTTGTGGAGAGAAAAGACATGGGAAAAGCTAGAAACATAGCGATAAAAATGTTAACATGAAAAGAAGAAAGGAAGGTCAGAGACATTGCCGAATTTTTACAGATAGCAAAAGAAAAATGGGAAATAAATGTGAAGGAAAGGGTAAATAAATAAAAGAGAACATTGATAAGAGCTACCCGGTAGAATGTAAGAGCAGGATGCCCCGAAAGCTTACGTAGCACCGATGGTAATTGAACTGTACATAGTGTAAGATTAACTGAAATTTTGTAGAGGTACGTATATTGCCCAAATGAACCTGTCGTTCATTCATACATGAATCCCGCAGTGCAGAAGCACTCATGTCCAAACATTTCGATTTATTAGAAGGAAAGAAAGCTTAATTATTTTGGATGCAGACTTACTTACTTACTTCCATTCTGGTTTATAGGTTAGTGGATTCCCATTTGTAAGTTGTCCGGTAATATTTACCACCGATATATTAAAATTTAAAGATAGTGCACATGGGTATTCCTTTTCGAAATGGAGATAAATTCCGTAAGAAGCATTAAATGTCAAAAACTGTCACACAAGTATACAATATTAGAGAAACTTATATTTCGTTCTACCTAATCTGTTATTAAGTGGAGTCTGAGATGGTTTCATACTTCCTGTGAAAAAAGAAAGAAAAATAACATATAATGCTACATCAAAATGATAAATGAAGGATTCTAGGAACTTTGTCTACAGATATACTTGACTTTTATTTATAGAGCTCCTAAAGGAAGGTGACAATGAACCATGCGACAAATTTGACGTTTTAGATCTGGCCAAAGGGTTGCTGTTTGTAGTTTGAGTAAACCGTAAAGTTATCTGACGTAACTGTATTTCTCATTCTTTGACAATATTGTGCCAAATTTGCGGAACTGTTCATATATATGCCATGCAATACTGGCTATCTCCTGGTAGATCTTTGGTTTCATTGTGTAGCGAGTGAGGACCCTAAATATGTTATAGGGCATACAACGTAGGGTAAATCTGGGGCATCATCACTGCATATATGTTGTGACTAACTTCCTCCAAGAGAAAGGGATAAAATAAAGAAAATACAGGAGCTAAATATTTGAACGCCTGCATTAGCTCTTAAATTTTCATAACAAAGACGTGATATGATTAACTTCAACATTTTTACTTCACTGAAAATGGAACACATAGCTACAAGAAGTTTCCAACTCTGATTTGCTTTCCAAAATGACGTGGACAAAAGTGCGTTAATAGTGCTTGAAGCAAGCAGAGATAATAAAATTCCAGAGGGAATGGTGCAGCACATCCAATACCTCTCCTTCACCTAAGGATCATTAAGAAATTTATTCCATGTATATATGGAAAAAAATGACGGTCCTAATCTTGTCTTACGTAATTATTGTCTTTGCCAACAGACTTTTGGACTACGTTATATTTTAAAATTCTCTCTAGAGAAAAACTTCACAAAGGTTTAGGTCAGAAGATCTAGAACGCTACAATTTAACTGTTATGTCAATCTGAATTGCCGTTCAAATTTTGTCCTCCAAACACATTTATTGTATAAACTCTGGCACGTGAAAAGGAGTGCAAACCGTGTTCGCATAGCAAACGGGGACAGCTGTCTAACCAAAAAAAGTGTGGGCCTTCAAACCTTTCATCACTGATACCACACTGCACACATCAATCTGTTCGCCTTTGAACTTGACGTACTGACCGAATCATAAACACATTTTCAGCAAAACAAAGCAGTAACTCACTTAGAGACTAAACGCAGCACTCGCAATAACCAACAACTGTCAAATGCACATTGCGCCAGAACTGTGAAATTGTGACCTCGTTTCCATCAACAACGGAAAACGCGCTTTCGCATCCTCGATGGAAAAACGCCGCAAGTTGGTTCATAGTGGGATGGAGCTCATAAGAAAACGCCTTCGTCACATCTGACGCCCATCATGTGCCGTCTAAGACCAAAAGAGATCACCCGGTTCCACCAAGCGATGACTGGATCCTTTGGGGATCCACAGCTTTTATGTGGACTGCGAACCACATTACACCTTGGGAATCATTCACATGACCTAATCCTCGGGTGCACAACTCACGTTACTGAGGGAAAACGCTTCAGTCCTCTGTCCATTGCTGTGACGTAACGAAGTCTCCCCAAATTGTTCAGTGGCACACTATGTAAATCACCTTTGCAGTGTAAACGCTTGTTGTGTATTAAACTCAACAAATAACGATTTTGTTAATTTATTTTGTATGAGGTGCATTTTATTTACTACTCTGTGTTGACGATTCCAGGCGTTTTGATCTCACTAACGCCTCAATGTCTGAGGATGAAGAAGTTGTACATAACTGAAGTCATGCTTGTTAGTTAAAACTTGACATTACTATTTATTAAACTTATTTTGGAAAAGGTTCGTACACACAAGTATGTAGTGGCGAAAATTGGCATTAAGTGGGCTGTAAATCAGCGCATTTTGAGGAAACTTTCACTTGTCTGTAGAAATAAAAGTTTATATTTTTCGTATTTCGATCAGTAACTATGGTTTCCAAATGCCCTAATTCATCTTGCAAACCAAACGATGATGACAATGAACGAGAATTGAAAGGGTTTGTGAACAGAAAATGTTCATTTTCCATATTTTTTGACCAGAACATTTGTATTCAAACATAGCAGGTAGTTGTGGTAGTATTTTTCTGTAAAGAGCTAATGAATTTATAATTCGTAAGGATTATACTCATGGTAAATTACACATATCTCTGACAGATAGTTGTTAAATGTCCCATAAATGTATTTAATGGTGCGGTTAATGATACAGTGCTTACATTATTTAATAACAAATTAATCATTTTCCCAGTTAGGATGCCAACAACGCAACATTTCCTGTTGTGTGCTGTCGGTGGCCAGTGCTGCTATGTGCTCATAACACGTCATTCACTTGTCATACTGACGTAGTGGGAGAGTTTACGTCTCCGAACCTTGACACAAAGAGCCACACTTGCGCACCCATGAACTACTCAGTGGTGTAGGTTTGGATAGGGCCGACTTAGAATGTCCATATTAGAGCTAGAAATCCAAATACGGACTAAATGAATAGATATATTGAGTTGTTACATATGGACTCTTATTTACTGCTGTGATTCTCAGCGTCCCACTCTATATTGGGCGTGAAAGGCCACTAAATTTTTTTCAGAGGCCTCTTTATCAGGCTTGAAGTTCTTTTACGTGCCTTAAAGCTAAGATACAAGACTAACGCTTTTTTCCCTATTGAGGGAAGCCATGTCAAGAATTTTTACGCTCGAAAAAAGTCCACCCTCCACCAGGTTTGAACCCGTCACCTCGGGAACCAGCAATTAGCATGTTCAGCAAGAGAGCCACGAACTAAAACTCCGAGGCTACTCCGGCTCCCTGATGGGAAGGTTAAGTGTGATAAATAGTTGATAGGGTAGAATTAAACTGAAAAACAGGAGTCCAGGAGTGAGTACGAGTCGCCTGGGTTAACCTAGGCGGATGGTAAGGTGGCCACGGTACCTATCCGTTTAGTTACGGATTTACCCGTGAGGTGGTATAGGTTTGTCTAATTATACAAGCTTTGGTGTAATGTCTTTAATGGTGCAGGTTAGTTTCCTATGCTGTCACTGGCGGTGGGATGTGTCAGATCTTGGATATCTAGCCATCCAAGCGACCATTGCTCTACTGCTTACTCGTCGGCCGCTTGTGGAACCGTCGAGCAATGCAGTGCCAGTGACAGGAGACCGAGAGGAATAGGTGAAGGGTGTGGTGGCGCCAAGTGTGAAATACATTAGGCGGTTTAGGTGTTTGAAGGGATAGCGGTAGTTACCAGCCAAGAGCGTCCTTGGGCAAGGGGTAGCTCTGCTGCCGTCTAGGTAGGCGATGATCATATTGCCTCAGTGTGTTGACCAACTGGTTAGGGTGAGGTGTGAGTTTGGCATACATTGTGTGAGTCCTGTCCCGCACGACGTCCACAATATATGGTAGGCCGGAATAAGTGTGGAGGATGTGTGATGGGAATCTACGGTCGGTATCGTAGATCATCCTAAGCACCCTGTTCTGCACGGCCTGCAGCCTGCGGATGGTGGAACGAGCCACCGTACAGAATCAGGGGCGGGACGATCGCACGGCACAAGGATAGTTTCAGGTGTGTAGGCATGGTTGAGTGGAGTATGGGATATATCTGTCTCAGGGCGCCATGTCCCAGACCGACCTTTGCCCTGACATGTGGAGTGAAGGTTAGACCACGGTCAAGTAGTACCCCCAGGTATTTGGCGGAGTTAACCCATGGGATTCTTCTCCGCCGCAGTGCCAGGGATACACCCGGCCGCCAGTTTCGAACTTCCCAATAGAAGAGCCTGACTCTTCTGCGGGCTAATGGCCATTCTTCACTGTTCACTCCTGCTGCCGATGGCGTCGAGCTGGCCGTAGCCAAAATCATAAAACCTCCTCCAAACTGGTGCCTTAGAGAACTCCCAATTTTGAGCGACCCCTTATTCTCAGGTTAATTATGGTCTCCAGTTTATAGGTGAAATAATATTTTATAGAGTAGATGTGCAAATTTATGAAGACGTTACATTCAAATGTACCGTATGACTGGCGTTACTGTTTCCGCACAAGAAATAGAGGCGAGAGAATAAACAAAGAGTTTACTGTTGTACGTCATGCGGAAAATATACTGTCACCGCGCCCGCCGCATCTAATTGCCGACAGCAGTAGTGTCACCCATCGCATTATTGTCGGCGCTACCGCAAAGGAGCCGAAGGAAAGAGACAGAGAATGGCCGCATTGTTGGGGCGCTTGCCGAAAGAGAGAAAAGGATAGAGGCTACTGGAATCTTCTACTGTGTATATCTCGCCGCAATAACTGAACGTTCCTGAAGCTTCCAGAATAGTGCCTGGGAGATATAAATAGCGGTAAAGTGCGACAGAAGAGTCAGTCAGACGTATGTGAAGCGTTGAGTAGTGCCGACGGAGAACAGTCAGACGTATGTGAAGGCTGAGTAGTCGTGCCGACGGAGACGGACAGACGATGTGGAGAGTTGTGCCGACGGAGAAGAGTTAGTTCTTTGTGTTACGAATTCGGAGCCGTGCTGTTGGAGAATCGGAAAAGACTTTCTTGCTGTTGCAACGAGTGTACAAGTTACTGTTTACGGAAATAAAAGTGTCTTTATCTCGACTACATCTGTCTACTTTACTTCACACCCATACAAAAAGTTACACTGGTGTCAGAAGTGGGATCCGTCGAATTGCTTCTAGTTTCGTTACATCGTCGTTAGAAGTTGCAACGTTAGAACCAAGATGGAGGGAGATTCGGAAACCAGGATGATGGCAATGATGAAAGAATTATTCGCCGAAATGAAGACGAGAAACGACAACCTCGTTGCCGAGCTGATAGAAGAAATGAAGACGGCAAACGACAACCTCGCTGCCAAAATGGAAAGGAGAAACGACAACCTCGTTGCCGAGCTGAAAGAAGAAATGAAGAGGAGAAACAACCTCGCTGCCGAGCTGAAAGAGTTGAAGACGGCAAACGACAACCTCGTTGCCAAAATGAAGACGAGAAGCGACAACCTCGCTGCCGAGCTGAAAGAGATGAAGACGGAGCTATCGGCGAAAATTGACGGCGAACTGATTGGCGTGACGGAAGACGTGGAAGAACTCGGCGAAAAGGTGGAAGACCTCTGCTAGCACGTGGACGTCGTGGAGGACGACGGGGAACGTCTTGGCGCCCTGGTAGTAAGAGTTGACGAGAGCGTCAAATTACTGGATGCCAGGGGCAGACGGAATAGCGCGGAGCCGGGGAGGGAGCACCTAGTGGCCGAGGCGACAGTTGCGCCCGCTTCAGATGATATGAGGGAAGACGTGGAACAACTCGGCAAACTGATTGGCGTGAGGGAAGACGTGGAACAACTCGGCGAACTGATTGGCGTGACGGAAGACGTGGAACAACTCGGCGAACTGATTGGCGTGACGGAAGACGTGGAACAACTCGGCGAACTGATTGGCGTGACGAAAGACGTGGAAGAACTCGGCGAAAAGGTGGAAGACCTCTGCCAGCATGTGGACGTCGTGGAGGACGATGGGGAACGTCTTGGCGCCCTGGTAGTAAGAGTTGACGAGAGCGTCAAAGTACTGGATGCCAGGGGCAGACGGAATAGCGCGGACCCGGGGAGGAAGCACCTAGTGGCCGAGGCGACAGTTGCGCCCGTTTCAGATAACGAAAGTGTACGTCTCGGGGAAGACAAAGGGGCAGTTCAGGGACGTCGTCGAGGATCCTCTGGAAGAGTGTGTCGGGTACGTAACCAACCAAGATACGACGTGGAGGACGATCAGCAGGGAAGCGCACAAGCAAACGAGCATCACGCGAGAACCGACTTGCCGTGTGACATGGGGGGACCGTCGGAGCCATCCAATCACCTGACGCATAGTGCCGTGAACGGAAGAATGGTGGACATCATCGTGGACGGCAGGATACAGGAGAGGCCGTGCCGAGCACGAGTGAACACGAGTGCAGCGGTGGACGCGACTCGCGCGGATGTGGTGGGGTTTGTTGCCGGACCCATCGGAAGCAAGGTGGCTGCGAAGGTGCGCCAGAGAGGTCGGCGGACACGGTACCCAATGAGCCGTTTCCAAGTGCGCAGGATGGCCCGTCAACACACCAGGAAGAAAGGCAACTGGACGAGGGACCGTCAAGACCGGCGGTACTGTTGCAGAATTTCGAAGCAGGATGGCATACGTCGTCCTACCCAGACCAAGGGACACTATCCAACAGCGATACCTAGGATCGTGCCTCCTGGAGAAGAGGTTCGATGGGATAGTCCGCCGGGGCGCAAGGGAGATGCCGCAGTGATAGTGCTGGTCGGGACGACCAGCTCTGAGGAGGGAGCAGTGTCACCGCGCCCGCCGCATCTAATTGCCGACAACAGCAGTGTCACCCATCGCATTATTGTCGGCGCTACCGCAAAGGAGCCGAAGGAAAGAGACAGAGAATGGCCGCATTGTTGGGGCGCTTGCCGAAAGAGAGAAAAGGATAGAGGCTACTGGAATCTTCTACTGTGTATATCTCGCCGCAATAACTGAACGTTCCTGAAGCTTCCAGAATAGTGCCTGGGAGATATAAATAGCGGTAAAGTGCGACAGAAGAGTCAGTCAGACGTATGTGAAGCGTTGAGTAGTGCCGACGGAGAACAGTCAGACGTATGTGAAGGCTGAGTAGTCGTGCCGACGGAGACGGACAGACGATGTGGAGAGTTGTGCCGACGGAGAAGAGTTAGTTCTTTGTGTTACGAATTCGGAGCCGTGCTGTTGGAGAATCGGAAAAGACTTTCTTGCTGTTGCAACGAGTGTACAAGTTACTGTTTACGGAAATAAAAGTGTGTCTTTATCTCGACTACATCTGTCTACTTTACTTCACACCCATACAAAAAGTTACAATACACACGCGCCTGCACTAGGTATACACTTGAAAATCAACAATACAGATCGCTTCTACCAACCGTTTACATCAGATAAAATGGCTGGGCAAGTTTATTGTTTATAGAAATTCCCACTGTATCGCTACTAGGTAATTCACTGGGGCCGTAGCCAATATTTGAACCACAGAACCTTGGCTTTCCAAGCCGCTGCTCTAGCCAATTGAGATACCATGACAACTTGCAGACACGTCATAAAATTTTCCAACAGACTCAGATTATTTTCCGGTAAACCACAGGGCGTTCTCCTTCATTTTGAGATATGTACCATTATGGTAGTTACAATATGGTAAGTGCTTTATGTTCGGGCTTTGTAACTAACCATTATTATGGTAATCATTGATAATTGTTTGTTTTTTCCTATACCCAGTGAAGGCTAAAGTTGAAAATGTAGAATTATACTGAAAAGTTCAATGCCACAACCGAAACTTGAACCACGAATCGTCGACATTCTGACCCTTGCTGTAACCAAATGAACTATTATGACAATACACTAAGTTTTCCACCTGCCTCGCAGTTTTGTCAGTGATCATAGGCGTTTTCAAATTTAATTTCGGATACGTTTAATGGTTAGAGAAACAGAAATAAAAGCCGAGTACCCATGCTTTAAATCCGGTTATGGTATTGAGTTTTTTATACTCATTCCACCTTTTTAGCCTTTCTGTAAACACTTTTTTTCTTTGTAGAAGCTTAATTGATAACGTAAGAATTATTACATCTGAAAACGATGATGAAGCCAGTGAATTACCTAGAAACGACACAGTGGGAATTTCTATAAACAATGAACTTGCACAACCATTTTATCTGATGTAAACGGTTGGTAGAAGCGATCTGTATTGTTGATTTTAAAGTGTATACCTACTGCACACGCGAGTGTATGTTTTCCGCATGACGTACAACAGTAAACTGTTTATTCTCTCGCCTCTATTTCTTGTGCGGAAACAGTAACGGCAGTTACTGTATGTAACGTCTTCATAAATTTGCACATCTACTCTATAAAAATATATAATATTCCACGTATAAACTGGAGCCTATAATTAACTGGAAAATAAGGGGCCATTCGAAATTGGGGGTTCAGTAAGGCGCCAGTTTGGAGAAGATTTTATGCTTTCGATTATTTGTAATGTATTACGGGATATGGATCTACTGAAATTATACCAGCTTCTTTTAATTTTTCGGTAAATAAGTGTTCATTTGTAGTTTCATAGTATAACAATTTTCCTAGATATTATTTACATATATCTTCCATAAGAAGTGTGATTTCTCTGGGTAAAATTTTAACAATTCAGTTTAATTTGTTCCCTTAACTTCTGCTAAATAAAGGTTTTTATTTACTGTACTATAAACACTTTGCCTTACTATCTGTACACAATATTTCATGAGGCTGCCGCTCTGGTCTGGTGGTTAGCATGCTAGCTTCCAAATACAGAGGTCCCGGGTTCGATTCCCAGCTGGAGGATCAGAATTATTATTTAGCCAGGGTTACTTCCCATGCTCCGTAGAGTATAAATGTGTGTATGAATTTAATGTCTTTAAAGAACAAGTATTGATAGCGAAAAGCGAAGATGGACTTCAAAGGATGACACACAAATTAAACTTAATATCAAAAACACATAACATGGAAGTTTCCAAAGTTATGCCATTTCAAGGTACACATTCGGCCCGGTCTAAAATAATCATAGGAAATAAAAGCTTAGTACAAGTGTCAAATTTTAACTTCCTACGGTGTGAAATAACATACAGGTCTCAGTTAGACATTAATAAAAAACTAAATAAATGTAGTTACATAACATAAACATAAAGAGAACTCTAAAAAATCTGATGTATTGCACCCACATGACTTTCTCTACTCTTGTACCAACCATTCTCACAAACTCTTATTCCTATATCTTCTTCGTGTTAGTTAAGATAAACATTTGTACAAATTACCTTATTGCTTATTTCCTTGTAGGTGCAAGGGGAATGTCAGAATACAGTAGGCTTTGTGCGATAGTCAAATGTTTTAAAGCTTTGATATTTCGTTCTCTTTGCACACTTAACATATAAAAAAGTGAACAGCGATGTTCCATTTCACGAAAGTTCTAAGTTTTCCGAAACTCACACACAAAACAAGGAATATCTCCAAAATGGTTCACCCTACAAGAAAAGTTATTGGGACATAAATTGTGTATTTTAGCAAGATCTACATTTTTTGTATAGTATGATTTGGTCTATCTCAAACGGTTTACCATTTATGCAAAAGTTGTCCAGAGTAAATACGACTACAGGGGCTATAGCCAGAAAATTCAAGATATACATTTCATTAGTAATAAAAATATCTTAACCATAAGTCATTTTAATAAAATTCGTTAGAGACATTTTCAGGAAAATAAAAATTTTCGAAAAATTTTCCATGTAAAGGGTAGTTTAGGGTGGGGTTATTTTCTTCAAAATCTTCGTGTCGCAATCCTTGAAAGACCTTACACATAAATAGCAACGTTGGTTTCTAACCTACTTTTCGTTTTTGAGTTATGCTGTCCACAGGCACATAGACTGACACACACACACACACACACACACACACACACACACACACACACGGATCTTTTTCTAAAAATGTTGTTGTTTTTTTTTTTTTTTTTTTTTTTTTAATTCAGGTGGTTTCAAAACATATTTCCGGTGAAATCTCGACATCGAATTTTTGGGTGGAATTCAATACTTCCGCTACTTACCAGTAGAGAAAGTAAAAATAAAACTAAAAGAGGCTCAATAATAAATCTGAATAATACAATGGCCATACGTAAACCAATCTATAGTCACACAAATAATAAACGAGTGAATATCATTACCAATGAACAATTGTTCCAAAGGAAAAACCTCCGATAGGATCTTAGATGTTAAAGGTGGCATTAAAATGGAACGAAAAGAAAACCTCGACATTACATGAATTAGCGTGTTAGTTTGTATCATAATTTATTCGCGTGATAATTATTGCCTTGCAGATTCAAGACCTGTTTTGTGTTCTTATTCCCGTTACCAGGAAGTGTGTGTTTATTATTGTTTCTATGTGTTGAGTAGTATTATTCAAGGAGTAGGAATTACTTATAAGTCTGAGTTACTAGGTAAAGGCCTTCTGGGCACTTTCTCCTGCCATGCTATTTCTTCTTATTACTCTAGCTTGTCGTACATTCAGAAGTTTTATATTAACTTGATTCGTGTTCATGT
Organism: Tenodera sinensis; assembly: GCA_030765045.1. Lineage (NCBI taxonomy): Eukaryota > Metazoa > Arthropoda > Insecta > Mantodea > Mantidae > Tenodera > Tenodera sinensis. Next base: position 93,098,792 of record CM060970.1, read on the forward strand.
TTGTTGAAGTTGACATAAACATGAACGTAAACCAATACCTGATTTTCAGATTCATTCGGCCTTTCGCCTTATTCAATAATCTATTCATAACTTTGTAGCGAGCTTATAATTAGTGCCTCTAGCAGCGAAAGCGACTAGAACGACTACCAGCAATGTCAAACGTTTGTGAAAGAGGGGAGTTTGGGTTTATGTCCTTCCACTACATACGGACTTTGCCTCTGTGCAACCCTCAGCCGTCCATTGTGTTGCAGCGGTAGGTTGGTTACATCTACGTTGTGTTTGATTTACGGAAGCACTTTCAAGCCTTATGCGATATACTAACCTTTTTGGTAGTCTATCAATAAGTGAAGTGTAGAGCCTTAGAACATCCACCATGTGATTTTCGCGTAACATATTGCGATACAGAATTTTAATATAGTTCAATTTGGAAAAACTCTGCGAAACATATGCAGAACTATACTCACTCTTATACACGCTGTTCTCGCAGATGCTTATTTCTCTATCTAATTCATTTTAATCGAAATATGCATTTTCAGAAAGTAACTAATTGCGTATTTCCTTGTAGGTAAAAAAGGAAATGGGAGTGCAGTAGGCTTTAATCGGCAGTGAAATGTTTTAAGAGCTGGTTGCTATTCGATGCCTTTGAAACCGCGTTCTCTTTGCTAGACCAAGGGGTACAGAAAACGAATAAGATATTCCTATTTGAAGAAAGTATATGTATCTATTGATGAATTCAAACAAATAAAGAGTATCTCGGAAATGGTTTACTCGAAAGGAAAGGTAAAGGTATTTGACACCAATTGTATATTTTAACGAGATCCAGTCATCAAGAATGAGGAGGTCTTCTGAGAAAGTTCCCAGAATATTCCAGGTACGAGGTAGAAACGACCATAGAATCGCTTGTTTGTGTCATTCACTGGAGTCCGTCGATCCAACTGAAGGACTGGAATGGGAAATAGCCGCTCATTACGTAAGGTGCCCAAAGAGAGAAGGTTAGACTTCCCTGGACTAGATGTTAACAGTTTGGAATGTCTTTCGCGTGTGTCTCGTAAACTCGCAATTTCATCACCTAATGATACACAGGTAACCAAAATAATTAGACGGTTTTGTAGCGTATAGTGTCCAGGCTTTAACAGCACAACTTTAACACTACAAAAACGCTTGTCTGTGCTCTTCATAGCAGTAAATGACAACTGATGTACACACAATAAATTAAGAAAACAACAAACACAAAGTTTTGACTTTGAAGTTTCTTTGCCAGGAGGTAAAGAATAATCGTTTTCTCACATGGGAAATATTACGTACTGGAAAATTCAAACCAATAACAAAGAATATTTTATAAATGGCAGAGACCTGCATAAACCGGGTGCTATAACGAGATTAAGTTTTTTTTTTGGCTGTTCCCAGATAGTTCAAAATATGTATTTGATTTGCCATGAACGTAACGTATAGCATCTTAATAAAAGTCGTTAGTCATTTTTGAGGAGATAAAATTTTTTACACATTTTTTCATATAAAGGATGTTTTGGTACCTATATGGAAATTGTATTAAATACCTTCGTGTTACATCCTTGGAAACTGAAATACCTAGTTAGGGTTTTAAGCAATATGTGTTTTCGGTAAAATCTCGTTATACTTGTCGGATAGAACACCATAGCTTATCTACTTGACGTAGTAGTAGAAAAAGTAAAATGCTTGATTGCCGATTATCAAAACATAACGTGACGTGTATTGGCACAGACACAAAGGAAAAGAGGCGACGAATGTAGAGGAATTGAGAAGATGATGTGCATTGAGAGAGCAATAAGGGAGTGTAGTATCCAAAGAACGGGAGAGGGAGTGACGGAGAAAAATAGAGAGAAAGATAGAGAGAGAAAGTGCGCGAGATTTGAATTTACTTACAAACAATGAGGGACTGACCCTCAAGAAATTGGTACAGAGGTCAAATAAGTAGTTTTCGTCAGTATTATCTGTACCCTACAGTCTATCGGCAGCATTCTATACTCTCAGATATACCTTACATAAGATATGCTAACACAATGTAGGCCAAAAGCTTCTCTGGCTTGTTAGTCCACAAGTGTAATTGTTGCAATGATGCCGTAGACCAAAACGTGTTTCATCCAATTTAGTTGCCAGCTGCGACTGGGGTTTGGCTAAACCACTGTAATGCGGGACGTCCTCTGCAGCAAACGCCGCAATTCCTAGGATTATTCAACCGAAATGGGACTCGGAAAGAAACGAACGGTATAAGAAACTGGAAAAGCCAGGCTAAAAGGAAATGAGAAGGAAAAGATGATCTTTGTGGAAAATGTTTGGAGTTTCCGACGTTCTTTCATAAGGGAGACGTTTTACAGACAAGCTTCGGTCATAGTTGTAAAAATTATTCTTATGGCCGTCGCTTTTAGTGTACTAGGAGAGTCTGTTGTAAATAGATCCTCTATTTATACAATTTATCCAATTACACTGCCTTTTTCCAAGAACGGTTTCAAGATTTATCTTGTCTTGGGGAAAATATCGTCGCATATTTATCTTAGCAAAGGAAGTCATGAATATTTCAAATAAAAACAGAAATTTAATCGTCAACACTGTCTCAAACATCCCATTCTATAATTCATCCGGCCCGAGAATGGGTGCCAACATAAACAATGCACCCGCGCTTGGGGTTTCGTGAACACATGGTGGAGCTTCCTATTTTGCCCTTAATAGAGGCACAGTTATTTACTTACTTGAGCTCAAGAAATTGCTATTGTTGGAAATTCTATTCATTGTCATATTTCATTTCAACAGCAATGAATATTTAAGAAATACGTATCCCTGTGCTTACTAAATAAACTAAATTGCTAATTCAAGAATTGATGAAGAAACGATATGAAATGAATCTATCGCTGAAAACGAACATGTTAATCGGAGTCCCTGGGAATATTGTGATAACAGCTCAGAATCGAAAGTGGCGATATCGCTCAAAGTTTATAATTAGCCTGATTTTTTTGTTATAAGCACCAATTGCTTCCGGTGTTACTTTAATACCATTCTTAACGCTGAGCTAAATATTTTAACACGTTAAAAATTAACGTAATTTTTATCATTTTTAAGGATGCTATGCTTCATTACACTGCTTTAACCTGCTACGCGTTCATCAAAGTCGCAACATAAACAATACTGTATAACACGACCGTTGTTTCCCTCCGATAAACAACAGGGGAATACCGACATCTGCATAACAATTTTGACAAATAGAATCTAGTTTAGAAGTTAATTATGTAAGTTATGTTTAATTTAAAGGTTTATTAAATTGCTGTCATTATGCAAAATTTCTGGATTATGCATTATTTACTATTTGAAGTACAAACGAACTCTTAATTCGCTTGAAAAGTGTTCTGTGGCGGAGGCACTTTTCTCAATTACACATGCGCGCGCGACGGTTCGTCATTGGACGTCGAACTAAGTATACGTGTTTTAGTGAATGCTCCATAGCTTTGGTATGATTGGCTGAGATATTCATCTCACTTGTTGTCTCTTCCAATCGCCCAACGAATTACTTACACCAGAGAAGTATCGCATATTTTACTACTACAGCTAAAATACTGGAGTTTCATAGCATTGACGAAAATAGAAGAGGCAACAATACCCCATACTTGATATGCGTAGGTGAGGGCAGGGCGAAGTATCTGCTTGTAGACGAGCACTTTGTTGCGGACGGATATTGCTGATTTCCTGTTGTAAAGTGGATATATCATTGCCATCATACGGCTGATCTTGTTGGTTATATTCTCGATGAGGGGTTTCCAATTTAATTTATGTTCCAAGGTGACGTCAGGATATTTTGCTTGGTTGGACCAGTTCACTCTAACGTCAGCTATTTGAATCTCAGGAGGAACATCTTGTACCAGCACTCTAGTGAAGCTGACCGCCTGTGATCTTCAAACGTCAAGTGGTGAACAATGCTGTTAGGCGGTCAGCGTACCTCTGGAGCCTGCTTGCTGCTACTGGATGTTTAACACAGGTAGTGACAATGGTAGTGTCATCAGCAAACTGGTAGAGCGAACACCCCGATAGGATGGCAATGAATTAATGTAAACCAGGAAGAGAAGCGGATCAAGTACATTTCCTTAAGGAAACCCTACACGAATAGGCCGGAGCAAGCTTCATCTTTGCAAACGGTGACTGTTCTGTTTTGGAGGTAGCAGAGAATGAGATGGATAATGTGAGGAGGGATGTGCGATTAGACGGTACAGGAGCCGCTCGCGCCAAAGGAATTCAAAGACGCGTTTGATGTCCAAAAAACTGCTACAGCAAAGTGACTGTCGTTGAATCCTGTGATGATGTCATCCACCAGCCAGAGTAGTTTGGGCCATGGAGTGCCATCGACAAAAGCCAAACTGCTCCGGTGGAAGCTTTGTAGAGTATCCAGGGTATGTTGGAGTCTCACACAACATTCTCAGGCTTGGAAGATGGCTGATTGGCCATTGTCCTTCAGAGGAGGAAGAGTTCTTCCCTGGGCTCGGTAAGGTGATGATTTTAGAAAACGTCCATGCTTTTGGGAAGTACGCCAGGCGGAGTAGGGCGTTGAAAACGTGCTCAATGAGCTCCAACCAGTTCTGCGAAAGGGCTTGAAATGCCACTTAGGGTACATTATCAAACCCTGTTGCCACAGCGACAATGGGATTTTGGACTTTTACCATATATGTGAATGAATGAATGAATGAATGAATGAATGAATGAATGAATGAATGAATGAATGAATGAATGAATGAATGAATGAATGAATGAATGAATGAATGAATGAATGAATGAATGAATGAATGAATGAATGAATGAATGAATGAATGAATGAATGAATGAATGAATGAATGAATGAATGAGTATGGCTTTAGAGCGCTCAACTGCTATGGTCATTAGCGTCCAAGCAACACTAAAAGCATTAAAAAGTGAAAATTAGACCATCAAGTCTACAACTAAAAACAATAAAAACATTAAAACCGTCACCAATACAGTGTCAGCAACTGCACATTTAGCGAAAACGGAAGCGCAGGATCGCATTAATTGATAAAATCTCGCATCATCACCCAAATATAAAATCACAAAAGATCCGTACGAGTCATACACGAGAGCACATTCCGCTAAAACGCATAAAACGTAACACACGCTCCACAGCACCTGTATTGTCTGCCAGCACCTCAGCCAGGGTGGCTGGCAGGCCCAGTGAGTCACGTAAATGCTGACACTGAACTAAAACGTGCCGCACCGACAGAGGCTCATGACAATGAGCACAGAGCGGTGCAGCGTCACAAGATAAAAGGTGACCATGGCTAAAACGGCAGTGCCCGATACGCAATCTAGCTAAAATCACTTCCTCGCGGCGGGAGGCACGCGAGGAAGTCCTCCAGGTAACAGGGAGGGATTTCACCTCCCGAAGTTTATTCCCCTGAACATCATGCCAGGTACCACTCCACCGTGAGAGGAGGGCCTGACGTAAAAAGGCGCCAAAATCGTCACAGGGAACGGAAGAGCTAAAAATCCTGGTGCTAAAACTGCTGCCTTTGCCGCAGAATCGGCAGCCTCATTTCCCTGCAAGCCTACGTGTCCAGGTACCCACACAAAGGAGACGCTAGTGCCAGCACTGGCGAGGGCATGAAGGTAGTCCTGGACACGCTGCACCAAGGGATGGTAACTGTACAGCGTCCGTAGGCTTTCAAGAGCACTTAAAGAATCAGAACAAATAATGCAGCGCCGGAAGGCCTGCTGATGAACATATAAAAGAGCTTGGTAAATACTAAAAAGCTCTGCCGTAAAAATCGAGCACTGCGGTAAAAGACGAAATCTAAAACTCTCGCGGCCATGAATAAAAGTACATCCTACTCCCCGATCGTCCTTGGAGCCATCAGTGTAAATAAAAGTACCGGGTCCTAACTGCGCCTGCACATGTAAAAAGGCCGAACGAAGAACCGAATCTGGCGTCGACGACTTCGGCATGGACAGCAAACCTAGGTCAATGTGCGTCACCGAACGAAGCCACGGTGGAAATCGAGTTTCTCCCTTGGGATATGTCGCCGGTAAATCTACGTCCAACAGCCGAAGCAATAAACGAAATCGAACGCCAGGAGGGAGCAGGGCCAGGGAGCTCGAAGAGTATTGGCGGTCCTAAGTATCATTAAAAAACGAACTAAAAGACGGGTGTTCCGGCAGACTAGAAAGTCTGCAAGCGTAGTTGCAAAGAAGAACATCCCGCCGATAAGAAAGCGGGGGTTCAGCAGCTTCCGCACATAGGCTGAGAACCGGGCTTGTAGGAAAGGCGCCAATACTCAATCGTATACCACGGTGGTGAATGGGATCCAGACGTTTTAAAACGGACGGCCGAGCTGATAAATACACAATACAACCGTAATCAAGTTTAGATCGGACCAAAGAACGATATAATCTTAAAATAACAGTCCGATCGGCTCCCCATGATGTGCCACTTAAAACACGTAAAACACTAAGAGAACGGTCACACCTGGCCTTCAGATATGATATATGAGAGGACCAGCTAAGCTTCCTGTCAAACACCAATCCCAAAAATTTCGCCTCGCCTGCAAAAGGGAGAACATCTGGACCGAGGTGAAGAGAAGGCGGGAGAAAGACCTTCCGGCGCCAGAAGTTCACGCAGATGGTCTTCTCGGCGGAGAACCTAAAGCCGTTTTCCACACTCCAAATAAAGAGGCGATCAAGACAGAGTTGGAGGCGCCGCTCGAGAAGAAGAGTCCGCCGAGAATTAGAGTAAATGGCGAAGTCATCCACAAACAAGGAAGATGACACGCCAGCAGGAACGCACTCCACAATGGGATTGATGGCAATAGCAAATAGTGTGATGCTGAGTACCGAGCCCTGCGGTACTCCGTTCTCTTGATTAAAAACACGAGATAAAGCTCAACCCACCCGCACGCGGAAGACTCTATCCCGAATGAACTCCCGAATAAAAAGGGGCAGCCGGCCACGAATGCCCCATCTATGGAGGGTGCGAAGAATGCCATACCTCCAGCAGGTGTCATAGGCCTTCTCTAGATCGAAAAATACAGCAACCGTTTGGCTCTTCCTCAGAAAACCGTCCATGATGTGCGTGGATAATGAGACTAAATGGTCGACCGTTGAACGGAAGCGACGAAAACCGCCCTGAACATTGGACAGCAAATGTTCGGATTCAAGCCACCACGTCAATCGTCCGTTGATCATACGCTCCATCACCTTGCAGATCACACTGGTGAGGGAGATCGGACGATAGCTGGAAGGTAGATGGCGATCCTTCCCAGGTTATAAAATCGGGACGATGGTGGCTTCGCGCCAAGTGCATGGAAATGCTGATGTACGCCAGATACGGTTATACACATCTAAGAGGAAGAGTTTGCCAGCTGAAGACAGGTGCTGCAACATTAAAAGATGGACACCATCCGGCCCAGGAGCGGAGAGTTTGGAGGAGCGCAAGGCCCGCTCCAACTCCGGCATGGTGAAAAAGGCGTTATAACTCTCCCGGTTGGTAGAGTTAAGGGAAAGGTTATGAGATTCGACGCTATTTTTGATGGGTAGAAAATCCGGGTGGTAGTGCGAAGAGCCTGACACATCAGCAAAGGCGTTGCCCAGAGTGTCAGCGACAGCTCTAGAGCAAACAATGGTGGTGTTCTGGATCCGTAGGCCAGGTACGGTAACCGACAAAGCTTTGCCGGCCACATGGCGAAGCTTATCCCAAACGACAGACGAAGGCGTGGATGGATTAAATGACTCCACAAAATGGAGCCGGGATGTCCTCTTACTCGCCCGGATGATGCGACGAGCTCTGGCGCGAGATCGCTTAAAAGCGACCAGATTCTCAAGTGTAGGGTGGCGCCGAAACACACTCATAGCCGCCCGTCGCGCACGGACGGCCGCTCGGCATTCGGCGGTCCATCAAGGGACCGGCAAACGTCTCGGGTGCCCAGACGACCGGGGTATGGCACGCTCGGCAGCGGTAACAACGACGGATGTGAGGTGGGCCACCATCTGGTCAATGTCTGCGAAAAAGCGATCGTCAAAAACAGCCAAACAAGTATAAAGGGGCCAGTTCGCTCTGTTGAGTCGCCAGGAGGGTACACGTGGCGAAGGTACGTGGTGCGACAGGAAGCTGATACTACATGGGAAATGGTCGCTGGAGAAGGTGTCAGAGACGACGTTCCACTCAAAACTATGTGCAAGCTGAGCTGAGCAAATTGCGAGGTCCAGGTGAGAGAGAGTGCCAGTAGAATCAGAAAGGAAAGTAGGTTCACCAGTGTTTAGAAGAGACAGAGAGTTCTGTGTGAAAAAATCGGCTAGGACGGTCCCCCTTGCGCACGCCCCAGGTGAACCCCAAAGAGGGTGGTGGGCGTTAAAGTCTCCCAACAGAAGTTAGGGTGTTGGGAGCTGGAACACTAGATGGGACAGGTCCCCTATAGCGAAGGGGGAACAAGGCGGTAGATAAAGGGAACAGAGAGTAAAAGAAAAGCCTGGTAATCTCAGAGTAACAGCGTCGTTACGAACGAGGAGCATGACACCTCCATGTGCAGGAGTACCGGGTTCCGGTGGGAGGTCATAACGCACTGGAATAAACCCAGAAAACGTGAAAGAGTCTTGCTGGCGAAGCTTGGTGTCCTGCAGGCACAGAATAGTAGGGGACAGCGAATTACAAAGTGATGTTAAATCAGATCTAGGCGCACGTATGCCACGTGTATTCCATTGAATAATGGACATCCTGGGACAAATGGGATAAGCTGTCGTCTAGGGTCACTTGTCCGAGGGTTGGCGCTTTAATTTGCCCTTCTGGCAGCGCGTGGGGCTAGGGCTCTTTGGAGCAGGTGGTTCTTGCTCCATGGGCTCTTCGGACGGAAGAGGTTCTGTGTCACCAGTAGCAGAAGATAGGACTGTGTACCGGTTGCCTACGGTAACGGGAGTTGGAGAGACCCGTGGCACCCGACTACGCCCTCTGGTGTCCTGAGAGCATGAGCGCCGGGGAGGAGAGGGGGAAGTGGCAGGAAGAGCACACTTCCCACTGGCAGAGAAAGTCACTCCGTTTAGGTTCAATTCGGAACCTGCGGGTTTAAGGGCTAGTAGGGATGGTCTTGGAGCTGGTACTGCTTGAGGCTGTAGCTGTGGATGGTGTACGAGAAGGTGTGTTGGTGGTGCTGGCTATAGGGAAGGTTTGAGTACCTACGTCCCGCTTTGGTACTGGGGTGGACACTACTGAACTAAAAGTACCAAATTTGAGTATCAACGGCTGCCGAGCAAGGTGGCGTTTGCGGGCCTCAGAGAACGATAAGCGCTCTTTGACCCGCAGCTCTTGAATAGCCTTCTCGTCCAGGTAACGTGGACAATCGCGGGAAGTCGCCTCTACAGTTAACACAGCTAGGAGCAGATGGACACGCTCCTTCGTGGGCATCTTTGCCACAGGTGACACAAACAGGAACAGAGGTTTTACAAGAGGTCTGAGTATGGCCATATCGTTGGCATTGAAAACACCGCATAGGGCGGGTATTTTTTTATTTTGTTTTTATTTTGTTGTTTAACGACGCTGTCAATTGCCAGGATCACATCAGCGTCGCCGGTGTGCCGGAATTTTGTCCCGCAGGAGTTCTTTTAAGCACACTTAAAAACCATCGGTCTGGGCCGTGTTTGAACCCGCGACCTTGGGAACAGTAGGCCAGCGTCTAACCAACTGAGCCTCCCAGACCGACGCATAGGGCGGGGGATATACGGCCGAACGTTAATGACCTCATAGCCGGCCCTTATCTTCGGAGGGAGATCGAGTCGGTCAAAGGTAAGAAAAAGCGTACGGGTATCTACTAGCGCTCCGTCACGCTTTGTTCGGACTCGAGAAACAGAGGTTACTCTCTGATCAGCGAGGTAACCCTGAATCTCTTCCTCCGGCATACCGTCCAACAAGCGGGTGGTAATGACGCCTTTGGAAGAGTTAAGGCTCCGGTGCTTCTCAACACGGATCGGATATCCGTGGAGTAGTTTTGCCTTCAGCAACTTGTCGAACTGGGTGGACGTATAAGTTTCGATAAGTAGTGATCCTGATCTAATACGGGTACATGACTTGACTGGACCGGCTATTTTATCTAGACGTAATTGGATGACAAACGGGTTCACCTTAAAAAAGACTGTCCCTCTTCCGTCCTACTGATTACTAGGTAACGAGCTGTGGACGCTACGGATACCTCTTTTTCTTCGTTAACCTGTCGTTTTCTTTTAATGTTTTGGTGTGCCATAGAAAAAAGGCTATAAATTTCATCCCCCAGTGCTCCCCACCCACCACGGAGCCCAACACGGGGTCATCCCACTGCGATGACAGGGCTACACAGGGGATATAGCGGGCTCGCCGTCCCACTCACCCTGGAGTTCAGTGCAATACCTAGTCCTGGCCGATTGACTAGGGGTGGGTTAGTCCCTAGCCTCCCGTTTAGGTGAAGCAGAAACCAAAGCAGTGTATCGGAAATGCGCATCCGCCCCAGATTCAGAAAAGAAACTGTCCCGGGCTTAGATGCGCACCCCTCAACCACCAGGATAAACCTTTCCACCGACACGGGTCTCCACGCACGGCCTACACTTGGGTGGGCGATTTGACTGACTCCCTCACCACGAAGAGGAGCCCACACCGAGGGATTCAGTTGGCTCGTGGCCCCGGGTGCGCCAAACCCGGACCTACCGTAGTAGGTCCCCCTGGGGGTCATATATGTGAGAGTTACAGTCTCCGGCACGAAAGACCTAGGTAAAAATTGTCTAAATTCGACCTGAACCTGATGTGTAAGGTCCATGTCACAGGTACTCACTGGATGAAAGATCTGTTGAAGCTATTCAGTCATCATCTCCACCTTCTCTCTGGCTGATTGAGCAAAGAGGGTGTCCGAGTGAAGGGGTTTGTCTTGCACGGGTAGGCGCAACAAGCCTTGGACATGCGTCAGATTGATCCTGCTATTGAGCAAAGATAGTCATCGCTCCCGCTCTTAGCTCCAATAGTCTGTAACGAGTTCAAATATTGAAACTTGTAGTCTGTTCAATTCCCTTCTATCCAGGGGTGAATCAGTGTGCTGGGCTTGTCGAGGTGCCCTGTTCTTCGCCGCTATGAGGTCGCGAAGATGGTGAAGCAATTTTTTAACTGCCTTAGCTGGGCCTCGCCAAGGTGGAGTTGCCTGTGGTATGGCTGCAGCATGCAGGTATTGATCTATAATACCAGCGAATCGGTTTCTTGTTCTGAAAAACAGAGATCCAGGTTTGTTGGTATGTCCACCATTATTTGACTAAACTATCGCCAGTTGACTCGTCTAGGAAAGGGAAGGAGGTGATGTGACTTATGGTTCGGCCGGGATTGTAAAAGTAGTGGTAGAGAATAGTGGTCTGATGATAACTCAGGTAGTTTGAAGACTTGGGGGTTGTGTTGGGTTTTCTGGATGAGGGCGATATCCAGGTAATCTGGGGGACGAAGACCTCCGTAGTTCATAGTAGGAGAGGATGGTGAGAGTACCACTATGCTGTTGGTCAACACGTATCGTTTTAGTATTTCTCCACGATGATTGAGGATTGTGGCGTTTCATTCTGGGATCATTGCATTATGGTCTGCCATGGCAATGGTTGCCCCATTGGTGGAAAATATCGCCTCCAACTCTCTGTCACTGACGGGACGACTAGGGGGAATGTATACGGAGAACAGTCTAATGGTCCCTTTATTAGTCTCCACCTGAATTCCGGTAGTTTCCAAGTTGGTGTTTGGAGTGACTTACAGCTGGTGTTGTAGACCATGGCTCACATAGATGGCAGTTCCTCCATAACCTCCATTCTGTCGATGCTATAACAAAACATACCTCATATGTTCGAGGGCGTTAGGTGTGTTTCCTGCACCAGGCGAACGAAAATACCATTTTTAGCCACAAAATAGAATGTCTGTCGGAGTTTGAACCGGATACCATTGGCATTCCAGCAGCAAATTTTGAGAGAGGGTAGATCCATTGCTTCAGTAATCCTAGCAGTACCATGTGCACAAGGATGGCGTAAGGGTGATTTTGAGGGGGCTGAGTACATAAACCTTCAGTCCGTAAGGTTGCGAAGTCAGGCTGGAGAGCGATAGGAATTTGCCTCATTGTGCAGAGCAAGACCGCGTCGGGAACGGTCGGGAGGGAGGTGGAGTTGTTTGGTTGAGGTTGTGGATATGCAGAAGCTACTAAGCCTGGAGGCAAACGCTGCTGGCGAAGTATCCGTTGTTGTTTTGCAACGCACTGCTGGGCAGGTTGCCGCCGTCGACCTGGTGCAGCCGAATTTGTAGATGCTTCCGTTTGCCTCTGCGGACGTGCTTAGTTTGCAGTGGATGGACTAGGTTGTAGCTCACGTTGGGCTGCATTGGCAGCGGCAGTCGCTGCGTAGCTTGGGAATTCTATAGGATTTCTTGGAGGCAGTCCAGGGTATGTTGCTCCCGTAAAGGCTTCTCTCGGGAGCTCCGTATTATGTGAAACTCGAGTCCGGTCGTTGTAGCGAGACACTATTTATTTGTCATACGTTCCACTCGTGTCTTCTGACACACCGGGCACTTGGCATAACGACAAGAGCGTGAATCTACACAATTGTAACAGCGTGGAGCCGCTCCTGGGACGGTGTAGAACTCGTTACAGACTATTGGAGCGAAGAACGGGAGCGATGACTATCTTTGCTCAACAGCAGGATCAATCTGGCGCATGTCCAACGCTTATTGCGCCTACCCATGCAAGACAAACCCCTTCACTTGGACACCCTCTTGGCTCAATCAGCCAGAGAGAAGGTGAAGATGATGACTGAATAGCTTCAACAGATCTTTCATCCAGAGAGTACCTGTGACATGGAGCTTACACATCAGGTTCAGGTCGAATTTAGACAATTTTTACCCAGGCCTTTCCTGCCGGAGACTGTAACTTGCACATCTATGGTAAAAGTCCAAAATCCCATTGTCACTGTGGCAACAGGGTTTGATAATGTACCCTAAGTGGCATTTCAAGCCCTTTCGCAGAACTGGTTGGAGCTCATTGAGCACGTTTTCAACGCCCTACTCCGCCTGGCGTACTTCCCAAAAGCATTGACGTTTGCTAAAATCATCACCTTACCGAGCCCAGGGAAGAACTCTTCCTCCTCTGAAGGACAATGGCCAATCAGCCATCTTCCAAGCCTGAGAATGTTGTGTGAGACTCCAACATACCCTGGATACTCTACAAAGCTTCCACCGGAGCAGTTTGGCTTTTGTCGATGGCACTCCATGGCCCAAACTACTCTGGCTGGTGGATGACATCATCACAGGATTCAACGATAGTCACTTTGCTGTAGCAGTTTTTTGGACATCAAACGCGTCTTTGAATTCCTTTGGCGCGAGCGGCTCCTGTACCGTCTAATCGCACATCCCTCCTCACATTATCCATCTCATTCTCTGCTACCTCCAAAACAGAACAGTCACCGTTTGCAAAGATGAAGCTTGCTCCGGCCTATTCATGTAGGATTTCCTTAAGGAAATGTACTTGATCCGCTTCTCTTCCTGGTTTACATTAATTCATTGCCATCCTACCGGGGTGTTCGCTCTACCAGTTTGCTGATGACACTACCACTGTCACTACCTGTGTTAAACATCGAGTAGCAGCAACCAGGCTCCAGAGGTACGCTGACCGCCTAACAGCATTGTTCACCACTTGACGTTTGAAGATCACAGGCGGTCAGCTTCACTAGAGTGCTGGTACAAGATGATCCTCCTGAGATCCAAATAGCTGACGTTAGAGTGAACTGGTCCAACCAAGCAAAATATCCTGACGTCACCTTGGAACATAAATTAAATTGGAAACCCCTCATCGAGAATATACCCAACGAGATCAGCCTATGATGGCAATGATATATCTACTTTATAACAGGAAATCAGCATTCCTGCATTCGAGAACAGGTCGTACATGTTCTCCTGTACGGTATGTTTATTTCCACAGTACCTATCCGCTAATGCGATTTATCTGTGCGGTATTAAAGGTTGTCTTTTCTTGTCAAGCTTTTGTGCCTTGGGCAACGGTTTCTTCCTGTATACCTAGTTTTGGATACAGGAAGGGGGCAGGAATAGGTGTTGGGGTAATAATATGTTGGAAGATGGGAGTGGCATTACCATTATCCAAGGGCGTCCTTGGGTAGGCGGTAACTTTTTCTTTCGAGGTGCTCTGTGGTCGTATTGACCTAATGCCCGTACCAGCTGATTGGTGCGGGAGTTAAGTTTGGAGTGCATGGTTCAGGATCGCTCCCTTGCCAAGTCCATGATGTAGGTAGTCCTGACTGGTTATGAAGGATGTAAGACGGGAATCTACGGCCGGTATCATAAATCATTCTTAATGCTCTGTTCTACACTGTCAGCAGTTTGCGTATGGTAGAAGGTGCCGCTAATCCCCAGGCTTCGCAGCCGTATAAGATCAATGACGGAATGATTGCCCGGTAAATACGAAGTTTTATATGATTGGACATAGTGGATCGGAGGATAGGGTAGAGCTGTCTGAGCGCAGCATGACCAAGTTTGGCCTTTGCGCGGACGTGTGGGGCGTATGTTAGCCCGCGGTCGAGGAGTACGCCTAAATATTTGGCGGAGGTTACCCATGGGATATTTCTCCGCCTAAGCCGAAGTGACCGTTCTGGCCGCCAATGGCGAACCTTTGCAAGGAGGAGAGCGGAGCTTTTCCCCGAACTAATAGCCATTCTCCACTTCTCACTCCAACGGCCGACGGCGTCGAGTTGTCGTTGAAGGGGGGGGGGAGACAATATCTCACATTTTTGTTTTGTGCCATGACGAGCACGTCGTCCGCATACTGGCATGTCGCAGTGTGTTGTTCCGTGGGGAAATCGGACATGTAAGCTGCGAAGAGTAGTGGGGAGAGTACACTGCCCTCTGGGGCTCCTTCCGTTATTTCGCTTATTGTAGACAGTTTTCCTTCCACGTTCACTCTGAAAGTGCGGTCCTAAAGTAAACAGGCTAATTATAGTGAGATATGGAGGAGGGATATTTGCCTTATTTAGTTTGTAGGCCTTGGTGCCCAGTTGTGGCGAATGCCTTTTCCACGTCCAGCAGCACTGCTTTGGTCTTGGTGTTTCCAGGGAAACCATCTCGGCCACACGCAGCAACTTCATGGTCGTGGAATGACCCCGACGAAAACCAAACTGGTGCCAGGAGGGTAAGGAGCAACCGCTCAAAAACTTTTGAGACGATTGGGAGAATGCTGATGGAGCGGTAGTTGTTAGGAAAGACTGGGTTCTTGCTCGGTTTCAATATACACACCATCCTCGCCTCCTTCCAGAAAATCGGAAAGTAACGAAGACAGAGGCATGCATTGAAGATCCGGGTCAAGCGGACGACAGCCTTTTTGGGTAGGTGCTGGAGCATGAGCGCCGTGACACCGTCATGTCCAGGGGATTTGTTGGGATTCAGATCACCGTTTTCGGGGTGATTATTGGAAGTTGGATCTCCTCGTGTAGCCGCCGTAGTTTCTCAAAGAGGTAATCCACGGTTGCTTGCACAAGTTCAGTAAAGTCTTCGTCTTGCGCGTACCCCCGGGGTTCGAACTGTAACTCAAGGTGGTCCGCGAACACAGTGACTTTCTCGTCTGGCTCCAAGGCGAGCCGCCCACGAGTGCCATGCAAGGGATGCTGGTATTGGGTCTTGTCCTTCCTCAAGGCCCTTATAATCCGCAATGGTTTCTTTTCTTGAAGGTTTACGTTTTGTAGTGTGTTTTCCCAGGCTGATGTTCTATGCGCACGGAGCAGTCGCCTTACCAGCGATTTGAACCTCTGGTAAACTGCTCCTATCCTGAGATGGCGGAAACGCTGCCATAGCTTCCGAACAGTTGCCTTGGCTTTTATCAACTGTCGGAGTTTCATAGGTAAGGTTCTAGGATCTGGGGTGTTGGTGGGAATGCGGTGGGTATGTGTGCGTTCCGCATTTAGGATCTGGTGGGAAAAATCCGACGCTGCCTCTTCCAACGCTTCGATATCATCGATGCGTGGTCGAGGGTCGACGGAACGGTTAAGTTCTAGGACTGCTGCATCCCAGTCGGTCTCAAGTGTCCAGTCTGACTGTAACAGAGCTGGCATGGCTGCTGTGGAATCTACCACGACAGGGTCGTGGTCAGAATCCAGCTCGTTTACTGCCGAGAGGTCAAAGTGCAATGGCATGTTCTTGGTGATCATGATGTCTAAGACGTCAGGCCTGCCGCGGGTCGGATGGAATGTTGGGCCTCTCGGCCCGTGCGCGACGAGGTTTGGGTCTCCGCTGATGAGGCGGTAGAGCCCATGCCCCCTCTGGTTGCTAGTGCGACTGTGCCAGAGCCCAAGCTTCGCGTTGAGATCTCCAGCGATGCAGACTACTGAGTGTAGGTTAAGGAGAGTGGTATAGTCTGCTTCATAGAAGTGATGATCTGGAGGTTCACAAGCCGCAATCAACAAAGTGTCCACACCGCCAATGGCAACCCTAATGGCAATAACCTCCACGTGTTGAAGGGCAGGAAGAGGAAAAGGTGTATGAGTGATGATGCTTTTGATGAAGATAGCTGTACCACCGCCCTGTCAGCCGACCGGATCAGACCGATGGGCGACGTAACTTGGCAGCGAGAAGTTTATACCAGCATTCAGGTGTGTCTCGGTCACCAAGAGGATGTCGATCCCGTAGGATTGTATAAATTCTAGAATCCCTGGACGTTGTTCCCTTACGCCATTGGCATTCCAGAAAGCGGCGCGTAATGGTCTACGCACAACACGATAAGCCATTACTGGGAGGATTAAGGGAACAGCTGCTCTAATGTTTGCAGCAGGATTTGGTGTTTTTAGGACGTCAACATTGTCGTCCGTTATGGTCTGCATACACCTCCTCAAAATGGGAAGTGTCCGATTGATCATGTCCCCGAACCAGTTGGACAGGGTCCTGAATTCCTCGAGGTCTGCCGAGGATATAGCACCTCCGAGCGGGGCCAATGGGGCCGTCGGAGTGGTGCATGCCGGATGGGCATGTTGGGTTGGGGCCGGGGTGGGTACCTCGGTAGTTATATTCACTGCACCAGAGGCGGTCATTTACTCAGCTGGCCGCTGTCTTTCAACGTTTCCTTCTTTCCTCTCTCGCTTTTCGCGAGAGGGGCGTGGAGGTGGAGCTACTCTCCTCCACGCTGGTGGGTGGTGCAGTTTGCACAGTTTGTGCCTGTGCAGGTCTAGTTTGTGCAGTTTCAGTCTGCTGCACAATTTTCTCAGCCTCACTAAGGGCGATGGCGAAGCTCACCCCTGCGTGGCCTGGTGCCACATTTTTCGGACAGCGGCGGCGGTTATCCATAATCTTTTGCCGCACTTCACACCCCTTGTAGACGCTTACATGGGGTTTGTGGCAATTGGCACACTCTTTTACTTCGGTTGCTTTGTCGCAACTTGCGACAGGGTGTTCCCCTGCACAGGTAGGTATGCGAGCTTTCGTTCACATGCCTGGCTGGAATGGTGAAAACCCATGCATCTGCGACATTGGGCTGGGCCATCTTGCCCATAAAAACGCTCCACCTTGACCACAGTTTGGAACAACGTGCACACAGCTGCTATAGGCTGTATTTGCTGGGCTGGGACTTTGTCCACCACTACCAAATATAGTGACATCGGCACCTTTTTGGACCCCTCCTCGGTCCAAATGGTCTTTCTCAACTGCGCTGCAGCCCAGAATTTTATGCCATGTTCCTCTAGGAGTGCCTCTATTATTTCCTCTGGTGTACACTCAGAGGAGAGTCCCCTAATTATGCGTCTTTCCACATTGGGACGCTGGAGTGAGTAGGAGTAGAAATTAATCTACTCCTCGCATAATACTTGTTTCGCCCTTTCAAAATCTTCGGGCGTTTAGGTTCGGATATGAACCTTTCTTGGCTTCCTTTGATCCTCAAAACCCTTGACCAATTTGGCCGCTAGTAGTTACATTATTTTGATATGGTTGGTAAAAGAATCCGCTATTATAGGCGGAATCTTAGGGCCCCCCTTGGTTAGGGGTGGTTCGTCGGCCCCTTGTGGGGGATGCAGACTATTCGTGGAGGATTTTTTCTTCCTCCTGCGCTCAACGATGGTGAAGCCGTCGTCTTGCGTGGTGTCGTCCTCCTCGGACTCTGTCTCAGACAGCGGGAGGTGTGGGTTGCTGGATATGGTTGCTTGAAGTACCCGTTGAGGGGCCGAAGTCTTTCTTTTTGAGCCCTTAAGCCTCTTGGCCGCGGGTTCTGCCACTTCAGGTGGGGAAAGTGCTCGTCTACAAGCAGATACTTTGCCCTGCCCTCACCTACCCATGTCAAGTATGGGGTATTGTTGCACAATCACATCTTAAAAGTCTACATTCACTTCAAAACCGCTTTCTTCGTACCGCTGTTGGCGCAGACTGGTTCATACCAAACAGAGACATTCATCGTGACCATCCCTTTCTCCAAAATTCCACATTTCCCTTCCACACAGCTTAATGTCCTTATCCCTGGCCTCGGGGAGTACGACATTGAGTACGGAGAAACACACAAACGTCTCAGACTTGTACTCAGCACAAATTGAAAAAAAAAGTCACATCCCTTACCTGAAGGGAAAAGTTGAGCGTGTCTCCCACTGGGGAGGACCACCCCTCAATGACGCCCAAATCAATAAACAAGTTCCTCCCAACGAACGACTGTGGTCCTTTTCATTTAAAAGTAATTTTGCCTAACTCTGTATAATTTTGAATAACTATTAAGCAATAAGACAGCCTCCTGAGTCCTGAGATCACAATATTAGAATTAAAATTACTATTTTGCACTCTGAGTTTTTATGGGCCACATGCAAAACGAAGTTTTTTTTTTTCAAAACGTTTTTGGTTGTAGTCTTTTGTGGGTCCTATCATGAGTTTGAGGGGAAATATCATATATTATACCTCGGAACTATATTAAGTCTTTATGGGTTTTTAATCCTCCCATCAATACAAAGTAGACAAGAGAGAGAAAGAAATAAGAGCGTAGAGTGCAGAATCATATATGATACCAAAGGGCACAGGGGGATAGACAAAAAGCTTACCCCACAAAAATTAAGCCTTTTAATACAGTTTATTTCAAGTAACACTTTGTAGTATTTCCAAGATATCCTACTTATTAGTTCTAATTTTTATGTCATTGAATTTTTTCAGTACTCGTTAGTAGATAGTAGTAAGCATGGTGATTGAAAAAAGTTGGTAGTCTCGCATTTGAACCCACAGATCCTTTAATTGCAATCCCTGCTTCCTATCTTATAGGAATTTTGGTTCGTCGGAGCCTGTTACTCAATGCTACGTAATGTTGGGCCACAAAGAGTATATATCCCCTCCACAGGTAAAAAATATTCATCTTCTTCAATAAACATGTTATTTAATAGCGTTAGATCAGTAAACTTAAAAGCCATTCATTCATATACCATAAAAACTCCAATCTGATATCCTATATACTCGTAGTTTGGAGTAATAGTTCACGAAATTTACAAATCTAAAATTGGCGGGACAAGCCATTTAGGTTCTCATTCATTTTTCATTAGACTTATATAAAATGCATCGTTCTAAAAATAACTAGTATTGGAGTTTTGTACTTGCCTGTAATGATAGTAAAGTTCTAAACATAAAATTTCGTAAGGATTTGCAGCCATTATCCAGAGATTATCAATCCTAGCAGAAAACATCTAAAGCAGCAGGTTGCCCTGTGATATCTAGAATCGAACCTTTTCCAATTTTACATTCAAAGCTTCATTTGAGTTTTACCGTGCACATTTCAGAAATGTACATGTGGTAGCGATGCCATGCTTCAAGTCGATCAATCTCTAGTGTTTCTTCCTTTCTTCTTTCGAAGCTCTGGCCCTAAGAGCCCATGTAAAGCCGCCTTGAGAGATTGCAAATAATGGAAAAGGGGTCAGGGCTGTACAGCGGCTGCTTTTAGAACTATATTTTGGCGTCTATTTCTTAACGTCAAGAAAGCTACGAAGACGCAAATGCAATTGTATATCTTCTTCTGACAAAAATATGTACTTAAAAAATAAAGTTACCAGAGAAGTCATGAAAATAAATTATTATTTCCAGGATATTAATAATAATGCAAGAAAGAATCAACATTCAACTGTAAAAAGCTTTGCAGACAAATAATTATGTTGAATGAAAAATAAATTGCATTTTTGAGATTTTATATTAATAGTTCGTAAAACAACTGAATTCATACATGTAAATTTTACGCTCTCACCACTCTAAGAAGGTACATATGAAATAGCTCTGAGAAACGTATATACCGGGAGAACAAGACTTACGAACCGGCTTCGCGGTAATTGCCCTGTCCGCGCCGAGTACGCCAAAGACCGCGCAGCCGGTTCGTAAGATTTTCGCTCTCGCGATACTTTTGAGGCTGTCACGAACTGCCCTGAGAAATAGCCGCGCTCAGCCACCAAGTGCATATCCAGCTAACGGAGCCACTGCAAACCAAGGAACTTCCTTAAGGTTGGAAGACAGATGCAAGCTCAAAGAAACTGATGTGTTGCAGTCACATGACTTTCTCTACTCTTGTACTGATCATTCTTATAAATATAAACTCTTATTACTATATCTTCTTCGTGTTTGTTAAGATAAACGTTTGCAGTAATTATCTTAGTTTATTTTCCTGTCGGTGCAAGGGGAATATTAGAGCGATGTTCCATTTGGCAAAAGTATAGGTTCTGCAAAACTCACACAAATAACAAGGAATATTCCACTGTACAAAAAATTATTTAGACATTAGTTGTGTGTTTTAAGCATGATCTAAATTTTTACATAGTAAGATTTACTCTATCTCTTATGGTTTACCAGTTATGCAAAATTCATCCTGAGTAAATACGACTACAGGGGCTGTAGCCAGAAAATTCAAAATATACATTTCATTTGTCATAAAAATATCTCAGACATGTCATTTTAATCAAAACCGTTAGAGCCATTTTCAAGAAAATAAAAATTTTCAAAAAATTTTCCATGTAAAGAGTAATTTAGGGTGGAGTCACTTTTCTTCAAAATCTTCGTGTCGCACCCTAAATAACAACTTTGGTTTTTAACCAACTTTTCGTTTTTGAGTTATGCTGTCCACAGACAGACGGACGGACGGACGGACAGACGGACAGACAGAGCTTTTTCTAAAAATGCTTTTTTTTTTATTCTGGGTGCCTCAAAACATATTTCCGGTGAAATCTCGACATCTAATTTGTGGGTGGAATGCAATACTTCTTCATATACTTTACTACACGTAGTACAGAAAGTGATAAACAAATACAACACTTCCTCTACTTCAGGGGTGTCAAACAGCACTCACCAGGCGTGAAAAATTTTCCCCTATTTTCCCTCCCTCCGTGATGATCAAATCGGAAAACGGGAAAAACAAAGCGAAAACCGGTTCTACGAGCGCGTGCTACTGCAGTTAAGGAGGGGTAGACCCCTCTCTTCACACCCTGGGAGTGAGGTTTGACATGCCTGCTCTACTTAGTAGTGGAAAAAATGAAAATGAAGATTAAGGACTTTTAACCTGCAGTATCTCTTATTAAAGTACCTGTGAATTAATAATTTCTTCCAGACATGCCGGCCATATGTAGACTAAAGTCGGTAACGTAGAATAAAACTACAAAATGCAATGCCATTGCTGGGGTGTGTATCGTGATCTTTGTTCAACACACCGCTGCTTTAAACAACTGACCTACCATAGAAAAATACCGGCACGGAAACTGACTCACACCTGTTTTAAACCAAAAGGCTATCTTAAAGTTTCAGATCACATACTCTATTGGGATTTACAATCTAATAAGTGCTTTAAGAGATGGATTTTACAGCCAATCACTTTTAGGTCAATTAATTATAATGCATTTAATTTTTATTCCACACATGCGTGCGCAGGCTAAAGTTAGACAAGATGATTTAGTCGGATATATTGTTATCTTGCCGCATGACACCAAATTGTGCATCCAACTCACGTTTTCCCTGAAAAACCACATCCATGTCAGTAGATTTACTGGCCTGTAAAAGAACTCCTGTGGGACGAAATTCCGGCACACCAACGACGCTGATGTAATCCTGGCAATCGACAGCGTTGTTAAACAACAAAATAATTCCTGATAAGCCACAAGGGATGCTTAAACTCATATTGAGAAACACAATCCAACGAAAACTTATAACACCGTCAGCACCTTTAAGTCACAGACTTAGTATTTAAGCACTATTAGGCTAATAGATGTGAACTGATTGTTCCTAAACACGTGCTGAGTTGGTTAAAGCAGTGGCAACGTAAGCTGGAGATTCCTTCTTTAAATGGTGGCTATAGTGTTGCATTTTTAGTTTGATTCTAGTTTTGGAACTGCAGCAGCATATGTGGGGATTTGCAAACTGCACAACGACCTTCGCACCTCGAACTAAGGGCCCTTTTTACTTAATGCTACCTATATCAAGTAGGGGAAGTATTACATTCGTAAATATGTTTTGAGGCCTTCTGAATAAAAGGGAACAAAAAAGCATTTTTAGAAAAAGGTCCACGCGTGCGCGGTATGCTGTGAACAGGCGGTCAAAAACCAAAGTTGGTATTTAAGTTTAATACACTTCAAGGATACCTAAACTACCCTTTACATGGAAAAAGTTTCGAAAATATTAATTTTCTCAAATACGGCTCAAAAATTTTTGATTAAAATGTAATATGTTTAAGATATTTTAATGACAAGTAAATGTTTTGAATGTTATGGCTATAGCCCTTGCAGTCCTGTTCACTCACCCCTGGAAAAGAACATGTTACATCGACATGAAAACTGACGATGTTATGGACTTTCTCACTGCGCCATGAGGTAACTTTTATAAAAAGAAATATAATGGGTTAAACTTCTTTACTTTACTAGCGCTATTGGGGATTTTAAATGAAGCTTGGCTAATGTTACAAATATTCTTCCGAAAAGAGTAAAAGCATGGTAAGACCATTTCAGTAAATGTGACTATACATCACTTAGTCAGACGCACACATGTGCCGAGCTTGTCGATATATTGTGGTTAACAATTTTATACGCTGCACTCCTTGGAATACTTCGCTGCGTTTTGGACCTATGGGTAAAAAATTAGTTTTATTTTCAGCAATGGGGATTTTAATATTTCGTTTAAGATGATTTGGGCTCAAAAAGTTTTACTTCTAATTGGCAAGTATGAGTTTTAGAACATGATATTCAATGAAATAGGTTTAAAAATGGAGGCTCAAACCCTTAAAGACACTGGGGGGAATTGACCAGTAGAAGATGCACAACATTAAAAGACGTACATCCTTCAAGCATATCAGACGTCCAGTTTTTCGTGGAACATAGGCTACTGTTTTGGGATTAGTATATTTGAATGTACCTGGAAATTTATGTGCTTTGTATGGCTGAACGATAGAATAAATAATTAGCATTACCATGCAAGATGGCTCAGCGGCTTGCATTCAGGGGTCGTGGGTTCGATGCACATGGCCGACCTTCCGGACCCATAGGTCTTTAGGGAGTTTTTCCGGGCCTCCAGGCAAATGCTTTGAAGGACAATTAGATCCTTCGCATTTCCCATCCCTCCATTTCATTTTACCTTCATTTCAATCCAGTCTTGCAGTGTCGGAAGTGTTGGCAATGGGCGAGTTTGGTGCTGCTGTGTGGAGAGTTATCTTGCGTTTCCATTAATTCATAAGTTTTCCGCTAGGTTGTATTCTCATACACTTAGTACCACCTGCTACCGCTGGTAGCGCTGCGGTAAGCGCGCCTGCCAGAGCAGTGTTTGGACCTGGCTAGGGGTGTTAAATGACTTCTGCCCAGTGCGCACATCTAAGTCGGTGAGTTATGTTTGGGCCTGAGTTTGATTTTCCTCATTCTTGCTGTATCTGGCCATAAGTTACCTGGGCTGCGCCTTTCAATGTTGGGATTTTGGATAAAGCTCCTATTTGGGGGACAATTTATAATGTGTACGTACCAGACATGTTTCCAGTTGTCAAAAATTGTGTCTTATGACTTTGATTAAGCAGGGGAGTGCTTTACTCAGTAGCTGCGCGGCAATTTCATGGTGAATACAGGATATGTTGAGGTCCATTCAATGTTAGTGCTTAAAGAGTTTATGGCTTGTTGTATGCCAAAGGCATTTTCCTATTGTTCTTATTGGTGTATTAAATAACTGTTACAGAAAAGTATTCTGCAATGCTTTGGGGGGCACTCCTTTCACAGAATTGGTCCTTTCGATACCCTAGTGTTAGGGTCCACACTTCCTTCGTTTCCTTTCTTTAGTTACACAAATTAATTACACCACAGCAGCAGTGCATAGTGGCGGCTGCTTGACGAATTAGGCAAACTCAGGGTACGAGGGTTGATTATGGAAAGTGTGGTAACATATTGGTTTAGAATCAGTCATTTACCACAGGGGCACATTTTGAATGATTGCTTATATATAGAAGAGAAGTGCACACATCCAAAAAACTTACTAGGCAGAATAAGGCATAAATTTATGATTAATAGTATGGGTGACATATGGACAGAAAGAGAGTATGCTGGCAGGATTCTGGTAATTAGATGCCTCTAGGAATATATGGATCGACCCAATTTATGGTCGATAATGGACAAAAGAGTTCATTAAAATATGATAAATAATTTCAGAATAAGATGGGAAAAATATATACGTGGAGAGATGTAATAACGATCAAAGGAAAGATAATACATAATTTAAACTGGAAGTTTGGAGATTAGAAGGTCCCAGAGGAGGATCAGAGGAAGGAATTTGCCCTATACGCAAAGAAAAAGAAGATACAAACCATATTTTATTAGAATTTACGGGTATGTTTGAGGAAAGGTGTTATACAAAGCAAATGATTGAAAATGGCACAATCAGAGCAATGGTAATATTTTTCTACAAAAAATAACTGATCGATAAATTAGCGGAGTTGCTATTTAGAGTTAAGAGGAAATGGATGTGGTCACTTAAGTAAATTGAACTATGTAAATGAGCAGTTATAATGTAGAATTTTAAATGGTACAAATAATCAATGGGGTATTAATGACAGTTGTAATATTGATATTTACTATTTTGTAGGTATGGGTTAATTCCGAGCCATACGAGTCTTTTAAAGGGTTTAACGTAAACAACACTTATGTTATGTAGTCGATGCTTTGTATTTTAAGAAGTTGTTATAAATTATATGTATTATATATGACTGGCAAAGAACCTGGGCTGAATGCCTAGTTATTTTTATAATTGTAATAATTTAGCACTAATAAACGAAGTAATTGGCGGACCTGGTGTCGAGATGAAGAACCTCCAGCACACGTTAGAGACTGGCTCGCGGTTCACGCTCAAAATTCTCCCATCTCATCTCACCACTTCCTCCAAGGGATCTGACATACAATTGTGCACAGTGTGGCATCCCCTCCGCTTGTAATCCAGGGTAGTCCATTATACAACTTTCCTTAACCATAAACATTCAAGTATGTGAATCATCATATTACTCAAATAAACAGTGATTTTTTATGTATGCTACCTTATCACGATAAACGTTTACTCCAGGCCGTTTTGTGTTATTTTGGATAATTCATAGGACCTATTTACAACATGCAGAAACACCATTCAAGTATATCATAAGTTGTAGTAAAGAGTAGCTCATGAAAGTAAATTAGGGGCCGAGGCAGTGATCATCTGTCTACAACTCATTTAAGCATGAATTCTTAGCACAGATTACATAGACTACACTATAATTAACACTTCTATAAACAATACATACAATTTTCTACATGACTGAAACACAAATGTAACGTATTACATTCACTTGGTTTTCTTAACTCACTTTCCTTTTACGTTACACAGTCACACCTATGTTCTACAAACTATTCATACGCATTTTCTATATTGTTGAAATACAAGTACAACCTATTACATTCACAGTGTTTTCTCCACTCGCTTTCCTTTTATGTAACACATTCGCATGTCCCTTGCCCCTCTAAAACAATTCATAAAATCTCTTATGACTGAAATAAAAAATCAACTTGTAGCATTCACACGGTTTTCTGTACACACTTTTGTTTTACGTAACACTCTTATCACTCTTCTGCAAATAATTCATACGCTTTTGTATATTACTGAAATAGAAATGCAATGTATTACGTTCACGCGGTTTTCTCTACTCGCTTTTCTTCCTGTGGTATTTATGCTTATTCAAATTGCTTTTGCATGGTGTGTTCCCGGTGGTTTTATTTACTTAGCTTTTTGTTCCTTATAGTACCCTGAAACATAAAATTAATATTTATTTAAGTTTGTTAAGCAGTTTTTTAAATGTCTGCAAGAAAGGAAAGCTTATTGGGCAAGTGCAATCTAAATCCCAAAGTTTTAGTATGTGCGTGATTCATAAATGAAGTTCCAATGGAGAATAATAACGATAAAACAGGAAAGCGGACATTTAACCCTCGCATTACCGGGGAGGGGGGGGGGGGCTACTTTATGCCCACCTTCTGTAATTTTTCAAATTTTCTCCTTTAATTTTTTGATTAAAGGCGTGCAGTTAATAATTATTCTCAACAGCTGTTTCTACTACTGAAATAGGTATTTGTTTCAAATTTTTCATTGTTGGTCTTTTTCAGAAACAATGAAATGTGAAGATGGTCATAGCGTACTGTCCTGTCGGTATAATGTGATTCATGTAGAACAAATAGAAAGGAGTAGTTAAACAAGGTTAAATATTACCTTTATAAACATGAGAAAATATTATGCCCATTTTTTAAATTAATTTGTTTTAAAAAATGCTTAGACATTTTGCTACTAGTGGTGGTCACAAAGTAATCCCTTGATTATCTAAGTTGTGGAATAGTGCTTGGTAATGCTAGGGTTAACACTGAGCCAGCCGCCATTAAATTTTCCGGCTACCATAGAACAAAATCCAGTCACAGGCTTGCAGTATTGCATAATTAAACACGCTGTGAAATCACGTTGTAGAGCTGGTGATATAATTATCATTTGCGCCCAAAAATGTATTTGTACAACAGGAAAAAGAATGGTAATACTCACCTACCTCCTTTAAATTCTGCGGCTACCATAATAACGATGTTGTACGATTGCACTATGTTAATTACTTACCTCTGTAGTGTATTCCTATTTAGACTTCATGTAATATTTTGTGTAAGAACCGAAGCTGGAAGCCAATCCCGTTAGCAAATTAATTTTGTACGATTTTCAAGTTATTACTGCCAAGAATAGACTGAATACACTTTCTCTGCTGGTCTGTAGCTCTCCTGATAATGCATTTTGAATGGTGTGGTTTAATTAGCACAGGTACGTACACTGTTTAAACACTTCAAGTGAAGTTGGTACACAATCGGAATGAAACAACATCACAAATGTCATTTGGTTGCAGACGACAAGTTTACAGAAGTTGTCCTTTGTGGCTCTGTGACTAACCATTTCTGGCAACTTTATTATAGAACGCCATCAGGCGTTGAATGCTTCCGAGTACTTCTACATTCTGTCAGATAAATCTGGAGACGTACGGGATGCATACCAGGTGGAATGGAAGTCATTATATTAATTTAAGCCAGTGTTACTTCTCCATATTTGGAACACATTTTGAATCTTACGTTTTTGTCTCTGACCGTTTCCTACGGAGATATTTTAGTTTTGTCAAAAAAAGCTGGCAACACTGCAGATTGTGTTGGTGGCACATTTTCTTTCTCAGTACATAAACAAACAGTGTAACGGTGCGTCTTGATAACAAACTCATACCCTACCTTGTCCTTCCGTGAGTACTGCGCGAGTATGGGCCAATCAGAAGCGTTAGCTCCCAAAACAATAGAATGAAAGCGAAAGTGCCCGGCCTGTTTACATGCACAAACTAGGCCAATTCCCTGACCAACCTCAACGCAACGTATTCAACATACTTCACGTTTGAGACAGCTCCTCGTATTCCTTCACGTCTTTTAAATAATTAATTATTTCGAAGCCCTTTGTGATGTCCCAAAATCACTACAGAAGTTATATCAGAAATAAGTTACTCGACGCATCTTATAAATAACAAACTGTTATGTTCGTATATTCTTGTTGAATTACGCATCCAATTTGGAACAAAATCCATTTATTTTTTCCAAATCGGCTGATCAAAGTACAAAATGCCATTCTACTTTTATGCTTCTAATGCTTCTATGAAGCACATATTAGAAGGAATGTTATGACTTCCCTTCCACCTGTATAAGGCTGTTAAAAGCGGCATACCAAAATAAAACTAATAAATGTTAGGCGGATCCAGTATTCCTTTAAGGAGTTAACATGTTTTGAAAGATACAAATGACCAAAATGCTGTCAGCAAAAAAAAGTACGATAACAATACTAACAATACTAACAATACTAACAATAAGAACAATAAGAACAATAAGAACAATAAGAACAATAAGAACAATAAGAACAATACTAACAATAAGAACAATACTAACAATAAGAACAATACTAACAATAACAACAATAGCAATAATAACAATAACAATAAACAACAATAATAATAGTAATCGTAATCGTAATCGTAATCGTAATAATAATAATAATAATAATAATAATAATAATAATAATAATAATAATAATAATAATAATAATAATAATAATAATAATAATAATAATAATAATAATAATAATAATAATAATAATAATAATAATAATAATAATAATAATAATAATAATAATAATAATAATAATAATAATAATAATAATAATAATAATAATAATAATAATAATAATAATAATAATAATAATAATAATAATAATAATAATAATAATAATAATAATAATAATAATAATAATAATAATAATAATAATAATAATAATAATAATAATAATAATAATAATAATAATAATAATAATAATAATAATAATAATAATAATAATAATAATAATAATAATAATAATAATAATAATAATAATAATAATAATAATAATAATAATAATAGAGATGATGATGTCTATTCATATCTATCCGCTTGCCGGCATAGGCTCACTCATTTTCCCTTTTTTTCTGCGGGCCTTTTGTTAAACTATCTCCACCCCTGCTTTAGAGTTACTTATTGCCATCCATGCTATGGAATTGGAAAGTATATTGCAATGGTATTATTGCTATGTCGAAGAAGAACCTTATGCGAGACTCAGATCAGAAGAATCTGTGCTGCTTAATACGACACCAATTTTTACTTTTTTACTACGTTCTTATAACTAAGGATACAATAGAAATAATGTTTCAATTATACAGATGGGTCGATAATGTAAAAACTACTAACTTGTTATTCAGGTGGTTTAAATCCATATAAATCTTATACTCAATTTGGAAGTATTGTACTCCATCGAAAAATTCGATACTGAAATTTTACTGCAAATATAGCCTTTGAGACGCACTGAATCGTACCAAAAAGTATTTCTTTTACAAAATGTCTATTTGTGGATGTGTGTATGTGTGAACAGCATAACACAAAAAGGAAAAGTCGGTTAAACACCAACCTCTGAATTTGAATTTAGCATCTTCCAAGGATTGACACGAATATGTTGAAAAGAGTATTTACAGCCAAACTAACCCTCAAAGGAAAAATTTTAGTTTTCTTAAACATGGCCCGAAACATGTGAAGGCAACTTATATCCTTTTAAAGTTGATATTCCTTTAACCCACACATGAGTAAGATCGGCTCAATTGGGCCACTCCACTGCAACACGTTCTTGCCACACTCCACCTGCCATCCCTCCCCTACACTGTTCAGCTTCCGGCACGCCCCATTCAGTGGTTACGTATAGCTGTTTTTTCAAGAGTGGTAGACAGAGTTTGTTGTAAGGTACAAAAACAGGAAAGTTTGGTGCTTAATATGCTGATTTCAAGTTGCAAATGTGAAGTGTTACAGTATCAAACGCCACTTTGATCAGAAGCATAAATCAGACTTTGGGGTCTTACAGACATTTATTTAGAATTTCAAAAGGTACTTTCTGAATACTTGCATTTGTAAACATTTAAAGGGACTATGTAATTGTTTAATTTCTTATTAGTTTGTTTAATATAAATTATCGTATTTCCTGTTTCAAACTTTCAACTTAATATTGAGTTTAAAAGTAAAGAATGTAAAACTATTTGATCAACATAATAAAATATTTTGAGACTAAATAGCAATGGAACTTAAGTGCTTTACTTATTGTGAAAGAGAAACAATTTAGTAATCATTAGGTAGCGTAAGAATATTACGTGCATAAGATAAAGGAACGTTTTAAACTTTGCAACGGTATTAAGAGTAATACCGTGTTTAACATAAAAGAAATTACCTAAGGCTTGGGAACAGCCAGAGGGGGTATGTCCTAAGATTGGAATGACTGACGTCATGGACTCTGACGTATGCAGTACTCGGCGGTGTAGTATAAGATATTAAGCTAGGCTAGCCTTCACAGACGTTGAGTACAAAATGAGTCGTCTACAACGGAGCAACGGTTAGCCAGACCTTGCTGGTTAAGAGTTACCAGTAAGATTTATATCCATATACATGTACACTGGGTAATCAGCCAAGTCGTCGTATGACGTAACTCCTTAGGAACGAGCTCGCAGCCAGGGATATTTACATTAGCAAGAGGAAGAAGAAGTTAACATGATATTGAGTCGGCTCGTAGTTATGTGGTGAGTCAAGGGAACTTCATCTTGACAAGCCAGCACTTCGAAGACAACTGGTTGCACTTAATGATGGTCAAGGAACCAGCGACGTACTCTCCGATTGCATTAACGAACTCTACCACAATAAGTACTAAGCGAGACTGTAATTACATATTAAATTCTTTCCATCAGGGTATAGAAGCATTCAGGGGGATTGTAGTAAACTTGTGAAGAATACTCGTATATAGTGAAAGTCAAGTTTTGAGGGTGGTATGTTGTGAAAGTCAAGTTTTAAAGGTGGTATGTGAGTTGAATGTATAACGATCATTAACTGTCAAGAATTGTAGGAATCAAGAAGAACTGTTAACGCCAGGTAAAGTTAAGGTGGTTTCTTTTGGGATTTAGGTCAAGCAATTATTAACAGAACTGTAATTATTTATGAGAAATAGGAAATCTTATGTTGAAAGATTGTTCAAGCGTTGAAGTTTGCAATGTTTGAATTGTGTATATTATTACTTTGAGGTTTCACGTAATGTTGATTTCACCAGTGTTTAGTAAGGTTCACCTTGGCATAATTATATATTGTTTTAACAATTTAAATTATTTTATGAAAGTGTTTCGTTATGCACGTGTTGGCTTGTGTGACCTTGCTCTATTCTGAAACATCCTGCGGATAGGAATTAGTCGAAATGGGCAAATATTTAAAAGGGGAATTAAATAGGTCATAGTAAGATGGCTCATTTTTAAAGAGAGGTCAGCCTATGGCGGCGTAACTTGAAGATTACGTAATGTGCCTAATTGCAGTAGGTGGCTGTAATCATTATTGCATGCAAAATGTGTATAATATAAAAACATAATTAATAACAGCGTAGAAATTACCACTTCACAGGTGGAATGAAACCACCACTGTGCTTGTAGTATTAAAACAACCTTCTGCACTCGGCAACAGATGTGGGGTGACTGAGGTACGTTCAATCGCTACCTCTCCTCTCGTGCCCATGCCTGCTTTAACCGATCACACCATATGAACGATGAATTTTTTAATATTCAGGACAAATCTTATACAGGTGACTCACCTAACCTAGATTCGAACTCAGTAACCCTTGAATGTGAGGTAGACATGCTCTCCCCCCCCCCCCCCCCCCCCACCATAAAGATGGGTAACTTATCTTTTGCGGATTATTACTTATAGTAGAAATTTTCCAATTGATTAGAATAAATACTAATTTAATAATTGTTGTCGGAGGAATTCCAAATGAGTAAAGC
This sequence comes from Tenodera sinensis, assembly GCA_030765045.1. Classification (NCBI taxonomy): domain Eukaryota; kingdom Metazoa; phylum Arthropoda; class Insecta; order Mantodea; family Mantidae; genus Tenodera; species Tenodera sinensis. The sequence continues at coordinate 93,130,678 of CM060970.1, forward strand.
TCACAGCGCCGAGTTTATTTCTGAAGTTGGATTGAACTTCTCGTTCCCCTTTTGCTCTCTTTGAGATAATATATCCTCATCAATTTGTGAAGACGAGCGAGAAACCCTATCTTTTGCTTCTTTCTAAAGATTGTGATACAAGAAAACTCTGATCGAAATCAATGAGCTCCGCAGAGCACAAAAGAAAGCGACAGAAGAACCACCAAAGGCTTCGAAAAGGTTCTCTTTCGTATTAATGAGATGTAAAGCGATACCTTGCAGTGATTCTGCTACGGAAGAGTATTAATTTTGAAGCTTCTGGGTGAGTATCTACAGTTGATCAAGAAATACAATATCCTTTTCCTTTATCCTTGTACGTATTGAATTCTATGAAGTCCTCAAAGTAAAACTTGTTTCGTAAAGAAACTGTATGTGTGGTATAGCGACATAAGACAAAATTAAATTGAGTTTTATTTATGGAAGTTCTTTAACTACTACGGTTCTCAGTTTTCCATTCTATGTTGGGCGTGAAGAGTAACGAGTTTGTCCAGAAGTTCAAGGCTACAGGGCAACTATTGGCTGTGTGTATGTGATCGAACAGCGTGATAACACCGTACCGTCCAGAAGCTTCCAGTAATTCCGCAGTCATCGTTGCCCGTGTGTATAGAGAGTTCTCGAAGGTCACGTGACGCCGGCTCCTGTATAAATAGCACAGATAGTGAGCAGTTTAGCTTGAGTTTGAGTGAATGTCAGTAGTTTTAGGTAGTGACAGAGTTGAGTTGTTTAAGTAGACATGTACAGTTAGTTTTAGTTACAATAGTGAGTCGGCCAGCCTGCCAGTGAGTATGCATATGTCGTCGAGTGATTGCATCGTAATAGTCAAAAAATAAGAGACACTGAAACTGAAGCAAGATATTGAAAGACTGAGAAAATTTATCGGAACAACAATTGTGAATTGTAATAGCAGAGATGACTATAAACTGCTTAACAACGAGAAGGACATTTTGTATTTGTAGCAACATTTAGAGAAAAATCTGATGTGTTGCACTCACATGACTTTCTCTACTTTTGTACTAACTATTCTTACAAACTCTTATTCTTATATCTTCTTCGTGTTAGTTAAAATAAACAATTGTACAAATTATCTAGTTGCTTATTTCCTTGTAGGTGCAAGGGGAATATTGGAATACAGTAGGCTTTGTGCGATAGTCAAATCTTTTAAAGCTTTGAGATTCCGTTCTCTTTGCACATGTAACATATAAAAAATGAACAACGATGTTCCATTTCATGAAAGCTTTGTTTTCCGAAACTCACACACATAACAAGGAATATCTCCGAAATGGTTCAACCTACAAGAAAATTTATTGAGACATAAATTGTGTATTTTAGCAAGATCTACATTTTGTGTAGAGTATGATTTGGTCTATCTCTAACGGTTTACCAGTTATGCAAAAGTCGTCCAGAGTAAATACGACTACAGGGGCTATAGCCAGAAAGTTCAAGATATACATTTCATTTGTGATCAAAATATCTCAAACATATGACATTTTAATAAAAATCGTTAGAGCCGTTATCAAGAAAATCAAAATTTTCGAAAAATTTTCCATGTAAAGGGTAGTTTAGGGTGGGGCTATTTTCTTCAAAATCTTCGTGTCACATCCTTGAAGACATTAAACTTAAATACTAACTTTGGTTTTTGACCGACTTTTCGTTTTTGAGTTATATTGTCCACAGACTGACAGACAGACTGACATACAGACTGACAGACTGACACACAGACACACGCACGGACCTTTTTCTAAAACTGCTTTTTTTTTTGGATTCAGGGGGCTTCAAAACATGTATTTTCGGCGAAATCTCGACATCGAATTTTTGGGTGGAATACAATACTTCCCCTACTTACTAGTAGAGAAAGTAAAAATAAAGTGCTAGAAGTGTATCGGGATTTCGCATTTTTAGTCTACACATTTACAAATATAACATTATTACTATTTGCAGCAGTTAATGTACATATTGAAAACCAGGGGGAACATTTACTTTCAGAATGCAAAGGAAAGCATTTTCAAAGTACTCTCTATGATTATTTTAAATCCCAGTGACGTGGTTATTCTGGTTTTATCCACACACTCAGTTCTTTATGACAGCAAGTGACACCAACAAGCACGCTTCTCTACTCTGGTACAACAGCAAACTCTCGTTTCCGTAAATAGCAATCTATTGATCGAATAAATCTCCACTTCCCACACTTTTTCAACACGTGCCCCTGTCGTAGAAGGGAATTATTACCAACTGCCTGTATTTACTCACTGCCTGCGTGAACCACTAGGAGCCTCAAACTATAGTTTGAGTTTAAAAATATTTATATACTGCCGGGAAAATTCTATTCTTTCTGTATTACAAGAAGCAAAATAAAACGGACTTTTAAACATATATTTTTGAAGTGCTGTGTTGCAACCTCATACGGCTATATCGGAAGCAGTTGCTGCCAAAAATATATCTCTCAAATAAATAATTTTTAGTACTGTATATATTTTCGTTGCGTAGACCTTTCTGTCTCTCATGATCCTCATGGCACAACACCCCATGTTGCACCAAAGCCTACCGGCTGGCCCCTGCGTCCCCTACCTCTGCCCACCACGGCATCATGAGTGTTTTTTTTTTTTTTTTTTTTTTTTTTTTTTGCGTCCTCCAACATATCCGACGATGAATAACTGAAATGGGTGAAATGATGATCAAATGAGCCCGACGTCCATAGAGCTTTAAAGTATTCGACATTCGTCTTCTCTGGAGAAGGGAAATCTCCGGAAAAACCGTATCCTAATAACTTACCCTAAGCGAGATTCGAACTCGCGACCTCTTGAACGTGAGGCAGATACGCTAACCATCACTATACAGAGGTGAGCAGGCATCATGAGTGGGGTGCAGTACTGGAGTGTGGAACGTGGTCAGTGCATCGGTCCCTCTGAGCCGGTGTATGTGGTTTTCGCAATCAAGGACCGCTAGCTCTCAAACAGGTAAGGCTGAGTGTACCTAAATAATAATAATAAATAATAATAATAATAATAATAATAATAATAATAATAATAATAATAATAATAATAATAATAATAATAATAATAATAATAATAATAATAATAATAATAATAATAATAATAATAATAATAATAATAATAATAATAATAATAATAATAATAATAATAATAATAATAATAATAATAATAATAATAATAATAATAATAATAATAATAATAATAATACTAATAATAATACTAATAATACTAATAATAATAATACTAATAATAATAATACTAATAATAATAATACTAATAATAATAATACTAATAATAATAATAATAATAATAATAATAATAATAATAATAATAATAATAATAATAATAATAATAATAATAATAATAATAATAATAATAATAATAAAGTTTTATAAAAGCAGAACAGTATTCAACAAAGAGGAAAGTCGTCTCCATGCAGACGAGTCAGAAAGTCAGAAAGTCAGAGAGTTGAAGATAACCCACACCTGTTCCTGGCTGATGTATGTAGATGGATTTTAAAATGTTTTTATCTCCCCAGGGAATCCATAGCGGGAGTATAGGAGGGAATAGTTTAACATTAGCCAAAGCTATTGTTGCCCCAGCCCAATTAAAACTTTTCACAAAATTCACTGAAGTAATTTTTGTATTTCAAACAAAAAATGAACATGAAACTTTAAAGTTTCCCTAATTATTACTTTTGCGTTCAACTATTTTATATACGAGCTCTCTGATGCCGTACTTCTAAAAAATTGTATTTATTCAGCGAACGGATGGTGAAAATCCGTTGTTCATAAAAGTATTTCCCATACTAAGGGAACCGGCGGTAAATTACATTGGGATGTCTGAATTGAATACAAATTTCATGCCTAATAGCCATTAGTGGTTCACAGAAAGCCATGGAAGAGATGTAGCTGATTCTCTCAAGTGATTATGATATGAGTATTTCTACTCACTTCTCTACAAAATCTTATTCTTCTGTTTACTTCTCCTTAAGGAAATGCTACAATGAGATTTGTAAAGTCTCGCAAAAATTGCTATTTCTATTGAATTACTTTAAAAATATTTAGGGGACTGTAGCTATTCGCCCTTTTCCATTGTATCTACAAGGTAACATGTGATACCTTTTCTACAAATGCCTATCTCGATTAAGATGAAATAGAACAATAAGTGTTCCAAGAACAGTTTCAACAAGAATGAGTAGAGAAAACAATGTGAACGCAGCACATTATTAGCTATAATGTTCTGTAGCTATTTGGCTTTCACATTAAGTCATATATGGGGAGAAGTGGCACATTGTGTTATGTCCCTTCTGTTACATATATACTTCAGAAAACCTGTCAGTTCCTCAAATCGTGCCAGTAGTGGGACCATGTCATATAAAAATATGCCTCAAAGCCGAATGGGAGCATACGTAGTTTTGTGCTCCTAGTACAAATTAAGCATTATGCCAAACGAAAATTTACGTAACGTAATCACTAATCACGGAATCAGAAAACCAATACGTCACGTTTTTATTCTGTTCCCCCACTGTGCGCCTTCAAACTAACCCTGTTTGTAAATATGTATGTATACATAAACAAACAGAACCGGAAAAGATAGTTGGGCTGCATTTGGTAATGGGATAAGGGGGGGAGGGTTGAATTCCTGCCCCCACTCTTTCCCATGTCTGCATGAAGTATTCCGTAAGTAAAGATTTTAGTTAGAATAGTCCTCTTTCTCATAAAATAAATATAGAAATAAATAAAAGAAGTGTGTTCCGGCTATAACTGCTTCTTTAATCTCTAAACTTTCCTTTGAAGACCCAAAGTAACTATGCACACTAGGTAAGTAAATATCCTACCCAACATTCAGTAACCAATTCGCAGCAGCATCGGAAGCAGAGCCCGCATTCCACGTTGCGCCACAGAGTCGAAATACAAGGACACGAATGTTAACATGTGTAGGAAGTTAAGGAAACTTTCTCCAGGAGTCCAACCATGGCCTCACAAGTTACTAATAGGGGTAATGTTATTTTTACTACCTATTTGGAGGCATTAGATATGGAACTCCAATATGTGAAAAAATTGAATTTTTGTGTTCAATGCCAATATGTAGACTGTACCTGAGAATACGTTGACAGGATTCTGTATGATTCCAACATGTGTTAACTATTTTCCTAAGGGGAGTGTGTAGTGTAATATGACAAAAATCGCGTTTTCAGTTATTAATGGGGAGAAATTCTGTGACTCTTTCCGATTCAGAATATATGTGGTTTATTGCTTATTTAAAGCACTTAACTTTTAAACACACATGCAATCAACTTGTTTCAAGGCTAAGGGTACCAGACCCATTTAGTTCGAGTATTTTTAAGATAATTATCTGCTGAAAGGGCATTATAAAATTCATTTAAGCAGCATAAGATGTAGAACTGTAAACCAGGGGGCAGCATAGGAAGTTAAACCTTTGAAGTTAACTTTCAACTGCGATTATCACAAGAAAAAATGTTTTTCGGAACATATTCCCCTTACTCAAAAACTATAAAGACTACAAAGCTCAAATTGTGTACACTTGCACGAGATAATTTATTACATACGCTGAACTAGAATTTTAACTCTAATATGTTTTCAAAAATAGAAAACATTGCTTGTAAGATTTTGTTTCATCTTCGAATTCCAAAAAAAAAAAAAAAAAAAAAAAAAAATAGAACCGGAAATATTGTCAGCTTAGTAACCACCCTAGTTTAGTGGTATGACACAAAATTTCTTCTTATGTAGAAAAAAATGGCACTTTTCTGCTGCTTCTGGTTTCTGAGAAAAGGGAATCTAAAGATTTCAAATGTTGTCCATTTATTTAGCAAACCTTTTTAAGTTAATATTTCTTTAAACCAAACAACAAAATATATGATTGAAAAATTTAAGAGGTATAGGTATATGTATACAACATATCATCATCGTTGTGATCATCACCACCACCAATTACGAATTGAGTTTTTATAAGCTCGTTCCGGTTTCATGAAAGCTGAAATTATTAAATCCATCTTCGGTGTGATCGACCAACATTTCTTCTTCCTAGAGGCCTATAGTATAATATATTAAAATTTCGAAAGTATTTCTTCTGGAATTCTATGAATATGTTTATCTCAAGTGTTCCTGTACTGCTTAATTCAATCTGTAAGTTTGAAGTTCCTTTTCTTATCCAATAGGATGTATCGATCAACACTCCTTAAGAACCTCATTGGTATCGCTTCTAATCTTTGTTCTAATCTTTTTGTAGGGGTTCAACATTCTGATTCCTGCATCAAAACAGGAGCAGTTATTACTTTTTTAAATGGTACTACAAATCTAATTAAATGTATTCATTTTATCAATAACGTCATCACTTCATATGTACGACAGATACCTGTTCCAAAATTGTATTATGAATTACAATTTTTGCTCTGAAGGTGTCACATCCTTTAAATGCCAATATTTTAGTTTTATTTTTTGAAATGTTTAGATTATACACATTATAAACTACGTTAATTAATATTATATTAATCATAAATAATAAAAATTAATTATTATTAATAATGATATAGACTGTACATTTTAAAATTATACATACACATTATGCAGCAATATATTTAGCTACATTTCTAAAACAACTAGTAAAGTTCACATTTTTTCAGGTTAGCTACATGTTCCCTTAATATTCGCATTTATCAGTTTTAAGCTCCACACTTTGAAATGTTAAGTGGTGGTTCTTCTGTTTCTCATGAGTTCAAGCGCAGCAATCTTAAGAGTAGGTTAGCCTCGCTTTACAAAATTAATAAGTAAAACCGTTTTCGACGATCAACAGGCAGTATACAGGCGAAAAAACTGTGCATAACACTGCCAATACATCGGAAATTGTTAGTATTGTCTGTCAGCTTCCTTTCTTCCTGGATTAACATTTTTTGCTCTCTTCAGAATATATTTTTTTTACCGAAGACTTTTTTGCCAGTAGTTCTATAAACATTTGACATAATTTTCCTTGGCACACATTATCCTCCCTTTCTGCACCGCATGCCTTCGCAGCTACAGAATTCCCTCATGCTGGGGCGTTAGATAACAGGAAATTTTCGAAAGCTGGCTAATAAGCTTGACAGGGCCACATTTTTTTCTCTCTCTCTGTAACAAGGAACCACGGTACCTGTCCTTTGTGTGGTGTCATTGGTGCCAGAGGTGGGATGAGAAAGAACTTCTAACATTTTCTGGAATAAAGGACATCCACGTTATCCATGGACAGTATGCCAACTCTGTTAACTGCAGGGAATGTGCTTGACTGTTCATTTTAGTTATCTCTTTATTAGCCTACCTAGCCAACTATATACCTCATGGTCCCTCTCTCCAGGAGAGAAGCGAGTATTTCCACGACCATATTAAGATATTTAATTGGCATTTATTTCAGTAATTAAGAAATCCTGATGCATATTTGTTGCAGAATTTTAAATGTATTGTATATTTTACTAGGCGAAATACGTTAGACCACTCGCTTCTCACCAAAGCGGCCCGGGTTTGGTCCCAGGCAACCGCATGTGGGGTTCGTGGTGGACGAAGCGGCGCTGGGGCGGGTTTCCTCCGGGTTCTCCGGTTTTTGAAATTGTGTTCCTTTAGATACGTTTAAAAATATTACTTAAAACACTTTAGCTAAGAGCTAATTAAAACTCTTTGGGTGCCATAAAAACAGAGAATAAAAGTAAACAAAATGAAAACACCAGAAAGACAGCATGCAAAGGTACTGAACAACCATAAATACTGTAAAAAAGAAAACCTATTAGAGAAACCGTGTGAATGTAGTATGTTCATTACTAACTGCATAATTAAGGGTCACTAGAAAGGCTATATAATATGTTTATGTAAAAGTAAATCGATTTATAGAGTTCATCAACAACAGATATTTTAGAGCTCCCTTAATCCAAAATAAGAACTTTTAGAAGAAGGTTTATGTATGTTTGATGTGTGTGTTTGTCTATCTCTAAACAACGCAACTCAGCCAAAGTTTTCCTTTTTATGTACCAAGCTTATGACTTCCAAAAGAATCCATCCCGAAATATTCCTTACGTGGACAATTTCTCCAATTTTTTTATTTTCCCAAAAATAGGTGTAATGATTTTGATTAAATTACTATACTGTGAAGATATTTTAATCACAAATAAACGTATAAGTATCTTGAATTTTCTGAGCAAGTCCTTAGAAGTCCCCCTTATCCTGAATAACGTTTGTACAACTGCTGAACTTTAAGAGAAAAACGTAGATATAGTTTAAACACAATTCGTGTCAGAATATCTAGGTAATAGTCACAAAACAAATGTATTTTTTTTTATTTGTTTGAATTTTCCAATACTTATATTTTTCTCAAATGGCAAGACATTATTGGCTTTCTCTCTCTCTTTCTCTCTCTCTCTCATTCTGCTCTCTCCTGGGCATACTGAGAGAATGGAATTTCACAGCCGTCACGTAGCGACCAGCACATAAATCGCTTAAGACTACTTTATTACCTACAAGGAAACATATTACATAACCATTTTTACAAACGACTTTTGTCAATTAACATGAATACGTTGAAAACTAGACGTTAGTAAGGACAATTAGGGCAAGAGTGAGTAGAGAAACACATATGAATGGAACACATTGCATTTTTTGGAAGAATCAATTAAAAAGGTAAAACGGGATTGCGAAGGTAAGAAGAGACAACGCCCTATAGAGGAGGGGGTGAGAAACAGGGAGGCTTACTACCCATACCTGATGAAGCAGGTACATGAGGTGATGAACGAAACGTACAAAAACTTGTTAAAAGTGCAGTGTGAAAGTGCAGAGACTTGAGTACCTACGAGCAGTAATTGGAAGTTGTGCTATGAAGTAACCTTCATTACTCTCCTGGCACAAGCCCAGTTCTGCTAATCGATAGGGTCCCCTGGATACGGTGCAGACCTCATACAATTTTGGAAACCTTATCTGCCCCAACATTATGTTTTACGTGCCTGTTAGATATACCGCTATCTCATACAGATTGTTAATATGCGCAAACTGCGAGCTTCGCTTGCACCAACAGAATAGCTGAATAACAAACACAAATAGTTCAGCACGGTGCGATTACCCTGCATATATTCAACTTATTTTGTGCACCTGAGACAGTATTTCAGCTAAATCTGCTTCCTCAAAACTAACAGGACCATGATATGACGTCAATAGCTTATATACACGTACACAGAGCCGGGTTTTCATTTTAAAGTGCGTCATGAAGTCATTCCTTTGAAGGGAGTGGCAGCTCTAAGGAGGAAGTCATAACTTAGTGGGGTGGATAAGTTGCCTAGCAAGCATGGCGTTCTGTTATAAGACCACAAACACATCAGCATCATCCATCCCTGGAATTTTTGGTTCCAAAGAATTACAATATCTTGCACTAGTACATTAAAACATTTTAAGGTCTTATATATTCAATTTAGGAACTTATAGAATTTTGGTAATATGTATATATGTATGTGTGTATGTATATACAGAAGGTGTCTCAAACACCGGCAATGCTTAGTATGTTATGTAGGAGGGCACATTGATCGGTTTTCAGGAAGGAAGAGTTTCACGTCGTAGTTTGAGAACGAACGGATGTGACAATCTGTTAAGATTCATTTTGGTATCTTTATACGGAAGATATCCCTTTAGCTATACTGCGGATAAACGACCTAAGCCTAAGAACATTCCTGCGATGCTCTGCTTTCCCCCTTAGAGTCCTTCGCACCTTAACGTTGCATATCCAAATCGATGGATTGGCAGGGCCGGACCACTTTATGGCCAGCACGGTCGCCAGACCCGACATCTCTCGACTATTTTAGGAGAGTTGTATGAAGAATGTAGTGTGTGGCATATCGTCAGCCGAGGATCTTATTACTGGAGTCCATGGAGCGATTGAAAACCTTCAAGGACAACCGCCGGTACTGGGTCATGTGCATCCGGCAAACCACAGCCGATATAGACTCTACAGTGATGTAGGAAGTACATAGTTCGAAGTTTTTTTGTGATGTAGACAGTTCGGTATGCTACCCATATTGGGTTTGTTGATAAAATGTGAACGCACACACTTCGATGCGCTACAACCCCCAAAACGTGCGTTTCCAAACAGGGGTTCCTTCTTGAAAACCCATCAGTTTGCCATCCTAAATTACGTATTAAACGTCGTCCGTGTTGTTTGTGACATTCACAGGTGTAAATGAATAACATCGCACGCATTTTACTGGTTATAGACGGTTCATGGGCAATCAATTTGAGACAGGAATCTTATGGTCTAGAATTACAAATTACAGAAGTGTGCCTTAAAATTTTTTTAGGGTATGCACGCCACTGAGCATGACCACTGCAGCTATAACGCATGATGCGGAAACAAGCGGATGAATTTCGTAGCCTGTCTGTTTAGCGTAATGGTTATGGTGCCCGGACGCGAAGGCACACATGCATTAAAAGCAAAGGTTCAAATACTCATAATGCCATATTTTTATGCTCTCTTTTCATCCCTTCTTCATAAGCGCATGCTTAATCTAATTTGATATACACGAAATATTTGTATCGCTGTAATTTTTCGTTTAACTATGTTTAAACTTGTTGTTTCAAGTTTGTTTAATTATTATTTACACTTGCATGTCCTAAAGAGTAGGTACACACTGAGAATTTCGTTTTCACTTAAATGAGAAGGTTTAAGTCTAACGCAATGTTATTGTGTGCTGAAGGAAATGAGACATGGGTGACTCAAGTAGGAAACGGTCACCATATGAAGGTGTTAGTGTCTTTCCAGGGTTGTTAAGGTCACCTATTGGCAGCATTAGACATTAATTTTCTCATGCTAACAAATAGGTATTCGGCGTCCCTTTGGGAAGCTTTAGTACTTTGTGCTATAACTTGGTTCAACGTTTTATGAACTGTTTGCAGCAGGTCAACTGTTGGAAGGAACATTTCTGTTATTGACATGGACAAATAGCCTACAGTCAGCTTCAGACAAATGGCAATAAATAACCCTCCAGCCTAAGTCATCAGATGTGAGAAGAAGCAAAAGTAAACAATACTCTGTGAAAAAAATACCGCTCTTCGGGTTTGAACTTGATTTCTCGGCTACATGAGGTCCACAGACAGTTGACATAACCACGCGGCCAAAGCACACGCTTTAGAAGTGCCCTATATTTCTGTAGCCGTTCGCCACAGCCTATTATCCATTGCAGTGGCGTGCAGCCACTCTTAAGTCTCCAATTTATGCGCTTTTTGTAGCACTACAATTTAGAAATGCTTCTTCAGAGAGACAGCAAACAGGCTTCTCTAAGTTCCTAATAAGCACTATTTCGATTCCAGTGGATAATATTGATATATTTCCTTCTAGTTATGATTTATTGGTCACAATCTCGAATTACTTTGAATACGTATAACTCATTAACTTGACGTCGTAGACCATTGGTTTCCTTTCTCAAATTGATTGTCTATGAACCCTCTATTCCTACGGTGTTATTCATTTACACTCCTAATATATAATTTGAATAAAGCACTAGGCGTGTCATTGTGTTTAAAAGACGCACCTCAAATTGGAAAAAGTTAATCCAATATAATGTATTTTTTCGAGCTTCTAGGTCGTGGTCCAGTCAATGAATGATACGTTTCGCCCGAATGTTTCTTTTCTTTTTTTAGGGTTGGCACTACACCGCCGCCTCGATGATAAACATGCTCAAAGGCTATATCGACTCCCCATGCACACACTGTGAGTAAACCAATCGTGTCAGCAAAAGAGACGGGTTGCTGCGTTAATAAGCGGGAAGTTCCAGTTAGTTCGGGTTCCGCACTAGCATCTCTGTTAGTAAATATTAGTATCTAACTATCGTGTAGTGCATACGAGCGCGTAGTAGTGAGTACTGGAGGACAACACATACCGCAGTTTGTGCAGAACTTAGCAGTTAATGAAGGTGAAGCTAGAATTGAAAATTAGTAGTTCAGCAAGTAAGATACTCTACATGCGGTATAAAGGAATGCAGTGGGGGAGGGGGCAGCTTGTGAGGTAATGAAGTACCTAACATTGAGAAGACTGTACTGGCTGAGCCTGTGTAATGCTGGTGCTGGTGCCAGCAGCACGTGGCGTTCCCTGGGGGTCATCCGCTCTGCACCGACCACGACCATGTTGAGCTTCGGTGTGTGGCCGGAAACAGGTGAGTGTCGGCATGGTATCGTTCTGCCGCTGCTCGTTAAAGATGATCTTGAAATTAGCGACGTGCTAGAGGCGTGAAGGCGGATCCTGTTGTCAGAGTTCTATGGTGTCAATTGTAGGTTCATTAGTCTAAACCGATAGACTGTTACGTCAGTTATGACGGAGTGTTAAAACAGGTGAAGTGGATTTTTGTGACGCAGCACCGCAGGGTAACATTTACCAAGGCTATTGGCAAGATTAAATTGTCGTGAGGTCTTGATGTAAAGCAGAGCCGGCAAGATAGACCACCCGAAGTGTGAAACTCTTTACCCCTGCAATCAACCCTCCAGGTTTCCTTCTATCCGGCAGATAGACCGAGAGGTGATCCGTGCCCCAGTGGCCGTCATTCGGGTTTTGAAGGAAACGTCCTTTGTGACGTGATCAAATGCATACTTTTGTACTCAATAGTTGGTTAGGAAAGTACAAAGAGTATTAATGACACTAGAGAATATTTGTGAAGGATGTAATGACAATGTTAGTGGGCATTGTGTGAGAAGTCGCTCTGTCACTGCGTTACTGACCCGAGTCACACCTTAAATTGACAAAGGCAGTCCTACAAAATTAACATATTTATTAACTTTGTTTCATTTGTTATACAATATTTATTATGCAGTTCCGCTATGCCGCTTAAGACGTTTAAATACTTCCTATACTATATCCTTAAAACTAAACGTCATAATTTATATGAAAAATGTATTGATATTGTTTGCAATGTACATTATTAGACAGTGGCGCAGTCATATTGACTCTCTCCTAATTTATAAGATTGGTATCCTTGCTGGTTTCTTTTTAAATACTAACGTTTCAATGTCTCGCTACAAACTACATAGATGAACTTAAACGAAGAACACATTAAAGATGTTTACCCGAAATGCTACTGCGCAGCAGGAGGCTCTTGTCTAATTCTCAAATATGCCCCAAGTTTCGAGCTTACTTCCTTCCTCCCACACTGTGACTAATCAAGTAGTAGTTACTGCCATCTGGCGTACGGATTTATCACCATTTGTAAATGGATAGCCATTCAGCACCACCGTCATATCTTGTCCAATATACGAGCTGAAAGATGGAATAAAATAAAATGAGCATTCAATGGTTGCTTGTTTAAATATGTGTAAGCCCCGGTACAACAACGGAGGTTCAAACTATAGTGCAAGGTTTAGTTCTTCGTGTAAGCGTTAATATTAATTGAACTTTATGGAACGCGCCATCCGTTTAGCTACAGTTTAATGCTATATTGCAATATGGTGCTCCCGTCTGTACATGCGGATACGGGGAGATATTTGAGGAATTCCCATTATGATGAAGCTGAAAGACCTAGAGGAACCAAAACCTTGCGAAATAGATCTAATCACTTCCATATGTGGAAGGACGATGACTTTGTAAACAGATTCAAATTTAGGAAACGACAATCCTAACATTATTACGTCAAGTTTGAAAAGGGCTACAGAAATCAACAGGAAGGTATAAACTGTAAACCACATATTTTAATATTGGATTTCTATTAAGCTATCACTATATGCTTGAGAATTAACCGTAAACATGAAATCAGGAAACCATGTAATGATATTAATCACGCAAATATACGGTGCAAGCTTATATAAACATTGATTATCTATCACACAGCCTTCTCTTGTATCTGATAGAATATGTTTCATTTCGGCCATGATTAACTTGGAGTAGATAGAAAAATTAGTTTTCATGAATGTATATCGTAATCAGCAGTGTCAAGTAAGTTTACCTGTATCAAACATTCGTTAGTACGAATAGAATGCCGAACAAAATGTTGAAGGAACCTAAATTGTCACAGGCTTCGTTACTGGAAACCTTATGTTTCGTTGCAAATGGTAGCCTGCCACATTAATTTAACCCATTAATGGCCAAATTAATTTTCTTTCGCAAAAAAATTGAAACTACTCCCATATTGGTTTTATGACACAGTAGTATTCTTTATTTTATTTCACAACAGTGGGGTTAAAACCCTTGTACTCGAATGAAGACACTATTAATGATATACAAAATTACAGGAACACAATAATTAGCTCACGGCGCGACAGCCGTGGCCTCAAGGCCTCCTGCCCCGCCGCTGCATCCCCCGCCTTTTCCCACTACGGGTGTCATTAGTGGGGTGCAGTATTGGAGGGTGGGACGTGGCCAGTGATCTGGTCCCTCCCGACCGGTTGTGCTGTCTTCACGGCCTGGGGCCGCTACTTGTTTATTCAAGTAGCTACTCAATTGGCTCCTCAGGGACCTGACGAGGCGGAGTACACCGCGGACCAGACCTCCCAGCGGGGAAAAATCCTATGCCGGTACCGGGGATCGAACCCTGGTCTCCCGCACCAAAGGCAGGCGCGATACTACTGCGCTCCGAAGGTGGTCGCAGGAACACGGTAACAGTTTTATGAGTAAAAAATTACATAAACATCATTTTACAATAAAATGTAAATGTAAACTTAAATTTTACCTTGTATTTCATATATCACAAAAATATGTATACTGTTATACATGATATTTCTGGCTCAGAAAACTACGCCTTTATGTCCATGAGACTTTATTTATGATAATCTAATGCAAATATAAACTTTGCATTGTATTTTACTTTGATGGTATGGTCCATAACAGGAAATACACGGTGCAACATTACATTTTTTTACAAAATGAACGCGGTTTTCCTGTGCAGTTTTCCATTTGGCATCTCTTTTGTCTCGTTCACTTAAGCTGTCATTCTTATTGTTATAACGAACATCTGCAATTGGTTTGCTTAGCTTCCTTTTAGTCTTGGATAATATCCTCCTTTGAGGTAATAAATACAGATTTGTCTCCTAAAATCCAGGAGTGGCATTGATCTTCTATCCAGAGAATTTGCCATCTTATATACTATCCAGGCATTAACAATGCTCATGTTGACCATTTTTGTAAGCAATGATCAATATCATTTCATTCCTCGTATGGAAACGTTGTCGTCAACTGAAACTAAACTCTCAACAATAAAAGTAATACTGATACACATAGCAATGACAGAATAATACAATATTGTTGACATAAACAGTAAACTTACGAGATAAAAATCATCTGTAAAATAAATAATATACACATTAGGCCAGTGTCATCATTTGAGATCATTTTTAGCATTTCTACATATCAAAGCGTGATAAAATTCTTGAGTAAAACGTTGACCCCCCTTAACATATGGAAGTAAGTAAAACTTCACAACCACGAAACTGATTATTTTTATTGTTGCCAAGTGCAGGATTTTATTGTTAATATGTTAAAAGAAAACTTATATACAATTGCTGTATATTAGTTAAAAAAGGGTATATATTGTTTATAATTATTTTTTTAGCTAAACTGTCCTCATACGAGGACAATAGTCCTTAATTGATTAATGCTAAACTGTTACGCTTATTTTTGATCGCGAATGGTCATTGTGAACAGTAACCAAACTGCAACCGTTACTAATTTTCGTTGTGAATAGTTGTCTCTTACGCTAATTTAGGATTCAACCGTTACGTTTAATTTTTATCATGAATGGTCATTTTCACAACAAAGCTAGTTGTGTGAAAACAATCTAACCGTTACTTTTCTAAAAATGAGAAAAACACTGTTTAGTACACACTCAAAAAAGAAATACAAGTTGACATTGTGTTTATTAAAGTTGAAGATAATTACTTTCGCCAGATAGACTTCTGTAATATTCGTATAAAATTGGGGCACATAATGGAGCAATTCAAGTACATGGTAGAGCAATCTTAAACCTGACAATCCTACTCTAGTTACTTTATTCTGCGTTTAGAACATTTCTATGATTCAAAACATGATCTCAAATAGATTGCAAGACCAAAGTCGTTACAATCAAGCTTTTGGTGTTTAGTTTATACTGCCATCTGCTACTTGGAACAAATACCAATACTTTATGGTCTAACTCTTTGGTTTCGAACAGCGGTGCTCATGTATAAGCAGCAAAGGGAAGATTGAAATCACCTCTTTCATCCGCTGGGACAAGCAGATGTATTTATCCGTGGTCACTGAGTTGGAGTGGCGATATTGTGGCATCAGTTTTACGCACAGAAAGTCAAAGGCATAGACATTCATAGTTTACTCCTGATTAACCCACATGATGTTTCTGAGGACGAAATTTTGGCACGATTTTACGTTTCACAAAGTCTCCAATGGTTGGTGCAAAAGATGAAGTAACATCTCCAAAGATAAGCAAAATGATTGTCACTTATCTTGCTGGGATATGAATTATCTTTCAATGTAGTTTGTTCTTTGAAAATGCTTTTCGCAGATATAAATGGAACCAAAGATTGCTTGCTATTACACTGGATCAAACATAATATTGGATACTCACTGTAGGGCAAAGACTTCTTTCTCAGAACATCTTACGGTCGTGCAATTCTGCAATGCAAGTAGTTCCATTTATAGCTCGTGTGGAGCCTCACTACATGGAAACTTCAAAGCAGTGCAAAATAATAGCATTTTGGTTTCAAATGTTTTTAGGTCTCCAAATTGTGAAGAGAATGTATCACATGAATGCTTCAAAAGTTGGATGTATTTTTCCAAGATAATATCGTTTATAGTGATCACGGAACTAAGGAAGAGAAATTTTATAAATGTGCAACTACCAATCTTACAAATCGTCTTCATCTCGATTATAAAAATATTTGTCCCCACATTCAACGTGGAATGTATACCGTTTTGATATTGTATCATACTTCGTGCCATCCGCCTCTGATTAGCAGGTCTGGTTCTCGTCTTGGTCAGTGGTGGGGTGAAAATAACATGTGATGGGGAAGCGAGCGTCTGCTGTAGAGTTCAGCAACCCCGGTTTTAAGGTCTAGACTCCTTTTACATAATTATATGCCTTCATTTTGACGTTTTCCTGAGCTGGCAACTCTACCAGTTTAGTTGCGATGTAACAATAAAATTAGCGATCATTTTGTTTGCTCAGGCTTCAGGTATACCAACATAATTGCACTGCGGCTCAGCAGTTATAAAATGGTGCCTGCAGTTGTACGCTTTAACATTTTAAGTATTTCACTAAATTAACTGCAACTATGATTACTGTCAACATATCATAAAGACATTAGACTATTATGGTTTATTGTTGGTGCTTGAGCAGGAATCCCTGTAATATCTTTAATCGTTAACCTGTAAGGTATATTTTGGGTAAAGTAGAGCGGTCTAATGGACCTCACCTGACAAACAAGGATAAACAAAATATGTATCAGATCTGATGTCCTAAGTATACAGTGTAGTACTTAGTGACCAATAGTAACTAGTAATATCCGTATGTTGGCCAAAAACTATAAATGTACGCTTTATACAACTTGTGTAAAGAATTAAGTGAAAATTACTGACACCCATTCCAAGTGCACTACTAGCTAGATTAATAAAACAGACTAAATAATTTATTGCATATTTAGAAATGAAAGGGCATAATTTAACAACGGAAAATAAGACATAGGATAATCTATTCTGTTTTCCACATTTTTACAAAAAGAGTGTTGCTGATCATGCTCAAATGAGCTACTTTGGAAAAACATATGTGTTTATTATTAACGCTATCATGTTTATTTTTGTGTCTTTCCTCCTATGATAAAAAGTTCACATGAGCACTTGAACCGCTGTATTCTGTAATAAGTGTTATCATGAACATTGCTTACTGCAACAGGTTCGAAGTCTGAATCGGTTGGAAATAACACCACTACATATGGCTTTAACTCCGCTCGAATAACGTAACTTGTGAGCTACGTCACACAGACCGCAAGCGCTAATAAGAATGCTATAGTTCTCACAAACGCCTGGAGATAAACTGAAACCATGACAATGTTCAAGGAGATTAGTACTTAAGGTAAACAGAGATGGGCGGCATCAAACGTAAAAGGGGGTTTGTAAATATCGTTCGGTCTGGGAGACCGCACCTCACAAGTTAACACTTAAGAATTATAATTGATTTAACTAAACTGCTGTCTACAATACCGAGCCTAAGTTGGCAGAAGACGAGAGGGAATGCTTCCCACATCTTTACATCGGTGTGTGTAATTGAAACACAATTACTTGAGCATGGTACCCTGAAGCTGCAGTTTGTGGATCCATTAGTACTATAAATCACCATTCACGACATACGTCACCATAAAGATAGGGCTGGCCGCTGGCATGATCCGCACAAAATTACCTAGGAGATATGTTACGGAAAGTGGCTGTAGCACCTGAAGCTGAACACGAGCAGAATCTTGTAAACACAGATGTCTCCAGTGAGTAATGGCGGCGTGTTTAACATGACAGATTTGCTCTCCGGCTACTGTTCATTAAGAATGTGGCTGGGAGGCTGGCACCACACGTCTGCACGCCTGCCTATTAAGATTTCCATTATCTGCAACATCTAAGCGCGACGTCACGACTCAAAATTAGCTCAACAAATAAACACACATACTTCCTCGACTAGAAAGTGTGTGCGAAATTACAGGTCGTTCCAATAACGTACGAGATGTAGGTCAAATTCTTTCATAAACCATAAATAATAAATGGAACGCTGTTTAAAGACTAATTAGTCTCTACAGAGGGAAAGTATTATATTTCATCCAAAACTTCGACATCATTTCATCCGAAAATGTATATTTTACAACGCCCTGAATCCAAAGAGAAGCATTTTTAGAAAAAGGTCTGTATATGTGTGTATGTATATGTGCGCGCGCGCGTCTGTGTGTTTCTGAACAACATAATTCTAACATCGAATTTTGTATGTATGTATGTAACACAACGATGCGGCATGAAGATTTCCTAGAAAATACCCCAATCCAATGATACATTAAATGGAACATTTCTCGAAAACTTTGATTTTGCCATAAATGGCTTAGACGATTTTGATTAAAATGTATTGTGACGCCGGCCCATGTCAGGGTGGTGCCGGCAATGCAACAAAGGATCGTCGGGGCCGGACTGCTCTAGCCAACTGCCGCAGCGCTTAATAAAGGCGCTCAAAGTCAAGCCCCCACATCACTGATGCGAGCAAGCATGTGACTAACAACAATCGGGTGGTAACAAAAAGTGTTTTCCAGAGTATCTGAGAAGTGCCCGGCATCCGGCGTGTTTGTGGAAGTTCGCGAAAGGTCCCTATTACATCATCCTCGCTATATAAGGAGACGAGGCAACGAGTCAGAGGAGTTATAGTAAAACGCATGAGTCGATCACTGTGTCAGTGTGTGTATGTGTGTGTTTGTGTGTGGTACTGTCGTAAAAACTGGTCGCGTTGAAGCGAAGAAGTTTCAATGAGTGTTGAATAATTGTATCGTCAGAATTAGTGTCTGAAAGACGGAGAGAGTGAAGGACACTGAAAGGACTGAGTTAGGGACACGAGAAGAAAACAATTGTTGCCTGTAATACAACGAAAGACTAAAGAATGTGTTAACGCTAGTAAAAGAGAACTGCATATTTCTGCATTCAGTTAGGAAAAAGTAATTTGACTGAACGTTTATCGGTTTCGTCACATTGGTATCAGAAGTGGAATTTGTCAATTTATCATTTTGTTACAATGTGCTCAACATATATACTTCATTTGTCATAAAAGTATCTCAAAATCTTCGAGGAATGCCCATAGAAGTTTGGCTGAGTTTTGCATGACTACTAAACCTAAAATATAGACAAAATCTTACTACATAAAGAATTTATTTATCGCTAAAACGCCCAATTTATATCAAATACATTTTTGTTGGGTGACCCATTTCTTACACATTCCTTGTTATTTCTTTGAATTCTCCAATACTTATTCTTTTCTAAAATGCGAAGTCATTTGTTCCCCCCTCCCTCTCTTTCTCTCTCTCTCTCTCTCTCTCTCTCTCTCTCTCTCTCTCTCTCTCTCTTTCTCTGCCATACAAAAAACGGAATTTCAAAGGGAATCACCTAGATCCCCATCTACGCAACCAAAACACGGAAATTGAGGTATTTATCATGTAGACCATGGCTTTAAATCACTGCTATCATCTAGCAGGGGAAATGGAACTATAGGTACTATCTTTCACAAAAGTAAATACCCAACTTCAATGAGACCTGCGCGAAGGGTCACCTAATTCTCATGCATACTTCCATTGATGGCATAAGAATTAATTTAATCATATGCTTCCCTTGCTCTTCGGAGGTCATGGCAGCCCTGTCACCTCGCAACTCACCTCACCTTGCAGCTTGGAAAAGTAATATGTCAGCAATCCTTATATATTAACGGGCAAACATTGCAAATTTAACTTCAGTGCACCTGTAGAAAATATGTTCTTATGGTGTTTCTTTTAAGTTGTGGACTAGAACTAAAAATATGTTTCCAGTTTTGAGTGCTAGCCTTATAGACGAGTCTAATCACTTAAACCAACTGCGTGCATTCGCTATAGCGGAACTGGTGAAGGCGTGTTTGTACAAATAAGCAGTAGTGGGTTAACATTGGTTCGAATCCCATTTATCATTCCCTTTTTTATTTCCCCTTTTCCTTTTTCCTTTCTTAACGGGGACACCATTATTTATATAACCCATGAAAAATAAAAAATAATTACACAAACTAATGGAATCTATTTCTGATATTGATTCTGATTGTGAAAGATAGTACATTCATCAAACGAAGGAGCATCGCCGGCTTGATCGAGCGGGTATAGTAACTTTTCTCTTCCCAGTTATAAACATGAGGAAAATTGCTGTGACTTAAAGTTGTCTTAGACAGAGCTCCTCAGAAGCACTTGCACAATTTCCGAACAGTGGACTATTACACAGGGAGAAATTAATTCGTGTGCCTAGATTAATCGCAAAAGGCACACAAGTAATTTGGCAAATCTTTCACTGCTGAAATCACCAATTCGTTCCGACGGACAGGGGGTTATAGGGCATTTCTAATTTTGTTTCATAAGATTAAAAAAGGAATTACAAAGCCCTTGTACATGAATATCAACACATTAGGGTTAGTATAAAAGGAAATGATTGCAATCAAGGCTTTGATATTTGGTTGATAATGCCATAGAATAGAAAATATTTATTTCTCCACAGAATATGGCTAAAAAACATTTTATATGTTATTGTCAGAAATATACATAGATGTTACAATGGACAATTATTTTGCACTTGGGAGTTTTCATGAACTGGGGCTTCACACAAGCTACAAAATTTGAAACTACTTACATTGCAGAATTCCACGACCGTAAAATATTATAAGAAAGAAGGGTGGGATTATATAGGTCTCTGTCCTGCTGTGAGTATCCGAGATTATGTTTGTTTGCATCTAGTTTAATCGCAATCTTTGGCTACATTTAAATTTGCGAACAAATATTCTCAAAAATGAACTACATTAAAAATATTACAGCAAGATAAATGAAAATCACCTTGCTTATCTTTTGAGACTGTGTACTTCATCTTTTGCTTTAAATATTCAAGACATTCTGAAACGTAAATTGCGCAAAAAAAAGTATCGTCAGAAACATCGTGTGTCATGAATGTGTACGCCAGTGATTTCCTGAACGTAAGAATGTGCCCCCACTGTAACCCAATAACCGCGGATAAATGCGCTATTCTATCCCAAATAAGGTGATTAAAACCGCCTTTAACTCGCCTGCGGTTGAGCATCCCTGGGTTTGAAAGTATTTTTGTAAATCCACACAATGCATGTCTGAGGGGCAAAGTCTGCGTATGGTGGAAGGAGGTAAATGTAAACTCCCCTCTTTCGGAAACTTGGACATCACTGACTAAATCTGTTTCTGAAACATAAACTTCCAGGCAATGCATTGCAGGTATGACTACAAGAAGTCACATGTCCAGACTACTATAAACTATGTCCGGAATTTCTCAGTGCTATAAATTTGTACTTATTACAAACGCAATAAAATATAACCACACTAGCATCGATCTTGCCATAACCCTATATATTAGATCCTAATGGTGCACGGTTTAGGAACTTTCATCTTAATAATGTAAGAGAAAAGCTGTTTTCATACTTCACGATGCGGCATGTTCCTTATTTTCATCCCATTCCTCTAGCACAAAATCCCATTTAATAGCAAAGCGAAACTGTTGGTTTGCTATCGACAGTGGAACGGGTGCATCGAAAATCGCTTCCGTTTCATACAATGTCATTGGGAATATTAAATCATTAACATCATGATATATGATTTATCTGCAGAGAAGTGCTTCATCAGACAAGCTAGTAACGCAATTACTTTGTGCAATTATTGGACTGATTTGAGGAATTGCAAGTTACTGTACATACCTGTCTGATAACGAGTGATTGTCTACAAATTGAGAGAGGGTCTGACTGTTTAACATTTGAATAGCTTTACTACTATCTTCTCTAACTGGATTTAAATTTCTAAAATCGAATTTTGTTGACCTATGATGCAAGGTTTCTGTACAGTTATCACAGCAATCTGCATCGGGCTACGAATTTGACTCAATAGGTATCTCATTTAGGAGACGCTATGTGAAGAAGTATCACTAACACTACCCCAGTAACCCTTACAGGCCAAAACTTACCGCCCGGCCACTGCGACACCTACCTCTGCCCACTACAGACGTAATGAGCGGGGTGTAGTACTGGAGGGTGGAACATGCTCAGCGCCGCGAACCCTCCCTGCCAGTTATGTGGCCTTCGCGACCTGAGATCGCTACTTCTTCATCAAGTAGCTCCTCAATTGGCTCCTCCGGGACTTGACGAGGCTTAGTGCACCCCTTGCCAGACCTCCCGCCGCTGGTACTAGGGATTGAACTGGGCTCCTCCGTGCCAGAGGCAGGCGAGCTATCACTGTGCTAGGAAAATAAATTTTAACGGGGCAAGATTGTCATGTAACTGTAAACATGAACAGCTATAACTTCTTTGCTGACGTGACAGAAACATCCTTTTTTCCAGCAATGTAATCAGTACAGTACTTGTAATAAAATTTACTACTTCTCTTTCTAGTTCCCAAAATCTTGTTACACGTAGTTTACATATGCACTATTTTTATGTAGAACTGCAACGGTGCAGTGCTATAAATAGTACACACTACAGCTACCGTAGAACATCTGAAACCTGAAATCATGTACCTCTCTGCCATCGGTGTCCAAGCTTCGCTGCCCACTCATGACCTACTTGTTAATGTGATTTTAATTGGATTGTAATATCGTAATACAGGGCGATCCACGCTGAACTCTTTTGAAGACTATAATTTCCCTCTGTAAAGTAATTAAAAAGTAAACCTTTATTATCTCGGTGACTCCAGGAGAATCTATATTTTCTAAAGATTGGTACCATTACAATTGAATTTCATTTATTCTTTGAGTGACATGAACTGCTCACTCAGTAACTTTAAAAGTGTCAACTTTTATATGAATCACCCTATGTTACCTAGACACCATTTCTGGCCAACATTTATCATTTTTAGGAGGAAGTAAAAAGAAAAACCTGTCCTGCTACACCTTTTTAGTTTATTGCAATATCGGAACACATGACGCCGTGACAATAATTACGACACCAAATCACAATTCACCTGTCGAACCGACCTGCAATTTCAGCTCTTTTCTGATAGATGGCAGTTGCATCGTCAGTGTTCAATTTACACACTAGTTCCACTACATTGCGCTAGGATGGTGATGACAGAGCAGTAGTTGAAATGAATGGCAACGGAACCCTGCCCAGATGCCCTTGTGACCTCTACAAATGCTACGCCCTATTGTGGAGTCGAATATGGCCTGCCAGGGTGAAGTACTGTTTTAATCGTCCAGTCAGCTATACTCTTTGGAATGTGTTTGAATTTGCTTTCAAAGTTAATGAGTTTAATAATAAATATCCTATGCATTACGTTCACGTGACTCATTCTGGTTACTCCTGTACTGCTTTCATTGTAGGTCTATGTACCTATTACATTCCATCAAAAATTCGATATCGAGGTTTCATTGTAATTCCTATCCATTATTTTAGTATGAGACTATTATTTGTAGTATTCTGTGTCACACGGCAAACCCTAAATAGGGTCAGATGGTCAAATAAAAAATAAATATCCTTTAAAACCCTTTGAATACAAAAATAAGCATTTTCAGAAAAACAGCTCCATCTGTGTTTGTGAAAATGTTACATAAAATATCTTAAGTGATGTAGTCACATGAATTTCTTTACTCGTTTAAAAAACATTCTTGCAAATACTTATTCCTCGATCTACTTAACGTTAACCAACATAAACATTTGCAGAACTTATCTTTTGCCAATGTTCTTGTAGGCGTAGGGGAGTATGGAATAACAGTAGGCTCTTCAAATATTTTAAGAGTTGGTCGCTTTGTGATGCTTTTGAAATTTCGCTCTATTTGTGTGTCCAAGAAATAAAAAAGTGCACTCACGTAACTTTCTCTACTAACCATTCTTACGATCTTTTATTACTATATCTTCTTTGTGTTAAGATAAATATTTGTACAATTTATCTTATTCCTTATTTCCTTGTAGGTGCAAGGGGAATATTAGAATACAGCAGGCTTTGTGCGATAGTCAAATCTTTTAACCTTGAGATTCCGTTCTCTTTTCACACTTAACATATAAAAAACTGAACATCGATGTTCCACTTCACAAAAGTCTTAAGTTTTCCGAAACTCACACACATAACAAGAAATATCTCCGAAATGGTTCACCCTACAAAATAATTTATTTGGACATAAATTGTGTATTTTAGCAAGATTTACAGTTCTTTTTTGTATGATTTGGTCTATCTCTAACAGTTTACCAGTTATGCAAAAGTCGTCCAGAGTAAATGCAACTTCAGGGGCTATAAGCAGAAAATTCAAAATATACATTTCATTTGTCATAAAAAAAACTCAACCATATGACATTTTAATCAAAATAGTTTCAGCCATTTTCAAGAAAATCAAAAAGTTCTAAACATTTCCGATCTAAAGGGTAGTTTACGGTGGGGCTATTTTCTTCAAAATCCCCGTCTCGCATCCTTGAAAGACATTAAACTTAAATACCAACTTTGGTTTTTAACCTACTTTTTGTTTTTGAGTTATGCTGTCCACAGACACACTGACAGACACACACGTGGACCTTTTTCTAAAAATACTTTTTTTAGATTCAGGGGGCCTCAAAACATATATTTCCGGTGAAATCTCGACATCGAATGTTTGGGTGGAATACAATACTTCCCCTACTTACTAGTAGCGAAAGTAAAAATGAGTTACCACCTGAAATGTACCCATCCGTTCTCAAGGGAACGTAGACTCGAAACCAACGAATATGAGAAAAATAAAGATCACGCGATGGGGGAAAGAAGGCATATGAATCGTAAGGGTCATTAACGGGCTAAAAATTGGATGATGGAGGTGTTATGTGACAGAAGAATGCTTTTAATGTTTGAATACGGTGGGATTGGATAAGTTAAAAATAAGGAGTTTCTTATTAAACAGCCGGAAAGATTTGAATGCACGAAGTGAGTGTTGTGTATTCTGTGGTCAGGAGAGAACAGCGGAAGGTACACTTATAGGAAGATTGAGTGTGAATAAATATATTCCAATAAAGGAAACATTTTATCAATACCACGCCCTAAGAGAAAGAGAGAGTGAGAGTCATTATTCACCCACGCGTTCCTTATACAGCGGGTCCATTAAATCCCGTAGTAAAGACGATCTGTACTAGGCCTACCATATTGCAAAATTTAGAAAACTGACAGGGAATATTTCCGAAATGGTTCACTCCATAAAAAATGCTTTGGACATAAAGGGTGTGTTTTAACGAGATGTACTTTTTTGCACAGTAAACTTTTGTGTATCTCTTACGGTTTAACCAGACTGTGGAGTGTTTCTGAGGACATTTCTAGAAAACATAAGACGTACGTTTCGTCTGTTAGTAAAATATTTCAAACATATGTTATTTTAATCAAAATTTTTAGAGCCATTTTGGAGAATAAATGTTGTATAAATCGGTAGCATGTAAAGTTAGTTTGGGGTGCGGGTATTTTCATGAAAATCTTCGTATCATATCCTTGAAAGATACTAAACTTAAGTACTAATTTTGGTGTTTAACTGTCTTTGGATTATGCTGTTCATAGACGGACACATATTTCTATACACACACACGAACACATGGACAGTTATACAGACCAATACGGAATATATCGATATCGTATTTTTGGCTGGAATACAATAGTTATACGTGGTAGAGAAGCTAATCTTTAGTCAGAATGGTTGCCCTTTCCTACGGCACTAAGGCCCTTTGAGTGTAGCCTTGGCCTACCGCCCGGCCGCTGGATCCCGCACAGACATCATGAGTGGGGTCCAGTGGTGGAGAGTGGGACGTGGTCAGCGCCCCGAGCCAGTATGTGTGGTCTTCGTAACCGGAGTTGATCATGCAGAGGAACCAGGACGGCTGATCAGCGCGAAGCCTAGTGTGAGAGCGAGGAAGTGGATGATATAAAATTATGAAAGATGATGGGAAAGGTGATGATGGAGCAATTTATGGAATGATGGTGGGGGAAACCAGAGAACCCGGTGAAAACCACCCCTACGTCGGTGTGTCCACCACACATCCCACATGTCGACGCCTGGGATGGAACCCGGGTCACTTTGATGAGAGTCAACCGGTCTAACCACTCGGCTACGGCGGGCTATAGTCAGAATACTTTGTAGAAGAAACTATAGGGAAAGTCAAACAAGGTATTATTTAAGAAAAAAGATGTTTCAGAGAGGATCTACGCTCTTTACGGTCTAAAAGCTGCATTTTCAGGAGTGCGTGCATATTTAACTTTTAATGGAGCTCCCGACTAGAGTCTTTATAATCATCTACAGGGACTAGACCATTAAGGTATTTTTTTTTCTGCAGAGAGAGTTATCGATTTTTGATACACTCGTATGTTTTCCTAAAGGCGATTGATTACTCATAACATCAATCTATCCATTTGCTAGTTGCTTCTCTTACTTCCCTTTCATCAAAGGGAATTTTTATGTTTTCATAATGCGTTTTTGCTTATAGGTATTACATTACTTAATACTAGTTTCTGTTAAATGCAGAGAAGGAATGATATGAGAAACAACACGAGAGAATCTGGATGTTGTGGTTTCTCATGGAGATTATTCAAGCAACTGACGACTATCATATACGATTCCTGTATTACTAGAGTTAGGCACAGACAAAGATCTCTGCACCCATTGTCAAAATGCACATTGTAAATACTGAACCAATTTTTATTTATGGACGGTCTTTACTGCTATGTTTCTCAGCAGATTTAAGTGACTGGGAGCGAAATTTGAACTTTTTATATTTTTATTAGTATGAAATCAATACATTGTACACTTGAGGGTGCTTATGTTATAAACTACCACACAAAGTTCCAACACAATCTGTTTTATAGTTTTGAGGGAACTAATTATTCAATTTATTCCATGTGAAAATACAATACCATTCAAAATAGTCTACGCGAAAAGCTAAAATATCACAACAGTTTTATTATTTCATAAACTCCTATTGCCACGAGTCGTTTACGTTTAAGGTAACTAACTTCTTTACTTTGGTGGGCATTTAAAATATATATATATTTTTTTTTTACCTTTTTTGTATTTAATGCTTTAAAGATAAACAGATTGTCATATTTAAAACCAGAGACTGAAGTTTAAGTCACATAAATGGAGCACATGTTAGAAAAACTCTAGTAGCATAACACAAAATTTAATACGCATAGAGCATATACCGTACGTAAAGTCAAGAAGAACCAGCTTTCCTAGACACAAGTATCATGATCAGGAGTCAGATAGTGTACTAGTCTTTCTCCTCAGATTCCTGTCTGAACCTAGACTGTTCCAAATTACGAATTTGAGTGTGAGTACACGCAAGTACGCAGCAGCGTAGCGCGGAGCATGGCTATAGAAGGAGTGGTAGCCAATACGTCACTAGGCAAAGGTCATCCTCGCTCATTCTCTTTCGCAGGTCCCTGCCAGTACCCACAGCGCCGTAACGACAGCTTACCCCAGAGGAGAACTGTGCGGCGTGTTGCAGGCTTACTCACGCAAGGCGGCGAGAACGCCGTTACTCACTTAGGTGGAGCACATAGGCTTAACCACTCCTTTGCATTGAAGTTCCTGCTTTTTGAGCTCCTCTTGGCCCATGTTTTGCTCAAATACTGCCAAAAATTTAAGCAGAAATCTGCCACGAAAAAAAAAAAAAAAAAAAAAAAAGATGAAGGCTATAGACACAAGCTTTCAATTAACACTAATCTGTTACACAAGCAAAACGATATGCCCATCTCTCTGCCAGCTAGAGGAGTTCACTTCTGATCTGGTCTGCGTGGTTCACTCATTCTTGTCAAAATTATGCGAGTGCTTTTAAAGAAATGGACATGGCAAAGAAACAAAATCTGGTACTAAAATAGGCACACCAAATAAACAATTGGTGGAAAAGTGGAATGTGCTGCATATGTGATGCAAAATGCAGTATTTTGGAAAACGTCCATTATTTGTGTATAGTTTTTCCGGTAACTTGAATAATTGTCATCATCAGGTAAGCGAGGAGTCGCAAAACTGTACCGGCTGATGACATGAAGTAATATCATTGCCAGAGGCAAAGCAATAAGAGCCCTCCGACAAACATCTCCATCAATCAATCAACACGCGCTCAAACGTAAACAAGTAGTAGTGTACACCTCATCGATACTCTTTCCAAGATGAGTGGGAAGACTAACATTTTTGCTGCGTTGTGTGTGAAAATGTGAAAAGTCTGTTGTATTCGAAATCTTTAATTTGTGTTTACAAGTCAAATATTAAAGCACATTACGAACGTTGTCAACAACAGCACAAGCAAGTTTTATATTATTGTTTTTAAATGTTAAGGCATTTCAAAAAGAGTAATATAACACAAACATTTGTCGATAAATGCGATCATAACGCGTAAATATACGAATAAGCTTCATAGTCTAGTGAAGAAGTGGATTAGAAAGTACACTAATTTAAAAAATATACCAAAAGCCTTAGAGGTCAGTGCGCAAAATAACAGTTAGAAAATAAAACTGGTTTAGATTTATTTAGAATACTTGATATAGCAAGAGTTCCGTCTCTGCGTTCATTTGCTGCATATATTAGTTGCTCAGGCATATAATCATGTTGAGTCAAACATTGTACTGTTTTCTAAACTGAAGATTGCAAAATATAAAGGCAGATCCTGATTGACCAATGGAAACCTACATGCTCTGTTGTACGCTATTAGTTGTGAATTAACGTTAGATATGTGCGGAACTATAGGTAATCCTGCAGATAAAGTAAAGAATACATTAATGAAAACCAAATGTTAAAGCTCTCTGAATCTATGTATATGCGTTAAGCAAATGTAAAATCAAACATGTCTTTGAGAACTTCTTTTATGTCACCACTGCAACTTAAACCCCTCCTTCAAATCAAGCGTCATGCCCATTCAGGGTTGCGTTCTGTGACGTCACCATTTGTGCAATCGCGATGACCATTTTGTCCAGGCGCGCCACCATCCAGTCCGGCTGGATACAGTCACCTTGGTGGCGACTAGTCGCCCGCAGCGCCTCCCCTTAGCCGAACACCGTACTTCCAGAGCGCAGCCTTCACCGCAACGCAACCTACCTGCTGACCCTACTGACGCTTTCAACCTGGAAAGACCGGATTGAGAGAATGAAATGAATTAAATGAAAAGGGAATGGAGCAACGTAAATATTCCCAGCATTTGCCTGAGTGACCAGTGACCGAAAAATCCCAAAGTCAGTGAGGTCGGCTGCGGTAATTGAACCCGCGACCTATCGTATGCGGGCCACAGGCGTTATCGTCTGATCCAAACCGCTCGGTCTTCGTCAGCTTATCAGAAATAAGTACCAGAGATTCATTTTGAAACTCTGTAGATGTTTATCTTGTGTCATATTTGAATTGTTAGAAGTGTACTTTAAGAATGGCTCTACTTTAACATGCTAAGAGATAGTGGTCTATTGCAGGATTGTGGTTGAAATGCAACTGACATCGTGTGGCGTCAAATTAAACCATGCACTATATAGTAGAGGGGACGGCGGGCGCTGAACTCATTTACACGTCAGATACCGTTATGCCCCTATTACGTGATGTGTCAGAACAAAGGGAAGAAACCTCACTTTCCTGACCTGTGGAATTGCAACAATGGAATTATGTCACATTTCGTCAGAATTTTAATAGTGTATGTTCTGTCTCACCCATTTCATACTTTCAATTTCATAATTTTATATTTTGGTATAAAGGGAAGGAAATAAAAAACAGCTTTGATTTTAACTTTCCTAATTGCTTTTCCCCTACACGCTGTTAGGGGCGTAAGTACACATGTTTTCATTGGTAATTGAGGACAATATCTTTTGTAGTGTTTTACGCCCACTTTTGCTACTACGGCACTGCATGCGGTGACACTGATGATGCATGGAATGAAGATGGAGCACCGGTGGAATGAGATGGTGGGGGAAAGCGGAGAACCCGGAGGAAATCCTCCCCAACGCTGCTTCTTCCACCACTAATCCCACATGCAGTTGCCTGGGATCGAACCCGGGCCGCTTTGGCGAGAAGCGAATGGTGTAACTACTCGGCTACGGCGCGGCCGAGGCCAATATAATTAAACGATATGACATCAGTACACTCCCTTCCAATCCGGGAGACTCCCACATGCATTTGTTCCCACTTCCTTGGTGCTGCAGCGACCCTCGCCGACACTTCCAACTTTGAAAGCTACCTAACGGGATTAAGAGAGACATGAAATCATTAATGTAACGAAATGGAGGGAAAGAAAATTCGGAGGACATGGAAATCCTTCCTGCCTTTTGCCTGGCGACCCGGGAAAGCTTCCGGAAAAGTCCGTGGGTAAGAAACCTCGGCCAAGAGGATCGAACCGTGACCTTCCAAATGGGGCTACATCGCGAAAGCTAAAGCAGATAAAAGATTCAAACATGACCAATAAAAAACTCCTAACAATTCAATATTTTATATAAATTTATCTTATGCAATTAAGAGTGTGTATAAAGAAACCAACATAAATATCAAAAGTAATAAGAGTATAAGTTCCCAACATGAACAATAAATAGAGTTTTGAAATTTTACAAAGTGATGCCAATCCCAACTTTATTTTATGGCTCAGAAACGTGGACTTAAACCACAAATCGACTTAATAGTGGCATTTCAGCATCTTCTATTGGTCTAAGACCTTTGGTAGGTTATACGAGTCTTGTATGATCAGAAAACAAGTGAAGAAATAAGACAAGAACTACATCTCACACGCATAACAGAAAGCATCAGCCGGAAGAGAAACTACCCTTAACACTCTACAACTACAGACCGAGGGGTAAAAGAGATCTTGGACAATCAAAGAAATGCTGGAGAGACAAACTTCCAATTGAGGAGTGTTTTTTCAAAACTCGATAAATGCACAAAATACGTTTCTGAGAAAAACTGTTTTTTCTATTTATTGGCAATACTAATTGGTTAGCACAGCAAACATATTAAACATTCAATTCTCCTTCCTGGTACTGTGTCATTGAATGTGAAAAGAAACAAATAACATAGTTTAACAGGTGCAAATTTGAGGTTTGAAAATGCGGAGTTTTTTCAAAAACCGATAGATGCTGATTAACTTTTCTGCGTGAGCGAGAAATTAACACATTCAATTTTGTTATTTTTGTCATTTATTGTCTTTCTCGCTTTTTATTTATGCATTTATTATTTTTTTAAATTTATTTTTACCTTTTTATAATACATAATGTACTATACAACCAGCATATTAATGTTTATAAGGATTATTTTATTAGGTATAAACTTGGAAGCTAAGTACTGCTACATTCACAATAACAATATATTTTGTTTTATTTATATAACAAACATATTGAATACACAAAGAAATTTCAAGCAATATGAATATAAGCTTTCACCTTTATTAGTGCTTGTGCAGTCTGTACGTACATGGTTCTTACTTCGTTTCTCTTTTCCACATCTGCCTCTGTCTTAATCTTCATCAGTCCCATTGAGCATGTGTCAGTGTGCGGCGTACGGAATGAAAGATTGAAGAAGTTGTAAAATACATTTTTATATTTTGACAATGAGCAGACTGATAGATTTCTTAACCTTCTTTTGTTGCAAAAGTTCGCCCACATTTTTCTGATATTAAGTTCTGGAGGTAAATATCTTCTAATTGATTTTGCTTTTCTATAGTGGCTTTCTCTACATCTGTACTTCTTAATGTCCTGCTTTATAGCAGCAGTAATGCCCTTCTGTAATATTCCTATTGTCACCTCCTCTGGTTTCCTTTGGCCCATTCCCAGATAAGTGAAATTTTGTAGCCAGGAGAGATAATCTATCTTTTGACACCCTTGTGATTCCTTGGAAGATTTAGTTTTAGGATTTCGTGGAGTGCACTCGAGACTATCTGAACATGTAATTGCTGGAGTATGAATTTTCCTTGACTTTCATTTTGATTTCCTTTCCTTGTTTTTGCAATTTCTACCTCCAGCGCATTCTACGACTGGTACAGTTTCACAATCTGAGCTCCTGTCCATTGTGCATAGTACAGTGCAGTATCTCAACTAAGAATAAAAATGCCATGTAAGTATAACAAAGCTTGTAGAAGCTCCTGTCTGCTGTGTAAGGGGTCCGGGTTCGATTCCCGGCAGGGGGGGTAGGAATTTTTCTCCAGCCAAGATTGATTCATACTTCCAGACTCAGGGAAGGATGATGAATAAAGTGTGAATGTGTGTGTGAGTTCAACGTATAAAAACCCCAAAGACCGAAAAACCCACTGTTAAACGAGTAACACCATTGCCAATAGACAAGGTCGCTGATATGACCTCTGCAGTTCAAGGCGGGATATAAATAGAACAAAAAGCTTGCAGAAATGAATGTGAAATCCAAGCGCACAACCTGATTTCGCAGTTATTTGCCAACGAGCAGCAGTGTACAAAGCTTGCAGAAATGAATGTGAATTCCAAGAATCGCAACAGTGAGAGGGCAGTCAATGCCAGCATGCGTTTCATAGAATTCTGATTGCTACACTTCGGATTATAAAATCATAAAATTGCTTCTATTGGCCTTTGCTTTAACTGAGCAAGTGCATCTATGGAGTTTTGAAAAAACTACTGATATTCCCTAGCTTCTACACAGGACAAGAATCGAATTTTGCAAAGTCTGATTTCACAAAACGATGCAGAAGGTGAAAATTATGCCGATACTATATATAACTCAATTTCGTAAAATGTTGCATGTATCGAGTTTTGAGAAAACGCTCCTCAATTTGAAGCGGGACAAGCCAAAAGATCTAATCCTCGAACGTTATTTATTGATGATGATTAGGGAACGAAACTTCATACAGAGAATGAAAAGTTGGGGAGTTTGGACTATAGCTAGTGAGAGGGGTCAGTCTGTCACATGACAACACAGAGGAGACCAGGTACATTCGACAGACAAACTTTGTTGCATAACTTACATTCAATGTTGTCACTGTTTACAGTCAAATATTGACTCCCAAATTCTTATACACGCTCAACAATACTTGAATATTTCGACGTTCATGCTGCAGGCATTTTAGTATGGGATTAGTGAACGTATTCGAGAGACACTGTGCATGTAGGCAGTGTGCTTTGTGTTGGGGCAATGACGTTAGGCTCTACCCATGTGGCAGATAACGTGCGATCGCTTAATTTCGCGATATTTGTATAGAAGTTAGAAGCCTAATGATGATTTTTGAATCCACCACTATGGGATATTCATATCTGTAACACACTGTATACTTACACAGCTGCATGTTTTGTATCACTGATAAGCACAACCCAACTAAACATAGCTTGAGGAACCAACCACATCCATATTACCAACATATATAAGTTGTATTGAATTTTGTGAAAATGTTGTTTTATCCCCTGAAGCAATGTGAATGAATAGCATTCTAGTTTCTTTCTTTCTTCTTTTCTAATGTTGTCTCTTACACTTCTTTCTCATCCCCGTCAGCCTTCCCTCTTTGTTGCATCTATTTCCTCAGTTATAGCGCGGAAAAACACATTTCTTAGCCTCGGGAGTGTCTTTGTTTAAATAATACTGTCTTCTTGCAGGATAAAAACAATTTCTATCACGGAGAAACAAGACGTAAACTGTGTTTCCTCCAGCTAGTTTAATAAATATACGTTTTCAGAGAGACGCAAATGTGTAGCAATTTTGTGGCATTGCAATAAAACAGTTGAAAGTAAAGTAACTTTATAGCTAAGTTTTAGTTCACTGCTTGATTGCAAATTGTGCAAGAGTATCAAGATTAGGGATTTTTACTTCCTCTGCAACATATTTATCTACAGCAAGTACAGAAACTTGCATTTCACCTAACATTTAAGTGTCTGACTGTGAGTTGTGTGTGTGTGTGTGTGTGAGTGTGTGAGTGAGGTTTAAGGCCCGTCGACGAGGTCATTTATGCCTGAGATATCGAGGTTTCACCCAGCGGGTTGGTTCAGGTGGTAACATCTGTAGCCCGCATTTGGGAAGTCGTGGGTTTGATTTCCCGGGACACTCAGACAAACGCTGAGAAGAATAGTTATCTCGTATCCCTCGAATCACTTCCTTTTATTTCATTCTCTCTCTATGCAGTCTTTCCAGGTTGTAAGAGTCAGCGAGATCGCTATGGAAATATGGTGTTCGGCTTAGGGGAGGCGCTGTGGTGGCCGGCTGTCCACCAGGAGGACTGATTCATCAGCCGGACCTGGCTGGTGGCGCGCTCTCTGTGGCAACCTGGAACTCCATCGACCTGCACCCGTTAGGGACCCACCACAATAGTTCTGCCTGTGATGCGTTCTAGTTACCTGTAGGGTACTCTTATCTCATCCTTCCTCCCGGGATCTAACGCACAATAAGACATGGGCTAACATGCCCGAATCCCCACCGTGACACACAAGACAAGACAATGAAGGTACATATTCCAAGGAATATGTAAATGCTTATGTCGATTAAAATGTGCAAGAAATAGGCATTTGCACGAATAGTGTATATAGTTGCTAATTTCTCCAAATTTACTAATATTAGAACTCTGTATCGCAATATGTTACGCGACGATCACTTGGTGTATCTTCTAAGGCTATGCACTTGGACTTTGTTGCCAAATATTGATAGACTTCTTATACGTAAACAACACCAAAGAAGTCACTAATCAACAGATGTTTATCGCATAAGATTTGAAAGTGCTTTCGAAAATCAAACGTAATCAACCCGCCACTGCAACACAATACAGGGCTGGAGGTTAAAGAGAGGAAAATTCCATGTATAGTGGAAGGTGGTAAACCCAAACTCCTCCTTGCCCACAAACTTTGAACATCGCAATACTAAAAAATATCGGTCCTATATTTTCTAGCAAATTACACACGGATAAAAACCCCATGTCTGGATTACGACATCCTCACGTGAAACGCCAATGTTTCCAAAATAATTTACGATTTGTTTACCACTGCCATAATTAATTTATGCTAAACTTCTGGGCCTTGCACACCACTGTCCCAAATGAGGAACTTCCAGCTTTGTTACGTAGGCTAAAATAATTGTAACATCTAACCAATTTATGCGGATATGAAGTTATTCTTACCTGCTCTCAGTGCCTGAACGATGCTGCTTCATTATCTGCAACAAGCAAATTAACTGTTGCAGTTTTAAAATAAAAATCATTTAGTTTTAATTTGTATACACTATTAATAAAACAACACACATAATCCCAGTTTTCTGTGAATATAACTAAGTATTCCTTTTCATTCGAATGGCTAAAGGGCATGCGCCAATTAGAAAACTCATCACAATTTGAATCCTTAAGGATATATGTATATGAAATTGAGAAACAAAAAGCAATATTTTTATTTTAATTAAGTAAGTGCACATTTTGCTCCCGGACGCCAGTACTACAAGTTTAAATGACGCGTGGATTTTAATGTGAGGTACATAAAGGGTGGAAGGGAAGTCATTACATTAATTTGAACCAGTGGTAGATCTTGGTATTTGGAACACATTTTGTATCTTACGTTTTTGTCTCCGACCATTTCCTTTGGAGATATTTTAGTTTTATCAAAAACAACCTGGGAACACTGCGGTCACTTTCCCTAGCTCAGTACATAAACAGCGAAACGTTGCGTTTTGAAAACAAACTCATACCCTGCCTTGTCCTTCTGTGTTTACTGTGACAG
Source organism: Tenodera sinensis (assembly GCA_030765045.1). Classification (NCBI taxonomy): domain Eukaryota; kingdom Metazoa; phylum Arthropoda; class Insecta; order Mantodea; family Mantidae; genus Tenodera; species Tenodera sinensis. The sequence goes on from CM060970.1 coordinate 93,167,045, forward strand.
TGTAGGCCAATCGCAAGCGTTAGCTTCCAAAACATTACCGAAAGCGAAAGCTCTTTACATGTACAAACCAGGTCAATTCCCTGACCAACCTCAACGCAACGTTGTCGAGTTACGTCATGTCTGAAATAGCAGCTCAGAGTATTTCTTCATGTCTTTTAAGTGATAAATTATTTCGAAAGCTTATGTGATGTTCCGTAATTCCTACCGAAGCTATGTCAGAAATAAGTTACTCTACGCATCTTACAAGTAACAAACTGTTATCTTTGCAAATTCTTGTAGAATTACGCATCCAACTTGGATAAAAACTATTTATTTTTTCGAAATCGGCTGATCAAAGAACAAAATGCCATACGACTTTTTTTTTTTTTTTTTTGTAATGCTTCTATGAGTATTCAAACAGTTCGTCTTTTTTCTCGCTATTGATATTTTCAGCATTTTTCTTCCTGTAAAATGTTCCTTGCGAAGCAATTTTTGTATTGTATTAATAATATTTACTACACATATTCACAGAGATATAAGTAAAACTTGCTCTAGCTTTTATTATCAGATATGTCTAAGGACACCGAATTAGAATTTTAGGCGAAAAACATTTGTAAGTTGAAAGATTTTAGTGCCTAAATTGAAGGTGAGACAGAAAAATCAAAGAACATGTTAACATGTGTATGTCTTTTGAATCTAGGGTTAAAATATTAGACAAAAATGTAAAACTTTTTGTCGCGAGAGTTGTATTTTAGTTTCATGGTTAAAAAAAAAAAAAAAAAAAAAAAAAAAAAAAAAAAAAAAAAAAAAATTGCTCGTAATTTCGTAATTATTAGAGAAATGGATGAAATTCAGCTACAACATTTACACACATGAATACATTTGGTACTTCAGAATTTAAAATTATCATTGAAATCTGTCCCGTGCATATGCATCTCTGAACGTTGATCAATATCAGATAACATTCCTAACATGCAATATTTTGCTTTTTACTGTATTTGTGTCAGCAATATGTAATGACAGTAGACGCGCGGAGTTTGGTTAAACAGTCGTTTACTCTTTTTTGCAGTTAAAGAAATAAAGAAATAAGGTTATTGATGCAGAAAACAATCGAGTAAGGTGTAGTATTAGATGTCCTAGTCAGGCAGTCACATAGGTGCGTTCGTTCGGAAACTATGACATTTAAATAAAACTAGAGGTTTCTCAGTCCTCTAGCGACCAGCGGAAAATTCAGGAAAATGTATTTGATTATTCTTATTGCTTAAAATTCTCCACGTGTGAACATATTTGACCAATTAACTTCTAATTTTCAGCAACCCTTCATGATAATTACTTACGAAAATCACATAGCCACTTTTGAAATGCTGTAACTACGTTAGTTTTTATTAAGTATTTTCATAGCCTGGTATACATAACATTCAAGCTATGTATTTTAGTATTGCTCATTTAAATTTTGGAAACCAGCAGTTTAGGCTTCTTTATAACAGTCTTTAAAGGCAAATTAGGACGTAAAACAAGTTCAACACACGGGGTGTCTTAAATAAACACAAATAAGTCAATTAAATGCAGAACAAGGAAAATGACCAGCTCCCAAACAAATGCAGATTCCTAATGGATAATTTGTATGTGATCGTAGTATATCGTTACCGCACTCAAACGGAAATTGTGATTATTTAGGGTTTAAACATCTGCATAGTCTTAATTTTACAGCAGAATTAAATCACGGAGCAATAACTCAAGCTATTGCATCACTAAACTGCAACAATAGAGTAACCAGGTTTACTCTAGTACTTATGCTTCAACATTTTCTGCTGAAAAATATGATGTGTTGCGCTCACATGAATTTCTCTACTCTTGTACTAAGTATTCTTACAAATTCTTATTCCTATATCTTGTTCGTTTTAGTTGACATACATTTTTGTAGATATTATCTTATTTTCTTGTAGGTACAAGAGGAATATGGAATACAGTAGGCTTTGAGCGATAGTCAGATCTTTTAAATCTTTGAGATTCTGTTCTCTTTGCATGGCTAAGAAGTGCCTAAGAAATCTATAATAAATAAATCGTAAAACATTAATAACGATCTTCCATTTGACGAATGTTTAAGTATTCCAAAGCTCACAAAATAACAGGGAATGTGTAATAACAAGGAATATATTTTTTGTATAGTAAGATTTGGTCTATCTCTCTTGTTATGCAAAAGTAATACAGTGTAAACATAGCTAGATGGGCTATAACCAGAAAGCTCAAAATATACATTTCATTTGTCATAAAAATACCTTGCGGCCAGGGTTCGATCCCAGGCAACCGCAGTGAGATTTGTGATGGACCAAGCGGCGCTGGAGCGGGTTTCCTCCGGGTTCTCCGGTTTCCCCCGCCATCTCATTCCACCGGTGCTCCATCCTCATTCCATGTATCATCAGTGTCACTGCCTGCGGTGTCGTATGTAGTAAAAGCGGGCGGTGAACACCATAAAAATAAAAAAATATCTTAAACATATGGCATTTTAATCAGAATCATTAGAGCCATTTTCGAGAAAACAAAACTTTTCCATGTAAAGGGTAGTTTAGGGTGGAGGAATTTTCTTTAAAACTTTCGTTTCGCATCCTTAAAAGATATTAAACTTAAATATAAACTTTGGTTTGTGACCGACTTATCGTTTTTGAGTTCACAGACTGACAGACACATACAGACACACACACACACACACACACACACACACACACACACACACACACACACACACACGTACAAGCAGACCTTTTTCGAAAAATACTTTTTTTGGGGGGGGGGGATTCAGGGGGCCTTAAAACATATATTTCCGGTGAAATCTCGACATCGAATTTTTGGGTGGAATACAATACTTCCTCTACGTAGTAGAGAAAGTAAAAATGGGATGCAAGCCAGTAACCTCCCCTAATTTTGTAAGAGACATAAAACACTATGAACCAAAATGCAAAATGCTAGACCTTCAATGTAATAATTCAAACGCACTGCAAAACTATTTGGTTGTGCGAGTTAACGTGCGTTTGGTCTGCAGTCTCTCTGCGGATACAATACAGCCGTGTTGAAAGAAGCACGAGAGTTGGCAGCACTTCAACCTAATCGAACTTTTCAAGTGAGAGGAAACAACACTACTTGAGTTGGAAGGATAGTTGAAGGAGGGAACAAAAGTTCAGCAAGATGTCCACTGCTGCTTTCAGCAAATTAACTCGTCTCCTACGAATGGATTTTTCGCATTATGTACATACAACATAGCAGAGCTGCTTCAACGAATCTATTACTCCGTTACGAAGTCAAATCCGAAAACTGTGTCAGCAATGTTTTCAATATGCAGATTTTCGGGAGAACTAGCGATACATGCAATATGAATATCTTGTCCTTGCACTTTCACTCCTTCAATTGTTTGTTAAGCCGGAGTCTGAAGTGTTCCAATGGTGTCAATGTTGCAAACCCCAGCAGTTATCATTGTTATTAATTTAATTGAGAACGACAAAAAGTAATTTAAAATATAAAGCCTTTAGCCCTCGAAGAGACATTGTGGGATTAATATTTTTGTATTATGGATTATTGATCATAGTCAAATTATTACACGTACATCTGCCAAATAAAATAAGTTGATTCAAGAAATTAGTTGTCATCTGAAGAGCAAATACCGATATCCATAAAACTTCATCGCTAAACATAATTTTATATCTATTAGAACTGATTGTACTCGTATAATATTATTTTACTTATTGTTATTTCTTTCCTCTCTTTTTCTCCTTCATTACTTTTATTGCACATATAATTTTTGTTTGTTTCAAGGCTATAAGTTGCATTTTGAAATTGTTTTACGTAAATGCACTTAATAATGAATATAGTAATTGGGCTTATACATGTTATAATCATAATAAATGAATATATAAATAAATTATAATAAAATTATTAAAAATAATTCATATATAGCTATTATTACTGTGGCTGAAACTGAATTTAATGGACTATGTGTTATATATAATTATATAAAGACAAGCTTTAAAATTAATTAAAATGGCATTTAAAATTGTTGTTTATAACAAATTATACAATTACATTACTAAAATTGAATAAATTAGTTGCATTTAGTTAGTAGTTTTACTAAATAAAATAATGATTTGCACCGTTCTGTATTATGCATTAGCTAAGTCACGGTGCTTATCCCCCCCCATTACGTCAAGACGCTGGATGCAGTCTTCAATTCGAGCGACGAGCGAGGACATGTTCTCTGGTGGGAAGGCGAGCAAAGTGTGCTGAGGTATCTCCTGGTCAAATGCAGCTGGCATTATTGCCGGATAGTTGCTATACTTTTAGGTAAGCTTCCTTCTTATTTTCGGCATAGTTGGTTAACTGTTACCTTTATCAAAATTCTTGAACTTTATCTCATGTTGTATTACGTAAAGAAGTGACCACATGCTATAACCTAGATACGTTGCCACTGAGGAATGGGGGAATTGCCTTACTAGGAACCAGTGGAAGCAAATTCTTATTCTTATTATCACATATTAAAGATTTGTATTATACGAATAATAGTTGTAGGACACACATTTGTAAAGCAAGAAGCACATCACGAAATATTGAAGTTTCGTAATAAACACAGTATCTTAAATTTAAAGTAAATTAGGATTAAGAATTTTCTGCTGTATTAATTTGCTGTTTATTAAATATGATTGTTTTCTTTGGCCTCATGTATACTAATTTCGATCCATTCTTCCCTTCCCTAGCTATATCCACAAAGCTATATGCACAGCTTCCAAACTTATTTAGGGAAAGGAAATAAGGGCACCGATTGTAGAATTGTGTATTTTATATTTGCAGATAAAATGTAAAAATGTAAAAATATTACCCGGATTTTGAATTTAGGTACAGCGGTATGATATGTCATGTTTTTATTTATTTAGTTCTCAATTTCACCCACTTCATAACTATGGGATGAGTGAGGCCGGCTTTGCGTGCGCGACCATTCGGCGAGGTTACTTTGTTCGGAGGTACGAGTGACAGCAGGTCTGCAGTAAATGTAGTACAGTTTGTCGCTTAAGTTATTTCCAACACACATAACATAAATACTAAACAAGAAAATTTAGAATTTTGACGTTTATCTTAAGTGCGTGAATTTGTTTTCTATTCTTTCTTTCCTTACCGGTCCCCCCTCCGCCCGCAAGATAAAATTTGCAGGAGGTTAACGCAGGAGAACAAGGGAACTCAACTGAATTGTCTCTGTAGACCAGGTTTCATTTAAATGGGAAGTGACTGAAGATATTGCAGTGGAGTAAGTAAACCTAGTGTTATTTAGCACTATAGAGAAAATCTCTGCAACATTTGATTAACTGAGAAGCAGTGAAACACGCCCTCTGTTACCTTTATCTGTAACTTCATAATGAAATTCTGTACTCCTAGTTCATAACTTCTCCATAGATAGAGTTACGGCATAAATGTATTCATACTTTTCATCTAGATAGCAAATTTCTATTGCAAGCGTAACACTGATTTCCGTGTATTTGCGAAGTGTTTATCTTTGTAATTCGCTTCAGCGATTCTGTTCCCAGAGAGTTTAATCTTCGTATACATAACCAACGAGTACAGAGAACAAACTTTCAATTTCCTCTGCAGTACTTTATCTCTTTAAGGAATCCATTAAACAGCTGCTTCTTACTAACTAGATAATACCATGGCATGTTCATGTTGTATATTAAGCTACAGTTTTAACTGTGATAATGCATCAAAAAGGTTCATTTGCATGCTAAACTTCAAATGCAGCGATTCCGGGTTCAATTCCCGGCTGGACTGTAGGAATCCTTCTGTAGCCATAATTCCCCATCCTCCCTAGAGTCTAGAATATCGATTGGGAGAACTGACTCAATGTGTCACTTCGCCTACAGCTATTTTTAACCCCGTCGACTGCCACCAGGTCACGTCTCCCATTACTGTCTATCTACCTCAGATAACCGGTCAGTCCTTCAAATTGTGTCAGGAAATACTCGATATAGTAATACAGTGACAGCACAAAACGCATTGCCTACAGCGCACAGTGTCTCTTGAATGTGTTCACTATTTCCACACATAATAAAATGCCTCCTGCTAGAAAATAAAAATATTCATGTATTGCTGAAGTTGTACAAGAATTTGGGAGTGAATATTTTACTGTGAATGGTGACAGCATTGAATGTAAATTATGCAACAATGTTATCTACAACGTTCCTACGTCGACTGTGCCTGGCCTCCTCTGTATTGTGACAGACTGACCCCTTCCACTTGCCATGTTCCAAACTCCCTAACTTTTCATTCTCTGTGTGAAGGTTTATTCCATAGTTTTTAAAATTATTTTGTTGTTTTACTAAGCTGTTAATTGCCTTGATCATATCAGCGCCGCCGGTGTGCTGGAATTTCATCCCACAAGAGCTCTTTTTAGATGCCAGCAAATCTACTGGCATGGAACTGTCGTTTTTGAGGACACATATATACCATCTGTCTGGGCCGGATATGAACAGCGACCTTGGGATCAGTAGACCAGCGTGTAACCAACTGTTTAACCCAGACCGATTTCGTTCTCTAGTAATAACCAAAGATTAGCACCATGTAAACGAGTGACTGTTGAGCAGTTGCTCCAAGGGCTTTAAAAAAATAAAAGAAACAACCAATTTAATCTTAAAGGCGGCATATAAATAGAACAAAGAAAAAATTTGATGTGTTGCACTCGCATGACTTTCTCTACTCTTGTACTAGCTATTCTTACAAATACTGATTTCTCTATCTTCTTCGTGTTAGTCGAGATAAACATTTTCAGAAATTACTTATTGCTAATTTCCTTATAGATGCAAGGGAAATATGCGAACACAGTAGGCTTCAAGCGATAGTCAAAACTTTTAAACCTAGTCACTATATGATGGCTTTGAAAATACTTTCCTTTGCACATTCAGGAGTTAAAAAGTAAATAACGAGTTTCCATTAGAGAAACGTTTTAGTATTGCAAAACGCACACAAATAACAAGGAATATCTCCGTAATGGTCCACTGCACAAAACATGAATATGGGGATAAATTATGATTTAATGAGATGTACATTTTTATATAGTAAGATTTGGTCTATCCCTTACGGTTTACCTGCTTTGCTAAGGTCATCAAGAGTAAACAGGACTACATAGACTATAGCCACAAAATTGGAAATATACATTTCATTTTTTATACAAACATTTTAAACTACAGGAGCTGTTGATTCATTTGAAGTGGCGAACACGTTTGGCAGTGCTTTCACTCAAGTGTCTAGCTCGAAAAAACTACTCCCGTGAGTTCCTTCCAATTATACTCAGGTCGAATCTCAAGGCTTGGCGTTTCGTTCTAGAAACTTAGCAGATTACAATCGCCTTTTCACCATGGCGGAGCTAAAACATTGTCTTGAATCTTCGCGAATATCAGCACCAGAACCGGGCGGTATTCATGTACAAATGTTACAACAGCTCTCTCCTAAAGGTAACGCATTCCTCGAGGTCTATAATCGTGTTTGAGTTCACAGTATACCCCAGAAAATTGGCGCGAGGCAGGCGTTATTCCCATCTTGAAGGCTGGAAGAGACCGTCATTTTCCCTCCAGCTGTCGTCCTATTTCCTTCAGCAGTTGCGTGTGCAAGGTGAGGGAACGCATGATCAATGGACGATTGGTATGGTGTTTAGAAAGTCGTAACCTACTGACTAACATCCAGTGTAGTTTTAAACGACGCAATTCAACTTTAGACCATCTTGTGTCAAAGTCGACACAGATAATGGACGGCTTTATGAACAGTAAACCGTTGCCATATTTTTCGATCTTGAGAAGGCTTTTAATACGTGCTGGCGAGAAGGGATTCTAGTTCCCTGTATGCCTGGAACATACGTGGACGCCTACCACTTTTCATTCAGGAGTTTATGAAGGACCGCTTTTTCCGAGTAAGGGTCGGCTCGGTTTTTTCTAATTATTTTGTTCAGGAGGAGCAAGTACCTCAGGGTTCGGTGCTAAGTGTCACGCTCTTTGCTATAGCAATTAACTCCATCTGGAAATGTGTTCCACCTGGAGTTTCGTCATGCCTATTCGTAGACGACTTCGCTGTCTATTGCACTTCTCAGCGCACGGCGTTCTTACAACGGCGCCTGCAGCAATGTTTGGACAACCTTAGAGAACGGATCTCAAAAACCGGCTTCCGTTTCTCAACTAAGAAGTCAATCTGCGTTAATTTCTGACGTCGTAGGAGACGATTACCACCTTCGCTCCGTTTCGGTCCAGATTTATTTCCCTTCACAGAAGAGACGCACTTCCTGGGTTTGATCTTGGACAGGAAGCTAAGAGCACGATGTGACCGTTCCCTAAATATCATGCGAGTACTAAATGGCAAATCGTGGGGAGCGGATCGGACAATTTTGTTGCGAATGCATCGCGCACTCATCCGATCCAAACTAGACTATGGGTGTATTGTTTATTCGTCAGCATGACCATCTGTACTGAGAAGATTAGACGCGGTCCACAATAGTTGCATCCGCTTGCAATAGGAGCCTTTCCAACAAGCCCAGTGGTGAGCCTTTACGCCGAGTCCGCAGAACCTCCTCTGCAATATCGGCGTGAGATTCTCTTGGCAATTTATGCTTGTGTGCTTAGATGTGGGCTAAGCACCCAACATTCACTTCTTTTTTCACCAGCACGCTAAGAGAAGGATACAGGAAAGGCACCCTTAGTCCTAAGCCCGCGGGGTTTCATTTCCAAGATCTTCTAGTGAAGCTTGGAGTGGAACTGCCTAGGATGTTCGCCAAGGGCGAGAGGCTTTACCCCCTTGGCTATCTGGCATGCCCCATGTAGATCTTGGGATGACCGTACGCCGCAAGTCCACGATGCCTCTTAGTAGTATTCGCACATGTTTTTTAGATTTTTTGTCAGACTACACTAACCGACATTTTTTTTTTTACACCGATGGATCCAAGAACACCAGCGGTGTTGGATGTGCTTATGCTTATGGAACCGAACCGAACCTCATACATTCGGTATTCCAAATAGCACTTCCATTTTTACTGCAGAGCTTTATGCAATTTACGGAGCCGTTTTGTATGTACGTCGTCGTAAATTAGGCGACTGCCTGATTTTGAGCGATTCCCTTAGTGCACTTCAGAGCCTTTGTGTGTTGTACAACCCCCACCCTATTGTACAACGTATCCAGGATACCCTCCATGTTTTACACGCTTCTGGCGTTGACGTGGTGTGTGCATGGGTTCCTGGTCACGTAGGTTTGCCGGGGAATGAAATGGCGGATTTAGCAGCAAAGACAGCAACTACAGAACCCAGTATTACCATCTCACGTGTTACTTTGGAAGACTTTAGGCTTGAAGTGCGGAGAGCGGTGCTGTCGTCCTGGCACGACGAGTGGTCAGCTCTCCACGGTAATAAGCTTAGAGAAATGAAAGAACTTCCGATAAACGCATGTCTCGTCACGAGTGGATTAGGTTGGTTTGGTTAAGATAAGCCACTGCAATTTTTCGTATGGTTACCTATTTAAAGGGGACCGTGCTCCTCATTGTCCTCTATGTGACAACCTTTTGTCAATCCCTCACGTGCTGCTAGAGTGTTGCTCTCTAGCGCATCTTCGAGACTCTCTGCAGCTGCCTGCCAGACTTGCAGAGCTCTTGGAGGACGACAAAACAGTGGTCGAAAGAGTTTTTAGGTTTTTAACGGAGTGTAACATGTTTTTGAGGATTTGAAGCTTTACATACCCAATTTTTAATACTCTTTTGACATAGTTATAGCTTTGTTTCAATTTTGGTGTTTGCTACTGTTTCGTATATTTATATATTTTCTTTCTTTAGTAGTAATTTTATTTTTTACTGAGGAAATGGCCTACACTACAATGGCACAGATAAAAAGCTCCATTTGCGCTGTGGAAACTTCCTTGACTGCAGGCGTGAGAGAGAGAGAGAGAGAGAGAGAGAGAGAGAGAGAGAGAGAGAGAGAGAGAGTGAGTGAGAGAGAGCACCTTCTTTTGAAAACCTTCCCCTTTATTGTGGGGACTGCATGAGTTGCTGTTAGTGCCCAGCAGAGCTCAGCCAAAGGAGACTCCACAGACAATTGAGTTCAATTTGAGAGATAGCTGTGTGACTAGGCAACTGAGCAACGAATAAAGTGCCTTGGAAGCAACTAGAATCATCATGTGTTACATTATATCCGTGTATTTAGCGGACATTACTGGTATAAATAAGGTTGAAACTGTATTAAAGCTCTACCACGGTAATGAAGAGTATGATAGACATCCAGAAAAGGAACACCCAGCATATAAAACATTTTGTCAATTGTAACTCTGCTGTATGGTGTTTGTGTTGCATTCCATGCTCAGAAATAGAAAAATGTTGGCTAATAAAGAAGAGAAAATGAGCAAGCCAGTCCTCCAGCCAATAACAGCTTCCAAATTCCTATTATTTTCCAGTATTGGAAATCGTTGTGCGGACCCAATTAACCAGCCGTACGTGCCCTTTCCCACAGTGACAAAAAGAGAGGTCGTGATCGCGATGTTTCACAGCCGATCTGTCTGAAGGGCATTGTAAAGACATTCAATTCTGCATGCCGATCCTTGTTGGAATAATTGTCTACTGCATATTTAAACTATTCTAGAGCACGCAGTAGGTTGCTCTTTTCACAAGATGCATCTCAAGTTCTCATAACTATTAACTTTAAGGTTAGCTAAATTCAAGTTGCTAAGAAGAAGAAGCCTGAAGTGCAACAAATATTGTTTAGTAGTAAGCTGCAAGCTACCTAACAAAATAAAGTAATTGAAATCTGTCTCTGTTTTCTATTAACTATTATCAACTTTAGTAAGAAATGGCTTTACGAGCGAAATAGCTTCGCAGTGCTTGAGGGTTCTATTTGGAAGCTCCCAGTCAATTTCCATTGACTGTTCTCTCTAACCTTTGATTTTTGTGGCTTTTTCTGTTTGGTAGATGATTACTTGAATTTTTCTCAACTACCACGTTTTCCTTTTCACCAATTCCCCTTCAATCAGATTTATTCTCCTCTTGCAGGTGTGCTTCTATATTCTGTGGCGTATAGAGATGCCGGGAGATGGTGCGGATGTAATGGGTTTAGGAACGGAGGGTAATTATTGACCCACCGCGACCTCGGCGTGGATCTTTTACAAGCTACCGTCCCTCCAAGGAGAAGGAATGAAGCTAAGTGTGACCGGAGACTTGTCAGAGAGCGGAGACAGCAAAACCCAGAGACGCGCAGAATTCCTTAAGAGTTACACATATTGACACCTGGCGCACGACCGAAGTGTTTCCCCTACCCAGAGAAAGGGAGACGAGGCGAACCTTGCGGTCCAGACAGAAACTTTCAGCAGGGCCAGAGAAGGAGTTTATACAACGTAATCATCTATGCCATCTGTCCACATTCGCTGGAACGCTCCCGCTGTCAACTAAACCAGAAAGATGACAAAGCTGGGAAATGAGAAATGAAGGAACAGCTATCCGTGGAGAAAAGAATCCTGGTGACAAGGGGAAAACAGATAACGTAAAAATGAGAGTGCTCTACCGACGGGGAGTGAACCCGGGACGTCCCGAGTGCTAGTCGCAGATGTTGCCGCGGCGCCACCTCGCTGGGTGGTGCGAATGCTTTCTCAAAGGAAAGAGAAAGTGTACGAGGTTTTAAACAATAATAAAACATTTTAAGATTTGGTCAGTGAACATATCGAAATTTCGTTCTCCTTACATATCCAAGATTCCAAGAGACAAAAAGAGTGAGAGGGAACTTTAAGTATTTGAAAAGCTAAACCAATGACCACAAATATGTAAGAAATGGTTAAGTGCATTAAAAATAGTCAGATTGTTTGGTTTATCGAGTTCTATATTTTCTGTGTAGTAAGGTTTTGTCTATATCTTATGGTTTACCAGTTACCACGAACATGTGTGGTGATTTTTCCCCGCTGGAAGGTGTGGTCCGGGGCGCAATTGAGCAAATGGCCGCCTTATGTTTGGGAGTTGGGGCGCTGACCCCTGCCAGCTCCATCCCACAATCCTATGTGACCTTGGCTGCGGTTTGAGGACACAGCGACCGAGCGATAAGGATACGCGATTTATAGGGAAGATGCCCTAAGGATTATTGCACTTTTCTTAAATAGGAAGTGGTTATTTGTTTGGTTTTGTTTACTTTTTCTCTCGCCCATGCAAAGAGAACGACATTTTAAGCCATCAGGAGTTGACTATCGCCCAAACCCTAGTGTGTTGTCGGGTAATAAAACAATTTTTACTAATGTTTTTTCGATTATCATGAAAGACATAGAGGAATAAGATTTAAGATTTTTTATCTTGCACGAAACTAAAACAGCGAAGGTAATGTGAGCGGCCGGCGCGTTTGCGGAAGTCGAGAAAGGTCCATATTACGTCATCCCCGCTACATAAGGAAACGAGGCAACGAGTTAGAGTGAGTTATGGTTACAGACGTGTGACTGTGTGTATGTGTGTGTTTGTGTGTGTGTGTGTGTGTGCGTGCGTGCGTGCGTGCGTGTGTGTGTGTTTTTTTTTTTACTGACGTCCAGAAACATACGTGGCGTCGAAGTGAAGAAGCCTTAATGAGGTTAAATTATTGTATCGCCAGAGTTGCTGTTTGAGAGACATTTAAAGGACTGAGTCAAGGTTATGAGAAGAAAACACCTGTGAGTTGTGATATCACGAAACACTGTAGACTGTGTTAAGGTCTGTGGAAGATTACTATGTATTTGTGCCAAAGTTTAGAAGACAAAAAGGTGAGAAAAAGGAATTGGACGGGGAAATTTGCCATTTTGTCAGTATATTATGTATATATTATATATGTGTATATGTATGATTTTGAATTTATGCCATATAATGCAAAGAGAGTGGAATTTCAAATAGCGATCAGCCTTAAAACATTTGACTGTTGTTTAAAGCCTACTTTTCGTATATTCCCATATTCACCTTCAACCTAGAAGAACATTTCCGATAAAATAATTTCTGCAAATTTTTATCTTGATTTACATGAAGATAGAGGAATATGTGTTTTAAGAATAGTTTATACAAAATTGATAAAAGAAAGGAATGTGGTGCAAAATATAAGGACTTTTTTGTAATTTATTTGTTTTCTCTTTCTTCTGTACGTTCAATTCTTCTGTTCTACTCTTCCGTTCCATGTTTCTATTTAGATACTTGATCTGTATATTTATTCGTGCCACTTTATTTGGTTTGCTGTGAGTAAAAAACTAATGGTAAACATCAGCAAAATTATTGCAGATTGGAGTAGGGCTACTTGATCCATAAATAGGGAACGTGTGGACCGTTGCCAGCAGCAAAATTTCGTGACCGGCATCACATTCATGTGTTGCGTCGAATGAATGGCGCTCGTTTGGCAACAAACTTACCCCTCTCGGTCTTCTCAATCTGGGACTGTTCCTCAACTTTATCTGTGTGCTTTCTCCAGCTGTATGCATTCAAACTAGGTGCCTATGGCAGCTGTACTGAAGCTTACGGAGGCTGGCGAAACATCAAATTATATATCCTAAATAAACGCAATTGAGGCTTTGCGAAGATAAAGGACGAATTCAACATTAGACCATATTGTTTTTATTTTCTCTACTACGTATAGTTAGCTGGGGAAGTAATGCATTCGAATAAAAAATTCTATGTCGAGATTTCACCGGAAATATGTTTTGAGGACCCCTTAACGCATTAGGTAATTTCTAGGAAAAAGTCTGTCTGTGTCTGTGTCTGTGTCTGTGTCTGTGTCTGTGTCTGTGTGTGTGAGAGAGAGAGAGAGAGAGAGAGAGAGAGAGAGAGAGAGAGAGAGAGAAGTAAAGCTCAAAAACGAAAACTGAGTTAAAAGTAAAAGTTGATATTTAAATTTAGTCTTTCAAGAATGCGACCCTGAACTAACCTTTACATTGAAAATTTTTCGAAGGTTTTGATTTTCTCAAACATGGCTGAAACGATTTTTATTAAAATATTATATGTTTGAGATAAAAGGTCTCATTTAGAGATCAGCTTTATAACATTTGACTATCGCTCAAAGCATACTGTAACCCCATATTCCTCTTGCATCTATAAGGAAATTAGCAATAAGATAACTTCTGTAAATGTTTACCTTGACTAACATGAGGAAGATTTAGGAATAGGTGATTGTAAGAATAGTTAGGACAAGAGTAGAGAAAACCATGTGAGTGAAACACATCAGATTTTTTAATTTTATTTTCACAAATTATGAGCCACGGAGAGCGATTATGTTTATTATCGATGCTAGAGAAGTGTAAATTCAATAGGCGATATTATTGACGCCCAAAATCATAAAACACAAGAATAAGAGTGCAACAATAGTGACTTCAATCACTACAGATAGTCGAAAGGGTTTTACTTCGTTGTTATATCTCTCTTTTACTCTCGAGTGTTTCTATATTTACGGAAACAAAATATCTGAAGGAGCTACGAGTACAAACGCCGCCTACTTGTGTGTATATCCCCTTTAATTGAAACTTCAAAAGGGAATGAAGAAGTCGACTGGCATTATCTTGACAATGCTATAACATTGGCTTATTTTCACTAATGTGATCTTCACTGTGGCTTCACATAATCAATTGCATATGAAGCAGCTTCTTCTATATTCTGCTTCACGAGCTGTGGAATGTACTCTATAATCTTGTACCGTCTATTGAACGTGATAGGAAAGTAGTGGGTTCCATGCCCGTGGCTGATCTTCCTCACTCATAGGTTCTTTCGGTGTTTTCTCGGATCCCTAGGCCAATGCTCATTACATCACCTGAATTTTCTCTCCCTTCATTTCACGTCATTTCTTATTTATATAGTCTGACTTTTAGTTCCTTTTTTCTTCTTTCCCTGTTTACCCTCCCCTTATGTAGAACTTACAAGCCAGTGCCTAGGGTCAGACGCCTGTCAGGGAGCAGAGGAACCTATGGACCAGGCAGAGTGAAGACCTGGAAGCGGGTGGTTAGCCAAGCACCAGATATGAGAGTGAGGAAGAGGATGACATGAAATGCTGTCGAAATCGATGATTGGAAAGGTGATAATGGAGCAATTGATGGCATGTGTGGCAGGGGAAATCTGAGAACCCGGAGAAAATCCGCCCACACTCCGCTTTGTCCACCACAAACACCACATGTGGGTCCCTGGGATCAAACACGGGACACCTAGGTCGTAGGTGAACGCCATTTACTTCCTAAAAATCTTAAAGTAGGTACCTAAAATAGGTTCTAGCACAAATAAAAATAGGTTCTAAGACTACAAAGGTAGGCGAACAAACAAATGACATTCTATTTTTCACATTACAAATTAGCCAAAACATTTGACAATATCTTTCTTATACATGTTTATAATTGGAGTGACAGCAAACAATTAATTGCTTTTCTAAGATTTCCATTGAGAAAGTGCATCAATTGTCAGATAACATTATCTTATGAGTCGAAAATGAGTATTTCACATCAACTGATGCCAGCTGAGCATATTTAAATGTTGGTATTAAACGCAAGGGAACAGTACATTCATGTTCAGCTGTTTTGTCAGAGAAGATGTCAGCAAATGTCCAAAGAACTATCAGTCCTTTTTTTAAGCACAGATTTAAATTTTTACAAGAAACCTTTTCATCAACATAACTAGGAACTAAATTGATTTTTTCTGTTGTCTCTTCTGTCAATCCCAGTCGCATGTAGACCGGTTTGCCTGAACTATTAATAGTGGGCACCAGATATACATAATGTGACTTGATGAATGGACTATCATGGGCAATTGTTAGGTCCTGCAGAAGTTCTTTAGCTTACACAGCGTTCCTGTATTGCCAAATGCAGTAATTGAAAAATGTAAAAGTTAGGTAAAAATAGCTAACGTTCTAACGTGAAACTAGGTATTATTAGATTGCATAGGATCACTATCTCCGAGCATATATTTCCATAACTAGTGTATCGTCACCTTTTATTTTCTATATATCATGAGAAAAAAAATAGGTTTTTACCTAATATCCGAGGTCTGCTTACTTCACTGCATCTTTTAACCTGTTTGGCGTGTATAGCAGGGAATTTCTTCCCTATAGGTCCTCGTTCCCTGAATCGGGCACCCCTGCCGTCTGCTGTGTTGTCTTCTCAGCTATGGGCAACGTCAGTATCCTCCCACCTCACACTTTTCTCCCGGAGGTACCTCTCTGGGGTATAGGAATAAAAGAACTTCGATAAGTCGAGGTAAAAGGCCCCCCTCCAAATCTTGTTACACAGTCACTCACTACAGTCGCAACAGTGGTCGTAAACTCACTCGTAGAACATAACTTTTTGTCGGTTCAGAAACACTCACTATACTACTGATATACGAGCACGCTGCTGGAGTTTTCGAGTGAGGTCTAGAAACTTCGGAAGCAGCAGGAAACATAACAGTGCGTTGTTTATGCCAAGCAACATCCCTTGCGATAACTAAGTTTCACATCTTGGAATTTCCAAGTTGAATTTCCGGGAAGAAACCATACACTAAAGATATGTTTTGAGAAGTCTAAAATACTTTTACAAAAAGGTTCATATCCGTGAAGCAATCTTGGTACACAAATTTCAATAGGTACCAAGCTTGGGTAATTTTCTTGAAAACCTTCGTGTCGCATCTTTGGAAGGTACCCACTTAACTTTAATAGCAAACTACTCTTTACAGGGAAAATTTTCGGAACATTTTTATTTTTACATTCTCTACTGATAAGTGGAAATATTGTATTCCACCCAAAAATTCGATGTCGAGATTTTACCAGAAAAATATGTTTTGAGACCCCCTGAATCAAAAAAAGAAAAAACATTTTAGAAAAAGGTCCGCGCGCGCGCGCGCGCGTGTGTGTGTGTGTGTGTGTGTGTGTGTGTGTGTGTGTGTGTGTGTGTGTGTGTGTGTGTGTGTGTGTGTGCACGCGCGTTTTAGTCTGTATGTCAATCTGTGGACAGCATAACTCAAAAATGAAAAGTTGGTTAAAAACCAAAGCTGCTATTTAACTTTAATGTCCTTCAAGGATGCGACACGAAGATTTTGAAGCAAACAGCTCCACCCTAAACTATCCTTTACATGGAAAATTTTTTGAAAATTTTGGTTTTCTTGAAAATGGCTCTAACGATTTTGATTAGAATGTCATGTTCAAGATATTTGTATGACAAATGAAATTTATATACCTACTGCATTTTCTGGCAATCAATTTAATCAATCAATTTAATCAATCTATTTTACCTACCTACCTACCCACCCACCCACCCACCCACCCACCTACCTACCTATTTATTATTTTTATTTTTATTTTTATTTTTATTTTTATTTTTTTTATTTTTATTATTTTTATTTTTTTTATTTTTATTATTTTTATTTTTTTTATTTTTATTATTTTTATTTTTATTATTTTTATTATTTTTATTTTTATTTTTATTATTTTTATTTTTATTTTTATTATTTTTATTTTTATTTTTATTATTTTTATTTTTATTTTTATTTTTTTTATTTTTATTTTTATTTTTTTTATTTTTATTTTTATTTTTATTTTTTTTTATTATTATTATTATTATTATTATTATTATTATTATTATTATTATTATTATTATTATTATTATTATTATTAGTTTTTTTGAATGAACAACGATGTTCCATTTCACGAAAGTTTTCCGAAATTGGCACAAATGTTATTTGTGTCAGTTTCGGAAAACAAAACTTTGGTGAAACAGAACATTCTCGTTCATTTTTTTATATGTTAAGCGCGCAAAGAGAACGGAATCTCAAAGCTTTAAGATATTTCACTGCTCACAGTCTATTGTATTCCAATATTTCCTTTGCACCTACAAGGAAATAAGCAATAAGATCATTTGTGCAAAATATTTATCTCTACTTACACAAAGAAGATAGAGGTATAAGAGTTTGTAAGAATGGTTACTACAAGAGTAGAGAAAATCATGTGAGTGCAACATAAGAGATTTTTTGAAAAATGGTCGTTGCCATTAGTGATTGATATATCACTTAAAATGTTTATTTGGCAGTAAATATTTGTTATGCAATTTCAATTTTGAGCGAATAGCTTATGAATATTTCTTCTGAATGTCCTTCGTACTTTGTCCAGAGTATTTTGAGACCCTGGAAGGAAGCGACATAACACTGCACTGTCTCAAGACTCTGAACAAAGTATAATTAGGAATCTGTAAGAGATACATAAGATCTTACTGCAGGAACAGTGTATATCGCGTTAAAGCATACAATTTATATAAATAACACGTTCTGTGGCTTTAAAAATTTTCAAGAATTTTAAAATTAGTCCCTATTTGTTTGTTGTCGCCATGCTCAGCATAGCAAGAGTGAGAAGAAGAGCTCATGTAAATAGAACACTGGTTTCTTTCTAGAGGCAAGTTGTGCCATTTTTGCTGTATAGAAAGGTTCATTTCAGAATATTCATAAAAACTTTTCAATTTTCTTATACGAACATCCTTTCGAAGTCTCAACCGTAAAACCAAGAATCGATGTGCACCAATGACATTTACGAGCGATGCTACTGCTTGTAGAATATAGAACTTTGCTTAACCAATTTTGGGAAGGGGATTCCAATATGGCCTGTAACTTGTGATTTCAGTATTACATTGCAAGCATTCGTTCTTTTTCACAGTTAAACGGGTTATTGATTTAGAAGCATATTTTCTAAGTATTATACCTCAATAGTGTTCGCTAATTTTTTGAAGTTTTCAGGGAATGTCATATTTTTACTGACCAGGAGAAAAATAAAACGAAATTTGATGTGTTGCACTTACATGACTTTCTCTACCCTTGTAGTAACCATTCTTACAAATTCTTATTACTGTATCTTCTTTGTGTTAGTTGAGATAAACATTTGCGCAAATTATCGTATTGTATATTTCCTTGTAGGTACAAGAAGAATATTAGAATACAGTAGGCTTTGAGCGATGGTCAAATACTTTAAAGCTTTGAGATCTCTTTGCACGCTTAACATATAAATAATGAACAACGATGTTCCATTTCACGAAAGTTTTAAGCTTTCCGAAACTGACACAAATAACAAGGAATATTTCCGAAATGGTTCACACTACAACAAATTTAATCAGACATAAATTGTATGTTTTACTGAGACCTACGGTTTTTGTACAGTAAGACTTTGTCTATCTCTTACGGTTTACGAGTTATTCAAAAGTCATCCAGAGTAAACAGAACTACATAGGCTATAGCCAGAAAATTCAAAATATACATTTCATTTGTCATACAAATATCTTAAACATATGACATCTTAATCAAAATCGTTAGAGCCATTTTCAAGAAAATCACAATTTTTGAAAAATGTTTCATATAAAGGGTAGTTTAGGGTGGAGCTATATTCTCCAAAATCGTCGAATGGCAATGCTGTGCACAGACACACACACACACACACACACACAGACAGGCGCGCGCGCCCACACACACACACACACACACACACACACACACACACACACACACACACACACACACACACGGGCCTTTTTGGATTCAGGAGGCCTCAAAAAATGTATTTCCGCTGAAATCTCCCCATCGAATTTTTGGGTGGTATACAATACTTCCCCTACTTACCAGTAGAGAAAATAGAAAGGCAATAATGAAGTTATACACATTTAACATTTCAAAACATTGACAAGCAATATCTCGAATATGGTTAACTTGCAAAACCTTGTTTATCCGGACTAACTGGGACCAAAGGCAATTCGAAAAATCAAAAATCTGGGTAATCCGTGTTACATGGGTAATAAAACCTAAACTAAACTCCGGCACTACAGCCCATAAAAAGTCTTAAATAAGCAGACTTGTCTTATAACAAAATTATGTGCAGTATCTATATAGTACGTCCTTTTTACAAGAAGCAAAAACATAAAAAACTTAATCACGTCATTAATAATTCAGCTGGGGTGGCGTAAGTCTGACGCTACATGTACGCCAACTCCCATTTCAGCAGCTAATTTGTTCAATGTTTTTTCCGTTATCAATTCGATTAATAGCACCTAAAGCTTTATCCATTGAAACCACAATCTTATTTCGCTTTGATGTCATTTTAAACGTGTACACTAAACTACACTCCCAATCACTTTAATGGGATACAAAAACAATCCGGTTGAAAGATACGTGATAAACTGTGTCAGACATACCGCGTCAGCACCGCGTGACATTACTAAATCTTTCTTGAATTCAACAGCTAGCGTTCTACAGTACAGCAAAGCACGTATTGCCATAATTTATCGTACAATTTGGACATTCAATCAAATTAAAAAGCAAATATTTGATGTAATACTTATAGTTAGGTTCTTGCTTTAATAGTTAAATTTTTTATCTAATGTGAACATTAAATTTTAAAAAATCTACAAATCTGATCCGGACTATCCGGCCCTTGTTTATCCTTATCCCCGATGAATTGGACGAAAAATGGCAATTTTTCAAATTTTGGGAGTAGGCTTGTTGCTCAAAGTTAAAACAATATTATGAGTTTGAACTTTATACCTTGAATAGTTTTTCTTAAGATTTTTTTTTAAAATTTTTGTAAGCTTATGTGAAAAATGCTCCTCTGTGCATACTTTTCAACAAAGAACATTTCAACTTCTACAGCTAATCAATGGTGTTTTTTTAGTAATTTATTTTGTTTGGGAGAAAAAAATTGAAAATTGCATAATTCAATTTTTGAGAATTTTACTAATTTTACAAACTCCTTTTTTAAATAAAAACTTTTGTATTAAGGCACAGCAAAAATTTAGAGCCATGTTTTAATTCTTATACTTTGAACAATATGTGTACCAAGTTTCAAGAAAGTATCTGCAAAACTAGGCACCAAGGAGCATTTTGTACATAGTCATGTGTCAGGAAATCATAAGCGGAGAAAAATGGAGTTAAAGTTTAGCAACTAAATAATACAAATGTACTTGATTAAAACTGGCCTGCACCATATGTGGGACCCTCAGAGTACCTTTTAGCTGTTTTTTCAAACTTCAGTCGCTTCCTAGCAGTTCTGTAGCCCCTTTCTGAATGCCTAACACTATCCTTCAGACGACACTTACCCTAATTTTACTTAATTTCTCCCCAATTTCATTGAAATTTCTACGCTGAACATCTTACTTTACATTCTGTGAAGCTTCAAAACCATATTATATTCACTAATTTCATATATTACACCAATTTCTGTCTTCTTTTTTGAAACAAATGTTTCCTTTGGGCATTTCTTCACTATTTCTTCACAAAGCACCACGAGGTTAGCACATTTTCCCCTCTAGATAAACCAAAGAACTTTGGAATTTTCCCAATAGATAGCTCTCATGTAGATGATTCTCAGGTTAGCCAACATGTTTCAGCTAATTTGTCACAAGAAACCGCGTAATTCAAACTCAAACTGAACAGATATTGAGTCGGAAAAACATTGTAAGCACTCTACTTACCTTGCTTCGAGTGTTTTCTGGGCAATTAAACTGACATACCACCTAGCACATGGCCATTTAAATCCCTCGGTGAATTCATTTAAAGGGTGCAAATGAGCAAACAAAAGCATGAAAATGAAAGCCAAAGGTTTAAACAAAAGATTTATGTAACGTAAATACACGCTTTAACGAGATCTACATGCCTACGTCAGATTCTCACGTAAGACAGCGCCACTATCAAATGTCCTGAACAGAGGCATTACTGTCATATTACAGCAGTAGTTAAAGAGCACCACCACTAGATGTGACGTAGGATGACATCGCTTGGCGTCATCGCTAGAATGGACCCTCGACTTCTTCACCTAACGAGACTGGAAGGGAATTTCAGGGAGTAGGTCTGGAGGTACTTTCCATTGGTGGTTGGGAATGTAGTGAAAGACCACCCTCGAAACGCAACATATGATCAAGTATGAAGACGTTTTTAAAGTACATAAATAAATCTCTAAAGTACGTTTTAATGTGAGAAGAGAGTTTTTACTATCAGAAAGCTATTGGCTTTAACATTACGATATTTCTGGCCTGCCAAGTTCTATCTTGGAAGACATCTTTAAAGATAAAAGTGTCGTAGGTTCCTGCTAGACATAAAATTGACTCTCCCGCTAAATCAAAATTCGGGAACTTTAAATATACGATAGTAGCTGACAAGGTAGCTGAGTGAAGCTTTTTTCAGGACACATAAGTTAAACTGATTCCACGTTAACGTCGGGAGAACATGACTTCCAAGGAATCGCAAAATCTGTTCCTATAACATGAGCTTCTGGGAAATGACTTGCATGTATACTAACAGGAATGTACTTCTCTAGGACTCAGTTAATTGTTCCAAATAACTCAATTCCATAAATGTATACTTATAAAAATCCTAAAAAATCCTAAAAGAAATACCTTGTCAAGTAAGATTTTGTCCATCTCTTACATTTTAGCAGTTATGCAAGTCATTCGAAGCAAAGAGCACTACAGAGGCTTTTCTAGAAAATTCAAGATGAACAGTTTATGTTATTTTTGTGTGCCAGTGAACTTACTGCTGGTGGTCTACCGGGAAAATACGAATTGTTTGGGGAATTTAATGTCATAATAGCAGCTAGTCATGGTAACTTCGTGGTTAGAGCAGCCACATTTGAAGCGGAGGATCCGTGGTTCAAATCTCAGCTATGGCACTGAATTTTCCAGTTCTGATTCTACCCCTACACATTTAATAAACCAGGGGAGTGTAGAAATAAATTACAATAATAGCTTTTTTAACACATTTATTAACAAAAATAATTCAATGAACATGGGATGACTCAATACGCACCCCATCAGCGTCAAACACATTTCTCTCACCTTCCTGGGAACTGCATTATTGTATCAATGGACCATTGTTGGGAGTACTACGCAACCACTCGTAGACAGTTCTCTACAGTTCCTTATTGTTGCTGAAAGTTTATCTTGCAGCACGTCCTTCACATTGTCGAATGACTTTCTTCTCAGGTGTATGTTGATGATTCGTCACCAGTTTCACAACAAACTTCAACTCTGCTCTACTTCTGTCCTGTCGTCTGGAATGCAATGTAAACATACCTTTTTCACATCTTTTTTTACTCCTTTCTTCCACAAAACCATAATAGTTACAACTTTATCCATGATAGTCACCTTCCATTTTGTCCATGACATTCTCTACTTACAACAAACACAACTATATATTCTCATCACAGCTACCATCTGTCGACATCAAAAACAAATTTCGGAAACACATGAACTCTCAAATTCACAATTTGGCTTTAGAAAAGGACATTCCACAGAATTACAGCTTCTCATACCTGCTGCACAACTTCTTAGAAAATCGACACTTCTACGTCCAAGTGGGCCACTCCTCTCGGGAGAGAGTGATGCGTGCTGGCGTCCCACAAGGGGCAATCATGTCACCGTTCCTGTACATACTGTTTGCAAATGATTTCCCAGTGGATGACAGATGCAAGGTCGCCATATATGCAGACGACACTGCAATATGCAACCACCACAAAAATTCTCGTTTCGGCCTTGCAGAAATGCAAAGATGCACAAACAACTTCCTCTCATGGCTCCATGACTGGAAAATCAAAATTAACCCCAATAAAAGCCAGCTAATACATTTTTCAAAGCGGCATCACACTTTGGCAATGGACCTGACGGTCGGTGGTCAAGTATTGCAATGTCGCCCGAATGTCAAATACCTTGGCGTCACCATGGACCGCACGATGTGCTGGTCCACCCACATAAAAAATACGGCCAACAAAGGCAGACAGCGGATAAAGTTGTGCGCCCCCATCTTCCGCAGCAAACAGCTACAACTTAAATCCAAGCTGATTTTATATAGGTCATTTATACTCTCGGTGGTCCTGTACGTATGCGTGGCCTGGGCAAATGCCTCTAAAACCGCCCTCAAACAAATTCAAACCCTCCAAAACCTCTCCCTTAGAAAAATCCTCTCTGCTCCAATCCTTACCACTAACCAAACTCTTCACCTCTAAACTCAGATCCCGTCCATCCCAGAGGTAATAGCAAAAAGAGCAACGGCAGCATGGACGCGCATTAGGAACCACGAAAACTACGTGATCGCCAACATTGGCAAAGGCGAGCCGAAGCACCGCAAACATACTAGAATAAAAATGTTCTAGACGCGGCACGTCTCGCCGACTAATGCGTGTCCATGCAATCTCGCTCTTAGGCTACACACACGTTACGGCAGAGGCCCTCGCCTCGGAAAACACCCAGTAGCTACACCCTGCCCGCGCAGGAAAACAGCGGGAAAATGTAAATATTGTAAATAGTGCAGTGCGCGAGTTGGGACGCATTTTTCTGGTGTGCCCAGTGAACGTGTGTGTGTAAGCGTGTGAATGTGAGTGTGTGGGTGAATGCGTGCGTGTATGTGTGTATATATATGTATATAAGGAAAAAAACAAAAACAACAACAAATAATAGGAATAGACACCAAACGATTAACGAAAACTATTCTCGGTGGCCTAAAGATGGCCACCGTATGGGTTTTTGGTGATATCCAAAACTATAAGCTTGTAAAAAAATGTAAATAAATGTAAATTTATAGCCTGTAAGCCGGGGCCCTTGTACCGGCACCAGGCCAAAATTATGAATAAAGAAAACTTGAAACTGAAAGGGAACTCAATAGCAGTTGTGGTTCTTTTAGATGTAGAATAGGCCTTTGTCAAACACATAGCACCAGGGGTTATTGCATAAAGTAAGAGAGGCAGAAATACCTCCCCTACCTCACCCTGATTGTTAGCTTCCTACGGAATCGCTGTTTTCGGGTGCGGGTGGAGGGGAAGTTATCCTCGGTCAGACCCACAGCGGCTGGAGTTCCGGAAGGTAGCGTGTTATCGCCGTTGCTCTTTGCTGCCTACATGTCTGGCCTACCCGTGGAACCGCATACTGTTACGTGCCAGTATGCAGACGACGTCCTCATGCTGGCACAGAACAAAAATGTTCGGCACTGCTTCCCTCCAATACAGAGACAGCTCGACGCCATTGACAAGTGGAGTAAACAGTGGAGAATGGCGATTAGCCCGTAGAAGAGTCAGGCTCTTCTATTGGGCAAAGTTCGGAACTGGCGGCCGGGTGTATCCCTGGCACTACGGCGGAGAAGAATCCCCTGGGTTAACTCCGCCAAATACCTGGGGATACTGCTTGACCGTGGTTTAACCTTCACTCCACATATCAGGGCAAAGGTCGGTCTGGGACATGGCGCCCTGAGACAGCTATATTCCATACTCCACTCAACCATGCGTACTCACCTGAAACTACGGTTGTGCCGTGCGCTCGTCCCGCCCCTGATTCTGTACGGGTGGGAGGTCTGGGGTACGGTGGCTCGTTCCACCATCCACAGGCTGCAGGCCGTGCAGAACAGGGCGCTTAGGATGATCTACGATACCGACCGTAGATTCCCATCACACATCCTCCACACTCATTCCGGTATACCATATATTGTGGACGTCGTGCGGGGCAGGACTCGCACAATGTATGCCAAACTCACACCTCACCCAAACCAGTTGGTCAACACTGGGGCAACATGATCATCGCTTACCTAGACGGCGGCAGAGCTACGGTTTGCCCAAGGACGCCCTTGGCTGGTAAGTACCGCTATCCCTTCACAAACCGCCAAATGTATTTCACACTTGGCACCACCACACCTGTCACCTATTCCTCTCGGTCTCCTGTCACTGGCACTGCATTGCTCGACGGTTCCACAAGCGGCCGACGAAGTAATCAGTAGGGCAATGGTTGCTTGGATGGCTAGACCTCCAAGATCTGACACCTCCCACCGCCAGTGACAACATAGGAAACTAACCTGCAACATTAAAGACATTACACCAAAGCTTATAAAATGAGACAAAACCTAAACAACCTCACGGGTAAATCCGTATAAACGGATAGGTACCGTGGCCACTTTACCATCCGCCTGGGTTGACTCAGGCGACTTGTACTTACTCCTGGACTCCTGCTGAAAGTGAAACTGGCATGTCGTCTCTTGCTCACGTGAGTTTTCTCGAGCTTTTAAACTCATTTTTTGAGTTAGCAATCTTTGAATCCTAGTTTCGCTGGTTTCACTAGATCCTTCGCAGATACCTCACACGAGGGAAGGAACACGAGGTGCCATGTTCTCGTCTCACTCCTCTGTAGTATCGGCACGCAACCATGGACGATGACAGTGCCATTGTCGAACACTTCCCATAAATATATTAAATGTAGGACATTTAAATCAAAATAATTACATTCACCTTTGAAAAATATATACAGAATGTTTCTATAAAGGAAGTTTAAGGTGGAAGGTACATAAAATATTAGTGTGCCATCGCTGAAAGCTGTGGAATTTAAATATCAAATTTGATATTTATCGGGTATTTTGTTTTTGGGTTGCAATCTACATGAAAGTACACAGAAACCGGTCCCTAGAAATTTCTTTTTCGGAATTAAAACATGTATTTATAGTGAAATAGTGATGTTTAAAGTTTAGATGCAATATGAAAGCTGCTTTGTACGCGGTTGAGAAAGTTACAAAAGAAAACTAAGTTACATTTCGTTAAGCTTATTACACATCATAGTGCTTTCCCTTATTTTTTAAACTGTGTCTATACGATGCGGTATTAGAAGGGTTGGTAACAAAAATTTCGAAATTACTGCCATACCTTTAATGGCATAATATGCTTTAGTTAAAGTAGTAGGTACACAACAGCAGAAACAACAGAGGGGCTCAACGCTAGGGTGAATACTTCGCTCTGTTATCTCAACTAATAAACACGAGAAATATTCCCATTGCTTGTTTCAGGCAGAAAATCCTACCCCATAGGTGAAAACCCAGTTTTAGAACTTCACTGACCTGTAAAGAAAAAGCTCGTAAAATTGTGTATATTTCCGACGCGTTTCCTTTTCTCCCACTCCCTTCAGTAACGAAGCCAGGGATGCATGTTCAGAGCAAAAACTGCCTCAAGGACTTAGAAACAAACTTGGGCTAGAAGCAAGCACGCCGCAACACGAAATTGTTGGAAGATGCAGGGATCCTGCGTTCGAAATCTTATGTCCTGGAATTACTTCCTGTAAATAACACTGACAAATGCCGCTCCCCGCAACTTTTATGTGGGAAACTTCGCTGAATGAGCTTGCCAACCGCAATGCACTGCTTTGGCTCTTCACTCCAGTTAAATATCTCTTTTCTTAAACCGTTAAAAGGAAACACATAACGGTTTTATCATTATTAGATATATGCAAATTACAATCGGTTTACTGTAAAGATAAAGTATATGTAAACAGAAGCATGTGGCGTAAATGAACCTCATTGGCTGGTGCGTTTTAGTACTCCCATATTCTTCCACAATATAGTTCCAAGGCCTATTTAGCTTCTTGCTTTACTTGTGTTCAATAAACCACTTAAAGTGTTGTTATAATATATAATATAACGCTGTAGTGTAATATACTGCAATAATACACTGTATACCTTACCGCCAATCGCAGAACATTCAGTTGAGGTTTTTAATGTCAGGCGTCTGGTATGTCTGTTGCCTCAGCGCTGTCTTGGCGTGCAAAGTGGAAGCAAGATCGGTAGAACTGGTTTTGTTTAACATCTGCGAGGAAAGCCTTTATAGAACGGTGAAAAGGTTATTATGTTGAATGTATTCAATAAGTTTTCGGAGTAGTATCCTACCGTGGCTATAAAGATCTGGTTAAGCGTGATAATGGACAATGCCTCTTATCATACAGTAAGAGCAGAGCGCATTCCAAACAATGCATGGAAAAAACCTGAAAGCTATCTTAGCAGAGATCTAAGAATCCCTAACATGTGATACGTGAAATTACAATGTAATAATTACATGCAATAACAATGGCTCTCATATGTTCAGCAATGCAATGGTTTGTGCAACAACAAAGAGAGCAGTTAAACTCAGGTTACCTGAACGAGGTAAATTGGACAATGGCAACACTAATATTGTTGTTTACATGCGCACGTGCAGATATTATGTTAACCAATAGCGTACTAGAGGTGGAGTTCAGTGTGGAGCGCAAAGGAATACACTACTTTGTTCTAACAGCAAATAGATTATATAAACTTTCATATTCGAAACCAGGTATGGACGAGCCGCGTCATATCCTAGAATAGAGGGACATTGACGCATACACAAAACGAATTTAATAAAAATGTAATGTTTAGGACCATCTGTCAGTTTCGTATCATCTTATGGAGTCTTGCAAAGGGTGAGGCATAACTACTGACCAATACGGGGCGTGGTACTGTTATGAATTTAAAAAAAAAAAAAAAAAAAAAAAAAAAAAAAAAAAAAAAAAAAGTGGGTAGATACAGCTGGTTTCTTGGAAAAGCCACGATTTAATTTTGTTTAGTTTGATCTCCAAATTCGTAATGCGTATTATGCAAAACGTTTCAAATGCTGCAGTATTTATTGGGTTAAACGATTCTATGTTATAATAAAAACTATAACTTTGTTCTCAGAATCACAAGCTTTATTTTGAGCAAGTATAATGTTGCATTAATTATTCTACAAATATTCCCTATGTTTATAATGAAACTAAAATTCGTATCTATTGCCTATATTGTCTATTACGTTTCTGCTTTCGAATGAAAGATTTTCTTCTATCACCTATGTAATAAACCACTTTTGTTGCATGTTATTAACATTTAATTATATTTGAGTGAATTTACAGAGCTTCGGAAATTTGTCGAACTGTGTTACCAGGTTGATATAGTCCAATAATCTGGCCACGTGTAGTTTCTGGTGTATACAACATGCTATGAATCAAGCAACAGTTCAGTAACGGTTTACTGAGCTATCAGAAATAATTAATACTTGCCTTTCGTGCTGACGTGTCATTGGTTATAACTATGTTCAATCACTGGCATGAATACTGCTGCTTGGAGAGGGGCGAAGGCAGGGAAAGAAGGGGAAGTTATGTGGGCCTCGTTAAATAATCATTGTACTCCTGCATTTTTCTAAATTCTTTTTCTGTACGTGGTAAAGGAAGTAAAACTGGATAAAGAGTTAAATCACTGTTAATATATCTTAACGAGAAAGCAACACTAAAAGTTCCGACATCGGAAATTGGCCACTCTAGGATGAAACGTTGGTACAGTGGAGTATACTGCCCTAATAGGAAAAGGTTTTTAGCCCCCGGATATGGAACGTTAGAACGCGTAACATCGCGTGGGAGTTAGCCTGCAGGTCACCGCTGCGAAGCATCGATCCCAGGAACTGACACCACCTTTCTGCACTTTCGCCGCATGACAATGACAGTGCCGCCCTATGTTTCATTGCATCTCACTTCTACAATATAAACCAAGAGCTTATTTAAGGGAATACGTACGTCCAAGTGCAAAATCCACCGTAAATCTTAAAGCTAAACATTTGAAATTGTGCACCGTGATCTAGAATAACTTACCTCAAGCTCCATAATACCTTCACAACTTGACTTTGCGATGTGTTATTATATTATGTAGAGAAACTATGTGCAAAACTTAAGTTCAATATGTATAGAAGTATTCTTTTAAAAGTGCCTATCTTCAGCAGTGTTAGTTTAGGTTGCAGCAATTCATAATTCCTGCACATATTAGGGATATAGGTGCATATATCTTGATAATTGGTACCCTAATATGTATCCACTTTAATGTGTTAATAGCAAGCCTGATTTAGAGAAAGAGAAAAAATGAATGTCTCCTAGGAGCCCCTCCCTTATTCAGCTATGCGCCTCACTCCATACTGCAGAGTGACTCAAAATCATCCGAATCGCTGCACGGTGTCTTTCCACTGTGCTGTACACAAAATCGTGTAGTTGACTTGTTTTTCTCTGCTCTGAAAGTGCAGTATTGAGCTGACGTATGATTGAATTATTGCCAGTGTGCTTTGTGACTAAGCACAGGACATAATAATAAAGTTATGGCTCAGCACTTGTTCTTTGCTGCACAGCGTATGTGTTAACTCAGGCAGCTCGCCAAGTGAAAGTGCGATTTGCAGGAAGATTTCCAGGTGATCTGCGATATTTAACTCTGGTATAACTTAAAGCATAAAGTGCACAAGACAAACCCACACAGCCTGGAAGAATTAAAACAAAATATCTGCCAGGAAATTGGCAGCATTTTTCAACGTGAACTGCGGCGAGTGATGGATAGTTTCCTAAAGAAGCGCCAAAAATGTGGAAACAATGACGGAGGCCAGTTTCAGCACATCCTTTAATAACATTGCTAAGCAAAGCCTTTAAAAGTAGTTTAAAAATGTATGGTTTCATCCGCGCTGCTCTATGACTGCAGCACTCGGGGACGAGAGCCGAGGACGCGTACAGACAAAAGACAGCGCAACCGGTTCGAACTCTTTAGGATCACCCGTTAGTAAGCTATACGGGGCAGTTGAAACTAGTAAACAGTATTGGATGGCATTCAAAATACGAGCTATGCACGCAGAAAAAGTTGAATGTAGTATCTTAAATGTGTTTATTATTTCTTTAATTTAGTTGGTGTACTGGTTATTTTAATTAAAGAATTTAATACTTTAATTCAAATGCTTATTTTTATTTAACCCCGGTTGCGTTATTTAAATGTATTTTATAAAATTACAAAGCATTATTTCTATAATGTTATCTTATTCAAAAAGTGTTGACAAAACACTAAAGTTAAATAATATAAAACATGTTTTAGTATAATATATGCTTTAGTAATTTTGTAATAAACTATTGTTAATCTTTATTTGGTGCTAGTATTAGTTATTTTATTTACTGCAACATATTATGACTTATAAATTGATATACAACGTAAAACAATAATTGTTAATGTAAAGTAAAAAATTAAATATATTATGTTATCCAAGTTTTCAATTTACCTTAAAACAAATCACGTACTATAAATAACGTTTTGAATAAACGGAACATTTACTAACGGCCTTAATTTGTACACGAGTACAGAAGTAAGCAAATCAGTTGACCATTCGTGCCAAATAAGGCGTGCTACTGCAATGAAGCGGACCTTCTGTGATTAATTTTGAGATTATCCTGCTAGCAGAAAAAGCACTCTGGTGAGGTCAAGGACGACTCTAGAAGTAATGCACAACTCTAGTGCCAGTTAAGCGAAAGTTTACGATGCTTTTAGCAGCTTGGTGCAGACAAAAAAACAGATGAAAAATCTCCACATTTTAGACATAAAAATGCTATGAAACAGTAAATGCAAATGAAATGTGGAGAGTAAAAAACCTAGAGTTATTTTATTCTGGTTTTCCAGCTGTATGGTCGGAAACGGAACAAAAAAAGTTTATTAAACCAGTAACTTAAAACACAAGGTTACATAGGGTGTTCCAAAAATGTATAACAAATAGTGAAAGCTTGGCTTATAAATTTATTCCTGAAAGACCATTGATTGTACGTGTTACGCTGAACTTTTACTCCAGATACGTAATTAAAAGCATTGTAGGTACATTATTTTAGAAAGGTTAGTAATTAGAATGCCAAAAAACAGCGTGCTAAACCACAAATGCGATCTATTTCACATTGCCTATATTGAGCCCGCTGTGTTGGTCAGCTTATCTGAGCGTTAGGGGTACTTCTGCTACATATGCCCCTCTTCTTCTAATTTCTAAATCGGCTTTCATATCACTTTCACAGGTACCACAACCGAAGACGGGTGAGATGTAGTGGACTGGTCATCCATTCAAATCCAACGTCGTTAGTTCAAATCCCATGCGATTGCAGTCAAACGTCCACATTGTAAAGGATGGGGAGAGCCCAAGTAAAATAACCGGTATTATAGCATGCTTTGATAGTAACAGTTACATTTGACTCTAGTTGCATGGATCTTATTGAAAAAAGTAAATATCTATACCTATTGTAGAACTATTAATTGTTTAACTTCATAACACACCAAACATCAACAACAGAATAAAGGTATTAAAAATGTTAAAAGCTTACGAAAACACTTTTGTATAAAACTTGCTACACTAGCCACTAAGTAATTAAAAGACCCTTTCGACGGATGTATCCCTTTGACTTGGGCATAAAAAACGTGATTAGCCCCTCATAGGGAGCATGCGCAAAGCTTACCAGACAGAATAGGCTGCCTAACGCATTTAATGCGTTTGATTAAATAGTAACAAATGTGTAGTGCCTTAAATAATTCATTCCTAAGAAACATTAAATCCCAGAAGTATTTTAAAGATATAATTTAAGTGGAGACCAAATTAAGAAATATTCCAAAAACGACATTCTAATTTTTGGGGAATATTTCCTTGGTTTTAAATTTCTCTTTAAGTGTCATTAATTTGAAATATGCGATTGATTATCCAAGAAAGTTTTTAATATTTCAAATTAATTTACATTCACAAAAGGAAGTCAATCAGTTTTATTTTTCCGTTATAGCCCTATATCAATATAGTACCTATAAATATTTGTGGACATGTGTTTGCCAAAAGTGCAAATCGCAAGGTCAGGAATGTTGACACCGCAGATCTCGTGAATACTGCTAGTAGAACTTGAAAGAAAACCAGCCCTCCTCTCGTTACTTGCAGTACCTGATAACAAACACAAAGACACGTAGTGAAACTAGATTTCGGCTCTGGCCCACATAGGACTTTCACTTGTAAATGTGAACGCGTGCATAGCAACGGAGGCCAATTAGTAAACTAAACATTCAAATGTTCAGTCCTACTCTCTTGTCAGACTGTGCAGATCATGTGTTCAATAATGTTCAATTATCCCTTTACTTTTCACGATAGATGAGTTTGTTTTTGGACTTTTTACTAGACATATTTGAATCTAACATTACGCGAAATTTACGCACTCATACTCCTAACACCCTGCGTTGTTGGTGAATCTTTCTACCTAGCAAGCACATTCTGTTTATTTGTTTATTTTATTTATTTGGTCAAGATTGGGCCTATGAGGAGAAAATCGAGAAAGGTTTCTTTTTTATTTTCGATCTACCTTTACTAAAGAAATCCCAGCTCAATATGTAACATCAATGTGATAATTCCCCTTCTTAGTCCTCATAACAGCACAGGGACTACCAAAAGTTTAAGGACAAACTTGTCCAGCGGCCTTATGTTTCGTCTTATTAAAGGGAACATTTTAAAAAAATAATTATTTGAACATCATTAGCCTTTAAGGAGTTATGATTTCTTTCAGTATTAGAAAAATCGAAAAAGATCACATTTTAAAATCTTTTTGGAGATGTGACCATGAAAATATATGGGCATGTCAATTGTATTTTTCTCACATACGTGAGGAATATTTATAATATTCATAGCATGACATTTTGTCGTATATCTACTATTTATCAAAAACTGAGATCACATTTATATAAAATAAATTTCTAGTATAAACAATACACTATAAACAAACTGTTGCTATGTTGACATTGTTATGATACCATGACGTTCAGTTGCGCTGTAGCTTTCATTTTTTCTGGTGCGAAAAGAGATTAATTAAAATGGGTAAAAAATATATGCGAAGAAGGATATTAAATACAGAGAGATTGCAATTCAACTGGGGATAAATAATACTTGTGTGGCACGGACAGTAAAAATATAGGAAAAGCAGAAAATTTTCAGACCTGGATCGAAGTGGTAGGCCAAGGGTTGCATCGCCCTGGGAGAATGGAACTATGACAGTTAAATCCATATAAGATCGTGAGGTAGCTGAACACAGGCCAAGAAACCGCCGAGAATTTCGAGAGACATTATCCGAATCTTGGAATAATATTGCCGTGCAAGAGTGTAGGAACCTTGAAAAGAGTATTCCAAATGGGTAAATTTACTGTGTTTGAAAGCCAAAGGAGACCCAATAAAGTATAAAATAAGTTTGAAACAATATGTCAAGTGTTTATAATAATGTATAACGTAAAGTGTTCTTCGAAGCGAAAATTTCGAAATATCAATGTGTATGCTTAAAGTTTTGGTAGAACCTGTAGAAATCCTATACTTTGACCTGCATTACAAGCATGTGCAACAACGCTGAAATAGCTACGAGTGCGAAAACCCTATGGCCGAGTTAAAAGCACTCCAGAGTTAGCTTTAGCAACAAGAGATGGGGTAGATGAATTTTTTGTTGCTATTTGGAAACACAGGGTCTGCATTTTCTCTGTTTATTCAGGAGTGGACAGAAACCTAAATGAAGACCAGTCTCTTGTTTGTTGACACCTAAAGAAAATGGAATGTTTGGAGACAAAAGTTCTTGTTAGATGTGGGGAAACATTTTGGGAAGTATAAACTATGTTATACGAGGTTCATTCTGCAAGCTTTTGTTTGATGAGTGCAGATTAGAAACAAACATAACTATTAGACATCTTGATACCAAAATTATTGTAAATGCAACAAATGTTTTAAATAAATATACAAGAGCACAAAATATACTCAGCACGGGTAAAATGCAACCGGTTACAGTCAATAGACACCTCATTTTCTTTTGGCTTCTTTCCCTGCAAAGCCATTAGGTACATTTATTTTCTTATAATTATCTCAAATTTAAAATGACGCAACTGGTATCCCAAAGCAACAATGATGCTATACGAATTTGTTTGTGCAGTAGCAGATATATGCAAAATGGATAATCAGATGTTTAAAAACCTGATGTGTTGCACTCATATGACTTTCTCTACTCTTGTACTAACCATTCTTACAAACTCTTATTCCTATATCTTCTTCGTGATAGTTGACATAAACATTTATACAAATTATCATACTGTTTATTGTCTAGTAGGTACAGGGGGAATATTAGAATACAGTAGATTTTGAGCGATAGTCAAATCTTTTAAAGCTTTGAGATTCCGTTCCCTTTGCAAGGTTAACATATAAAAAAAAAGGTCAACAACGATGTTACATTTGACGAACGTTTTTCGAAACTTAAACAAATAACAAGGAATATCTCCGCAATCGTTCAGTCCACCACAAAAATTATAAGGGCGTAAATTGTGTATTTTAGTATCTGCATTATTTGTACAGTAAGATTTTGTTTATCTCTTACGCTTTACGAGATATTCAAAAGTCAACTAGAGTAAACAGGACTACATAGCTATAGCCTGGAAATTCAGAATATACATTTCATTTGTCATGAAAATATCTTAAACATATCTTAATCAAAATAACCCTTAAAGCCATTTCCAACAAAATCAAAATTTTCGAACAATTTTCCGTATAAAGGTAGTTTAGGGTGGAGGAATTTTCTTCAAAATCTACGTGTCGTATCCCTGAAAGACAGCAAATTTAAATACCAACATTGGTTTTTAACCGACTTTTCATTTTTGAGTTGTGCTGTCCACAGACTGACACATACACACACACACACACACACACACACACACACACACACAGACATAGACTGACACTCAGACACAAACACAGACAGGCACACACAGATACACACCGACACACGCCGACACTCAGACACGCACACATGGAACTTTTTCTTTTCTTTTCTATTTTTTTAAATAATTATGCAGGGCGTACAAAACATATATTTCCGCTGAAATCTCGTCACCAAATTTTTGGATTTGGGGAAAATGAAAAGCAAGGAAAGGTTTTCTATGTAAAAAGTTCATTGGACTACAATATACCCTTTTGAAAATTGTCATGTCGCATCCTCTGAAGTTATTGAACTTAAAACACCAAAGTTGATATTTAACCAACTTTTCATTTCTGAGGTATATTGTTTATACACGCAGTTTTCTAATTCTTTTTATCTAGAAAGTATAAAAAATGTAATTAAAAATTAGAAATAATGGAATATTTTCAAACATTTCTTTCTAAAACTAGTTAAATATAACAGTTGCCAACTTTCTAGTAGAATATACCACGAAACAATAATTAATTACATACATTTTACGCTCCAGTGCACTGTTAATAATAATGCAAATTAAATCCGTTACTCCTTTTTGAAGGAATAATTAAATTAATTTCT
Organism: Tenodera sinensis; assembly: GCA_030765045.1. Taxonomy (NCBI): domain Eukaryota; kingdom Metazoa; phylum Arthropoda; class Insecta; order Mantodea; family Mantidae; genus Tenodera; species Tenodera sinensis. The sequence continues at coordinate 93,202,889 of CM060970.1, forward strand.
GTTACTCTGAAATAGAACTTCATACGTGCTGTAATTTAATGTATAGTGTGTTTAATTTCTATTGGCTATATTCCATTGTCAAGCACATCAAATGATGTAATAGAGATGAATTAGAAAAAATAGAGCTCTTAGCCAAATTAATGCTACAAACAAAGTGCAGATTCTTACGCTTGGACGCAAACGTGATTAGTACTGCCAACTGCATATTCTAAATACATACACGCTTTCTAACAGTCACTTGTCGAACTCTATTACACGGTGAAGTATTGTTTTCGGCGTATCAAAAGTTTGTATGACTGCTCTACAATCTGGATTTTGTGTAACAGGGTTTTCAACAAAATAAAAATTACATCAAATTTTGTTTCTGATGTTGCGTTTTTGGTTCGGGTTTAATTATCTCAAAATTTCTATCCACATTTTGAGTCATAACCTAACTGTGATTTTATAAAATAGCGACATTTGGGGTATAATTTCAAAGAGCAAAGTCATACAGTTGTTAGTTCGTGCAAATCAATTCTAGGAAGTAGACATAGCAGGAATAGATTTTTAGAGACGAATTTACTCCACGAATACGTAAAAAAAATATTTAAAAATCTGATTTGTTGCACTCACATGACTTTCTATGCTCTTGTATGAACCATTCTTACAAACTCTTATTCCTATATCCTCTTCGTGTTAGTTGAGATAAACATTTGCAAAAATTATCCTATTGCGCGTTTTCATGCACGTGCAACGGGAAAATGAGAATATAGTAGGCTTTGAGCGATAGTAAAATCTTTTAAAGCTTTCAAATTCCGTTTTCTTTTGAGACGGGAACTTTTATGTATATATTTGTAATTTTAGATTAAGAATGTACATAAATATAAGATTTTAGATATAATTATAACTTGGTATAGTGCTAAGAAGTTGCCTCTTGGAAGTAGGTTGACCTGAGTGCGTTTCTGAAGGCCAAGGAACAAACAATCTTTTGTCAACTAGCACGGAGAGACGGGTGCAGAGGTCCAAGGACAGCTGGGGAAAATACACCCCTCCTCCATAACGGGACTAGAGAGAAAGTGCGGGGGTGAAACATAAAGAGAAAACGTAGAAGCTTACAGTTGGGTCTGTGTAGCGAAGTTCTTAGGAGGGTAAACCCCGTATCGCTGAATAAGTATAGCTTCGCGCCAAAAGAAACGTCGAGGTGTAAAATGCGACAGTGATTAGTGTAAAGTAAAGCAAATAGCTATCTTAGAACGAAACACCAGAAACTTGCTCAGGTCGGCACTTCGAGGCAAATGAAGTGTTGAAGAATAAACTTAGTAAAAGTCTGTGTTGTGTTGTCATCTAACCTCGCGCCCGAGAAACATCCTCTCATGCCTACCTAGATCCGGCACCCAACGTCCAGAACCCGCTACAAACGGCGCTCAAAGTCACAACCCCGTTACACTTTGCACGTTTAACATTTAAAAAATGAATGACGATGTTCAATTTGACAGAAGTATAAAGTTCTCAAAAACTTACACAAATAACTTGGAATACCTCCGAAATGGTTCACTCTACAAAACAAATTATTCAGACATAACTCGTGTGTTTTAGTAAGATATACATTTTTTGTAGTGTAAAATTTGGTCTATCTCTTACGGTTTACCAGTTATGCAAAAATCATCCAGAGTAAATAGGACTTCATGGGCTATAGACAGAAAATTCAAGATCAACTATTTTGATTAAAATGCCATATGTTTGAGGTATTTTTATGACAAATGAAATGCGTGGGCGATTTTCAAGAAAATCAAAATTTTCAAAAAATGTTCCATGTAAAGGGTAGTTTATGGTGAAACAATTTTCTTCAAAATCTCCGTGTCGCATTCCTGAAAGACATTAAACTTAAGTATCAACTTTGGTTTTTAACCGACTTTTCGTTTTTGAGTTACACACACACACAAACACACACACACACACAAACTCACACACAAACAGTATGTGTGTATTTGTGTGTGTTTTGTTGTGTGTGTCTGTCCGTGTGTCTTTTTCTAAAAATGCCCTTTTTTAATTTACAAGGCCTCAAAACTTATTTCCGGTGAAATTTCTACAGCGAATTTTTGAGTGGATACTTCCTCTACTTTACTATACGTAGTGCCAGGCCTGCTGATGTAGCTTAGTACATAGGTCCCTACCAGGAAATGTTTCAGCACATAATGTGATATTGAAGTTTGCCGCATGTGCATATACAGTGTGACGCAGGATCATGCTAGTACTTGTCTTGAAGTTTAGCAGGTTCAGGTTTCGAATGATAAATAGTTAAGTTCGCAAATGTTTCAAGCAAATTTAATTACAAGCTAGACGAAAATGCATCAGTATATGTAGACATGCCACACAAAAAGTGGGCATTTCTGTCTCAGACACCAAACAGCGTGCTTGTTTGAAATAATAAATATTAACAATCGTGTTATACACGGTGGTAGCGTCTTGTAAATACGCAGGTACCTTCACATATAGAGAATAAAAAGTCCAAGTAACTCATTTATCGTGAAAGGTAACGAAAATATTTGAGCATTATTGAATACATTATCTGCACATGTGGCAACAGAGTAGAACTCAACAGGAGAACGTTATATTTACTAATCGGCTTCCGCTACCTCATGCACGCGTTCACAGCTATGACTAATGTAAGTCCAAAGTATGGCCTACTTGTGGTTCGAAAACTGGTTTTGTCACGTGTGTGTTTCTTATCATCTACTGCAGGTAACGAGGGGAGGATTGGTTTTCTTTCCGAGCAGTCATCATGAGGGACCTAGCAGGCCACAAATAACCTATATTTTGAAGCTTTGGTAATTGCAGAAGTAAACCACAAAGCAGTGGTGACTTATGGACAATAAAAATTCCTGCAATTTTATTTTTCATTTATGGAACTAAATTTCTTTAATATTTTCCACTATAGAACTTATGTGTCAGCTTACAGTCAGGAAGTCGCCATTATAGTCTACACACTCAACCCCTTAACACCTTACAATCATAATACACTGATATACAAGTGTTCAAAATTGATCATTTATGAGTTTATTCACAGTCGCCCTCTCTTCAAATCAAATTCTATATACGCAGATGGCTAAGCTGTAATCTTGGAGTTGGTGAACGCTGATGGTGACTCTAGCTGGCGGTTTAAGAATTTCTTGGGAAGAAGATGACCAACACTCGACATAAGATATATATAATAGATTGTGCTCTGTTATTTTTCTCGTTAAGTATACGCTGTGGATTTCCTTGCGGCTGTATAGGGTAAGGTTTTGAGAGATCAACTCAACGGAAAACCTGACAGCTGAGTGTGGCCAGGGGGTAGCGTGGTCTTGTCATGCTACAAAGTGACAGAAAAGAAGAGAATGACGGACGGAATGGATACCACACGAAAATGGAACAAAGTGAAGTAAGAAGGAATAAAATTAAAGTTCTGCTCCAGCTTTGCGAGGATCGGCTTAAGGATGGACGGGGAAAGAAAACTCTTTGGTGGGAATGCACGGAGAACTAGATGCCACTTTATTCTTTCAGCCGAATAAGAGTCAATTTACCGAGAGACTTTCTAGAGAAAGACCTTGTTGGCAACTCCGAATGATAGCGCCATTTACTTTCCCCAAAAATAGATAACATTTTACTTGTGCTTTAAAGAAGGATGTCCCTTTTTATTCTACGATTTAAGGAACAGCGTTTAAAGCACTACTTCCATTCCTGACCTTCACATTGCTCCCTCCCTCCCCCCCCCCCCTCTCTCTCTATAAGTGTAAAGTCATTTAACCTGTTAGGTCAGGACTGGCGAAGAGTACGCACAAGGTGTCAAAGTATATTTTCCCCTCCTCACATAACTACCAAAGCGGAAAGCCAAAGCAGAAACCGGTGCCACCCAATGTATGTATAAGAACTAGTTCACTTTGAAAAGAACCAGCTCACATAGTAAAGAACCAGTTCACTTTGGAAAGAACCAGTTCACTTTGGAAACAGTCAGTTCGCTTGGGATAGAGCAAGTTCACTTGGGAAAGAACCAGTTCACTTTGGAAAGAACCAATTCTCTTGGGAAAGAACCAATTCTCTTGGGAATGAACTATTTTTTTTGGGAAAGAACTAGTTCACTTGGGAAATTTAGTTATAAAGTTTAGTTATAAAGGAATTACTTCAGTTGTAAAAGATCGAACTTGCTTAGGAACGAAAGAGTTTATTTCATAAAGAACTAGTTCACTTAGAACTAGTTCACTAGAAGAAGTACCAGTTATATTCATATGGGAAGGTAGAAGAGGGAGCTGAACCGCGGCCGAAAAACTACCGAGAACTTCGAGAGCGTTATCCAAATTTTGGAATAACATTGTCGTGCAAGAGTATAGGAATCTTGTAAATGGTGTCCCAAAAGAGTAAATTTACTGTGTGTGAGAGCCAATTGTGAGAGAGAAATTGTAAAATCTGCATTTGCAAGGCAATATGTTATGAATGTATATGTTATGTGTTCTTCGAAGAGAAAATTTGAAAATATCAATACGTGTCCTCATACACGTTCTGCCAAACGTTTGGGTGCCATATACGTATTGGGTAAGCCATATACCAACACAAACGGAACATTTATGAAATTCTACTACAGAACGTCCCTTGGTACTGTATCAGCTTTCTAGTATTTCCTGGTTTGGCTGCCCAACCTTGTGGGAATTTCTCATAACAATGTGACTTCTGGTGCGGCTAATAGTACAACGTCATTGACTAGGATGTCTACGGAATTTTTGATGCCACCATATGATGTTCTGCACTCTTTTGCACTAAGATTACACCAATGACGAGCTGATGGACAGAAATTCATTTCGAACCTGCAAACAATTGACACCTCTCGATTACCTTTCAATTAAAAAGCCCTTAAACCTATTTTAGATTACTGTATAATATACCACGTATATAGGAGGTCAACGAGGTAATGATAAATCAGTTATTATTTGCGTGTCCTAATAAGCACGCTTTTACAAATGAATTCTTCTTTTATCTTTATACCTTTCCTCCCTGTGGAGCGTTTCCTATTGTTTCTTTATTACTACCTGCATCTACCGGGCCTTATTTCGTTTTACTACAAAAACTAAACTGAAGTTGTGGCTTTTATTACAGTATTCACAACAGCGTTTATGTACCGTGTTTTTTATTTTCTTTTTTGCGATTCTACATCATGGATGCGCAAGTGTGGCTCTCTGTCCCACTAGAGTCGTCCACTACGTCAGTATGACGTCTGACTGACGTGTTCTGAGCACAGAGAAGTACTGTCCGCTGACAACAGTGACCAGGACAACAACGTAACGACATTTACGTGCTGATTGAAAAAATGATTATTTTATTATTAAATAATGTAAACATAGTTTCATTAACCACATCTGTAAATTTAACAAAATGGGATAACCAACTATCTGTTGGAGATTTGTGTAATTTCCCGTCTCTACAGTGCTTAGGAATTATAATTCCATTAGTTGGCCTACGCGATCTATGTGCTACATTTGATTCCAAATTTTCTGATCCGAGATACACGGGAAATGAAATCTGTGTATTCAGAAACTTTTTCAGCTTTCGTTCCTTATAGTCATCGTTTGGTCTGAAAGATGAATTAGAGTATCTAGAAATCATAATTAATGATCGAAATACGAAAAATGCAAATTCTGATTTTTGCAGACAATATCAAGTGAAAGTTTCCCCAAAATATGCTGCTTTATAGCCTACCTAATGACAATTTTCAGCATAATACACTTGAGTGAACAAACTAATCCAAAAGTCATTCAAGGTGTACAGTAACTGACAAGGAATTAGGTGTGTTATTTCGGTTATGTACAGCTTCTTTGCCCTCGGACATGAGGCGATAGTGAGATCTAAACGCTTGCAATCGTGATCACAAAAATAAAAAACATGCACGTCATACAAAATAAATAATAAATATCGATTTTGTAACGGTTTAGTACACAAACAAGCTTTTACAGTATAAAGGTGATTTACATAGTTCGCCACTGAACAAGTAGGGGAGGCTTCATTACGTCACATAAGTGAACGGAGGATTGAAGCATTTCCCCTCAGTAGCGTGTTTACATCATCACTGGGCACAGTAGTGGCAGTGACGTCAGAAAATAAGTCTGCTAGAAGAAGAATGACAGTGATGATTGAGGAGGCTCGTGTGACAGAAGTTAAGTTGCGTGGGAATGGGGTGAGTAAGGCGCAGAGGAGTAAGGGCAATTCTGAGGACTGCAAAACGTGTATTGCGGTGAAATTTTGGTGCAAACTTTTGGTAGAGGAATGAAAAAGGTGAAGATATAGCATTATTCTCTTGGCCTTAGAAGGAAACGCCGACTCTGCAAAAGGACACCCATAAAGAGTTAGTTGATAGAATACACATAATGTTCTTATATCGCTACTAGAGGAAACGAGGAGGCCAACTATTGGTTAAAAGAGGCTGGCTGTCTAGCTCTAGAGTTACCTAGTAGCAGCAGCTCCTTTTGTTCTAGCAGAGACTCAAGTGGCTTCTTTGGAAATTGCAGACTTGAGGCAAACGTTCCTCCTCCATCTCCTCTGTCGATTTATTTTATCTGAGCACTTAAAGTGAAGTGGCGCATTCCTTGCTAGAATGTGCAATAATGTGAGCTAAACGAGATGTTGGCTTAGATCGTGATCTGGTACTTCTGTTTGGGTCTCAAGCAAAGGAAACTGAAAACATTACGGCGTATAATTAAACTCTTCACTCTTTGAATCTTTTTACGATGCTTGACAGTATAAAGCGGCGGTGCCGAGTAACGGCCGAGTAATTACACCCTTTGCCTCCCACCAACGTCATCAGGGTTAGATCCCAAGTATCAATTAGTAAGTTTTTGATACATATAAATGTATAGATTTATGACATTCCGGACATGAAGTATTAGTTTGGACATGCGACTTTCTATTACTATAGCTGCAAGTCATTCCCTGGAAGTTAATTTTGTAATTTCTTGCAACCATGCTCTCCCAACGTACACGTGGAGTAAGTTCAGGTAACGTAAACTGACTTCACTAAGCTACCTTTTCAGCGACTATTCTTATTTAAACCACTCGAATTTTAACTTAGCGTAAGTCCTAAGGAATCCGCGTCACGTTGATCTCTACAGAGATTCCTGATGCTCCAAGTTCCATCTTGCAAGAAACGTTAAAGACATCCAACAGGTGTCTATAACTGACACCCTTCCCTCTTCTTGTTTATTCTAGATTAGTAAATTTATTTATGTAGGTGAAACCTTGTTTTATATCACAGTTACATGTCTGTTTCAGTAGAGTTAACCTTCACCACACCCCCAGTTACCCTTGGTAACTACTACCCCGTGCACTTCTCTTCCAGGTGTGATAGGTTACCCTTTGTTGGAGGCGTCTGGTGTCTATTTACGTGATAAAACAAAACACCACTATTCTGCAATATTCCCTAAATACATTTCAGGTTTTCCAAAACTAATAACGTCATTAAGGAAGTAAACAAGTGCTTGAGAAAAATATCTAAAAATGTTGTTGTTGTTTTCTAGTGCCTTGCATCTGGCAATGAAGCCATTAGCATTCGTGCTTTCCAATACTTTTGAACTGTAGTTTCTTCTGATCTTAATGCTTCACAGGTCTTCAAGTGGTCTTCGTTCATTTCTGCTGGATCGTTACACAGGACACATATCGGTGAGGCTGAGATACCTATTCTGTAGAGATGACTTGCCAAGCAGTCATGATTTGTCAATAGTCGGAAGGCTGCAACAGCTGTTTTCCTTGGTCTCTGGGGGATTATATCTGGATTGGAAAGTAGTGTAATCCATTTTTTATCTTTGGCATTTGTTTCTATTTCTTGTAGGTATGAATGACTAAAATTTTTTATGATCAAGCGTTTTATTGAGGAATATGAGGAATTGAATTTAGAATTTTGTTTTATTGTTGTGCCTTTCTTTGCAAGTGAGTCTGCAGCTTCGTTCCCCATGACTCCACAGTGTGCTGGAATCCATTGGAGATGAACAGTCTTATTAACTTTTTGGAGTTGTGTTAACATTTTGTAGCATTCTCTAATTTTTGTTGACTTCTTTGTAGTATTTGAACATATTCCCTGAATTGCAGCTTTAGAATCTGAAAGAATTACTGCCTTGTTAAATTTTAAATTTTAAATTTGTTAAATATCTAAAAATAAAATGATTATAAAGGAGGTAATTAGGTTGAAAAATATAATACTTTTGTGCTTTAGTAATACATCTTTTAATAACTGGCGCTGTCCATACCTTTGTTAGTTTTTATGAATTTCATTATAATTACTGTGCACTAAGGTAATTAAGTCACTAAATTGCAGGTAACAATAATGTTACTCTAATGTGATAATTTAATCCGAGTTTAACACATTATTAATGCGTAGCTTTTAATGCACTAATTAGTATAATTATTTTACTGCGAAATTCTAACACAGAATGCCAATTAAATTAAATGCATATTAGCTTCAAAATTAGGTACCTTAAATTCCCTACTTATTTTAAATCACAGTGTTAATGGAATGCTCCTAGCAATTAATTCATTTCCACAATTACATACATTCTTAGCCTCTTAAAAAGAGCACAAAAGTGACAAAAGTATCAAATTAGCAAATTGAGGGTAAAATTCAACAAACAGCTTTATATAGGTTAGTAGACAGTATAACAGAGAATAGAAAGCTTGAGTAGTGCTAATTTCGCAACTTTATAAGAATTAATTTTCAAAAAATTCGTTTTCTCTTCCTCCGTGATAGGCAAGACGTTTGAGGTTTATAGGTTAAAGTTTTTCTCTGGGGCTTCTCGGAAGACCGATTTCTGGTCAAACTAAGCTATTTTTCCCTTCTTTTCCGCTTTATTTTTGTTTTCCTATTTTTCGATTTTACTTTCTGTACTACGTTTAGTAAACTAGAGGAAATATTGTATTCCACCCAAAAATTCGATATCGAGGTTTCACCGGAAATATATGTTTTGATTCAACCTGAATAAAAAAAAAAAAAAAAAAAAAAAAAATAGAAGAAGGTCCGCGTGTGTCTGTCTTTGTGTCTGTTAGTCTGTGGACAGCATAACTCAAAAAAGAAATGAAATGTATATCTTGAATATTCTGGCTATTTCCCATGAAGTCCTAATTACTCTGGATGACTTTTGCATAGCTGGTAAACCGTAAGAGATACACTAATCTTACTATACAAAAAATGTAGATCTTGCTAAAACACACAATTTATGTCTAATTTTTTTTTTTTTTTTGTGTAGAGTGAATCATGTTGGAGATATTCCTCGTTATTTATGTAAGTTTTGGAGAACTTATACTTCTGTCAAATGGAACATCGCTATTCACTTTTTTGTGTGTTAACCGTGTAAAGAGAACGGAATTTGAAAGCTTTAAAATATTTGACTATCGCACAAAGCTTACTGTATACACATATTCTCGTTGCATGTGCAAAACGAGCAATAGGATAATTTGTGCAGATGTTTATCTGAACTAACACGAAGAAGATAGAAGAATAAAAGTTTTTAAATGTGGTTAGTACAAGAGTAGAGAAAGTCGTGTGAGTGCAACACATCAGATTTTTTCATGAAAAATACACACAATCATGCTCGAGGCGGGACTCGAACCCGCGATCCTCCGCGTGGCGGAGCGCCAAAGATGTACTCCTCAGCGACCACGGCTACGAGGTTTGATACCTCTTCGAACTAGGTGACCTATTGTCTGAGTGCGTTGGACTCCCTGCCGAGGTCTCCCTGAGTTGGCCTGGAAGACTGAGGTATCCTCATACTTGGGAAATCTTATGGACCTCTGTGCCATTAGTCTGGATTTGGCCGCCCAGTGTTTCCTTTCATCTCATCCTTCCTTCCGGGGGTGCGCCCTTGGTGCCATAGGTACAATAAGCCTGACTTCAGTGCCGAACCCTCTCCTTAGCTAATGGCATTCCTATTCTCAGCGGCTAGATTTTATTTCCTTTGGACTATATTTTATTTTTACTACTTTCCAGAAGGAATTTATAAGCCTTCCACGTGTTCCGTTTTATATGGATCGTCCTGTGTAACAGAGTTGTAGCATATTCCTATTTTAGTCAGAAGCCTTAACTTCAGTTCGTGCGCGCACAGGTCTGGTTTATCGCCTACAGTTGCTATCTAAGGCTTTGATCACATTTGTAGGGCGATCCGCTAGGATAGGCTTTGGCCCAGGAGAAGGGCGTACACTTCCCAATTTTACACGGTCGAGTCAGTTTCCTTGGATTAACAGAGGAAGCTGTCAGCGGGTCTCGTTGGCCAGTAGATCTAAATCTTCTTGGACAGAAACTCCCACGTTATTCAAGTAGCAGTGTATTTCTCTTTCTTTCCCACAACATTTTCTTCCAAGCACGTCAGTGATGAAGTTGGAGAATGAATATGTAAATGGAAAACTTTTCCTCCACAAGTCTCAGCTATATTCTTTTGTGTCGAGGATTTAAAATGTGCATTTATTACGTTTTTAAGATGGAATTGCCATTTCAGTGTCTTGCGGATACTTATAGCGTATTATGTACGAGTTAACGATCATCATAAGTAATGTAAATAGTTCTCTTTTCTTTAAATTGCAGACTTATATAACAAAGTGCCACAAAGTTTGCTACATTCACATGAATTGTTCTACCCATTCAATAAACTATTCATAGGAAACCTTATTTTATATATATTTTACGTCAATCTGTATAAACATGCAAATAACTTTCCGACACAGTTTCTTATACGCACAATTGGAATATGAGAATGCAGTAGGTTAAGTGGTAGTAAAATATTTTAACAGTTGATCACTTTGTGACGGATTTAAAATTCCATTTCCCTTGCTTCACCTGAAGGGGAAGGAAAAGAAACAAGTATTTTAAAATTCAAAGTGGTAACAAGGAATATCTCGGAAATGGTGAACTCCAGAGACAAATGTATTTGACATGAATTGTGAGCTTTAAAGAGAATGCATTTTTTGTACAGTAATACTTTGTCTACCTCTTACGATTAACAGTTTTGGAAAAGCCAGAGGAAAGGGTTTATCCCCACAAAGCTCCACTTATAATTTTATTAGCCCTAAAATATCTTAAAATATCGTATTTTAATCAAAATTATTAGTCATTTTTGAGAAAATACATTTATTTTTCAAAAGCCTTCCATGTAAAGTGTACTTTGAAATGTGGAACTTAAATGCCAAGTTTGGTATCTAACCAAATTTTCCTAAAAATTCTTTTGTTGCTTACAGAGGATCTTAAAACCTGTATTTGCAGTGAAATATTTTCTTTTTTCCATTTATATACCACCTTTAACATCTGAGGCCATTAACCTTTGGAACAGTTGTCCATTGGCAATGATGTTCACTTGGTTTACAATACTTCCATTTTTGGAGTGGGGCTGGTATTACTTTGGATTATTACACTAAATTAATAAACACATTGACGTTGCTGTTCATAGTTCCAGACTTCAGGCAGGCTGAGAAATAATTTTGTCTAAAGAAGAGGACCCATCAACCGGGAATCAAACCCGGGACCTGTAGATCTGAAGTCTGGTATGCCAACCAGCAAACTACAGAGAGAGTCAATGAAATCTTCATATATAATGCTTGCGGCAACACAACAAAGGACGGTGTGTTACCCACTATACTGGCACTGTGCGTAACAAAGGCGCTCAAGGTTAAGCTTCTCCACACCACTCACGTGAGAAAATACGTGGCTAACAGCAATCAAGCCGCCGTAACACAAAGGGCTCCAGAGCAGTCGAGAAGTGTCCGACAGCCAGCTTGTTGGTAGAGGTTCGAGAATCCTCTGGCTACGTTTTCGCTGGTATAAAAGCTCGCGCAGCACATAAAGGCACACAGTTTTTGAGTCAGTGTGTCAGCGAGACTATCGTCAGAGTTAGTGTATGAGAGACAGTGAAAGAAGTGAGTCAAGGTTACGAGAAGAAAACAGCTGGGTACTAAAATATCACGAAAGGCTGAAGACTATGTTAATATCAGTAGAAGGAAACTGTGTTTTTGTGCAAAAGTTTAGACGCAAAATAAAGCGATAGAAAAGTAACTGGACTGGAATGTTATCATTTTGTCACAATTTGTACAGAATTTTAAGTTCACATATGTAATTATCTTTTTGAAATTCTTCCTCGTCATTTCTGGTCTTAACTATTATTGAAGGAAAAGGACATAGAGGACAATGTTGCGAAAATCAACAACGCTTCCAGCTCCTGGGTATTTAAAACTATGACTTCATCATGAATAAAAAAAAAAAGCTCAGTGTATTGTAGGAGAAAACCAAAACGAGTGGATATGTTGTCGTTGGGGGTGGATCTGTTTGCAAAGTTTGGAGATATATTTGACAGCAGAGGCGTAAAACTGATTCTAAAATGAAACCAAACATGTTCGCTTAACCAGAAACGCAATTTTGATTAACACTGTTGATAGAAAGGGGAAAGCATTAAAGCCATTGAGGGCAGCAGTGTCATTATGAAACAACATAGTTGAAGCAGATAGGATGGTGGTCACTGCGTGCGCTATAATATTTTACTGAAACAAGCCTAAACGTCAGCTCAATAACAGTAAACCTTCCGATCATGTAATCCGAGCAAATGATCACATTTGCAGCTTCGCCGCCTAACTTTTATACCACCCGCTACAACTTTTACCTTTTCCTCCAAATGGTAACGATTATGTTTCATATCATTGAAGCTGCCGTCTAAAAAAAGAAACGGCTTTTTATTGGGTTTTACATCGGCAGCGAGCGTGCAAATAGCATTCTTTTTGCCTGGCCGTAACGTTTGTGCTACGTGAACTGGCTACGAGAAATTTTACACGGTTTATTCCGCAGTTATAGCGATTTAGAGATTTAAACAAGATGTGCTCGCACTACTAATGTACGCACGCCGTATGCTATAGGCGCACTCATTACTGCGGATCTACGGTTTGCTTTAGAAACGATGGTCATATCATATGGTCAGGCTCGCTGAGCGTTCGATAAAACGTGTAACCGATAGTTTGGAACGTATTGCAGGGATATCAACCTTACGCAGTGAGCGGCAATACCCCACTCCACTTCTCAGTCAGAGGGACAGACAGTCAATATTCACTGAGGAACACAAACAGGTTATTCCATGGAAGTTAAGTCATACCTCGAATTTTCTGGAAATGTCCTCAGATGACCTGTTCATCTGTGTGATTTTTGCATAAGTGGTCCACGTAAGAGACAAAGAAAAGCTTACTAAATAAAAATGGGAATCTCGTTAAAACACACAACTTATGTTAAATACTTTTTCATTCGAGTGAACCATTTCCGAGATATTCTTTCTTGTTTGTTTGAATTTCCCAGTACTTAAGAGGCAAATGATCCAAGTTTCACTGTCATTATACTAGAAACGTTTATCAGCGAACAAAGCTTTTTTCCACCGCCATTGGAAGCCAAGCAGTTTTTTTCCACGGCACAGGCAAATGTAGTTACATTTGCAGATGTTTTGAAGGGCACCCAGTCAGAGATATATACAGGATGGAAGGGAAGTCATTACGTCAATTTAAACCAGTGATAGATATCGGTATTTAAAACACATTTTGTATCTTACGTTTTTGTCTCTGAATATTTCCTAAGGATATATTTTAGTTTTATCGAAAAAAAGCTGGCAACACTGCAGGTTTCACTTTCACAAGGTCAGTACATAAACAAACATGCGTCACAGAGCCGCACGGCTCGTGAGTGTAAACATAAAGACATACCATGCCGTGTCTGCTACGTCGTAATAAATAAGTACATCTGAATTCTCCAGCAACGCACACTGTAACCTAAACTCACAATCTAAGGATATTGTTTATCATTTCCTTCAACATCAAACTTAAATCGTTTCGTAGCTGATGCTGCTATAACTTAATAACCATCTTTCTAACTTACAAACACAAAGGTACATTTGTAGACTCTTACAAAGTGTACCAAATAATATTTTCAAGGTAACAGCAAAAGAATAAGCAATGAACCAAATGGTTCACCCACTTCACAGGTATTGTTAAAAATGTACACCATTTGGGCACCTGCAAGCCTCATACCTTTTTAACCAACTACCTGCACTCTAACAAAAACACCCTCATTTTTGCGTATTTCTTCTGTAGCCAGATAAATGCACTCTCTCAAAGCAGTAGTTGCTGTTTTGTAGATCCCGCGTTTCACGTCTCTCCAGAAGAAAAAATCCAGAGGAGTCATACCGTGTGGAAGGGAAGTCATTACATTAATCAAAACCAGTGGTAGATCTCGGTATTTGGGGAAATTATAGGGTTAATTATAGGGAAAACGTTATAGCTCGAGTTGGCACGATGGCTTGCATTTGGGACGTCGTTAGTTCGAATTCCAGGGCCGGTCACTTTGGCGATGAGCTTGTTTGTAATTTTCTCTGATTGGCCAGGTGAATACTAGGGTGGTGCAAGCGTGAACCCTTAGCACTCGTGGCACTTCGGTCCAACATACTTCTAGTAATAATAGAATAATAGAATAATATCTAATGAAAAAGGCTTACGGAGTTTCGGTTCCCTGGGTCCGAAGTGGGGCGGAGTGGGCTGCTGTGTGTTGTCTATGTATTTGTGAGCCTCTTTTCCTGCCATTTTGCTTCGCCTTTCATGTATCCTTGTGAAACATATGGTTCTCATTGTAATGATGGTAGCCTTCTCTGAGCCACCTCACGTGGGCAGAGCTATCCCTAGTTTCCCTAGATGGGAGCTTTGTGTGATAAGTCCACCGGTTAGAGCGGATCTTCAAACTTTGGATTGTTAGATGGTGAGCACCAAAGACTCACGCTTGAGTCGCGGTCCGAGGTTCTCTGCCCATAGAATGATCCAAAATTCATTCCAAGGTGTTTTACATTGTTAGTGAACAACTGAGAAATGCTCCTATATTAGCTATCTCCTATATGTTAGCATAACACGACGTACCAAGGGTACGGCTGCGTAGTGTTTTGTCTGTCCGCCTCCTCGGTGCTCATTGCCCTGTCATAGAAACGAGTAAAGAAACCACAGAACATTTTTAAAACTTTGTGAACGGAGATAGGTTTCTCAGAGCTCAAACGACTAATAGTTCATGAAGCAATCCTTCGTGCTGAAAAATTTATTGTATAGTGTGCTATTAACATAGAAAGTTTCTTTTCCAAATCAACATTTAACGCCCTTGAACGCCACTGTGTTAATTGTCTTAAAAGGGCGGCGGGGTGGGGGGGGGGGGGAAACAGGGAGTATGATTTTGCCCTTTTTCAACAAGACTGCAAACGGCCAATCTCCCGATGAGAGCAACTGAAAGTGTGTTTCAGGACAGAATTACTTGTAGAGATTTGTGGTCCCTTGGTCCCCAACCTAACCCCCTGGGGTAACTTAAAAATAAAGTGCACGATCAAACCCACACAGCCTGGAAAAATTAAAACAAAATATCCCCTAGGAAATTGCCAGCATTTGTCAACGTGAACTATGCCAAGTGATGAATAGTTCCCTAAAGAGGTGCCCAAAAATTTATGGACTACGACGGCGGGCAGTTTGAGCATATCTATTCATAAAGTTGGTAACTAAAGTCTTTGGAAGTAGTTTTAAAATGTTCTATGGTTTCCTCCGGGCCTTTCTATGATCGCGCCCTAGGCACTCGCCGTCTGCCGGTGACAGGCAAAACACCGCGCAGCGGATTTTGAATTTTTGGATCCTCTCGTTATGAAAATGTAATGCTATATGTAGCAGAAAAAAAGGTCAGTTTATTGAATAAGATATTCTGGGTGGAAGGTACGTATGGACGAAATGAAAAGTACAAATATGTATCTATGATACGGTTAAAATGTTTTCTTGCGAGTTATTAAAAAATTAAAATTATTTTGATGTTTAACGACGCTGTCAACTGCCGGGATCACATCAGCCTCGCCGGTGTGCCGGAATTTTGTCCCGTAGGAGTTCTTTTACATGCCAGTAAATCTACTGACATGGAGCTGTCGTTTTTAAGCACACTTAAAAACCATCGGCCTGGGCCGGATTTGAACCCGCGACCTTGGGATCAGTAAGCCAGCGTCTAACCAACTGAGCCACCCAGACCGACTTTCTTGCGAGTGTTTTATCCCTGTACTATTAAGGATTTTTCGCAAACGAAAGTGTTTACACCGCTAGTATTTGGCAATGTCGCTCTTCAGTAATGTTACTTACTCATGCTCCCTTTGTGGCCAGCAAGTTGTTGGCAATTCTGATGTGGCGGGGAAAACAGAAGGTCACGTGCGCACTTCTAATGTAAACAAAACTCTGCTAGTCTCGAAGTCCACTTCCTAGGTGACCTCATTTGACAAAAGACGCTCGAAACGTTGCCATGTCATTGTAAATGTGGGTAAAGTTGTGTGAAATTTCTTTCTCTAGGTACAACTGCCATTAAATTATTAGCACTTCATTTGGAATTAGTCGAATGTAACACATGAGTATTCTGATGTAGTCAACTAAATTAAAATAATCAATTTCAAATGATAAGGCATTCTATCCTCACTATCAACTCAGAATAATTACTGCCGTTTGTGTGCGCTCACTTGTTTGCAGTGACGTCACTGTGATGTCCTACCGCTTCTTAACGCCACGATGTGCCGGCATGCAAGACTGCTTGTAGCGTAGCCAAGTTGAAAACAAGGTTTCGCGCAATATATGAATGTTAATTTCTGGCTAAAGTCCTAGACTTACGAGAGAGAGAGATATTAGGTGTAATTTGTTATACAGACAAATGATCATAGTTGTCAAAAAAATCAGCTCTCCATTTTAGCCTTTAACGCTCTGGACCATTCTAAAGCTATAAAAGAATTATTATTTTGTTCTCCTAATCCATGTCTTAGCCAGTAAAATTTCAAAAGAATTTTCTGTTATATTTCTTGTGTAGAATATTGTCATCGTATGCTGCTGAGGTAGTGTATTTCTCTGTGTAAAAATGAAAAGCATTATTCATCTAAACTAAAACATTCAGCTTGCGGAAAAGTAACGCTAAAAGCGAGCCTTTTAAAGGAAAAATCAGTGAGATGCAAATAAATCAAATAAAACTAATTATTGTGGTCGTATTGTGATAAACTGAACAAAGCAGTACAAAGAAAGAAAATATTGCATGATACTGCAAGAAGTAAATGGAAACGTTGGGCATATAAATTATTGAAACCCTGTGGACGAAGATGGAAATAATGTCAACACCAAGCAGCAAATTGAATAGAACTGAAAATAAAGTAGTTGAGATAGAGAGCAAAAGAGAAAAAAGATACTCGTAGAATAACGAGCAATGAAAGAACTCAAGGTGGATGGAAACTTTAATAAGTAATATAGATCGTAAAAAAATTGAGAACTACACAGTTAATTGAAACTAGTACTTGGAAACAAAAGGACAAGTTATTCGTGAGCAAATTCTGATGAAAAGAGCACCCGAGTAAATTAAAAATCTGTTGTGTTAAATTCACATGACTTTCTCTACTCTTGTACTAATAACTATTGTTACAAACACTTATTACTTTATCTTCATGTTACTCGAGAGTGAGTGAGTGATTAGGGTTTAAGGGCCCGTCGACAGCTAGGTCATTAGAGCCCCAAGTCAAAAGATAAAAAACGGATAAAACTCACCACCACTTAAAACTCAAATTTAAATATTAAAACGCAAGCTAAAACAGTTAAAACTTAAAACTTGTGTAGAAAAGTATGCTCAAAATAGTTAAAAGCGTGTAAAATGATCTAAAAAGGTAAGCAGATGAAATGTAAAAGGTAAAAAGTAAAACCACGAAATAAAATTTAAACTTGCTTACCAAAGCCAATGCTGCCGACGAACCGCAGCACTCAATCCGCAGCTACCGGGTCGTCGCCTAACATCGTCTTTAAACTAGAACCCAGGCCAAACAACTGGCGCTCACGATTGTAGCGCGGACAATCAACTAGGACATGGGTGTTACTCGTGATGGACATTTGTAGAAATTATCTTATCTCTGTTTTTTTTTTTTTTTTTTTTTTTTTTTTTTTTTTTTTTTTTTTTTTTTTTTTTTGCGTGCAAAGGGAGTCAAAGCTTTTGAGGATGGCCCCATTATGAAGGCCTTGCAATTTCGTTCTCTTTACACGACGAAGACATAAAAATGAATTAGCAACCTTCCAATTAAGAGAAGCATAATTATTGAAAAACACACAAACGAGAAGAAATGGTTCATTCACTTCACAAAAAAATGCATTTGGACATAATTTCTATGTTTTAAGGATATCTACGTTTTTATATAGTAAGATTTGGTCAATCTCTTACAGTATACCAGTTATACAAAAATCATAAGGAGTGCATGGGCTAGACAGAAAATTCAAAATATATATTTCATTTGCCATAAAAATATCACAAACATCTGTCATTTTCATTAAAGTCGTTAGAACCATTTTTGAGAAAATAAAATATTTGAAAATAAATAGCAAACGGAAAGTTATTTCTTATTTATCGAGGCAGATGGCTTCACGTTAAGGTGTGGGACTTGTATTTGGAAGTTCGGAGTTCCATTCCGGCCACTCCTACTTTGGTAGATTTTGCAAACGAGTAGAGACAGCTAGGTTGACTTCCACAACACTGCGAGTTTTCCTCTCATTTTGCAATTCCTTGTGTTTCACACTGTAGGATCAGGCACGTAGACGGCTAGACGTATTAAGGTGCAATCCAGTTTTTATAGCGTCCGGTGTGTAACGAACCGCCAGCAAAACCTCTCGTCGTTTAGGCAGCTTGTTTGTATGGATGTAATCTTATATCTGAATAGGTTAGGGACCCCCCATGCATGCCAGCCCACTGCTCGGACCTTGGTGTCCTTCACGAGCTACAATAAACTTCCTACTTAATGCTAAAATGTCATTCAAGGTTTAATTTCTAAGAGATATTTGGCAACATCACGTTAATAATAACTTATGACCAAACCCATTTGAATTAATGTAGAAATGCACTACAACATTGTTCGCACAATATTTACGCCACCAATTATATCAATTCATCAAGAAGTTAGATGGCTCCACATGCTTGACACAAGTTATTTTTTTCGGTGAAACAGTTCTTAATTAACAATAATTCTACTGGACATATTTGTTACAGTCGTCATGTAGAATCCTTAGTTAAGATATTCCCAATGCACTGCCCTCCACCCGATAGACCAGTTATCTGGTTTCTTCCTTCTTTTCCTTTATATGTTTACTGTTCCATTTCCATATCGCTTTTAACACTTAAGTTTCTATCAGCGGGGAGAACAGGGAATAATTCTGGCTAAAGAAAAACTGCTGCTTGGAATCGATCCCGGGACCTCTGTATTTGAAGGTTAGCATGCTAACTATCAAACCATCCTAATTTTGTTGTTTCTTGCTATGCAAATAATTTGAGGTTGTTTTGTCAAATAGTTTCTGAGCAAACGGAACGAAAATGGTCTTTACAGAAAACGAAAATCAAAGCAAAAGAGAATCACAGCAAAAGAAAATGGCTAAATTGAATTTTATAATTATAAAAACAATCTGTAAGGGGCGTGGTGTTTACATTTCTCCTCCCCCCCCCCCCCGCCCCTGTAGTGTGTTGACAGCGCGTCGGTCTCACGTCCAAAAAGTCCCGAGTTTGAATCTTGTTTCGGGTGAGTTATCCGGAAAAGCCCCCCGCCCCCCAAGGTTGAGAAGATAACTTAAGGATAACTTAAAGCTCTATGGACCTCGGGCTCATTTGAGCATTATTTCACCTATTTCATTCATTCACCGTCCGATATGACTACCCTGGAGGACGTTAATAATGTGCTGGTTATATTTTAAAATAATAATTTCTGAGGATCGTTCAATACTACGATTTTATTAATTATAATACTTAATAAAGAAACGTGTTAAATAAAAGTATGCAAGTAAAACAAAATCAGTTCATCTGTAACCTGGGTCCCATATAGGTATTGACTTAGTTGGTCATGAATTAAGCCGATTTACCATTAAGAGCTAGGTTTTTAATTTTCCCCTAACGGAAGATAAAATACAAATTGGCAGCTGTTAACAAGAAAATGAGAGACAAATTTTATTTTCATGCTGGTTTAGCCACTTAGCTTTTAACTTGACTAATGACTGATAGTTAATATCCATTAATAACAAAAAATCTGATGTGTTGCACTCACATGACTTTCTCTACTCTTGTACTAACCATTCTTACAAACTCTTATTCCTGTATCTTCTTCGTGTTGGTTGAGATAAATATTTGTATAAATTATCTTATTGCTTATTTCTTGTAGGTGCAAGGGGAATGTTAGAATACACTAAGTGCGATAGTCAAATCTTTTAATGCTTTGAGATTCCGTTCCCTTTGCACACTTAACATATAAAAAATGAACAACGATGCTCCATTTCACGAAAATTTTAAGTTTTCCGAAAATCACATACATAGCAAGGAATTTCTCCAAAATGCTTCACCCTACAAGAAACTCTATTCAGACACATATTGTGTATTTTAACAAGATCTATATTTTTTGTATAGTATGATTTGGTCTATTTTTAACGCTTTACCAGTTCTGCAAAAGTCGTCCAGAGTAAATATGGCTACAAGGGTTATAGCCAGAAAATTCAAAATACACATTTCATTTGTCATAAAAATATGTTAAACATATGACATTTTAATTAAAATCGTTAGAGCTTTTTTTTAAGAAAATCAAAATTTTGGAAGAATTTTAAATGTAAAGGGTAGTTTAGGGTGGAGCTATTTTCTTCAAAATCTTTGTGTCGCATCCTTGAAAGACATTTAACTTAAATACCAAATTTAGTTTTGAACCTACTATTCGTTTTTGAGTTATGCCGTCCACAGACTGACACACACACACACACACACACACACACACACACACACACACACACACACACACACACACACACACACACACACACACACAGACACGCGCGCGCGCACGCACGCACACACACATACACACGCGCGCGTGCGCGCGGACCTTTCTCTAAAGATGCTTTTTTTTATTCAGGGGGTCTCAAAACATATATTTCCGGTGAAATCTCGACATCGAATGTTTGGGTGGAATACAATACTGCCTCTACTTACCAGCAGAAAAAGTAAAACCTAGTAACTAAAAGGAATGCTTCTAGGATAATATCATTGTATGGCCTGTAAAAATGTCTTAACACCAAAAATGGATACGATAACATCTCTATATAGATAACATAAAGATGATTTCTGCAACAACAATATCTCACACATTTTGTAAAGCTGTGCAATTTTTATAATTAAATGCACTTTTTATTTCAGAAAACAGCTGCAGGCAACCATTAATAATTTTAATTACTGTCATTCTACATTCAGTTTTGAAAATAGCTCCCGGTCACTTAATTATGAAATGTAGTGAATATTAAATTGTTTCATACAGAGCTTTCTATTCTGTGGCATGTGCACTTTGAAGCTCTCGTTTTAAGTCTTTCTAGCTGTCCTAAGTATGTCACTGCTGCTTATGCTGACATTTATGATTGTCGATGAAAGAAAAGTCGGCAATACTTCAGTAAACTTTGGCAATACTTCTAAACTTTTGCACAATTCTGTTCTACTGACGTTAACACAGTCCACAGCCTTTCGTGATATAACAACTCACAATTGTTTTCTTCTCGTAGCCTTGACTCCTTGACTCACTCCTTCCACTGCCTTTCTTCGCTTTCTCTGTTTCGCATACACTAACTCTGACGATACAATTACTCGACGCTCGTTAAAACTTCTTAACTATTACACGACGTACCTTTCACGACGACAGTACCACACGCATATCACACACATACACAGAGAGAGAGACAGACAGCAGTCTCGCACTCACTGGCACGCTGACCAACTTATGTCTGTAAATCTTCTCTGCTCCTTCCTCGCCTCCTTAACTAACGAGGATCACATCACAGGGCCTCCTGGTAATTCTACAAACACGCCGGCCGCCATGCGGTTCTCGAGGGAAACACCGTTACCAGATGATTGCTGTAAGTCACGTGTTACTTCGCATGAGTGGTGTGGGGAGGCTTGACCTTGAGCGCCTTGTTTTCTCGCCGGCCTGTGTGTATATAGCTATCAAATGTATATTGAACTCTTTAGATAATACGTTTGAGATATTATATGCAAATTGAAATACAAGTCAGAGCAAAACTGAAATGTAAACAATAAATTATATACAAAATGCAAAACTGACAAGGTTAAAATGAAGCGCACGGGTAATGTAAACATATCGCTGGACTTTTAAAAGACGGGTCAGGAAAAACTTTTGCTAAAATGACTTAGAACTGTGTGTATAATATTTATATGATATAGGAATTCAAAAACCATTTACATGTACATGTAAAATGTACCATGTACATTTAATATTCTGGGAATTGCAGTTGAAGCTCTCTTTACCAATCATACAAAAGTGATTTAGACGAAAGGACAAAAGATAGACAAAAAAGTTTATCTCAATAACATACAAAATTTATGTTCAATTTTTTTGCAGCAGAGTTAAACATTTCCCAAATATTCCTAGATATTAATTTGAATTTTGTAACACCGTTTTCTCAATCGGCAAGTCGCTACTCTCTTTTCTCTGTTGTCATGCAAAGAGCATGGAGTTTCAAAAGCTAAGCATTGTTTTAGTTACTGAATCCAAGAACATAGTATATTAAATGCGAATTAAAGATTTATGTATTTGGATTAACAATAATTTGTCGAAGAATTATTGCAGAAAATCATGTGAATGCAACGCAATTTTCACAATTACAATCTCATTTTTAGTATCTCCTATTACGTACAGTAAGTAGGTCAAGTATTCCACCCAAAAATTCTAGGACGAGATTGCACCGGAAAAATTTAAAAATTATTTTGTTGTTTAACGACGCTGTCAATTGCCAGGATCACATCAGCGTCGCCGGTGTGCCGGAATTTTGTCCCGCAGGAGTTCTTTTACATGCCAGTAAATCTACTGACATGGAGCTGTCGTTTTTAAGCACACTTAAAAACCATCGGCCTGGGCCGGGTTTGAACCCGCGACCTTGGGAACAGTAGGCCAGCGTCTAACCAACTGAGCCATCCAGATCGACGAGATTGTACCGGAGATATAAGTTTTAAATCCCCCTAAAAGGCACTTTTAGAAAAAAAAAATTCCTATGTATGTGCACATGTCTTCTGTGAACAGCATAACTCAAAGACAAATAGTCGGTTAAAAACCACAGTTGACACTTAAGTTTAATATCCTTCAACGATGCGACACGAAGATTTTGAAGAAAATTCCTCCACTTTAAACTACCCTTTACATGGAAAATTTTTCCACAATTTTGATTTTCGCAAAAATGGCTAACGATTTTGATTAAAATGCTATATGCTTAAGATTTTTTATGACAAATGAAATGTCTATTTTGAATTTTTTGGTCATAATAGTCCTGTTTACTTTTGATGACTGAATATTTCCTACGAGATATGCAAAATTCATACTGTACAAAAAATTTACATCTCGGTAAAACAATTTACGCCCAAATGGTTCTTATTGTTTTTTGTGGGGTGAACCATTTTGGATATATCCTTGCTATTTGTGCAAACTTTGCAAAACTTAAAGCTTTTCTCAAACAGAAGGTCGTTGTACACCTTTATGTATCTTAGCCGTGCAAAGACCAGCTTTAAAACAGGTGACTATCGCTCTAAGCCTACTGTATTCTCCTTGCACCTAAGAAAATTAACAATAAGATAACTTCTACAAATGTTTATCACAATTAACACGAGAAAACTAGGAATAAGAGTCTCTGAGAATAGCTAGTAGAGTAGAGAAGGTCATGCGAGTGCAACACATCAGATTTTTTCTAACCTATGTATGTAATGCATTACCGGTATTGTGGAAAAATTTGTCGATAATATCACGAGATCAAAGCAATGCATAAAGAGCTGCACAAATAATTCCTCCGTGATTGTTGGTTCATATTATAATGCATGCGTGTACATAATAATTTCATCCTTCTCTGTTCTAAAAGTATTATTTGAACAAACATGCCGGGGCATAAAGCTGTATGCTAAAACCAACAAAAGGGCAGCGGAATAAATTTCCTGAAGTTATTTAAAACCGGATTCTGTTCGGGCCAAAAACATAAAAGCCCTGCAATATGCTGACAGAGTTGTGTTATTCTGCGCAGTTACAGGAATTAATGAAAACTGTGTAGACAAAAAAAGGGGGGGAGGGCAAAACTGCGGCAATTTATTGCGGCCGAACCGCTAGTACAATAACGGCAAGGGGCGTCTGCCATTCATGAAGATCGCAGACTATGTGATAACGGCTGGTCCACTAAAATATAAATATATCAAAGGTACCTTCTTCCCGACCATGTTACATGTGCCATCATTTAAATTTCACGGAAATAGCTCTTATTTAAGTATTCTACAAGTGCACCCGTTTTCAAACAATGTTTCACAAAAATATCTTTCTCATTCTGAATAATTCTTAATGCGTTCGAAGTTTTGGCTTGAAATGGATTCCACTGCGCAGCCATTGTGAGTATAACAAAAGAAAAGAGATATACCACGTGAGCAATACTTGGCGGAATAGGTTTCACCGACGATCGGCGAGTGTGCGAGGTGTCCCCCTTCGTTTCTACCCTTTAACCTTTGGCTCAGATCTTCACCCCGGTGCTAAGCCTGGCCGAGGAGCCAGATTCAGATTTCTCCCTCTCCTCTTTCTCCTCCGCCTCCTTTTTCTTCTGCCTTTACAGCATAGGGGCAGCCCTGTCAATCCACCTTATCCATTATTTCCTATTCCTCATTCTCCTCGTTTCTCCTACCGCGTTATTCCCATGTCTCCCAATCTTTTCCATTCTATCTTCCCACATTATCCGGGTCTTCCTTGTATCTTTACTCCTAATATCTGTTTAACTCACATTCAGATTTATTTAACCATTAAGCCTCTTTGCATGGTGCCGGCACGTGGGCCTCAGCTTATAGTTTATATCGGGTGTCGCAAAATTAGACCGACAAACTTTGGGAGCTGCTAGAAGACATCATTTTAAACACCTTTTGTTGAGGAAAGCTTTTTGCTGCGATGCTTCGTTTAAGAGCTAGACTACTTAATGTCATTACCCACTGCAAAATCAACAATGCAAATTAGTACTGCATTTACTCGTATCTTAGTAAGGCACACAATATTTACTATTCAACATTAGACCGACAAACTTTTAAATCAGAGAAATAGCTGGTGTCTTTGCGAGAGTACGGCAGAATAGGGCAAGTCGATGTACTCTTTGTGTTAATCGCCATGGGCGTGCGTTCCAACATTTACTTTGTATAGTAAAGCTGTGATTAACTGTAAACAATGAGATGTTTGTGTTTTGTTTGTGTTCTGTGCTTGTTTCTTGGTTTAAGATTGTGTGCCTTACTAAGATAAATGCAATATCTGCTAATTTGCATTTTTTATTTTGCCCTAAATAACTGTGTTGGAAGCAGTAGATAAGACATTTATTCGTCTTTTGTACCACAGTCAAAAACTATCCTTAATAAAAAGTGTTTAAAATAATGTTGTCTATCAGCTGCCAAAGTTTGTCTAATTTTGAGATATCCTGTAGGTTTATAATTATCCAGGTGACCACCTGTAGGTAACCGAGAACAGTTTTATGATAGATTGTCTCTGAGAATTAAGAAACTGAGCTTCTTTTATTATTAGACATATATACACACGTGCGTACGCCCGTTCACTCTTGTGCATACACACAAGCGCGTGCACACACACACACACACACGCACACACACACTGCATTATTAACACTATGTACGCCATTTTACACTTTCCGCGGTTTTGAGTTGCGGGAGCGTGCAGCTTATGGCGTCCCAGGTTGACAGTGGCTGTTGTGCCATGGCTGTTCTATAAACTTTTGTTTCTCGCATGTTTGCAGTGTTTCGACTCGCCTTTGACTTATTGTAGCTTCATTGCTACATGCAGATGGCCAAGATTTCTATTTCAAACTCGGAAGAAAATTTATAACGTTTGTAGATAATATCTCATAATATATGGTATATATCTTTCATATTTCATATGGAGAATGAAAAATAACCATAAGTACAGGAATAACCATAAAGATAAAAAATTAGTATAAACAATAAAATTATCCAAATCAAAATCAATTTGTTATTAATATGTGTTGCAAAATATCTAGTAGTAGATATATGTAAGATAAATTAAATTCCAAAGAACGTGATGTAATAACCACAACTTTTAAAAGTAGTTGAAATTTCATAAGGCCAAGGCTGTTCCTTGCAACAGAAAGAGACAAAGGTTGTCGAGATGAGATTTTTAACCCTTTCATGCCTGAATTATTTTGCTACTTATGCCGCTCTTCCTCTAATTCGAAACCGGTTTAGATTAGGCGGTCTGGGACACCTTTAGCCTGCTGGCTTGAATATCCATGGTCGTTGAGGCAACACGTAGTGCACTGGCCATGCACTCAAAGCCTGAGGTCGTGCGTTCAAGTCTCGGCAGGCAACCGCAGTCAAATGTGCCTGTGGTAAAGGACGGGGAGGGCCCACGTAAAATAACCGGTGTGATGGCACGCGTGGATGATGACAGGGTATCATTTGACTGCGGTTGCATGGATTTTGCTTCTTTTCTTATTAAAAAACACTACAATATAAATTGTACAAAAAAAATTTTTTTACAATTTAAAACGTCTCAAATATGTATTTTTAATTGGTGACAGACAGTATAACAAGAATATAGCAGAAAAAAAGTTAAAACTAGACAAATAGGAAAAAAAAGCCCATGTATCTTATAATACACACCAGGCATGAAAGGGTTAAGCATATGGCTGGTTACACACTCTTGGATAAGTAAAGGAATGAATACATTAGAAGAGAATTGGTAATCCAGAATCCTAGTGAAGTAATACATGAATGTGGAACAAAATGGCGGGATAACGTAAGCAGAATAAATGAAGATCGAACACCACAAAAATTACAAAATTAAAAACCAATAGGTAGGACTGTTGGGAGATCGCCAATGAGGTGAACAGATTAACCTCCTTAAAGATGTATTCCGCAAAAAAATGCGATGTAGAGATTTCACCGAAAATGCACGTTTTGGGACCTCGTAACATATTTAGAAAAAGGTCCACCTGTGTGTGTGCGTGCGTGCGTGCGTGTTTGTGTGTGTGTGTGTGTGTGTGTGTATTTCAATCTAATTCAAAAACGAAAATTAGGTTAAATACCAAATAAGTAAGTTACCCTGAAGTTACCCTGAGTGTTGAAGCTTTTCAACAAAATTCCACCCTAAACTATCCCTTACATGGGACATTTATCGAAAATTTTGATTTCATCAAAATTGATGTAATGAGTTTGATTAAAATAGTGTATGTTTAAGACATTTTTGTAATATATTAAAGGTTTGTGGAATTTTCTGAGTAGCCTCAAAAGTTCTCTTCATTCTGGGTGACCTGCATAAATTGATAGCCTTTTAATGTACCTGCACAAAATATTGCTGCACAAAAAATGTAGATATCGTTTATATCTGATGCATTTTGATGGAGTGACCCATTTTATTATTTCTTCAAATTGTGGAATCTTTATACTTTTCTTAAATGAGAAGTCGTTATTCATTTTATCTCTTGGCATGCAAATAAAACGAAATTTCAAAGTGATCACGTAGCATAGCTTTTGTGAGAATAGTATCAGAGAAAGTCATTGGAATGCAACACTCCTTTCCAGCTTCATTAAAAAAAATCTGATAGTGTGTAGTTAAACATTTCCGCCGAAGACTTCGTGAGTGTTTTTTCCCAATGGCCCCGAGGCAACAAGGGTACCGCCACCTGCAGGAGCTCTAACGATATCACTATTGATTTGAAATCGCTTCCGGGAGACAACCGGAACAAGGCTTTGCATTCAGCTCATCGGAACTGATCTGTATTCCATTGCTTAAACTCCCATTTCGGAAAACCTTTGTTTCTGTTACGTTCTCCGAGAATAAAATGCCAACACCGACTTTTAATGAGTGACAAAACCCTCAATGGCGACATTTTAATGACGATAATTTGGTACATACCGTGCAAATGGACTGAATTGCGACCGTTTAGAGGTAATTATTGCGTTCTGCCTTATTTAATCGCTTCGTTGTGCGTTGCAGTGACACAATGGATTGAGTATAAATGTGGACCCGCATTCCTTCAGTTTCCTGTCGCTTGCAGAAGACAATGAATCCACATTTCCTTATGGTTTTATCTTTTGGTGGTCTGTCGGCGTTATTGTTTTTCGTATCTTCCCCAGAGCATTTCCTTTGCTCATGCACAGCGCATGCCCAATCCAGCAATGCCAAATTACCCAGCTCTTCGTAAGTGCTTATTTCACACTTCAGATTTGACTCTAGCACCACCAACTTTATGGCCACTTTCTATACTACACATAGTAAAGTAGAGAAAGTATTTTTTCCTGCCAAAAATGTGATGTCGAAATTTCGCAGGACATTTTTTTTCGAGTGGCCCTAAAACATATGGCAGTTTTAGAAAATGGTCCGTGTGTGTGTGTGTGTGTGTGTGTGTGTGTGTGTGTGTGTGTGTGTGTGTGTGTGTGTGTGTGTGTGTGTGTGTGGTGGACAGCATTGTCAGTCTGGACCGCATAACTCAAAAATCAAAACTCGGTATTAAGTTTAATGTCTTTCAAGGATGCGACACGAACATTTTGAAGAAAATTCCTCCACCCTAAACTACCATTTACATGGAACTTTTTTCGAAAATTTTGATTTTCCTGAAAGTGGGTCTAACGATTTTGATTGAAATGCCATATTTGATATATTTTTATGGCAAAAGAAATGTATATCTTGAATTTTTTGTAGAGCGAACCATTTCGGATATTTTCCTTGCTATTTGTACGAGTTTTGGAGAACTTATACTTCTATCAAATGGAACATCATTATTCACTTTCTTATGTTAACAGTGCAAAGAGGATGGAATCTCAAAGCTTTGCGCGATAGTCAAATCTTTTAAAGCCTAGTGTATTGTAATGCTCTGCTTGCACCTACAAGGAAATAAACAACAAGACAATTTCTGTAAATGCTTGTCTCAACTAACACGAAGAAGATAGAGCAATAGGACTTTGTAAAAGTGGTTGCTAAAAGTGTAGAGAATGTCATGTGAGTGCAACACATCAGATTTTTTAAATTATGTCTTAACTGATTAAAAGCATACAGTTAATAGTCAATCTACTGCTGCATTGCGTAATTGTTACAATTTTCATTATTGATCTTTTTGAGAACAAGGAAATGTCGAGGTGGTAATAAAGTATTGTCCTGTCGGTATGTGATTCATGTAAAAAAGTAAGAAAGGAATAGTTAATGTGAAATATTACATTTATAAACACCACAGGATATGATACCCAATTTTAAAATGAATTTGTTTTAAAAATTGCTCAGATACCTTGTTAGCAAGAAGTACTCCACCCCAGTTGGTAGTATAAATTCTGGAATAAGGCTTGGGTTAAGATACTGCCAAAGAGGGCATTGCTTTGAGGTGTAGGTTTTACAAGATCTGCGGTTTAAAAATATAAAGAAACCATAACAGTTGCACCTGCATTGTGTTGCAGTGGCGGGTTGGCGACATGTACGTTGTATTTGGTTTATGAAAGCACTTTCAAATCTTATGCGATAAACATCTGTTCATTAGTGACTTCTTTGTTACTGCTTACGTTTAAGAAATCCATCAACATTAGGCGACGTCACAGTCAAGAACTAATTCACCCTCCAACTGAAGGACTGGGATGGAAAATAGCGCCTAATTACGTAAGCGTCTCCAAAGAGAACGTTGGGCATTGCTGATGTAAACTATGACGCTGGTTGGTAGCCGCCACTTAAAAAGAAGTTCGCTGTATTTACTGCTTGTAAATACGTGACTCGACGATAATGGAATGGTCAGAATAAAATTGACTGAAATCGCCTATGCTGCTGCAATCACAGGAATCCAGGAAGCTGCTCACGTGCCATACTCGTTTAGCAGAAGTTTCGAGAAAAGGTGTATCTTCCAGGGAATTACCCGGCGCTTCGGCTGGATTATAGAAGAGAGTCGAGACAGCGAGAGAAGCCGTATTTTTGACACGAGCCTAATTATTGAGCAAGAGAGTGACCTTTAAGTGTAGAGTTTCAGCGAGTATGATCATCAAAGGAGACAGGGAGAGGGAGACAGAGAGACGGGAGGGGGAGGGGAGGGAGAGACAGTGAACATCTGTCTTTCTGCATTCTCTCTCTCTCTCTGTAAATTGTGTCAACAATCAAACAGAGGACGGTGTTTTTGTGATTAAGTTTTAGATGTTACTGCATTGCACCAAAAATTCGATAGCAACATTTCGCTGGATATATGTACATCATTTGAAGCTTTCTGAGTAAAACGTATATAAAATTAGGGATGGGACATCGATATTTCGATACTTCATGGTATAGAAGCACGTTGACTATTTTCAGATAAACCTTCGGTACTTTTTTGATGCCTTTAAACTTTTTAAGTTTTACATTGTTGAAAGTGAAGTTTAACTTCATCCTAGATAGAGCAGGCTGACTAAGCCGTGACATAATATAGATCGATGAGATATTGTTACCTTCCTTCCATCGGTTTGTGTTTTACAAATCAAACTTGAGCCATGACTAGGGACCGAACCTGCATACAGGAAACAAGATGTTGCGGGGTCGGTCTGTCACATGTTCACAACACAGAGGAGGCCAGGTGCAGCCGATGTAGAAACGTTGTAGATATAGTTTTAGCGTTACTTACATTCAAGATTGTCACCATTTACAGTAAAATATTCACTCCCAGATTGTTGTCTATACGTCAATATTTCAAAATGTTCAAATAGGGCAAATACCATATTTTAAAATATTGTAATAGGAAATGATACTTCATAACATTTTTAGAACATCATTTTTCTGCCGAGTGCCAGAATTACTTTCAGTTTTTAATTAAGTACCTACACTACTGTTGCAACATTAAGTGACGGGAGTGGATCAGATACTTCAGTGGGCATTCTCAGAAATATATTTATGCAACTATAATGTATAGGCATACACGACTATACCAATTTATGAAAATATTCTAATAAAGGATATTTTTTATTTTCAGGTTGTGAACTAGTTCCTTCAAGATCGGTTTCCATCAGAGCTTCAAAGTGGTAAGTTTGTAATTATAAGATAAGAAACGTAGCATCTTTATTTATTGGCTAAAGTATTATAATTCTATACCTCCTGTATCATCTAATTTGACGGAAACAAAAGCGGTAGACGTGGCGATAGGACAGTTGATGCAATGTATTTGTAAATACGTGCTTAAAATTATTTGGCTGAAGATAATTACTCATTTATACTATACAGCTAATATATTATATTTAAATACAGACAGAATGCTGATGACCAGGCATGGTTAGCCGAATCTGAATTTGATCTGTAAGTAAATTAAATAGCGCTTAGAAAACCGTAATATAAAATCTCAATTAGTAAGAGAAAAGTATAACAAGTATGCGAGGAAACCATAGAGCAAGTGAATTTTCACTATTTTGTTATTTGATTTTTACTTCCTCTGCTGGTAAGTAGGGAAAGTATTGTATTCCACACAAAAATTCGATGTCGAGATTTTACCGATACCCCGAATAAAAAAAAAGCATTTTTAGAAAAACGCGCGCGCGTGTGTGTGTGTGTGTGTGTGTGTGTGTGTGTGTGTGTGTGTGTGTGTGTGTGTGTGTGTGTGTGTGTGTGTGTGCGTGCGTGCGTGCGTGCGTGCGTACAGCATAACTCAAAAACGAAAAGTCCGTTAAAAACCAAAGTTCGTATTTAAGTTTAATGTATTTCAAGGATGCGACACGAAGAGTTTGAAGAAAATAGCCCCCCTAAACTACCCTTTACATGGAACATTTTTATTTGCTTGAAAATGGCTCTAACAATTTTGATAAAATGTCATATGTTTAAGATATTTTTATGACAAATGAAAGGAATATCTTGAATTTTCTGGCTATAGTCCCTGTAGTCGTATTTACTCCGGACGACTTTTGCATCACTGGTAAATCGTTAGAGATAGACCAAATCATAGGGTAAGGTGCCCTAATATGGAATACTTTTTATATGTACTTAATTTATTGGACTTGTGTTTGATATATAAAACTGGTAACTGAGAAAACAATTCCTCACTAACTTAGGAATATAATATGCAAAACACAAAACAAACAATCCGTAATATTAATTATAACAAAACATGTTTTAGAAATGTGCACTTCACCCATATTAGCAACATAGTGATCCTAATATGGAATACTTTACACAGGACACGAAGAAGTGTAATGGCAACCAATTTAAGTTAAAATATGTTTCAAATAAACGAACATTATAATAGGAAAAGACGTTAAATTGATATTATGGTGTAATTTTATCGTCAATTGGCTCTTCATGGGTTGTTGCGTTAGTTTTCTTTCTTTTTTCTTTTTTTTTTTTTTTTTTTTTGTCAAAATTTTTAAAAAAAAGAACCTTGCACATTTGATGTTTAAATTAACATTTTGACTTGCATGGCACATTCTTCTTCACACACTTCCCACAATTGAACCGCTTTTTTGGGTTTCCAGCACACTGTTCATGGGCCCATAACTTGCATATTTGGCGCTGGACCCAGATACCATCAACACTTTTCGACCATAACTTCCCACGTAGACACATTCGGCATCTTCCTCAGATGAACTTTCACTGGACATCTCCTGTGTTTCTATGTCATCTTCTGAACCGGAGCATGTTTCTTTGCAGTGTTTCTTCACTTTCTTACTGCTTCCCTTTTTTGGGAAAAGTTTCCGTTTACTGGAAATAGCTTTATTTGCAGTTTGGGATTTAAACTGTTCCAACTCTTTCTTGTAAAGAGTCTTGTGGACGTAAGTAATTTTGCTGTAACAGCTTTTGGACCTCTTTTGTTTGTTGTAGTTTAAGCTAGGCTGTGAAGCGGGCTTAGTTCTGATATGCTGGTGATTGGTTAGAATTATCGCCAATTTCCTACTATACAAAAAATGTAGATCTTGCTAAAATACACAATTTACGTCTCAATAAATTTTCTTGTAAAGTGAACCATTTCGGAGATATTCCTTGCTATGTATGTGAGTTTCGGAAAACTTAACTTTCGTGAAATGGAACATCGTTGTTCTTTGTTTTTATATGTTAAGTGTGCAAAGAGAACGGAATCTCAAAGCTTTAAAAGATTTGACTATCGCACTAAGCCTAGTGTATTCTAACATTCCCCTTTCTCCTACAAGGAAATAAGCACTAGGATAATTTCTGCAAATGTTTATCTCAACTAACACGAAGAATATATAGGAATAAGAGTTTGTAAGAATGGTTAGTACAAGAGTAGAGAAAGTCTTGTGAGTTCAAAACATCAGATTTTTTAAGTACTGGTTTGACCTAGCAATCTGTAATTTGAATCAAGATCTAGATGAAAACACAGTAAATGGATGCATTAGCAAATGACCAGTATTTGGGTAGTTCAATGAAATAGGATGTCAAAACCAACTACACAATATAGTTTCGGACCAGCAACACTGTATGCCTGAGAGGACAAAAGACAAATATAGAATTGAAAGCTTAGAAATGAGATTCATGAAAAGGTAAGATAAAGAAGTGAAGAAGTCGTCCTGGAAGAAGTAGTTAAATATGAAATATGTACCACGAGAGCTGGCAGGAGCATCTCGGTAGAATGTATCCTGTCACACAATCGAAGCAAGCTGTTTCATATATCCCAGGATATAGGAAGTCCAAGGACCAGATGGATGGCTCAATTTCAATAAATACCTTCTTTTGGCGTGGGACGGGATAATCCCCAATCCTTGAAAAGCAGAAAGATTACGATTAAAACTTAGTCCCGAACACGCATTACTTATAGCCTAAAATCGTTTACTACAGCTATGTTGTATCTTTTATTATTAAAGAACGTAGTAAATTAAAATATCAGCTTCTTTACATTCTCATTGGTCCAAGTTTGACAATAAAGAAATGTTTAAGAATTTGAGAGAAAACTTACAAAAAATATGAATTTTTTTATCTTACATTTTTTCTTAGAAGCACACATTACTTGATACAAAAATGAAAAATAACTGGGGCCAATTTTATCTTCGCTACATGTAATCTTCGTTGTAAGTCAGGGCTGACGAACGTTACTCCGCAGATGTGAAGAGAGGAGTCTCCCCCCCCCCCCCCCGACCCCTCCATAACTACAGTAGCTGGGTTTAGCTACAACCGGTTTTTGATTTGTTTTCCCCGCTTTTCTGCTTTCGTGGTCACGAAAAGAGGGGAAGTAGGAGTTATTCAAACCTGCTGAATAACGTTCGTCAGCCCTGGTTGTAAGTTACGTTTAGCGTGATCTTGCGGGTAAATAATTTTAGCCTTGGCGCAGGGCAAAATTTATTATCACGTCCCAGGCAGATGATCGTTCAGCGGAAGACAGAACCTAAATTACCCATTGCAACTTAAACTCCCCCCCCCCCCCCCCACTAATAGGGGACCTTACGGAAAAGAAAGCTGATATCCAGGTGTTTTTGTTTTCAATGTGACAATGGCTCCTTGTAAGTTGTGTTTTTCTGGCAAAAGTTAGCTCCCATTACTCTCTGAAGTGTAATTGCCCTAAACGGTGTGTGTTTTCTGCACCATCAATAAAACTTGCTGTCACATCGTTTTTATATTACTTTTTATTAGGAACAGAAGTGATTCCCCTCGGCACCGACAAGAGAGCAAATGAAATAGTTGGTTCTTGGTAATGTTTTGCAATTGCCGTAAACAGAATTTTACCAAGAGCGGAGATTGAATACATTGTATGCACAGTGTGGCAGCAGACTAGGACTGAACAGGCGACGGCTTTGTTTACTAATTAGACTACTGCTATCAAGCATGCGTTCACACCTACGACGAGTGAAAGTTCAAACTAGACAAGCCCTGCAGAACTGGTTTCACCATGTGTTTGTGTGCTTCTGATCAGCTAATGCAAACAACGAAACTTTTCGAGCAGTTTTCACGAGACCTGACCACTGTCAGGACATTCCTGGTCTTCCGCTGCCAAATGTATGTCTACAAATTTATTCCAAAAGACACGCTGCAATCCAATGAAAAAGCGAGAATCAAGGGAGGTTGGGCAATAACCCTGGCTAAAGAAAATTCTCATCCCTCAGCCGAGAATCGAACCCAGTACCTCTGGACTTACGAAGCAACCAGAACATCGAGGCAGACTTTCAGTTTATAGTATAAATTCCATAAATATAAGGTTCTGTATATGTTAATTTTAATTACAGCTTTACTTTTCAAAATTAGACCGACAGACTCTTAAACCAGAGAAGCTATATGGCCCGAGTTCGAATTTGGCAATACTTATTCCCGTTTGAAAAAAGTATAAACTCTTCGTTTCTTTCTATCTCTTGGCCTTGCAAAGGGAATGGGATTTCAAAAGGCTTCGCATGCCAGTCAGTTCTTAAAACATTTCACTATCGATTAAAGCGTATTCTATTCCCATAGTTTTCTTTCACCTACAAGAAAATTAGCAATAACTTACTTTCATAAAATGCTTATGTCGATTAAAAAGAAGTAGATAGAGAATTAAGAATGTGCAAGAATAGTGTGTTCGTAAATCTATGCAGTCTTATCTTGTACAGAGTTTCTCCAAATTAACTATATTAAAAGTCGGTATCGCAATAGGCTACCAAACAAGTCACTAATGGAGAGATGTTTATCGCGTAAGATTTGGAAGTGCTTTCGTGAATCAAACCCAATATCAACCCGCCACTGCAATACAATGCACGGTTGGCGGTTAAAGAGAGACAAAGTCCGCGTATGGTGGAGGGAGCTAAACCCAAACTCCCCTCTTTCGCAAATGTTGGACATCCTTGCTTTAGATGATGGCTTCCAACCTTAGAAAATATTATGTAATATTTCTTTTCTATCATATTATAACTCCTTCAGAAGTAGCAGTGTGTTAATAACAGACACATTGATAAAATCATATGATTCTTGCGTCTACACGACGTTTCATGTGAGTTAGATATTGTATAAAGTGGGAGTAGTTTAGCAAGAAACCTAATCGAATGCACAAAACTTGGGTGCAAATTGGAAGCTAGTCGCTAATATAAACCTCGAGTTATGGTAATAAAAATGGTTACACATTATAATAGTAGAGAACGAGGCAGCTTAAAAATAAGAAATTTTGAAATGGAATCGGGGGCATCAGAGCTAAGAAATTTTTCAGGCGAAATTCTGTTATCAGAATTTTGAATCGAATGTCATAGCAATAGATAAAGCTGAGACAGACAGAAATATAGCGCTTTAATTTGTCCTTTGGTGCCTTTTAGCTACCTAAAGGTCAAGAATTATAAGTGAAAGCCTTCGTGTAATCTTCTTTTTCAACACAGCGAAGCTAAACAAAAGAGTGCTTTTTGGGACTTGGATGTTGGAAAGGCGTCGAAACTCTGGGATGAGTTAATCCAGCAGCTGTAGGTACTTGAGATAAGCTTGTTTGGAAGTACAGTGACAAATCGCCTCGGGTGAAAGAGCTGTTGGCTAGTTCCTTCGGCTTACCTCGTGTGTGTCCGTCAAACTTGGTCAGATTCTATCAGAGACTTGACTGAAGAGACAAGATTTGTAGCTCCTTTATGTGCTGCACTGATTAATGTGGAACACCTACTTACTCATATTAATTCTTGGTCTTATTTGCTAATTGAGCTTACCAACTCGACAGGCTTATTCTCTCTTATGTGAACACGAGAAAAGTAGCGTGTATACAGAAATGAAATTTAGTAAAATGCAAGGATACATCATTATTTAACGAGGCCTTCGTAGATTCTCCTCCTTTCCCTTCTCTTTAGCCCTGTCCAATAACAGCAGTATTCATGCAAATGGATGTACATAGTAGTTTCCTTTCGTGCTGACATATCATTGGTTGTAACCAGGGAGCGGGGTTTTAGTAAGAAATCCATCAAGTTAACCGTGCACCTACAACGGGAAGTAGAAGTGCCGGCCCGCGACCTTGCAGTGCTCTTGTAAACAAGTAGACTGGAAGACAGCACAGAATACACCCTGCTTCAAAGGTAGGAATACCAGAGTTAAGGGGCGTTACTAGGCAGCAAATAATGAATGTTTACACATTTGAAGCGCGCAATTAACTTCATTTTTATTGAGGTTTTAATGTCTAAATTTTAGCTAGAAACATCGTGAGCGGCTATTCCAATGTGCCATAATAAATTTACTAAATTCAAGGAAAGTAAGTCGCATCCAATTTACTCGGAGAAAGCTTTTATATTTTGAAAAACTACGTTCCATACGTAACAGGAGCGTACAAAAACATGACTCTGTGTCTCTGAAGCTTGTTCTATTGTCTTAATAGTCTCGAGCATTTTTGGTGCACATGACTTAATATGTTATTGCGGTTACTATATTACTGAAATCCTTCTCAATGCATGAAAGACCTTCAAACAAGGCTGGTGTAATTATTTGCTTCACTGCACGTATTGTGACATTTTTCTGCACGTCACAGACTTATATTATGTTAATATTACCACAGAATTGTAGAGTATAATATAACTGCAGCCTGTAGCCATGTCCCCCAACGAGTTATATTTAGTTGTGGAGGCAAGGGAATTCCAGGTGCCATATGTTTAAGTATCTTGATTTTGGAGGGTGTTTTGCGAAATATCTGTTCCGTGTTGGTTATAAAAGCATTTACAGGATATAATTAGACGATATAATTTCTTCCACAACTCGGTGGAGACTATGTGCTAGACAAGTTTTAGTTTTGGGAATACTGTATTGCTGTGGCAGCTTTCTTCATATAGGAAGTCCCGTCGGTAACAAGTAGTAAACCATTTTGTGTTATTGGATAGACACGATAGAGAGAAGGAAAAGTAAAACAACCAAATATAACATACGACAATCGCAAGAAACAGGCTGTTGTGTAGTGGTGGGCGTGTCATTTCCTCAACCCTCACGCTAGCTGCCGGCTCTATACTCCGTGCTGTTAATATCATTCCAATGTTTATCTACTGAAACCTCGCTTCCTGGTTATTACAGAACTTCAATATTTTTGGTCTGTTTCTTGGTTTACAAATAGTTGTCCCAGAACTATTCTTCATATAATAAAAATATTTAGCATATGGAAAAGTAAAAATGCTATTCCACTGGTTCCTAATAAGGTAATTTCTCATTCCAGAGTGGCAACGTACCTAGGTTATTGCAAGTGTTCACTGCTTTACGTAATTCAACCTGAGATAATGTTAAAGAATTTTGCTAAAGGTAAATGTTAACCATTTAGAAGGGTTTAACTCGCCAACTAAGCCGAAAATAGGAAAAAGACTTTCGTAAACAACACCGACTATCTGACCATGATGTTTGCTACACTTGACCAGGAGATACCTCATTACATGTTGCTTGCTTTCCCAGAAATAATGTGTTCGCTCGTCGCTCCGAGTTGAAGAACTGCCGCTCTGATCGCTCCACTGTCTTGCCTCTCTGGGAAGTGAAGTCACATGTCCTGAGCATTGGGTCTACGTCCGTCAGCATTACTGGCGTCTTGACGTAATGGGGCGGGGGTAGGCACCGTGGTATGTATACTTCCGAACGGTGCAAATGTGGTTCATTGTATAGGCATTAGAAGAAAACCTTTCATTCGGAAGTAGAAACTGTATAACTTAATAAGCAAACAATTTTAAACCTATTTCGATACGAATTCTAATTCCGGTATAAACTATAGTGAGAATTTGTAGACGGGTTAAATACTATTATATTCTTCAATATAATATTGATTGCGTTTACTGTAAAGCTTTAACTTTATCCTTAGAATCACAAAATCGTATTAAGCTTTTCTTATAACATAGAATCGTTTAGCCTAATAAATGTTACACATTTCAAGCAATGTTTCCAACCTTTTCCATAATAGACATTATGAATTTGAAAATAAATACAAAGAAAATTAAAACGTGGCTTTTCTGCGAGGCAGCTGTATCTACTTCTCTCCTCCTCCACCTTGCCATGTGCCCATTACAGCGCTACGCCTCTTGTGCCGTATTGCAAAGCTGTCAGCAGTTCATTGGTCAGTAGTTATACCTCATCTCCTGCGAGACTCCGTCAGAGATGTTCCCAAACAGTGCATATTACTAAATTTGTATGTTTATGAAGTTTGCAAACTTGGCCGGTAATTACAATCTGCTTTATACAAGACAGAGATTTTCCTTTTCGTATCTATTTTACTTCCCTGCGCAATCATTTTATGTGTTTTAACTTGACAAAATCACACTATACAAATTGAGTGTTTCAACGAGATCTACATGTTTTATGTTCAATGCATGTGCTTTGTGGAGTGAACTATTTTGGAATCATTTCTTATTTGTTTGAATTTTGCAATACCTAATTTTCCTTGAATGTGGGATCGTTATTAATTGGCCATTCAAAGTCGACAGAATTTCAAGGCCATTATATAGACCAGCTTTCACACATTTTATTATTGTTCAAAGCTTACTGTATTCCCATATTCCCCTTGCTCTCTTTATGTTAGTTTTCTTGAAGGTGTAACACATCAGATTTTTATCTTAATTTTTTCGTTTCTTGTTGAGTGGAAGTGAACGCTTTAGATAGAAAATTAGAGGCAATGTGTGTGCTTGTGTGTGTGTGTGTGTGTGTGTGTGTGTGTGTGTGTGTGTGTGTGTGTGTGTGTACTAACAGAGGGGAGGCACCTGAACCTACAGCAAACCCGGCATGCATCTTTTGCTGGCTACTACCCTTCCAGGGGAAGGGATGAAGCAAAGTGAGACCGTAGACTTTTCAGAGACTGGAGTCTGCGAAGTTCAGGGATGCACAGCAGTCCTTAACAGTTCGGTTGTTTGCCAGGCGTCAATATACATATGCGTTTCCTTTACCCAGGGAAAGGGCGAACCTTGCGGCCCGGGCAACAACTTCCAGGAAGGCCAGGGAAAGGGCTCCAGAGCACAAGTATCTGTGTCATCTGTCCGCATTCGCCGGAAAGTGTCGCACTATTAATTAAGCGTGAAAGATGACAAGGGAGGGAAATGAGGTATATTCGTTTACTGACAAGGGAAAAGCCAAGTGAAATTGGATATCGAACCCGGCACCTCCCGAATGCGAGTCGCACACGTTGCCGCGGCGCCACCTTGCTCTGTGAGGCAATGGTATACCTAAGACGATTAAAACAATTAAAATCGTGGATAATTCAACTTTACTGAAAATAATTTCTTGAAGAATGTTTCTCATGCCGTAATAAGGTTATTATGAGAATAGATAATATATGGGAAGAAAAGCAAATAAATGTCATCTTTTTGATGAAAAAGCTATTTCTTAAATTGAATTTCAAGTATACCTGAACCTTCAGATGACTAAAGCAAGTAATGGTCTCTTAAGCCAAATCGTAAAGGGCTATCAACAAGTCCCTCCGCATCGTACCGGTGGGTATTACTATCCTTTTCATCTACATTACCTTTGTCATGTACCTTATTTCGTGGAATACCAGTGCTGCCAACAGAATTCCGGTCTCTAGGAGAATTGCACTGCACGAGATTGTAGAGCGAATTCCCGATGACCTGTAGTAATACAGTAATTGCTTCTGATGAAAAGAATTTACCCTTGCATGCATAATAAAATAAGCCTAAAAGCGACGAGCACTGCAAATTATTTTTGCGGGGCCCAGCTATGAAAAAACTATCGGTTCGCCGCAACATGAATGAGGGAACCGATAGATAACGTCCAATGGATTACATAGGAATGGAGTGCACGGCTTGTAGCAGGGTTGGCGAAATAGAACGTGAGCTGGGTCCCGATGCAAGAGATTTATTGTCATACACAGTGTCACAGTGCCGGATATTCAGGCACAATATCCAAACACCGGAAAGTATGATCAAGGTTACCAATGAATATCAGGTGCTTAATAAAATTAACTGTCTTTTTTAAGATAGTATACAGTATTCGTTAAATTACCTCTAAATTACCCACGTTGAAATTATCGATAATTTTTGTTCAAGTTTCTATAGCAGTATTTATTCTGTGTAAGTAATAGTTGGACATATTCTGGATTCAGTTTTGTGTGGATTTACTCGAATTATGGTTCTCGCAACAAAAGAATCTTCATTATTTACAGAATTAAACCATGTTTGGTTCAAATTAAAAGGGAGGCTGTGAGCCACATGCTTGTAACATGAATTCTAAGAAGTTCAATTACACTTTTCAGGGAAACTATCGTATTTACCCCAGATGTTTACCCCAGGTGTGATATTTTTTATTAAAAATGGATGAAAAAATAATATATTCATTAAAAGCCATCTGTTTAACATACAATTGAAAAACAATTTAGAACATCCATGAAGTTAACGACAGTGTTACAAAAAAGCCAGTACTGTGTATCACAATTAACCCAAAAATGAATAGTGAAAGTTTATTTGCTCTAGAACAACAGGTTGATGAGAAAATAGTAAACATTTACACAGAAAAATAAGTTTCGGAAAATCTGAATCAAAATTAAGGAGAGGTTTTAAGTCCTATGCTTGTCATGCAATGTTATGAAGTATTACTAACTTTTTCAGAGAGAGTGCTTATTCTAGAAGTGTGAAATTTGGTACATACATGAATCAATGTTTACTTATTGTACTGATATTTATCATTTTACATGCTTATCCGAGCGCAATTAATGAAGATAATGTTCAGAGAAAAAAACATATCCAAAGTAATGGATAGATGTAGTCAGGAATATATATCAAGAAACAAAAATAAAAAAATAGCTTTAGAAAATGGACGATTGTCACAAGATATGATAACTAAAAACGGTTTAGGACGAGGATGTAGTTTATCTCCGCTATTATTTAACATTTATATGGACGATAGCCTTAGAAAATAAAAAGATGGAATTACCATTAGGAATAAAAATGAATAAAAAGAATACAGTAAATATGCTACTGTTTGCGGATAACATGATGTCAATACAAGACAGAAGGATAAGCTGCAAATAAGTGTGTACAAATTACAAAAATTA
The DNA here is from genome assembly GCA_030765045.1 of Tenodera sinensis. Taxonomy (NCBI): domain Eukaryota; kingdom Metazoa; phylum Arthropoda; class Insecta; order Mantodea; family Mantidae; genus Tenodera; species Tenodera sinensis. The sequence goes on from CM060970.1 coordinate 93,244,841, forward strand.
ATCCAGGATTATCGTTTAAATATATCTATTGATAAGTCAAAGACCATGGCATTTATAGAAAAGTAGGTGTTGAATGATGGCGTTAGAGCAGGTAGGAACATTTAATTACTTGGGCTCTAATGTGACATTTAGAACAAACAACGAAGAAATAAGTAATAAAGTGAGTAAATTCAAACATATTTGTGGAATAACAGCTCATGCCTTGAAAAGAAAAACCCGAGAGGATACAAATTGTAAACTCTATAACACAATGGCCATTCCAGTTTTACTGTATAGATCGGAGACATAGACAATTAAAAAGAAATATTGGAGCCAGATACAAGCGGCAGAAATGAAATATCTCCGGACAGTAAAAGGATGTAGGACAAGATCACATTAGAAATGAAGAAATAAGGAAAGGATTATACATATTTTAGTTAAAAGAAAATATACAAGTAAACAGAGAAATATGGGAATATTATTTCCAAAGAATGGATAACTCTCGCATTCCATTACGGTCTTACAGATATAAACCTTCTGGTTACAGACCAATAGGAAGACCAGTAAAAAGATGGAAAGAAGTATGAGACTGGAACAGGAGAACTCTCCTAAACAATGAAGAGTTGATGATAATGATGTTCTCGGTTCAGACACTTAAGATGTATGTCCCACATTTGACAGCGGTGATTGGAGGAGCAAGTTATGCTTAATCATATACGCGCCTTTATTTTTTCCTACTTCCCTTACAAGGCAATAAGCAATAAAACCATTTCTGCTAATGTTAAATCTTTAAATTAAATAGAAGTATATAGCAGAAAATAAGGTTATGTAATAACTCTTTGTGAACAATGGGTAGAGAATATCTGTAAACGTAACGTAGGATTTCTTTTCACAAACAGTACTTTTTTATGATTATTATTTTTGCGTTATTTATTTGACTTTATAAAGCACCACAAAGAGATAATGGAAGTCCCTTGTTTTCAGAAATTCCCTATCAGGATGACATAGCCCAGCCAATGCTTGTAATCTGCGAGTTGGGGTTTCAATTTTATGCTGGGAACTGTTGACTGGATGAATATTCTGTCCCACACCAGTCGGATTTTTCCCTCATTCATAATGCGAATCCCAGATAACTTTAAGAGTAAACGTACTCCGGATTCATTTGCATGTTCATTAATTCATTTCATTAATTCAGCATGCATAGTTAAAACGTTTAAACCGTTTCATTATAGGGTATTTCGAAAGTGGTGGTCAATAATTTAAAGGCGAAAATCCCTATGAGGGAGTTTTATTGCTAAGCCATGTTGAAGGAAGAAATACACTAATGAATAAACCGAAGGACTAACATGGCATGTACTGATATTCACAAGATATGTAGTTCAAACGGTGTGTGAAACCTGTAGTGTGGAACAAGGCCCAACACACGAAATACATATCAGGCATGTAGAGTATGAGTGCATAGATTCGATGGTGCAAGATTCAAATGTGAGGAACAAAGAAGTCCAATAATAAATTCATTATTCAACACATTATCAGCACAGCTGCCAACAATAGTAGGACTGAACAAGCAAGTATTTTGTTTACAAATCGGTTTCCACTACTACATGCATGCGTTCACACCTACGACGAGTGAAAATACAAAGTAGAACAGAGTTCGAAAACTGGTTTCGTCATATGTCTGTGTGTCTGGATGGGTGGTTTTATTTCCGAGCAGTCATTACCAGACCTGAGTAAGTAGTGTTTACTGTAAGCATTCCTGACCTTCCGCTCTGCACACTCGTCAAGCGTATGTTCACGAATTTATTCCAATAGACACGCTGGAGTCCAATTATTTAATATCATTTTGTGGCTAAACCATTCATTTTAGTAATAAATGTACAATACAAAATAAGTATCCTTTGAAGCTCTGCCTCTCTATGATAATTGAAGAAGTAAAGGATAAGGAAGTGGCGACATATTGGCAAACATATATTTATGCAATCTCTTTTTTTCCCACTCGAGCCGCTTTTCTTAAATAAAATAAGAATCTAACAGTTTAAAAATATTTCCTATATTTTAAAAGTACTTAGTGGTTTACAAAATAAAAGATGCTCAAACGGTTCATACTCACATATTACACGAACAACAACGATCAAATGGGTTTAAACAGCAACATCTGTCATTTCCTCAAGATTTCCAAAGCACGGGCTATATGCAGTTGCTTGAACGAGTTGTTCATTTGTCATTTCCCATGTTACTGATTCTCCTTGAAATTGTGTCGTTTGATAGTGGAATATTTGTAAAACATGCAAGAGATTATTGCTATATTATAATAATATGGTTTTTCCCAGACTTGGCAATCAGATAACTAACTTTATAAGATGCTTTCAGAGCTTTTTCATTTTATTCTGTAGCAGAAAATTGTTTAATAGTGTCTTTCCTGCTTTTAAAGTCTTCCAAAGACATTTAAGGTAATGTAAATATTTATTTACCAAATTTTCATGTTTTCTTTCAAAATGACGTTTCAGAAGAGACGGTTTTATGGAATTGTTTCATAAGATTTCAGAATAAACTGGGCAGTGTGGAGTAGGCTCGTCTGAACTCGTCATACTTTTTCTTTATTTATAGCCTGTGCCAGTTTTCCGGTTATAATTAGGACATTTAGATGTTGTGTGACGTTGATGGCCCAGAATCTTGGTCAATATCTTCGCAATATCGTTTTGTTTTGAGTCATTTATCCATAATTAGTGTTCACTTGGATATTCCCGCAACATTCTTCACCGTTTTCAAAAAATTCCAACTCGTAAACACTAAACAGTCCTAAATTAAACACGTTAGTGTGAGCGCAAGTGGCGAGTTAGTCGGGCCAACAGACAACGCTGCGCTGGTTAGTCCCTACCAAGTTCAAGGTCAAAGGGATTAGGATTCCACCGATTATCCACTTCGACCTCTGGGTTTTCTTTGCTTTCTTGCTCAATAAGCAAATGCCATGATTTCTTTCCAATACTTTCCCTTTCATTTCATTCACTTTTCATCTTTCAGGTGTAGTTCTAGGCTTCGTGACGGTGCTAGTTCCCTTGCTAGTACAATCCAAGTCCTACAGCGATGTTGTTCCAACAGTACTCTACCAGCGTTCTGTCAGCTCACATTTGTATGAACATCTTCCCTATCTCTGTGAAATACTTGCGCACATCCAGCACTGTACTCGTATAATATGGCAAAGTCACTCTGCCACAAGCTTCCAGTAATGTTTCATGGCTTCGTCGAGCACTTTTGTCCTTAGAATTGTAATTATGGTCTTTTTTCGAATTTATTAAGTATTTTACAGTATTGAAGATAACTGTCGGCAAATTATACTCACTACAAATATCTGTGAGTTTGAAGACAGTAATCTTATTTATGAGATAACACATTAGATGCTCTTCTTTCCCATTGTTGTCAACGCTCAAGAGCGCCAGTTCCCTGACCTGGGCGACTGCCTCAATCTTGGGCGACGAACCAGTAGCTGTATGTAAGGCGCTGTGGTTCGTCGCCAATATTGGCTTTGATAAACAAGTCTGACTTGTATTTCGGTTTTAGGCGCTTTTTGACTTTTTACGATATGTTAACCTTTTTTACCTTTTATAGTTTTGTTGTTTTAATACAGGTGTTTATAAAGTCACTTACTGCTTCTGTTTAAACACTAGAAATTTAGATTTCTTTGGAGATAATCCAAAGCAATGTAGACAAAATAGGAATTCTTTCTGATAGTTTCTTACCGACAGCTTGGTATGACGTATGATGAAGCGGAAAACTTCACACACAAATTTCACAAACCAGCTCATATCAGATACGACATTAAGAACATGGTGAACAAATACAGGCGAACTGGTAGTGTTATTGATGGATAGCGATCTGGGAGACCAGCTGTAGCACATGATACTGTGCAAAGGATTCCGGAAGCGACTACACGCAGTCTCATCAACTAGAAGACTAAGCAGTGAACTTGGTATTCCACACTCCACTGTGTGGAAAACATGCCATTCAAATCATTCATAAAATATGTCAAGACGGATAGACTGTGCATCGCCAGGACCGTTTGCCCGATTTGACCCCGATGGACTTTTTAACCTAGGGGTTTATCAAGTATAATGTGTATCAGATAAAAAGCAACAGTCTTAAACAATTGAACAACAGCATATTTCTCGCTGCCGAAGAAATAACGCCAAATAAGTTGGCAAGAGTGTTTCGGCCTACAGAGGAACTACTTAGCCAAGACTAAGCTTCGCTTTTGGGCCCAAGATACCTCGTTTTTGATGGGCCCTTAGACTTCGCTCGTTCGCCTCCGTCTCTCACTCACTCACTCACTCACTCACTCACTCACTCACTTCGTCCCTCACTCACTCCCTCCCTCACCCACTCACCCGCTCACCCACTCACGCACGCACTCACTCGCACAGTCACTCAGTCACTCACTCAAGCACCCACTAACGCACAGCCCACTCAATCGTTCATTGTTATCAGCTTGAAGTATTTATCGCCAACAAAAACCTGTTGCTACCAATTATTGAATGACCCATGTAGTTTGTCACGCACATATGGTTTGATGCCAATAGGTTTTTTTTTCTATATTAACTTAGCTATTTATCCAAGTTTTCGTTTTTTACTTATAGTGTTCACTCACACACATAGACGTCAAAACAACTATTTCCAGTGAAATATCAGTATTGAACTTTTGGGCGTTATGCAATTAGTAGAGAAGGTAAAGCAAGATGGAATGATGGAAAAAACTGAGAACTAAATAAAAAAAAGCAAGAAAGAGACTGACACATAACGAAGGTAAAGCAATCGAGCTGGGAGTTTTGTTAATAGCTCTTACGAAACGAAACTTTGTTCACCAGTTTCTAAATGGGGTTTGGATTTCAATGAAACTCAATTTAAGAGCGCATTACAAATGTGAATTTCGAAAACAGTTGCTTTACTGAAACTATTTTATGTTGTAATTTGTTAAACATCGAGTATTCATTATAATGAAAAACAGTTAAAACAAAAGTGTAGCTTTAATCCAGGCTGCACTTGTCTCCTGTGTTAAGTGGCTAGCATTGCTGCGACAAAACAAATTCCATTTGCCTCCACTTGGCTTTGTGGGCTGAGTTCTTTGGTGCCTTGGTGTGCTGTGTAAAACACTTGAAAATGTCTCACAGAAGCCCTTAACCTGATTAGTATTCAAATCCCGTCACACAGACTTAAGAGGCAAGTAACACTAGCATTGCAAGTGGCTGTGACGCAAATATTTGCAGTGTAAAAGAGCAAGTCTGTCTGTCTGCTGCAGCCAAGCTCACTCAACTATTTGTCAACCTTCTATCAGATCATATATATCCAATACAGACTAACAAAAACTCTGATGTGTTGCACTCATATTACTTCCTTTACCCTAAACTATTCTTAAACATTCTTATTCCTCTATTATCTTCCTGTTAGTCGAGATAAACATTTATAGAAATTGTCTTATTGCTAATTTTCTTGTAGGTACAAGGCGAACATGCGAATAGACTAGGCCAAGGGATAAAAGGTGAATAAGGAGCTTCCATTCGAGGAATATTTAAGTATAACAAAACTCACAGAGATAACAACGAATATCTCCGAAATGGTTCACTTCACACAAAAAAATGCATTTGGATATAAGTTACGTGTTTTAATTAGATCTATATTTCTTGAATAATAAGGTTTGGTCTATCTCTTACGGTTTACCAGTTATGCAAAAGTCGTCAAGAGTAGATAGGACTACATGGGCTATAGTGAAAAAATTCAAAAAATATATTTGCCATAAGATATCTTAAACATGAGGCATTTTAATCACAATTGTTAGAGCGATTTCTAGAAATTGCAAAGTTCAAAACAATTTTCCATGTAAAGATTAGTGCAGAGTAGAGAAATTTTCTTCACAAACTTCATGTTGCGTCCTTGAAAGGTATTAAATTAAAATACCAACTTTTATTTTTACTGAATTTTTCTTTTTGAGCTAGCACTAGCACCAGCACCAGGACCAGGACTAAGACACACACACGCGCGCGCGTAAACCTTTTTCTAGAAATGCTCCTTTTTGGATTTAGGGAGCTTCGAAACACATTTCTGGTGAAATCTCGACATGAAAATTTTGGATGGAATACAATACCTCCTCTAGTCAATATATACAATTCACATTTGGAATGATCAGTTCTTAAAAATTTAAATATGAAGTAGAGAAAGTAAAAATCCCATTATTCTATATAGGTACTTAATGTGAATCTAGAAAAAATATTTGTAAACATGTTTTTCTCTATTTACCATATGTAATTTAACTGCGTAGTCATATCGTGAGAGATCTCCAACCAGTTCTCTTTGGAAAACCTTACTCAGTGAGCGTTTTGTATTTTTACTGTAATTAACATATTATTTATATCTGATCCGGTAGAAACGTTAGAATATCTCAGTCCACACTTTGAACAATCTGACCTTCAGAGTTTATTTTGAATTAGTTAGCATGTGTGCTTTTCAATTTGTGCAATTCCATTGAGGTTAACATCGCGTTTGAACACTGCTTTTGTGGAATTTCTTTGAATCATAATTAATACTACGTATATTGAGATATGCACTGCCCATAGAATTTCTTAAGCCTGTTTAAACAATAATTGAGATATTGTGTATAATTCTTCCTGGTTTGTATTATGTCAAGCCCAACAAAGACTCTGTTGAAGATGGCAGTCCGTTCTGCCTATTCGGGTCCTGCATTGTGGCCGAAACTTCTTTAGACAGTAACAGAATTTTGTTCCAAGCTGTGGTTAATTAAGGATGCTGTAGGAAATATACAAAACTTTGTTCATGTCATTATCATCCGTTGGAGATGCTTTGTTTCTCTTGTCGGGTTTGGAAATGTCTTTGTAGTACCCTTTTGCACCTAATTAAATCATATTCTCCTTTTATGATGAAGCTTTAGTTGGGACTGACTTCTTTGTAATCAAAAATATTTGTTTTAACAACGCAATTAAGTTGTTAGCGATAATATACAAATGCAGGAAGAAACGATACCACCAATCTAATAAGTTGCACCGTAGCATTTGTCTATTGATTCGGGAACTGCTCATATTCCTCTATATAGTTCATTTTTACTTTCTCTACTGGTAAGTAGAGGAAGTATTGTATTCCACCCAAACATTTGATGCCGAGATTTCACAGGAAATATATGTTTTGAGACCCCCTGAATCCATAAAAGCATTTTTAGTGTGTGTGTGTGTGTGTGTGTGTGTGTGTGTGTGTGTGTGTGTGTGTGTGTGTGTGTGTGTGTGTGTGTGTGTGTGTGTGTGTCTGTAGAAAACGTAACTCAAAAACGAAAAGTAGCTTAAAAACCAAATTTGGTATTTAAGTTTAATGTCTTTCAAGGATGCAACACAAACATTTTGAAGAACATAGCCCAACCTTAAACTACCCTTTCCATGGTAAATTATTCGAAAATGTAGATTTTCGTTAAAATGGCTCTAACGATTTTGATTAAAATGTCACATGTTTAAGATATTTCTATGGCAAATGAAATGTATATCTTGAATTTTCTAGCTACAGCCTCTGTAGTCGTATCTACTCAGGACGACTATTACATAACTAGTAAACCGTTAGACATAGGCCAAATCATACTATACAAAAAATGTAGATCTTGCTAAAATACACAATTTCTGTGTGAATCAATTTTCTATAGGGTGCATCATTTCGAGGTATTCCTTGTTATTTGTGTGAGTTTCGGAAAGCTTAAAACTTTCGTGAAATGGAACATCGTTGTTTATTCCTTTATATGTCAACCAAGCAAAGAGAACGGGATCTCAAAACTTTAAAAGATTTGACTATCGCTCAAGGTCTACTGTATTCTTCCCCTTGCACCTACAAGGAAATAAGCAACAAGATAATTTGTACATATGTTTATGTTAACTAACACGAAGAAGATATAGGAATAAGAGTTTGTAAGAATGGTTAGTACAAGAGTAGAGAAAGTCATGTGAGTGCAACACATCAGATTTTTTATTAGGAAGATACACAGAGACTACTTCAGCGAGCGTTTGTTTCCTTGTAGGTAGAATAGAAGTAGGGAAATAAAGTAATCTTAGGCGACAGTCAAGTATTTGAAGAGCTGCTGGCTATGTAAGGGCGTCGCATTTAAAAGGTTTATACTTTTATCTTTTTGACTAGGCAAAGAGAACGGAACTTAAAAGTAATAAATAGGAACATCCCGAAAATGATTAAATTCACAAGAATGAAAACGTATTTAACGTAAGTGCTTTAACGAGGTGTAGATTTTTTGTGTACTAAAGTTTCGTTCATTTCTTACAGTTTACTAACTATGCAGAAATCATTCATAATAAATTACTGTTCGGCTGCTCTAACGATTGAGCGAGCATGGCTAACGTGCTGACATGATATTAAATTCTCCAACTCACTCGCATTTTTTCTCGCTAAACCACAAGAAGATCTCAAATTCATATGAGATAAGATACCATAATGGCGACTTACTTATGTGCCGAGCTTCATAGTTTAACCAACTGTAAGGCAAATTAATGGAAATGAATTGTTTTTGGACACAATTGCTGTGTATTGGACAAGATTAGAAAAGGACCAGTAGAATGAGACTAAAAAATTCAGTGCCATAGTCGGATTTGAACCACAGATCTTCCTGTCTGTCTGGTCGCTCTAATCGCTGAGCTACCATGGCCTATGTGCCGACATGACATTAGTTCAAAAATTTTATTTTATTTGAACTCGAATAATAGCCGGTTCGTTTCGATCTGATATACCACATGATGCTGAATGTGATGTTCCTTTATTTCTAATTATGTAAGTAGTATTCGTTTGTTTCTCTTTGTGACTTACAAACACTTATTCCTCTATCTTCATGTTAGTCGAGATAAACTCAGAGTACAGCACGTCGAACTTTTTCTTTAGATATAACGAGAATGTTGTAGGCTTTTACATAATAGTTTTCAGTTTTGAATCGAAGCTAAAGCGTGCAAAACAAAAAATTGAGGGCGTCACACTTTTTAGCACCTTGTCTCCTTCAAGACTTTGCCTCATCTTAAAGCAGGAACAGGGTTTATACTAATGACTTGTCAGTCATAAATCAGGCATGAAGAAAGGACCCTCATTAAGAGGAAAAGATCTTGCTAAATGCCGCCCTGACTTTTCACTGCTGAGACAAGCTTAATGTAAGAAATCCTTCACATTGTAGTTAAAGAAAATGTTCTTGTACTACTTAAAATTGATTCTTGTTATATACTTAAATGAAGACCTAACCTGAAAATATAGAATTTAAGTATTTGATATTCAAATACACAGTGCGTTGTACTCGTATATTTTCTGCTACAACTAAATCGAAATGTGTTTCATGAAACTCTGAGACACGTCCTCAATCAAATTGTTAGGCAAGTTGCGACGTCATCGGAATCATTTTAAATCACACATAACTGCATAATCGCATTGTATATCTCCAAGAAGATTCAATTATTACGAATGGACTGTCAATTGGTTTATGTAATAAAGCTATAGTAACCAAAAAATAGTAAAAACACCCCTTTATTTATGAATTTCAATCCAAACGACATCAAAATAAGACTCAAATGCAACTGTTCAATTTATTAAATGTAAAAAATCTGATGCGTTGTACTCGTACAACTATTCTTAAAACCTTATTCTTCTATCTTCTTCGTATTAGTTGAGATAAACATTTGCAGAAATTATCTTATTTTTTATTTCCTTGTCGGTGCAAGGGCTTTGAGCGATAGTCAAATCTTTTATAGCTTTGAAATTTCGTTCTCTTTGCAGGACCAAGAGATAAACAAGTGAATAACGAACGACTTTTCATTTGAGAAAAGTTCCAGTATTGCGAAACTCACGCCAATAAAAATGGATATCTCCGAAATGATTCACTCAAAAAAAAAAAGTGAATTTGGACATAGCCTATGTTTTAATAAGATCTAAATTCTTGTATACCAAACTTTGGTCTGTCTCTTACGGTTTACTAGCTACACAGGAGTGATCAACAGTAAACACGACTACCTGGGCTATAGACTGAAGATTCAAAATACGCATTTCGTTTGCCATAAAAAAGTATTAAGCATGGGACATTTTAATAAGGCCATTAGAACTATTTTCGAGAAAGTCGTAATTTTCGAAAAATTGTCCTTGTCACAAGTAGATTAAGGTGGAGAAATTCTCTTCCAAATCTTTGTGTCGCATCCTTGAAAGATACTAAGCTTAAATCCCAACTTTGGTTTTTAACCCTTTCAGTCCCGGTGTCCATTACAATGGACATAGGCATTTTTTGCCTACTTGTAATACTTTTAACGGTTTTTTCTGCTATATTCTTGTTATACTGTTCGTCACCAATTAAACCTATGTAAAAACATGTTCTGAATTGTACAAAATTATTAATTTTTTACAATTTACATTGTAGTGTTTTTTTTTTTTTTTAAAGAAAAGAAGCAAAATCCATGCAACCGCAGTCAAATGATACCCCGTCATCATCCACGCGTGCCATCACACCGATTATTTTACGTGGGCCCTCCCCGTCCTTTACCACAGGCACATTTGACTGCGGTTGCCGAGACTTGAACTCACGACCTCAGGCTTTGAGTGCATGGCCAGTGCACCACGTGTTGCCTTAACGATCATGGCTATCCAAGCCAGCAAGCTGAAGGTGTCCCAGACCACCTAATCTAAACCGGTTTCGAATTAGAGGAAGAACGGCATAAGTAGCAAAATAATTCGGGTCTGAAAGGGTTAAAGACTTTTCGTTTTTGACTTTTGCTGTTCACACACTCACACACACACACGCACACACACACACGCACGCACGCACGCGCGCGCACACACACACACTTTTTCTAATGTTGCTGTTTTGAGATTCAGGGGCCCTCAATACATTTATTTCCGGTGAAATCTCGACATCGAAATTTTGGATACAATACCATAGTTCTGCTTACTATAAGTTATAGAGGAAGTAAAACTGTATATTTTAAATGTATTTTAACTCGGCTTCTTCCGTTTGTTCGGTACACAGTTTTGTAATGTATTTTAAATTAACCTGCAGATGAGATAGAGATGTGGAATTTTAAAATTAGCTCAAAGCTCCAAAGTACACTTCACAGGGAAAAAAAAAGGTTAAGCTAATTTTACTATCAGTTGGAGACTTGAAGCTTTAAACATAACTTGGTACTGACGATGCAATATTGAAATGCCACAGGTTTAAAACATTTTCATGAGCTATTAAACGCATATATTTAATTCTATGGGAATAGCTTCTGAAGTTCTTCCATATTTTAAACCTAGATCAGAATTCGATGGTAAACAAATACAGACAATGTGTTTTTAGTCTTAAACGGACTAAAACGGTATACAATAGTTCCTCCTAGCCCCATACAGATTGTCAGAAATTTTGTGAGTGTGAATTTTTGATAGATATGAAAATACTTGTAAGGTCTAAAACAATAAACGTGGGCAGATGCAACAGTTAATGCTGGAAGTAGCTGTCGGTGAGAAAAGTCGCATAACCCATAGTGCCCCATGTTTGTCCTGGTAGGTGTGTAGTGGAAAATAAATCCACACCTGCATGTATCAACTCAGTGAGCTATAGTAATTTTAACGTAAACAATGATGATTAGCACGTAAACACTCGCGGTGATCAAGTTAAAAGTTATTGCGACTGGAAATATAGACGCAATTAAACTTGTAAACTTCAACATAGCACGCGTACGACGCTGGAAAAACAGTAACAAACTGGCGATCCAAATATTAAAAAATCTGACGTTCCATTCATATAACTTTCTCTACTCGGTGTTGAACAAACTAAACTTGCAAACCAGTACTCTGCTGTCTATTTTAATTGTAAGCATTTGTAAGTTTAAGCGACATTCAACTTATTCGAAACACAGTTGTTTTGGGTTTAGGGAGTATCAAAATTTACTTACTGTAAATTTTTGGTATAAAATTTTGGGTTTCCTCAATTCTGTAAAGCTATATATAACCAGAAGTCGCCAAAAATTTCCGACACGCCATAAGGGACCAAAGTTTGCGGTCTGATTTCACTAACAATATACCAGTTGATTTTGTGATATTAATGTGAGATAACAGATGACAGTTTTGAGATGACCATTTCTAGGCTAGCAGCTGTTTTTACCCCAGCCTTGTCTATATCTGTTGTACATACAGGGACAGTAATGATAAATACTGAATGATCATAAAAGTATACGACTTGCTCTTTATATCAAAATTCATGTGTGATTCTTTCATACATAAAGGCGTTAAATTATCTGGTTGTAGTTTTTTTATACAAAAATTATCTGTAGGCCATTCCTTTATTTAGTCAGTGTCGCCAACTGTATCTCATAGATTGCTGAAAACAATTTGTTACACATTACAATAGATTAAAAATCAGAATAACACTCCATTTTAATTTTAAAGCTGTCCTTCATTCACTCTTCATTTAATTATTAAAGGAACAATTTACCCAGAAGAACGGTTCTTTATTAATTTTAAAACAAGAGAAGATCCAAATATATGTATTTTTTGGGTTTTGTTTTCCTCATTTGGCACTGGTAAGTCGAACTACACTAATCAAAATTAATATATTTTAGGTTATTCATTATATCATTTAGAATTTTTGGTCAAACCTATACGATATAGTATTTAAATTAATTCTGTAATTACAAAATGTTCCAGATAAGTATCATTGGATCTTCCCAGATAAATTCTCGATCGGAGTCAGAATAATTTATCGATTAGTTCAGATGTGTTATATTTCCTTTGATAACATATTTCATGAAGTATAATAGTTGGGGCGCCTGAATATCCTACCAGACAGTATTTTTGGACAATACTAATCGTTTTAGAACACAAGCTTTTTAATTGTTTGCGCCACTATATTAAGATTTCTACTTGTAAAGACGGTGTTACTTAGCAACAGCTCCTCGACTGCTTACGAACATGTTCACTTAATAAGACTTCCCTGAAGACAACGCTTGTTAATTGCCGGTCTAAAACAATTTCCTGTATCCCTCGGAAATGGAGGCGATTCTCCTGAGTGCTAATTAACGAATGGCTCTATATCATATTGGTCGCAGTTAATCCTTGCGACAGGAAATTGTTGCTGCTTCCACCGAAAGCAAAGCAAAATCTTCCCACTTTCCGCGATCACCTAATTGGAAACAGCTTGCTTCAATGATAACGATGTTACACATCAACATTTATATACATGTTGGAAGTATTCGAGCTATCGAATGAAAATAGAAGATATATAATAGGAAGGGTGTCGGGAGAAAACAAGGAATGTTAATTTTTTGCCTTTCATTTCCTAAAATATGCATTAACTGGCAGGATTTCTACCTCCTGCCTATCATTTTAACAATCACACATAGCATTAACTCATTATAGTACATTACACATAAAAAAATCTGATGTGTTGCACTCACGTAACTTTCTCCACTCTTGTACTAACCATTTTTAGGAACTCTTATTCCCTATCTTCATGTTAGTTGAGATAAACATTTACATGAATTATCTTGCTTCATATCTTCTTGTAGGTGCAAGAGAAATATGGGAATAGAGTAGGTTATGAGCGATAGCCAAATCTTATAAAGCTGGCTGCTATATGAAAACCTTGAAATTTTCTTTCCTTTGGACAGCCAAGAGATCAAAGTTTCTTAAATAGAAGGTCGTTATTCACTTTAAGTATTGCAAAACTCTCACAAATAACAAGGAATATCTCCAAAATGGTTCACCCCACAAAGAAATGCTTAGGATGTAAATTTTTTCTATAATAAGATTTTGCCCATGTCTTACGGTTCACCAGTAATGCAAGGTCATCAAGAGTAAATAGGACCACACAGGTTATAACCAGAAAATTAACAATAAACACTTCATTTGCCGTATCATAAGACATTTTAACCGAAATCATTAGGCATCAAAATGTTCATAAAATTGTCCATGTAAATGGTAGTTTAGAGCTTCTTCAAAAGCTTCGCCTTACATTCCTGAAGGATATTAAATTTAAATACCTACCAACTTTGGTTTTTAACCGACTTTTGAGTTTTTTAGTTATGCACATACGCACACGCACCTTTTAGTAAAAATGCTTGTTTCGGATTCAGGATACATCAAAACATATTTCCAGTGAAATGTGCTATTATTAAAGCCGTATTAGCCTTTTGTAGGTCACACATTGATAAAGTTTGTGACACTGTTAGGCGGCGTAAAGCATTGTTGGTTCAAAGTCCTTTGTTGTGCGTCCCTGCCGCCGGTCGAGCACTGCGTGGGGTTTGTTTAGAAAGGATAACACTAATTATAGTGATAACGTCTTTTACTAAAGGTTTCCAATAGTTTCACTAGTTGGACTTGCCGAACAAGGACGTAGATTATAAAACAATTCACTAGTCAAACAGAACAGTGCTCGTATCTGAAGACCTAAACTATGGCTAACTATGGTATAGCTTCGTGTCCGTTGGTTTCTACGCCAAAGAATTACAATGTGATCACTTCGATGAGGTAATGCAGCGAATTTAAAAAGCTAAGCTTGTTTTCTCGATTCATTTTTATTGAAAATTTATCTCCGCCGCCGCCGCCACCGCCACCGCCACCGCCACCGCCACCGCCACCGCCACCGCCACCGCCATCATCATCACCATCATCATCATCATTATTACTGTTTTATTAATTCATTTTGAATCATTAATTTCCTTAGAATATAATCTTGGTAGCAACATTATTAATGAATTTAGTAATAGACATTAGATACCGAAGTTCCATTAAATGCAAAAAACATTCAGTTTGACATGGATAATAAAATTTAGGTGTGATCAAGCCTTTACTTAAACCATTTCTTTCATTCTGAAATATTCTTGCAATGCCAGCAATATCATTTGCTGTTTCTTCCGGCAAGAGACATTTAAGAATCGTTTAACAATTATTCTGTTCAGTTAATAGATTTGTTACACATCCCTTCTAATGAATGCTCATTCTTGCCATGTCGTTAGATATTTCCCTAAATACTTGTTATAAACCGTTTGTTATCGTTAGGAAAACAAGCTCGTATACAGGAAATAGCTATTAGCTGTTATAGAGATCAGAGAAAACAAATTTCATCAGTGAGTGAGGGGCCGTGTAGGAAGATCAAAGGGTGCCACGTGTAGCCTCGTGTCGTTTGGGTTGCATATCACAGGAATGTATAGGGGCACGGCTTAGGAATCGTTCTGACCTGATGACTCCAGGAATAATTAATTACAGCGTGCCTTAAGCGACTAATTTCATGTTGGGTCATGGCTTGAATCTTGGGAGCATTAATTATTAACGGCAATTTAATTAATATCGTGAATCTCCCTTAATGGATTCTATACAGTGTCTTAGCTTGTATGTATACATACATGCTTTGCAGTGGATACCCTACAGCTAAGTATGCCTGAGTAGCACGGAATCAATGAGACTGCAATAACAGCCACATTACCTATTATAAGATTTTAATTAATACAAGACATCGATTTTTATTTCTCTGGTGTGGAAGCAGGTAATGCATTCACTTGTTATTAGCTAATTGAGTGCCCTGAACAGAAAAAGTCACCATATGCGTATTTAGCACAGTAGAAAAATCAAAAGGAGACTGAAGTTCGATTCTCGGTTGGGGAAATGGGAATTGTTCTCTATTCGAGATTATTCCCAATGCTCCCTAGAGTTGGAAGTATGAAAGAGTGTGAATATAATCTAATGTATAAATTCCAAAGACCCAAAACCCACTGTGTAGGAGTTAGTGCTTATTGCCCAGAGATAATGAATGGTATTATGTCCGAATAAGGCTAAAGGTATAAGTACAAAAATTAAGAATAAGTCACAAAGAAACGTTATCAAAGTATCTCCCAGCATAAAATGCTCCTAACATAGACACTTTTTGGTTAATATGGTAATAGTCTACGAAATTTAGAGATTATTTTGAATGTATATAAATATCTAAAGCGAATTTTTGGGAGAAATGTTTGACAATTAGGTAGGCATGTTGCCTGATTTATTTTCAGCAATTGCAATTAATATCTTATGAAGCATTCGGTTGTAACATTGCAATCTTACTGCAGCACACATAAGATGGTGGGAAAAGTACGCAGAATAAAAATACCTAAAGAAGGAGCTTTATCAGAAATAGATTCCATTAGTTTGTTTAATTTTATATATTATGTGCGGGTTATATAAATAATAATACTCCCGTTAGGAAAGAAAAAAGGAAATAAAGAAATACAGTTAAATGGGATTCGCACTAATGTTAGTTCACTACTGTTGATTTGAACGGACACGGCTTAGCTAGTTCCGCTATAGCGAATACACAAAGTTGGTGCAAGTGATTAAGCTGACGTCTGTAAGTCTAGCACCCAACACTGGAATCGTATTTAGTTCTAGTCCACAACTTAATATAAGCACTATAAGAACATATATTCTGCAGCTGCACTGAAGCTGGATGTGCAATGGAGAAGGATTGCTGAAATATTGCTTTTCAAAACTGCGAGGTAAGTTGCGAGTTGAGTTGCGAGGTGACGCTGGCACGTCCATTGAACAGTAAGGAAAGCATATGGCTAATTTAATTCTCATACGATCTATGCAAGTACCCCTGAGAATTAGGTACCTCATCGTGCAGGTCTCACTGAAGTTGGGTGTTTACTTTTGTGTAAGATAGTGCATGGTAAGTAGAAGTGCTCTATTCAAAAATTTGTCATCGAGTTCTCACAGAAAATTATACTTTGAGGTACCTAAATATAAAAAGGAATACTTTGAGAAAAATATTCGCAACTCTGTTTCTCTCTCCATCTCTCCCTAACTCTCACACCCTTCCTCCCCTTCTTGATCCCCACTCTTCTCTCCCCTACTCACCCTCCCCTCTCTCCTTCTCCCCCCTTTCCCTGTCTCTCGTGCGGATTTGAGCAGGATCCCACGCTACCTATACGTAGAAAGGTCATTATTCCTGTTTTTCCTATCATTTTATTTTTCACGAGAAAGTTTTCTTTTCCCTTAAATTTTTAACGGACCTAAGTTAAAAGTTTCATATTTTTTCTTAACAAATGGATAAAGAAACCAATGCGGGTGTTTAAATATAAGACGCTTATTCAAACAATAGGGAATTCTCTTGAATTCCAAGTTTACAGATTACATTCCCTGCATACAAGGTTTAACGATTGGATCGTTTTCCCGTTACTGCAGTTTTTGGCGGAACTTGGTTTTTGCATGTCATTGGCAGAGGTTTAGCTTGTGTTTACAAGCAAGCTGTGGTGGGGTACGCCAAATCCTGGTATTTCAACTGAATAGTTCATCCACAGCAGTGGCTTTTTTGTGCTGCCACAATAATAAATATCGTTACGTTGTCAGGACAGCACCGGCTGACATCCGCGTCACTTTCACTAGTGCATGCGGACAATATGTTACCACCGTCAGCACTACCATACTCTTAAATCTCACTACCACCATATGTAAATATTAGTAAACTTAAAGCCAGAGCGAGAGATGAAGTTATTACTTCGTGAGTTGTTCTATGAAAATGAGGAAATGATCATTATTATCTTTAATACCTATTACACAACGCCCTCTTCCAAGAGGAGGGTAGCTCAACAGTCGTTCCACATTAATTGAGCTATGAATATGGAATTCACCTGGTTTTGTATTTGATAATTTGCCTTAAACTAGGGTCGTTTTCGCTTACTTTTCATTTCAAACCACTGACCTGTGGGCTCGAGTCCCATTCACTTGCACTGACGCGTTGACGTTTTCTGTATCTTCTTTGACGCGCAGTTACCTGAGTGCATGTTGCCGCGCAGTTGTTTGTTGAGTTGCAGTGGTTCAGGTTCTGCCATTCTTCCTCTTCTTTTGGGTCCCACATAGTTGCTATATTTGTCCTGTGATTATTGTTGAGACTTACTCTGTGACCTACCCATTTCCACTTCACTAGTTCTGATGCTGTCGCCGTGTCTTTCGATTGCGTCCTTATTTCTCTGTTTCTTGGTGGGTGTGTTATTGATATTTGTAGTGTTTTCCTTTCCATCTTTCTTCATAAAATAATTATATATCGCCTTAGACCCTAAAACCGCAGCAAAGGGTGATAATTTTACGTTTAAATATTGTATTTGCAACTAAACCAAACTCTCGCACAGAGATAGGGTAATATTCACCCTCAAAGCTCGGTCCGTTTCTTCCTTCTGCTATTCTGACTGCACTGTGGCACAGATAAACAATGTACAGAACGTTCTGAAGAATAAATTCAGTAGGTAGCTGAACTTTTGAGGTTAGGAACATGCGGCCGCTGATGCATCACCTTAATACAACTCTGACTTAGTGAAACATCTACATTTGTCAATCATAATCAGATCACAGAATATCTCAACTAATGAGTATTGAGAAACTAACCACTACATGGGCATACCGTACTGAGCAAGACGACATTACCGCTTCACATCAGACACACCTAGTAACAGTGACTAGAGACAGTGCAAAAGTTGAAGGTATATGAAGGCGGGTTGTAACGAGGAGTCCCGCGAACCATATAATTGCCCCTCCTCTCAGAGCTGCCAATTATGGTTACGCACATCTTATCTAGCTGAACTGGAAATAGCATCTTCGTTAACGCTCGGATAAATACTTGAAAATTATACATGTCGATATTACAATTCTGTTTTACGGCCTATGCCCTTTTAACTGCACGTGCTTATGGTCATATAGGGAATGAGTGAATTAATTTGAAAATTATCCTTCTTATAGGTCGTCTGGTGTAAATACTATTTGAAATTCCGTGATCTTTGCATGTCCAAGACATAAAAAAATGAATAATGGTCTTCCATTTGAGAAAAGTGTAAGTATTGCAAACTTCAGGAAAATAACAAGGAATAACTTTGAAACAGTTCAGTCCCCGAAACATATATTGCACATACATTGTGAATTTTAATGAACTATACTGTTGTGTGCTACGATTTGATCTATCTCTTATGGTTTACCAGATGGCAGAAGTCATCCTGAATGAGGAGGGCTTCTGAGCGCTGTTCCAGAATTTAACAGATGCACTATATTTCCCATAAAAGTATCTTACATTTTTTGAGTAAAATGTGATTTAACCACATTTTAATCAAAATTTTCGAAAACTGTTCCAAGCGAAGAGCAACCTCTGTTTGGTATTTAACTGACTTTTTGTTTTTGAGTTATGTTGTTCACAGACCGAGACAGAAGGGTCTCTTTGATGGATTCAGACGGTCCTGAACATGTATTTCGATGAAATTCCGATATCAAATGTTTGAGTGAAATGCAATACTTCTCCTCTTTATGCAGGTACTATAATATGTATTAGAGAAAGTAAAAATAATATTTTGTAAAAGTAGTTTGTAGAAAACTAGTTAGCCATGTGAATCTTAACACATCGGAGATTTTATTTTATTAGCCTTAATTTACCTTTAAATTAATATGTCCATCACTAAATAATGGAAAAGAAAGGCGTAGTTATTTAAGATAACACCTTTTGTAAGAAAATTGGAGCATTATTCATGCTGTTGGTTAATGAAAGTGGCAGAAGCCCTTTGTGATAGACGTTAACTCCGTTAAAACGATTTGCATATAATGTTAATAAAAATGCCTTACTTGGGGCAGAGGAAGTTAAGCCAATAAAGCGCTGCAGTAACGACATTTGCACATTGGCCGTACAGGAAGCAGGGCAACCCACTTAGCCATGGTAACACATCTCAGAGCTGCTGGATGTCCCACTTCATTTGCTACCATTTTGGTAACGACGTGCTCCTTCTTCAGCTCGCACACTTCACTTCCACCACTTATCTCAGAGGTGGGCAAAACCGGATTCATGAATCCGTGTGATTCGTGAACTTTCGGCGTGCAACTATGCAACACAACGTACACAGCCCCTTCTTTAGTTTATTTCAGGAGTACAAGGATCACTTTCATTCGTTTTGTGACCGGCATCAGTGGCAAAATTACGTCTGTGTCAACAATGTCTACCTCAGGACACAGTTTTCTTCGAGCTAACACTGAACGATTTTATTGTAGATATCATGCTGCATACATCACAAAAACAGGTTTCTGATTTACATTATTATATATGCTGTATAAATATTTTCTATCACGATCACCATCATTTCTTTGCTATGATTGAAGATTTAGAGCGTGCTAAACTCCTACAAGATTTACAATCGAAACATAAACATGCTATGCCATATGACAATTCTCTTAATTAACAAATTAAATCATGAAATACTTATTTCAGTCACTTGGTACTGTGCCAGAGAATAAACTGCCATGCCATTCCTGAAGAGCTAAGAGCAGTTCACTTCACATAGATTCCATGATTTCAGGAATCTTGAGAATGATATATCAAAGTTAACCCTTTTGCTGTAGATGTGGTCAATGTAAGAGTTATCTCATAGATTTACAAACAGATCTAGGCACAAAAAATAAGTGCAGAGATTTAGTTGGCATAAACGTATTCAAAGAATTGTGTATGGTAATATGTTGGTTTTTGGAAAATCTGTTGTTTCTGTTACAACGATATTTTGCACCACATGTGTGCGAACATTTTTGCTCTGGTAAACATAGAAAACTCAAAACTGAGATCTCGCGTTTCAAGTGGCCACCTCTCGGCACAGCTAGGTATTACTGTTATAGATATTACACCAGAGTTTGAACGACTTCTCATATGTTCGACAATTACAATTATAGCGTGTAATTTCGAATTCACATACTGAAAAGCAAACACGCTGTATAAATCCACCACTGCCATGAGCTTAAGAAGCGAAGAACTACCACTCCTCCAATCAGACGTAACGTCTGTGGCTTGCACTCGGGAAATCTGGGGTTCGAATCCCGTGTGTCCATTTTGAGTGCGTTTTGCTTTTTGTATCACATTGAGTAGTATGCAATGCCTATTATCTAAGATTTTATATAGAGATTTGATAGTTAACACACGTTTTGAGGTACCCTGAATAAAAAGAACACCTAGAAATAGGTACATGTATTTGTGAACAGCATAACTCAAAAACGGAAGGTCCGTTAAATGCCAAACTTGTTATTTAAAATTTCAAAGATACATTATGTTTCAAAAAAAAAAAAAAAAAAAAAAATGTGTCCACCTCAATTATTTTACGCATGGAACACTTTTTGAACTTTCAGTTTTATAACAAATGGTTGCAATGATTGTGATTACACTACCCTGATTAAAGATGACTCAATGACACAATGTGCGTATGGACTTAGACAAAAGATCGCCTTTCGGTCGAGATTCCATGCTCCTGACGAGGATGGATGAAGTGCAGGCATCGGCAAACATGTACTCAATGAGGCCTCGCAACTATGACGTGTCAGGGGCAGCGCTTACTCTGTCTTCCCCTCCCTCACAGCCTTAACTGGCACTGCATACACACCGATCACGGGCGGACTGTCCTGTCGTATTTACCTGTACTTCTAAACATGTCTGTCAAAGTGTAATTAGATAAACTTCTTTATTTATAACTTTGAGGAATATTAGTTTATTTAGCTTAAAGTCTTAGTATATTCATAGAATTAAAGTGCATCTAATTATTCCTGGTCTATTAAGTTTGATATCAAAAATAGCACTTTGATGATTTCTTCTCTCATCATGTAAGGAACGTAAGGTGTTTGTTGTGCTCTAAAGTTAAAAAAGGCACTCATCAATGGAACATCAAGTGGCATTATGATACATGTCATAAGATCACCATACAATTATATACAAGCATTTATTCATAAATTTATACTACGATTTAAAGTAGCATAACACTGACGTGGTGTCTCCCATACCCATACCCATACCCATACCCATAATGGAGCAGTGACTAAATCTTATTTCCCTACAGTGGCAGATAGATTACGCCTTAAATTTCCACTTAATGGTAAAGTCACAACCTTCCTAACCGGACATGGCAGACTTAATTCTTACTTTTACAGATTTAAGATAAAGGACTCTCCTATGTGTTCCTGTGGAACAGCAGAACAGACCGTAGAACACGTCTTATTTGAATGTCCAAAACTTGACAGAGAAAGAATCAAATTCAAGAAAGCTATGTTAAACAAATATGGAAAATGGACATTCCAAGAACATAAATTAGTAACGGAATACACAACCGAATTTATTAAATACCTAAATACAATAGACCTGGATAAACACTAGACTGCAACTAACGATATCCCATAAGTAAAACTATGTATTAGTAAATTTATTAAGCATGTACTATAATGGCATGTAGTATTACGTTCTTTGTAATGGAACATGCTGAAAATAAAGAATGTTTATATATATAAAAAAATACCCATTCCCCATTCCCCATTCCCCATTCCCCATTCCCCATTCCCCATTCCCCATTCCCCATTCCCCATTCCCCATTCCCCATTCCCCATTCCCCATTCCCCATTCCCCATTCCCCATTCCCCATTCCCCATTCCCCATTCCCCATTCCCCATTCCCCATTCCCCATTCCCCATTCCCCATTCCCCATTCCCCATTCCCCATTCCCCATTCCCCATTCCCCATACCCCATACCCCATACCCCATACCCCATACCCCATACCCCATACCCCATACCCCATACCCCATACCCCATACCCCATACCCCATACCCCATACCCCATACCCCATACCCCATACCCCATTCCCCATTCCCCATTCCCCATTCCCCATTCCCCATTCCCCATTCCCCATTCCCCATTCCCCATTCCCCATTCCCCATTCCCCATTCCCCATTCCCCATTCCCCATTCCCCATTCCCCATTCCCCATTCCCCATTCCCCATTCCCCATTCCCCATTCCCCATTCCCCATTCCCCATACCCCATACCCCATACCCCATACCCCATACCCCATACCCCATACCCCATACCCCATTCCCATTCCCATTCCCATTCCCATACCCATACCCATACCCATACCCATACCCATACCCATACCCATACCCATACCCATACCCATACCCATACCCATACCCATTGCCATTCCCATTCCCATTCCCATTCCCATACCCATTCCCAATTCCTTTCCCAATTCCATTCCCAATTCCAATTCCAATTCCATTTCCAATTCCATTTCCAATCCCAATTCCATTTCCAATTCCATTTCCATTCCATTCCCATTCCATTCCATTCCCATTCTATTTTATTTTATTTTCAGGTCTAGATTGGACTAACCAACTGCAACAACTCAAAGAGCAATATTCAGATAATACGCCTAATATTAATTCAAATATAACTGATAGACAACTTCACGCCAGCTATGCTGTTGCTTTGGATATTGCTCAGTCACTGAGGTGTTTTAGTGAACGAGATTTCATAAAAAATGTGAGAGTAAAGATGCCAACATAATTTGCCCTGAATAATATGATATTTTTAGTAATATTGCATTATCACCACGAACCATACAGAGAAGGATACATAAAATAGCATATATAACCGAAAAAGACTACAAACCGAGCTCCATGAATTTATAGCCGTTTCTCTCGCGTTGGATGAAAGCACTGACAACGTTGACACAGCACAATTGGTAATTTTCACTCGTGGAGTTACTAACAACCTCTCGATACAAGAATATATGCTTCAAGTCATTCCACTTAGAGAACATACAACAGGGACAGAAAGGCCTATCTAAAGTATCGTAGACCAAAATAGCTGGATTCAAGTATTTGTACTATTCCTTATTGTACTCTGTAGCGAGCGAGTCCAGCACTGACTCTGAACGAAGGTCAACGCCATCCCCTGTTCTACATTACGTGATGTGCATTGCGGGTTGCATGTTGAGACGTCATACCGATTCCTCATTGAGTGCATGTTTGCCGATGCCTGATGAAGTGAATTAATCCGAAAGGCCGCTGGAACGTTGTCACGACAGAGAATGGGCAGAGTCCCTACGTTTTCCCATTTAGATGCACCCTGATGCAAGCAGGCTCAACCTGTTCCCCTCCCTCCACCTCGGGCTTGTACAGAAAACGAATTTAGTTAAGCGAAAGGGTATCAATCAGTTAACGAGGCCTTCGTAATTCCCTCCTCTCCTTTTCTTTGCCCCTCTGCAATGATAGCACTATCATACTGGCTGGACATAAACCACGGCCTGAAAGGGAAGTATTGATTTCTTCTTGTCGCTTAGTAAATAGTTGCCCTTCTATTTATCCCACTGCAATGACACCAATGTTCCTGATACATGCCGTGTTTACTGCAAAGTTTTACACGTTTTTGTGGTTCGAAGGACAAAGTTAGTCAATTATCTCCTTTACCTACTGGACTGTTTTATTTGTATCTACCGTCACGTGAAATCTGCGCACTCATAGCTCTAACAGCCTGTGTATACGCAACCTAAGTTCAGTGGTCTTAAAGCATCTTTTTAATGAAGCTTACATACGACATTTTTGATGTAATATGCCGAAAAGTCCAAGATGGCTTATTCTGTTATTTCCCATAATTAATTTTTATGCCAGTAACAGAAATATTTACACAAATACTTTACTAGAGAATCAAAAATAATAAATTATAATCCCAAAATCGTAATATTTGACCATTTTTGTCCAAATGTTACTCCTCCGTCTGAGTATCACGTTGTCTGTAAAGACATTTATAATGAAAGATGTAGAATCAGATGCTGACAAACGTTCCGTATCTTGAGTTGTGCTATATTTGTTCGTTTCAGAGATACACGTACACTGGGGTGAGGTGGTAAGATTTATTTTTTATTTGACTCTCGCCCCCTCCCTCGTAAAGACACGACAAAATATTGAAAAGCTTCTTCGCTCCTCCACACACTCTTCCTCCATGAATTTTTTCGCATCGTCGATTTCAGGATTGGAAGGAAGATGTAGGTATTTTTATGACTTCCATACAGACAAGTTTTCTTTGACACTGAGGAAAAGAACGCAGACCAAAAGCCTCTCAAGGCTTTGACCAGCAAATTACGAACATGAGAAACCTAGCTAATTAATTTTTAAAGAGTTCTTTACACACTCGAGACGTTGTCGATGAATGAAGCTTTTTTTCTGGTACTTCAGGACCTTTTATTCATAGTTCAGTTCATACAGTCATATAAGTTCATAACGCTTTCGTAAAAGAATGCTTACAAGAGCGGCCCTTTTATTCAGCAGCTTATTTATATCGCTCATTTATGTATAAAGACCTCTTGCTGTAGCTTCTGCGGCGGTTGGTGAATGTTGGTGCCTCTCATGCGGCTAATAGGAATCCTAAATAACACAGCTCAGCTTTTAACATCTTCTGCCACATACAACGCAAGCATTCGATACTGAAACGTTACCAAAAATACGAGAGGAGTTCGGAAATGATTTACACTGTATCCGAGTCTTCCGGGAAAGGCGTGTTTTCTTTATAATGAATGTCGACGTTTGGCATGCAGTGCGTGCGAGCGCCTCAGTTGCGTCCTGGAAGGTCCATGCAGCACCCAGGGGGAAGAGCGTGATAGTGGGGGTTAAATGGAAGTCACCACAGTCTTGCCACTTCTACATACATAGCGAACTTTTTAGGTAAAGTTTTTAAAGAGATATGAAAAAAGTGTAAGAAGCTTAAGGGCCTAGAGGGACTCAATCCTAGATATATAAAGAGGAAGAGAGAAGAATAGAGAAAATGTGCAGCTAGCGAGCGCTAAGAAGCACGGGAAGAAGAGAGCGGGACCTCAACATCGCGACGAAATTTAGGAGCTGCGATAGGCAGTGATCCCCACCACGAAAGCAACATTACGGCAAGGGAATGCATGATCCGTGTCAGTTGGGTATATTTTGAATGAAATGGGTAGTAAAATATCGGTTATACCAATTGGGAACTTGATACAAAATAGAACAAAGGAGATGTATCGATAAGAAATGTTCAAAAAAGAAGTGAAGGACAGATAAGGATTGCCAGAGCAAGAAACAGGCAATCCGATGAGGAAAATGCAAATGGTGTATCCGAACAACTTTTGTTTGAATGTGACAGGAGAAGATAAAGATGGAGCTGATGTATAGGAGCATAAGAAGGTGTTATATGATATCCGCCGGAAGTGAAGAAGGGTTTCGAGATTAGGAGCAGGAGGCACAGGAAGCCTGAAATATGGGAGTTCAGGTGCAGCAATTGGAGGTGATGAGAATGAAACAAATTTTCCGAATTTCAAGTGAATAATTATTCTGAACTCAGAGTTTTAATTCGTCTTTTTAATTGGGCTTTAATGATACACTTACGAATTTAGAAATGGACATCTCTTCAGAAAATACTAAAGTTATGGCATTCAAAGGTGAATAACCCATCCGTAGTAAAATAGTAATAAATAATGAAATTTTAGAACAAGTGAACACTTTCGAATATTTGGGTTGTACTTTGTCACATGAAGATGAAAGATATCACAGAAAAAACATCAAAATTTATAAGAGTGACAGGATTTATAAATAATATACTTAAGTCTTCAATGGTGCAAACAGACACAAGAATCAGATTCTTGAATGTTCTGGCTAAATCAACACTTCTACACGGGAGCAAATGATGGACTTTATAGCAAAATTTAAAAAGAATTCAAGCTGTAGAAATGCACTGTTATGGGATAGAAAAAAGTGCAGATATATTAAACCAAATACAAGTTACTCCTATGTTACAAATAATACAAAATTATAGAGAAAATTGATAGAAAATGTTTATAGAATGGGAAAATCACGACTACCTAGGCAAATTTTAAATTACCAGGCACGTGGGAAAAGAAGACTGGGAAGACCTAAGAAAAGATGGCATGATAGCGGAACAGGTCACTCGTCGTCGTATCCGTTGGGCGATGTGCGTTGGGTTGGTCGGGCATGGATTATTATAAATCAGACACCTATGCCTTCTCGTTCACACCCATGTAGGGCTGAAACTCCTAAAACGATTACCAAGTCTTGAATCTTTATTTCAAACTGCTAAGTAGCAGGTTTCTGGTGTAATACAAAAGCCAGGCTCTCAGTAAATAGTTTATAGCAAGCGTTAATCCTTCCCTTAGCTTCAGAAGTGGTTCACGGCTAATTCTAAAGGATATCAGGCTGATACATTATTGGTGCTAATACGAAACACAATGTTAGCTTCATATTAATAACGGTAGAGTCACTTACACACATAACAAACGACCTCTGCGGCCGGCCCGAGGGAGTTAGGCCTTTGACTCTAGAGGACCAGACCAATACCGTGTTACACGGAACATTACAAGCTCAGAACTGCCTTGGATTCACTGGCTGGGACTACATACAGTGTTCTTAACTTTGCAACTTCTCCTGTTTCTGTCCCACGCTAGCTGACTTAGCTGATGTGTGGGGCTCAAAACATTACAAAAGGTGCGTTTATCAAAATTATAATTGATTACAGCGTGAAATATTCTTTCTAGCCGAGTTGCTCATAATTCAAGGCTGTTGTAATTCTTGGAAACATCAAAAACGATAAAAGGTCTTCCGACAGTATTTCCAAATTTTGTCACAGGTATTACTAGCAACTAAAGAATAAACAGCTATATTTTGTAAGTCCTCAAGCACACGTTATTTACAGGCGAAAAATAATTTATGTTTCAACTATGTTACACGTAACTATCTTAAGAATTGTTGATAAAAATATTTAAAGTTACAAAAAGAATACAATTATATTTTAAAATATTTAGCGTTAAATGGTTTTTAGAATGAAATGTCAAAATTAAGAAACTTTAAAATGTATTATAATATAAAACCTAAACTAAGCATTAAAATAATGAGGCTTTAGAAAAGTCAGGCGTCGATTGAGGATAAGAAATAACGTTTCAAAACAGTGAGAACATACATGCATGAGGGAATACAAAATGGCTTCGTTGCCAAAGTAAATTTTAACGCAAGTGTATGTGTAATTCCAAAGTGCCAAGAATGATTGTAAACTGGAACAAAGGAAACAAATGTCAAGTGGTACAGCCATGGAAAAGTGTCGCTTCGGCCTCACGGAGGTACGCGAAGTAACCAGAGCATGGTTCACACAAGGCGCGTGCACTTTGCTCCAAAGCAGGGTTGTACACAGCGAGATAAGACACAGTTTATTACTTTATAACATAAAATAGTAGCCGGGGTACAATCAAAAGAACTGTTCTTCGCCAACATGCACAGAAATGCTCACGAAACGCGTGAGGGGTGAACTGTCCGTTACAGTTCTCTATATACGAGAAGAGGTTGTAGGTGGTAGAAATGGCTCAATGCTAACATTATGCACTTGAAGCTCAATATGCTATGTGGAATGGAGATTCGAATTCACGGACCCAGATAGTTTCTTATTTATTCTTTATTTATTTTTTTTTTTTTTTTTCATATTAACACCTTTTATATCGACGTACATTACATTCTATAAAACAATGTTGACTCCAAGAGAGATCTGTCTTCATTCTTGGTAGACACATGTGGACGTCCTGTACTCTTCCTACGCATTTTCACGATATAATTTCGCCCACCTCCTCGCAGTCGACTGCTGACGAACGCGTCGCTGTAGTCTAGGTAGTGATTCGGGAGCTCTTTCGGTGATGAATGGAACTAAACATAACTGTGACCGACAGAAAGAAACACTATGATACAAGAATCAAACTTGCCGCCAGTATCTAGTATTCAATTCATAAATAATATTGTGTAAAATCTATATCAGTTTAACTTAAAAGTACGAAGTAGAAAATGAAATAGAGGAAACAAAGTAAAGGGAGAGAAATAAAGTATATTCTCTTGCCAAGGTTTGAACTTAAGTTCACCAGTTCTCAAAATGCATGCGTTACTTCTGAGCTGTATTTTCTTGGATCTAGACCTCTACTGACACATGCATATATACGCTGTAACACCGGCCACGTTTTTTATAGTAACATACTAATTTATCGTATTCAGGGTACCTCATGTCTTATGAAGCATGCCATTGGTTGTTTCAGTTCATTGGATATCGCGGCTCTCCCTATGTTTTACTGCCAATGCAAATAGCATCAGGCAGAAACATGTTTTTGTTTGTTAACGAATTGGTTATCGTAGAATGGGACGTACGGCGCAAGTTCTCACACTACCATACTTTCTTTATCAGGAACCAATAGAAATGCAGGCAAGATTCAAGAGACAGCCTATATATGTGTTCGATAGACGATAAAATATGCCGCTGAGACTGCTAGCGTGGTTTTACTGCATATTGCAAATACCGACCAGTATAAACTGCCCTGCTACACGAAGTGGGACTGCCCTCAGAGTGTGCTCAATCGTTTTTTCCATGGCTGTACATTCGTAGACTTAAATCATATACTATACCTAATATAGTATAACAGCCTTTCCGTCGCCAGCGTCTACAGATAAGCGATAATGTGCCGAGTTAGAACCGGAAACAGCGAGCGGCAAAGATTTTGTATCCGAAACAGTGCTGAAATAACTCCCTTACTCCAAAAACGCAAGCCCAAAGTTATTACTCCATAAAATACGCCACAGTGAACATACAAATCAAATAGAGTTGTAGAAGTGTGTGTAAAACTTCAGTGCGTTAGGTAACCCTATTCCTGAGATATTAACATTATTTTATTAGCTGCAATCAAAAGTACCTCCTCGATAGATATTTAACCACAGATATTTCACAGTTACTACTTAATGTCTTTACAACAAATTGTTCTATGGATATGTTGACGTAGTGGATAGTTCTTGATAAAGATGCGTTATACTCACACGCTTTTCTGTACTTATTCTTGCGCAAACTGTTAACTCCAGAATCCTTTCATGAACTGTATGAAGTATAGCGACCACTGCATGAATCATTAGGAAAAATACCAACATTTGTGTATGGTTAGTAGTTACGGTCGCTAAAGTAAGGAATCGTGATAATAGGTCTGGGTTTCAAATCCCTTCAAGATCAAGCATTCTTACTAGAGCGTTGTCCAGGTTTCTTATTCTTCATAAGTGACAAATGCCAGAAAGAGAACCTTAGGTTAGCCCTGGAACGTTTTCTTTCCAAACTTTCTTTCGGAATTATTGTTTCATGTGCTATGAGAGGATCTGAGCTGCGCCAGCCTCCGTCGGGGAGCTTCTGAGTGGGAAACTGTAGGGACCGTCCCTTCTACTCTGTCGTGGCAACGTTCGGGCCGCCCTTCGTATCCATTCGCCTCATCCATCCTGTTAGGGGTGCCCGGTCAGGGACATAACACCTCGATAGAAGGCGATCTTTTGTGTCTATGACAATGAACAAGTGTTACGGAAAATGTTTAAGAAAGGTTTTGTT
Source organism: Tenodera sinensis (assembly GCA_030765045.1). Lineage (NCBI taxonomy): Eukaryota > Metazoa > Arthropoda > Insecta > Mantodea > Mantidae > Tenodera > Tenodera sinensis. Next base: position 93,275,035 of record CM060970.1, read on the forward strand.
TATGCCCTAAAGTCGAGACAAGAAAATATTTTGTTTTGGATAACAAAACGGAAGAGAGTAAGGAATCTTATTACGATGAAGTTTATTCGGCGAAGAAAGAAGTCCGTTGATCTCATGTGGGAGAGACGAGTAAGTAGTACAATGCCATGGCTAGAGAGTCACATCATTTAGAATAGGGCAAATCAATGTACAGACGTCCAAGACAGTAGTGGCAGAAATAAGGAAGCTTATTCAAGAAATGGCTTTGAATATAATCTATTTAGGAACCACACGTAGTAAGAGGGGAAACCAATTTATATGCCCGTGACATCAAGGGTAGTAGCAAATGGATTTCTTTATTATTAATAATAATTAGTGCCTTAGGATATTGTTTAAGTATTGAAAGTAACGCAACTGTGTGATGTGGTATAGAAGCATCCTGTTATGCGCGGCGAACAATTGGAGGAAGTCATAACGAACTACAAACTTGAGGTTATGAATCAACAAAGCAACCTTTATACCTATGAGAATCCTGTAGATGCTATTGAAAATATATATAAATTGGGCAAGAGGATTTACAGTAATTAAAAATAGGAATTGGAGGGCTAACCAACATCTTACTGTTAGTAATCGTGACTTGATTTATTGCGTTGTTGCTGCAGATATGATGGAAGTTGACAGGAAAACATATGGAAGAATAAAGTATAAGGTTAAAGATACGCATTGGAACAAAGTAAGAGACAACTTTATGCTTCCTGAGTTTAAACATGATGATGATGTAGATACGAAAGTATATATTCTAACAAAACATATACAGGAAGCGATGAATAAGGCTTTGTTGAAAAATAGAAGAAAATGTAAAGGTAATACTGTATGGAATAACATTACGGAAGATGCGAAGCAAGGTAAGAAACGCAAGGAGGTTGTATCAAAGAAGTAAAACAAGCCTATAGAGAACTCAAAAATAAATATAAAATACAATTAGAGACAGAAAGAAGGGCTTCATGGGACAATTTCGCAAAAGAAAATTTAAAATCAAGTGTTTGGAGTGTGCCATATAAATTAGTCATGGAGGAAATAGCCGCACCAGAATTTCTCTCGGCTTTGGATACAGGGGATGGAACTAAAAGGAAGACTTGGAAGGAATCAGTTAATCTCGTATTAACCAATCTATTACCACCGGATAACCAAGAAGACACACCAGAACACACAGAAAAGGCAACAATTCCAAAACAGACACAAACAATGATCGTGTTTTTTACCCATATGACGCACCTGAGGTTAAATTAGCTATTAGAGAAATGAAAAAGGAAGCGCCTGAACCAGATGGAATTCAAGCAGAAGCTATTCAGACTCGACATCACACTATATTTAAATAAATAATTACAAATGTATATTGTATTTAATAAAGGAATGTCCGGGCTAAGCTATTGGACATCACATACAGGCCGGCTAGCAAACAAAGGTTTGCACGACTGTGTCTGTGCATGACTAACAATCGGAGCGACAGAAACAAAAGGAGTTTTCTCCAGAGCCTTCGAGAAAGTTCTGGATACAGCATCGCCGGCAAGTAGTGGAAGTCAAAAAGCTGCGCGCGATCTCATCTCCGCCACTTGAAGCGAGGAAACAGCAAGGTAGAGTTACAGCTACGGACGTGAGTGAGTCACTGTGTCAGTCAGTGTGAGACAGCCGTGCATGTACCAGCATAGTGTAAAGATTTAACGAACGTCGAGTGATTGTGTCGTCATGGAGTATGAGAGACAGAGGAAGTGAAGAAAGACACTGAAAGGACTGAGTCAAGGCTACAAGAAGTAAAAAGTTGTGAGTTGTGATAGCACGAAAGACTTTAGGCAGTGTTAACGAAGTATTTGTACAATACTTTAGAAGAAAAATAAAGTAAGAAAAAAGTAAATGCACTGGTTTTGTCGTTTTTTACCACGATTAAGGTTATTTTCCCTATTATGCACCCATGCAATCACATTTGAGTATGATAATTACCTAAGCTTTCGCATCAGGCACACACAACTTCTGAATGCTCCATTCGTGTTCCAACACTTACATATTGTACGCCGATTTACTGGTATTTTGTAGTTTTAGTAAACAGGAAAGAAGTGAGTACAGTGATGCCTAAAATTTAATTTAGTTAACTTCATTATACAATAACTTTTTATACCTTACTAGTAAAACTGAAATAATATTCTAAGAAACACACCGCTTCTATTGAGGATACAATTCAGCAATTTCCCTCAAAGTATACAGTAAGAATTAACGCTCATAAATATTTACTTGTGCTTAGTTATTTACACTTCAATGGCATGGCCCTGGCCAATTATTCCCTAGACAGCACATATGAAATATTTAATTACATTTCTCAGCATTTTTAATCTTAATCTATTTTCCCCCCTTACACATATAGTTTCCAATTCCACTTCCCTTTCTCATTCTACAAAAATGTTACCTAAATCCCTTACTTTGAATTGGTCTAAAACCCTTTATAAAACTGATATACACTTAACGCTTCACATTATTTATACCTATACAACATTAAATTGACCCCATGCACGCTTGGTTTCGCATTTTACGTTCCGTTGTCCTAATGTATTTTTCTCTAAGTTCGTCATTCCATTTCTATCGTTTTAATTTTGCTATGCGACTGCTCTCCTTTGAATTAACGTTTATTCCTACCTCAACACTGACATGTACAAGAAAATAATAACACTAGAATAAATGCAACGTTTTCACAGTAAAAGTCACTAAGGCTATCTGATTTGCAAAGTACAGTACGAAGGGGCATTAAACAGTACTAAAAACAAATCTGTAAAAATGGTTAGTGCAAGAGTAGAGAAAGTCATGTGAGTACAACACATCAAACTCTTATTCCTGTATTGTCTTCATCTTAGTTAAGATAAGCAATAAGATTATTTGTACAAATGTTTATTTCCTTGTAGGTGCAAGCGGAATATGGGCATTTGAGCGATAGTCAAATTTTTTAAAGCTTTCAGATTCCGTTCTCTTTGCACGGTTAACAAATAAAAAATGAATAACGATATTCCATTTGACAGAAGTAAAAGTTCTACAAAACTCACACAAATAACAAAATATCTCCGAAATGGTTTCACTCTACAAAAAATGTATTTAAATATATTGTGTATTTTACGAGCAAGATTTACATTGTTTGTTCAGTAAAATTGTGTCTACCTCTTACGGTTTACGAGTTATTGAAGTAATCTAGAGTAAACAGGACTACATGGCCTATAGCCAGAAAATTAAAAATATAAATTTAATTGCTCAAAAATATTTTAAACATGTCATTTTCATCAAAATCGTTAGAACCATTTTCAAGAAAATCAAAAGTTTCGAGGGTAGTTTAGGGTGGAGGAATTTTCTTGAAAATCTTCGTGTCGCATCCTTGAAAGACAAACTTAAATACCACTTTGGTTTTTAATCGACTTTCCGTTTTTGAGTTATGCTGTCCACACACAGACAGACAGACAGACAGACAGACAGACAGACAGACAGACAGACGCGGGCGCGCCCACAGGCCATTTTCTAAAACTGCTTTTTTTTTATTCAGGGGACCTCAAGACATATTTCCTATGAAGTCCTGACATCGAATTTTTGGGTATAATATAATACTTCGTCTACTTATTGGTAGAGAAAGTAAAGAACATTATGAATAAATAATACGAAGACTGCAAAATAAAATATTATGCAATCCAAAAGAAAACGTTAGGAAACACTGGAATGACGAAGTGAGAAAAACACGCTTGACCCATCAAAGAGGAAGAAGGACTTCATAAAATTACATTATTAGGCACCTTTATGTAAGGTCACCTCTATAAACCATATCAAAGGCTCTCTGAGGACAATATCAGAGAAAATGATAAAACGTTAATGCAGAGTTAGGCCAAAGATGTAGTTAGTTGATTATGTGAGAAATTGCGTGCCAGTTGACGGGCTGTCAAACAGCGAAAAGGCGCCATGGACGTTACTGAAGCTACTTTGATGGTCAGTGCGCAGTGCACTGAGGCGCAACATCTGATAAGGATGTTTCAGAGCGAAGTACTATTTACTTTACTGCTGTCACTCTGCAGGGCTGCCATCCATCAAAAGAGGAGGAAGGACATAAATATCTTCAGACAAGATCTACCATACCATCATAACAAGTTGGACAACCGTAACAAGAATGGCCCGTGTTTCGAGGATAACATGCATAAATCATGAGGCTACGTCATAAACTACTCCCTTACGAGCTTAATAACCTATCTTTAAGGGCTGATAATCACCTCCAGCAAAACAAATTGTATATAAGCACACCCCTGCAAGTGGCAATCTTAAGTCATTAGAAACTTGTGTCCCAAAGGTTTATTAAACAAATAGCATTGATATTTGACTTTTTATTTAAAACATCTTTGTTACGTTTCCAATTTCTAATTTGTTCCACATTATATATTTTTGGGATGTATGTCAACAAAACTTTGTAGCTTTAACCAAGCATAATGAAAATTCATGTTATTGAGGTTATTTTCTTACTCTAAATGTATGATTCTATATTAATTATTTTCCCTAAGTCCAACACAAAATGTATGGACTGTAACGATCGATTTTTGTAAGTTCTAGACCCAAGTTCTGTTACGGACTCAAAGCAATATTCTCCATCTATTGCTTCCTAGGATGTCTCGGAGATTTTACCTCGTAGATGATAATGAGGCACGGCTTTAGGGATTCTACTAGAACGCATACGTTGTGCATCTCTTCCAGATATACTGGTAGCGTTGAGTATATTGGAGCACTGGTTCAACTTGTTCCTGAAACACCTCATTGCATTTGTGACCCCATGCTGTTTATCGCATAAATCTCATTCCATTGGTAGCTATTTCATTTCCACCTTCCTCTCCCATGGTCCATGCCTGACTACTCGTAATGGATAATAATGTACGTAATTGGGAAAATCAGTATCCCTTTATGTCAGCATTGCTTTAATCCCCCAAAATCGTGGTTTCGATCATTTCATTTTTCTGCTTCCATAACAATGGAAAACAATCTTCATTTAGTTGAACGAATACATAACACGAGTACATCTATCAAGCTTACCAGTTCTATTCGTGCGGATTTGTCCGAGATAGTAGCTACTTCAGCGGTACGGTAAGGGCACTGGATGAGTGTTTAGTTTACGTGCTTGCGTCGAAGCACATGCCGGTTGGTTGCAACACAGAACTAAACCCATCAGCACAGCGTTGACATTTACATCACCGAAAAAATTAATATTTTAACAGAAAGATTAAACACACCAAAAGGAAACCTAAATGTAGTTGTAAGAAATATGAAATACTATTAGCCACAGCACTTTCCACCCTGACTACTAGTAGACCGTAAGTATGAAATGCTAAACCTTTTATAAAATAATTCCATTGTGTTGTGATCTTTCAAAATAGTACAAAATAGTGTCAGATCTCTGACAGTACTTTTTAAATATGCATGGAATTTGATTTACACGTTATATATTAACGCTTGATTACATATTACATTTTAAAATGGACACAAAATTCTAGATTTTTAAAATTTAACTATGTAATAGTGAAAGGAAAAGGCAATTCCGGAGATCTTACCAGATGTAATTAAGAGAACATAAACTGACCGTTTATCTCTGTGAAGGTTAAAAGATGCAAAGATTAAGAGTAAGGATTAGGAAAAAGTCAGTCTATCCTTACGTAATCAAGATAGCCATAGCAAATACGCTAACGCGCATGTAGCAAAACTGTCTTTCAAATCCCTGATACAGAAAGAAACAATGTGCATAATATTCTGCACCTGCTAAAATATAAATGTAAATCAGGACGAATTTCGGCAAGAGGGAGAGCACCGCAATGTCAAACCTTCCTTAGGGACATCTGTCCCTAGGTTCCTAAAGATTGTAATGTTATTTTCCTTCAGTGACACAGTTTATTTGAAAATAAACTGCAACACTGAATTACTTCTTAGTGAGCTCTTTCAGTCTCAGTGTACTCACGGCGTTTGAATTTATTTATATTTACCCGACTTCTAGACGTTACGTCGTAAATATCATGAACGTTTACCTATAGTGTAGCTTACTCCACTAGGAGTCAAGGTAAGTTTATTCATGTTGTTTCTGTCCTTATATTTGGCATCTTAGGTAATCGCTTACTGCTGTATAAAAGGTTGTTTGTTTTAGCAATCTTTTAATTGATTTGACGTAATTAGTGACTTGCATAGAGGATACATTTATGAATAATCCGTCTTCTATTTCCTTTTAATAAATCATTATTAAACTAAATTATCCTACGAAGCATAATGGCTAAGCGTTTAAAATAGTCCGGTTTCGTGGTGATGGTGGCGGCGGCGGTGGCGGCGTGTTTGCTACATGTGCCCTGCAAAACAGAGAAGAATGACGGTCATCTATTGTAGCCATTGCAGAAAGGCATTCTGCACTTAACACATAAGTGAAGTGCACTGCAGCATTCTTAAATAATACTTCCACATTAAAAAAGTTACTTTTTTGCTTTATATCTTATATTACTGATGTTCAATAAAGTAGCAAAAATTAGAAGCCTTTACCTTTTATGCCTACATACCTGTCTAGGATTAAAATTCACTCTCACACAAGTGTCGACCCTTGGTTCTCTCTTTCCATTTTATGCACCTAAAGTGTGCTTGATCTTAAGAGAAACTATACTTTTCCAAAACTGTCCATTTGCTGCTCTATGTTTACAGATATATTCATGAATGAGAAGTATGAAATTAAATAAAACTTTTATTAAAGCCCCTTCAAAACGATTTTCACAGAAAGTCGTAAATATTGAAGCATGAAAGACCGAATGGATTTGCGGTATAGCCGATTTGAATCTGACGTGTTTGTGTGCCTTCTGCGATGTCAATCAAACTGGAGCAAATTCGCGAGTTGGAGAGGAAAATAAACGACATTCGTGCCAGGAAAATGGCATGTGGTACTCCTTATAGACTAGGTGGGTAAATCCAACACTCAAAATGTTTATTTTCCCTACTACGCATAGTAGCAGATTCGATATCGAGAGTTCAAGTAAATACACATTTTGGAGCCCCATGAATCCAGAAAATATACTTCTAAACATGGTCCATAGGTGTGTGTCTGTCCGTCAGTTCATCCATCCATCCGTCCGTCTCTAAACCAGTATGATTCAAAAACGAAGAAATTGGTTACATACCAAATTTGCCGTTTAAGTTCAACACCTTAAAAGGATACGAAGACCTTCAGGAGAATAAAATCTGATGCCAGACTACCCATTAGAGTGCTTCTTGAAAACTTTTGTTGTATAAAAATGGCTTTAAGAATTTTGATTAAAATACCATATGTCTAAGATATTTTATGAAAATGAAATACCTATCCTGAATTTTCTGAGAATGTCCTGAGAAGCCCTATGCAGTCTGGCTGACTTTTGCATATCTGGTAAAGCAGAGAATGACACAAATTGGACCACAAGAAATGAAGATCTGTTTCACACACCAAAAACCATAACGTGTGTGTTTTAACCATTTTTAACTTGTTTCAATGTCTAAACACTTTTTTGAAATGGGAGATCGTTTTGCATCTTTTTATCTATTGGCCATGCAAAGACAAGGAAATTTCAAATAAATCACATATCGACCAGCTTTAACATATAGTCCGAAGTATTTAAATCAATTGTATTTGCATATTCTCCTTGTACCTACAAGAAAATTAGGAATAATGCTTATTCTTCTATCTACTTCATGTTAACCGAGATGGGTTCCTGTAAGAATATTATAAGAATAGAACACGTCATGCGAGCACCTATATTTCAGCCAACGCTCGGGATTTATGCTAACATCTATGGGAATCGACAAGTACAATCTTAATGTAATATTATCTTCCTTCTCTCCGGAATTGAGATAGGTTTACGGCCGTTTTTTGCTAGGAATGGAACACAAAATATAATGAGTTGACCGTTGACGGTACTTCGGTTTGAAAGATGATCTCTATATTCAGCTCACGTGATATTAGGAGACGTTTGCTGAAAGACCTGTGTTTGGGCAGACAGAATCCTTCAACAGACAAAAAGCTATTTTATCCTTATTCATCCATGATATCAATTTGAAATCTGGGGATTAATATGTGTAGAGAAATAAAAAATAGATCTTCCATATAGCACACATGAAATAAGCAAGTTGGATTAACTGGAAGTTTAGCAAACCCAAACCAAGGTTTTATCTGCCGACGTCATTTTATAAACTTGTTAAATTAAACCGTAGTGCAATGGAGTTGATACACCTGAACACGAACGTTGGTCTTCTACTTTCTCTTCTTACACTGCAATACATGAAAGCTGAGGCAAGCGGGGTAGTTTTTGTTGAACGAAACGGTTTGTTCTATACTTAATTATACTGTCCAAACGAAGGAGGCCTGCACATCATTTTCTCAGATATGTAAACAAATTAATGTTAACATTTTGTAGTAGTGCTGTTTTAGAAATACTTTAAACAAAGGTTTTTAAAAATACAGTGAATGTAAGCAATTTCTCATTAACAATAATAACAATAACAACAATAATCATAATGTGATAGCTGTTATAACACTGGGCCATTTCACGAAAAATGGGATAGTAAAAGACGTTTATTTTGGATACATAGATTCTCTATTGAGAAGGAAATGAATATAAAATCCTCTGAACAAATTATCCTTTGACATTAACACAAGGTTGTATTTACTATTTGCTTTTTATGTTTTTTATTTACTTATTTTTTTCCAAAAGGCTTTAGCGGTTTTAGTAACAGAATTGGGTTTAGAGATGCTGAACCATAAAGGTCCGTGTTTTGAGTAGAATAACATATGGTTTTTACACTGTCATAACAAAAGTTCTTTCACCAATATTTTAATACTAGCGCATTGGGTCCTTTTAATTCATACCAGGTTATACATAGAATAATAAGGAAACGCTCACAAGTTTGGTGGAAATTAGTGTGAGTGCGTGAGCGTGTGCGTGTGAGAACGTTGTCTAATGTCGTGTAAGACATCGTTTATAATATGTAATATTTATTGTGCCCCTTGGAAAGATATTTTTGTAGACACATTTATAGCACATTCCTATATTCAGTGATCTAGAACCCAATTAATGATCTTCGCTGTTTTACAGCAAACTCCAAAGAGGCCAGTCGCCATGATAGTTTTTGTTGAAACAGCAAAACGTTAGCATTACAGCTGTGAAACTCATGAGAAGGTAAGCAACTTGAGACGGCTCTGGCCTGAACTGACCACTCGACAACCTTTACCCCTTCCTTCTCCACGGCGAGTCACGCGTACGTGGGAAAACATTTGGAAGTGGCTGTACTAATCATTCTTACAAACTCTTATTCCTCTATCTTCTTCGTGTTAGTTCAGATAATTTCTGCAAATGTTTATCTTATTGCTTATTTCCTTGTAGGTGCAAGGGGAATATGGGAATACAGTAGGTTTTGTGCGATAGTCAAATCTTTTAAAGCTTTGAGATTCCGTTCTCTTTGCACGGCTGAGTTATATAAAAATGAATAACGATCTTCCATTTGACGAAAGTTGAAACACACACAAGTAACAAGGAATATATCCAAAATGGTTCACTACATCAAAAATAAAAAATAAAGAAAAGTTTAAAAAAAAGTAAAAATAAAAAGCAATTATGTATTTGGACATAAATTGACTGTTTTAGCAAGATCTACATTTTTGTATGGTAAGATTTGGTCTATGTCTAACGGTTTACGAGTTATTTGAAAGTCATCCAGACTAAACACAACTAAATAGGCTATAGTTAGAAAATTTAAAATATACATTTTTTCATGTATCATTCAAATGCGTCAAAATATGGTATTTAATCAAAATAGTTATAGGCATTTTCGAGAAAATAAACATTTTCGAAGCATTTTCCATGTAAAGGGTAGTTTAGGATGGAGGAGTTTTCTTCAAAATCTTCGTGTCGCATCCTTAAAAGATATCGAAGTTAAATACTAACTTCGGTTTTTAGCTCACTTCGTTTTTGAGTTATTATGTTCATAAACAGGCACCTGCAGGCACGCACGCGTCCATCCCTCCACCCACGCACGCACCCACACCCACACACCCACACAGAAGTGCGTGGATCTTTCCTATTTTTTTTTTTTTTTTATTTTTATTCTGGAGGCATCGAAACATATTTCCAGTGAAATCTCGCCATCGAAAGTTTGGACGGAGTACAATACATCCTCTGCTTACTATATGTAGTAGAGAAAGTAAAAATTACTACTTAATGATTATGTAGCGCAACACTAGTTGTTTACTGGCTGAGTATTCTCAAAAATGTTATTTTATTTTATATGGTTCCAAAGACATTGAAGTTTAAAATAGAATATCTTTATTACTAAGAGGGCCTTGCATGGCAAAAATACGTCTATGGGTATTTAATAGAAGTTGTGCAGACCAACGGCGATTTATTCACGGTAAGCTGAAGCTTAACTTCCTTTACCATTTTATTTATGGTGCATGGTTGTGGTATACATAAAAATAAAATTAGTGGAGTGGAAGATCAGGAATGCTGAGAGTAAATACTATTTACCTGAATATTGCTCGGAAAACTTGCAAGAAAACTAGCCCTCTCCGCGTTAATTGCAGTGGAGACTTCTTCCTCGAGTATAGTGTTCCTCTAGTTTTTCAATTAGTGCTGCAGCCTAGCGGCGTATTACGAAGTATGTAGTGCATTAGGACGACGTGGTGCTATCCAGTGATTAACGGTTGAATGCAGGGAGTTCTTCAGTCGTGAGTGAAGAAGTTTGTTTTGAGGTGTCCGTGTAAAATATTTTGGATTGTAGTTTTTTTATATTTATATGTTAAAAAGTACTCGTATAAGTGCCACAAACGAAATTCTCATATCAAGGTATCCACAGTTGTATGGTAAGTAAAATATAACAACACTTGCAGTTCTTATAACTAAAAAAGCAGTAGCATCATTTTTGTTCCAAGGGTAACCTCTTGTTCTTTGGAACACGTCTTTGGCTAGAAATATTTTATTGTTTTGTTTCAGATACAATACCACGAAGGAAATTTGGTGTAAAAAGGAAACCTGTTGACACAGATAGCATCAGCAAAGCAGTTGCTGCTGTTAATACTCCAACTAATAGGAAAGTTATAGAGAAACTTGTAAAATTTAAAAAGTGTCCCTTGCACTTCTATCAAGACATCTTGCAGACTGCACACGTTCAGGGGAAACTGAGTTCCATTACTCTAAAAATATTGGGGTGAAACGGGTATATAACAACCAGGAAGAGGAGAAGCTGTCGAATATGTTGTCAAAATCGCTCACATGCGGTGTGGGCCTATAAACATGATATAAAAGATCTTTCTTATAAGTTTGCAGTTGCTAATGGCAAAAAGTATCCTGAGAATTTGGTTAATGAACATGTAGTTGGTGAAGAATGGATGCGGCGGTTCATGCCGATGCTCTGGAAACCAGAGTCTACAAGTTTGTTCTGATCTACCAGCTTCAATAAAGCAAATGTTGATGCATTCTTCTCGAATCTTGGGAGTGTCCATGCTCATTTTGGGCCTATTCCTTCACAGAGAGTATGAAATTTAGATGGAACTGCACTGTCTACTGCGCAATCTCCAAATCGCATTATTTCACTCCTTCGCGAGCTACAAATATAGAATAGAAGATATAGGAAAGAGGTAACTGTGTGCTGGTACTGAGGGTAAAGGATGGATGTAATTTGTGTGCGATATTTGTAATCAATAAACACCGTTACAAAAAAGAGCCCAGAATTTCCAGACTTACGAGTTGCTAATGGGCTTCATCTGTCATTTTTGTTAGGGTAACCATCAACACAATTTTGATAAAAGATGTTTTTGTGTGTTGCACAATTATGTGTTTCAAGGTACAAGTTGGCATGTCCCAAGGTACACGAACATCCTATACCTTGGAACGAGAATTATGTTTTAAGCAATTTTATTGTATGTATGTAATTAGCTTTGCAGTAAGAAAAAATGTGCTTATGATTGGGTATACCTCCCTTGATACATATTCTGTAACACAAGATGAAAAATCTACCGATTGTCATATTTTCAAAAAATAAAAAATAAAAAAAATCTAAAAGTGTTCCAAGTTACTCGTATAACGGTGTCTCTTATGTAAAAGAATCACAGACACGTGGTGAAACAAGTTTGACGAAACAGACAAAAGACAAAAGAAAACTGTTCTCGGTGACCTACAGATGGTCACCGTATGGGTTTTTGTATATAGCGAAAACTGTAAATATGAACAAAGTCAATTGTAAATCAATGTAAATATGGCCTGTAAGCCGGGCCCAATATACCGGCACCAGGCCCATACTTTTACAATAAATAACTTGAAGAACTCTAAACAAGTTTTCGAGGTTGACCTAGTTTATTCTTTCACTCGTCCTGGCTATGTACGCGTGAATGGTAGCAGAAGCCACTTAGTAAAAATAAATTATCTAAACAGTCTGGCAACAATGTAGAGTTATCTACGGTAGCATTCAGGATATTTGAGTTTTCCATCGTCCGAAATCTACGCACTCTATGTAGGACACCTTGTATATTTTTTAAGTAGTGGTTTTCAGATTTGTTTTCAGAATCTGCATTTATATTATTCGCAGTATAATCTGCATCTGCATTTATATTATTTATACAGTAGTTGAACCAAATATAACTCAAAGTTTTGTTATTCTTAGCCAAAATCGCTCGCTAATGTTTTCAGAAGAACAAAAATTCCTGCAACTTTACTTATTATAAGGTATACAATTAATGCACTAATTTTCCAGTTGGGTGAAACTTCTCATTACTAAATCATACTTCAGTTAAGTGTGCTTGAAGTCCCTACTCATCGAAGATGTGCTTGCTGCTTTAAGCAAAAGAGAAACGATGTTTATTCACGAGAGTAAATGAAGTAACGATTGACGGAAGGCCAACTTTGTGCAGACCTCGTATTTGCCTACATCGAGACGGGAAACTGTGGTTTCCAACAGTGACAGTTGATCCCCTCGTGGCGAAGGGACGTCGGGAATCTATTGGAAAACCCATCCCTGACCTTTCACGGCTCTGCTCGCACTGAGTGATGGCTTTTTTGCTGCTTATAAACGTCATCCTCAAGTACATTCCGTTATATTTACATATCTGCTAGTCATTTTGGTTCCTCAACTAGACGAGGTGAAGTCCACTACAGTAAATATGTATTCAGATTAATACAAAAATAAAATCCGGTCATCTTTATATTAAATAGCCTTTAATTTGGTGAATACAATTACTAACTTGCTAAGGTTTAGACATATTTAATTTCATAAGGCAAATTCATTTTCTTTTACCAAACCTATAGATACGAGACTTTTGTTTCAATGATTTATATGTTTATTTATCTATAAGTGAAGGAAGCATGTTTTCCATCCAAAAGCAGTACCCAAATGCCGCTGAAAATACAGGTTATGAGACAACCTAAATAGAAAAAGTACGCACGCATATGTATAAACAGCATAAATCAGAAACCAAAAGTTAGTTATTTGAAGCTCTGTTAGGAATATTCTCTGCATTAGGGTTTTTCATTTAAACCAGGCATGTCAAACGTCACTCCGAGGGTGTGAAGAGAGGGGTCTACCCCTCCTTAACTGCAGTAGCACGCGCTCGTAGAACCGGTTTTCGCTTTGTTTTTCCCGTTTTCCGATTTGATCATCACGGAGGAAGGGAAAATAGGGGAAAATTTTTCACGCCTGGTGAGTGCTGTTTGACACCCCTGATTTAAACCTAACGAGCGCGTGCCATTTCACCTGTGCGCGATTGGATGCGTCACAGCCCGCTTTGGTCCTACATAAACTCCGCGCGTGAAGCAGTTTATACCTTTCGTATGTAAAAGTTATTATAAATGGGAATCGCCAAGCCGTGCTCGCACATCGTATATTTAAAGGTTTCTCAGTGAAGTACGTTCTTGCAGATTTACAATTCACGAGATTGTGAAGAAATTCGAAACCCCTGGTTATATGACAAACAGAAAACGAAAAATTACTGCTATTCTCCTACAAAACCAAAATATGAATAACGACAGATGTGTATACTTCAGTTGTAATTAAGTACGTATTTTATAAATATTACAGAAAACAAAAAATATGCTTTACTTTCCCTACTACGATTAGCAAGTAGGGGAAGTATTGTATTCCACCCAAATATTCGATGTCGGGATTTCACGGGAAATATATGCTTTAAGGCCTCCTGAATTTAAAACAAGCGCGCGCGTGTCTGTGTGTGTGAGTGTGTGTGTGTGTGTGTGTGTGTGTGTGTGTGCGCGCGCGTGCGTGCATCTGTGAAAGCGTAACTCAAAAATGAAAAATTGGTTAAAAACCAAAGTTGGTGTTTAAGTTTAATATATTTCAAAGATGCGACATGAAGACTTGGAAGAAAATTCCCCTACCCTAAACTGCCCTTCACATGGAAAATTTTTCGACAATTTTGATTCTCTCGAAAATGGCTAATTATTTTGATTAAAATACTCTATGTTTAATATATACATACATTTCATTTCAGATAAAACTACTTTGACTTTTCTGGCTGTAGCCCACGTAGTCCTGTTTAATTTCGATGACTTTTCTATAATGGGTAAACCGTAAGAGATAGAAGAAATCTTAACTATACAAAAAATTTAGATCTCGTTAAAACACAATTTATGTACTTTTTTTGTGTTCAGCGAACCATTTCGGATATATTCCTTGTTATTTGTGCACGTTTTGCAATGATTTTCTCAAATTAAAGGTTGTTATTCATTTTTTTATATCTTAGCTGCGCAAAGAGAACGGAATTTCAAGGCGCCAGCTTTAAAATATTTGACTATTATTCAAAGCCTATTGTAGGCCGTGACAAAACATTTTGAGATACTACTATAAGGAATTAGCAATTATACTTATTACTTAGTGATATTTCTTGTTCGTTTAAGTTTAGAAGATACATACTAGTTTGTGGAAATATCAGGAAGAACATTTTTTTACCCAGGAATAACTGATTACAATTTATTAAAACGTATACATTGTGATGATTTGGAAATGGCGATATTTACATTCATAACACATTTTTCAGCCTTATTTTTATGAAAGAATAGACGTAATTGTCATTGGCAGGCAACAAAATAGGGCATTGTTTCTTGATCCTACAATCCGATCCGAAAAAAGAAATGTAGAGTAACATCAGGATGTTGAAAACGGAAAAAAAAACTAAACTATGAGTGAACTCTTATTTAAGAGACATACAAACTATCAAATTTGGATTTGACTGGTCTACTTTTTGGTGCCCCTGGAATGACTACTAAATTTACTGTTAATTTTTTCCCGACGTTTTGAATTGCAAATAAGTGTTTTATAACTATTGCTTTACAAATTATTCCGGATTCTTTGTGTATTCTACACAACTATCTGTATACTACACTAAATTAAAGGAATAAGTCGAAAATAGCCAGCGGTTCTATTTCGAAATTTTATAATCATTTTGCACATTATTATATTATCAAATATTGCTACATTATACGGGTTTTAATCTTTGATGACTCATATTCAAAATTGTCTTATTCTACAGATCTATTAGCAGGCAGTGTCTTTATGAAGATAGGACAGCCACCCAACTGTTGTGGGGGCTCTAATGACCTAGCTGCCGACGAGCCCTTAAACCCTACTCACTCATCCCAACTGCTGTATTATCTCTCATATTTCCCTTGCACCTACAAGAATACTAGCATTAATTTCTCCAAATTTTTATTTCGACTGACATGAAGACAGAGAGATAGGTGTCTGAAGAAATAGTACAAGAGTAGAGAAAAGTATGTGAATGTAACAAATCAGATTTCTGCATTTGCTGAAATTATGAAACAAATAATATACAACGTATTTGGTGTGGGTCTTAAAACTGTGAGCAGAGATTGAAATAAGACGAACTTTAGAAGACTTTATTGTCTATAGGCTGAAGTGTCGAGAATAACGATATGCCACAGAGATCTCTGCCATACATTCTAGTTGCCATTTTAAGAGAAGTGGGATCTAGCATGAAATAGCCGTATTAGGGAAAGCAGAAAGGCGCAGCGATAATTAAGATTCCTACAAGCGAATCTGGAAGGAACGAGAGCGCTTAACAGCGTGACGTCATGGAAATCCTCTCGCACTGCCGAGAAAGTATTCGATAACTCATCCTAGAAGGCAGGATGGAAGAAAATGGAACACTTCCAGCGTCGTCTTCTACGTAATTGTTGTACAGAACTTCTGAACCGTAACGACAGTTTTCCTCATTGTAAAATTTAGCTGCTGATAAAGAATCCGATGTATTATATTCACATGGCTTTCCCTACATACCGTCATTAATTACATTCTGTACTGCGTCCAAGAAACGAATTTAGTAATCTGTAGTATCTGTAACCATCTGTCAGTTTCTTATCGCCTTACGGGGTCTGCCAAGGGATGAGGGATAATTACTAACCAATGAACTGTTTAATAGTTGCAATACGGGGCTACAGGATGGTGCTGTACAGAGAACAAGGAAGGGATAGATACACCTGGCCTCGTAGAGACGCCACGTTTTAATTTTTCTATATACCTATCTCCAAACTCTTAATGCCTACTATGGAAAATAAAAACAATGCTGCTCATTTGAAGCAACATTTTACGAGTTGAGCGATTCTGTGTTTTAACGCTTTAAAGCTTCCACGGCGATGATTACTTGAACTTCCCCCTGTTGATAATCATGGAGTTCGAAATATGGGCGAAGTCTCGAACAATTTAATAGATATTAAACGGGTGGTAACCTGAGAAGCTTTAATTAATAGCTTTAACTTTGCCTTTAGAACCATAAAAACGTGGAAAGCTTTACAGTGAACGTAATGCTATATTCTAGTACAGTTTCTGCCTTCGGATGAAAGGTTTTCTCGTAATGCCCTAGCAATAAACCACTTTTCTTGGTGGGAAATATAGTTTAATTACAATTTTATGCATTTGTAGAATTTCTTAAATATGTCGAACTGTGCTATGAACTTACCATAGGCCAATAATATGGCCCAGCGTAGTTTCTGATGTATACGACATGCAACAGATGAATGACGATTTACTGAGCCGTCAGAAATAATCAATACTTTCCTTTCTAGTCGAGATGTCATTGGATATAACTAGGGTGCGAACCTTCATACAAGAAACAAAACCTTGCGAGGTTTGGACTACAGCAAGTGGGAGGGGTAAGTGTCACGTTATCTACAACGTTTCTATGTCGATTGAACCTTGCCTCCTCTGTGTTGTGATCAAGTTTTTGTATAATTTACATTCAACGTTGTCACTATTTGCAGTAAAATATTTACTCCCAAATTCTTGTACAAGTTCAGCATATCGTGAATATTTACATTTTCGTGCTGCAAGGCATTTTACCGTGTGGAATTAATGAACACACTGCCTACAGCGCATGGTGTGTCTCGAACGTGTTTTGTACTGGCCCTGTACCCGCACAATGACCTCATGCTCTGCCCTTGTAGAGGTAACAATAAAATTACTATAAAAACACTGTGTTTGCAAAGTACTAGATAAAAGGATTTCAGGAAAGTGGAGAAGATGGTCTACATCAGCAATGTCCAACGTTTGTGGAAGAGTGGAGGTTGCATTTACCTCCTTCCAGTATATATGGAACTGTGTCACTCTTTAACATTCAGGAGTGTGCTGTGTTCCAGTGGCGGCTTAGTTATACGTATGTTACGTTTGATTTACGAAAGCTCTTTCAAATCTTATACGATAAACATCTTTTCATTAGTGACTTCTTTGGTACTGCTTACGTTTAAGAAGTCTTATCAATATTTGGTGAAAAAGTTGAAGTGCTTAGCCTTAGAAGATACGGGACGATCACTTGGTGTAACAAATTGTGATATGGACTTTAAATTATATTTATTCACTCTTATACGCATTGTTGTTGTTGTTGTAGTGTTTAACGCCCGCTTTTACTACTACGGCACCACAGGCGGTACTCTTATACGCACATGAAAGAGTTTAATTTACTTCATGTTAACAGAAATGTTAACTTCATGTTCTAGAAATGATATGTGCTAAATTTCTTGTGGGTTCAAAGTGAATTTGGAAATACAGTAGTCTTAGATAGACAAATTATTAAGATCTGGTTGCTATGTGATATTTTTGAAATTTCGTTCTCCTTGCAAGCCTCTGGGATAAAAAATGAACATATTTTTATTTGAATTTGCCAATACTTATACCTTTTATCAAACAAATTATGAATACCGCGAAAATGGTTCACTCAAAAGAAAAGTGTTTCACATAAATTCTGTTTTAATGAGATCCACATTTTATATGTACTTGATATTGTCTGTTTCTTACTGTTTACCATTAATCATTCAGAGCGAAGAGGTCCTCTGAAGACATTTAATGTATAAATTAGGAACTGCCATGGAATTGTTTGTGTCCGTCATTGGATACTCACTGGTTGTGATTTTACACGCCACAGGCCCTACCTGACCTGAAGGAGGAGGTGGGGTTGCAGCTGATAATTACGTAAGCGTCTCCAAAGAGACAGACAAAACTTCACCAGGTGATATTCATCTGCTAAATGCACTTGAAACCGCTTCAACCGGCGATAGTTGCAGTTAAACTGCACTGTGACAAGTCGCCTCCATGAGGGAGGAATTTGGCATAGAAAGGCAGCTAAGAAACTAAATCTCACAGAATACCATCGGGAATGCCGCATAGGCTTCTCAGGAAATTTTAACCGCATCTAGAATACTATATTGTTGTTTCCTGTTGATAAATATCTAGTAATAAGTTATTCTTCTCACAAATTATTTTTTCTATCTTTTGTTATATCCTGTTAAGGGGCTATTTTGTATACTCATTCCAATAATATCGTCTAAGTTCGAAGCGTATGGAACAATAACCCAGAGTATGGTACACTGGATATACAGGACGTTAGGGGTATGAGTGCGCAGACTTCGGGTGCTGGGAGATCCAAATATGACTAATAATAAAGTCCAATAACAACTCCATCTATCTTGAAAGGTAAAGGAGATAATTGAACATTATTGAATATATTATCTGCACAGTGTGGCAACACAGGCCAAATGTTTTGTTTTGATTTGCGGCCAGGGATGCGTTCACACCTGCAACGGATGAAGGTCTAAGCTAGGCTAGCGCTTGAAATCCGGTTCGCCACGTGTCTGCGTGTTTCTTGTCAGCTAATGCCAGTAACCAGGTATGGGGTGGTTTGGTTATAATCTATTCAATCGTATTCACGAGAACTAAACTAAAAGCTGCGTAAGAGGCTAGGCATAAGGTGTAGTCGGAAGATTAGAGATAGAACTTCAAATATTAAGTATTGAAATACCTCATTCGTGTAACTGTGTAATTAAATAACAGCCAGCCACCTTTTGCTAAACAGGAAAATCTATTATAAAGAACACGACTGTGGGGCCGGAACAGCCTAAATGGCCTACGACGTGAAGAAGAACAAAAGGAGGAGAAGAAGAAAAGGAGGAGGAGGAGGAGGAGAAGAAGAAGAAAAGGAGGAGGAGGAGTAGGAGGAGGAGGAGGAGAAGAAGAAGAAGAAGAAGAAGAAGAAGAAGAAGAAGAAGAAGAAGAAAATTATTAATGGTCAATAACTGCAAACTCAACAAGATGTCTTTTACAGTAGATGTTCAAAATGTGCTCCCTGAAAATCTATGTAGGCATCACATCTGCTTAGCCAATTTTGCCCTACCCTCGTTAGAGCTTCTGTGTTCTGCTCAATCTCTAGGGCTGCTTCAAACACGTGTGCGAAGATCAAGCGTTGCGCTTCACGTGTGTTGCAATCGGTTTTGCCCTAAGCAAGAAGCATATCTAAACACTCTTGATTTGTAAAGACTGCCATAGTTCTGAATGCATTTAACGCTCCTGAAGCACTGACAGAACCTGCTGTTGTGCACGGATGTGGCCGAGGTAGTTATACTGTTAACATTCTCTTTCTTACTTTCCGCGCTTCTCACGGGCTAATGTTGCGCGGTTGCAAAGAGTATGCCCACGACTTTATTCCAATAGACACACTGGAATTCAGTCCTCTCATATCATTTTGTGGCTAAACGAATCATTTTAGCAACATATAGTAAAGACATAAATAAATCATCCTTTGTAGCTCTACCTCGCTGTTCTAATTGCAGAAGTAAACGATAACGGAGTGGGGACATATTTGCTATCACACTAATGACCAATTTTAATTTTTATTTATGAAACTATGCGCTATAGGGGAAAATGGTACAGGAATTTATGTTTCAGTTTAACGTCAGGAAATTGCCTCTGAAGTCTGCACACTCGTACCCCTAACATACTGTATATTGGGAAACTCAATGACTCCAGTCGAAATTCATCCCGGCACAAAGCTGGCATCCTAACATTTCACAACTACTGCAAAGAGTTGGCCATCCAGGGGATTTTGTGACTTGAGTTAGTGTGTGTGCTGAACTGTATACAGGGTGGAAGGGAAGTCATTACATTCCTTCTAATACGTGCTTAATAGAAGCATTACAAACAAAAAAGTCGAATGGCATTTTGTTCTTTGTTCAGCCGATTTCGAAAGAATAAATGGTTTCTTATCCAAATTAGATGCGTGATTCTACAAGAATATACGAAGACAACAGTTCGTTGCTTGTAAAATGCGTAGAGTAACTTCTTTCTGAAATACCTTGGGTAGTAATTATGAGACATCACACAGGGTTTCGAAATAATTAATCACTTGACGTGAAGGAATACTACGTTCAGCTACTTTAGACGTGTAACATGTCGACAACATTGCGTTGAGGTTGATGCGGGAATTGACCTGGTTTGTGGATGTAAACACTTTCGCTTTCGCCTTGTGTTTTGGAAGCTAAGGCTTGCGATTGACTTACACATGCATAGTAAACACAGAAGGACAGCACGGTATATGTTTGTCTTTAAGCCGCATCGTTAAGACGTTTAGGTACTCAGCTAGGGAAGGTGACACCCACACATTCCGCAGTGTTGCCAGCTTGTTTTTGACAAAACTAAAATATCTACATAGTAAATTGTCAGAGACAAAAAATAAGGTACAAAACGTGTTCCAAATACTGAGATCTACCACTTGTTTAAATTAATGCAATGATTTCTCTTCCACCCGGTATATAGAGAATTTAACACGATTAAGGAGGGATGCCGTTTTTGGATATTTGCCGATGCTGAATCTGTGAAAGGGAATTCTCGATTTCCGTATCAAAATGTTGCTATATAAGATGAGTATACGATCACAGCAAATTGTGAAAGCCTGTAGCGGGATTAGCACAGTAGCAGTTTGCACCGCGGTAAACTGCACTGAACATGGACGGAATTTGTGAATTGCACCAAATTCAAAATGCTACCTGCAGTACAGGCTGTGCTCAATGCTCATCACCAGATGTGGCGGTGAATACGTGTTGCTTGTACGGGGTAGTTCTTCTTTCCACCACCAGGGGTAGTGCCACTGCTGCACTTTACCAGTAATGTCTCCAGTTTGTCATCGAGTCTGCTACTAGTGAGCGAACTGTAATCTCTATCAGTAATGGCATCAGTTGTATGTTCTACAAGTGAGCGAGGCAAAGAGTTAATAATTGTAGATGATTTT
The DNA here is from genome assembly GCA_030765045.1 of Tenodera sinensis. NCBI lineage: Eukaryota > Metazoa > Arthropoda > Insecta > Mantodea > Mantidae > Tenodera > Tenodera sinensis. The sequence goes on from CM060970.1 coordinate 93,296,633, forward strand.
AAATGTTATTACGACAGTCAACTGAAAAGTGGTGAACCCAAATGGAGGCGTACGCTTCGAAAATGCAACGCTAAAGTTTATACTGTAGGGAATAACAGTAATGCTGTTAGAAGCGATTTGGTTCACAACCATAATAAAGATGTACATAAGTTGCAACGCCAAGTACTTAAGTAGTGCTGCAAAACGAAAGGCTATGGAAGATATATCTGCACGTCGAAGCAAACTGGTTCAATCTGTACTAAAAGAATTTCCTTAATCACGGAGAAAGAAATACCCTAAACTTCCCACTGACAGAAATGAAACTCATGGACCAGATTCTACCTCTAGACAAGACAAACCTAGATGAACAATTTCTAATGCATAACGACAAAGGCAGTGGGATTGTAATATTCAGCTATCGCGCTAATTTAAACGTCTTAGTAACGTATCCTTTGGTATATGTAAACGGAAAATTTGACTATTTCCTCAAGTTCTTTTATCAAATGTTTACACTTCACGGTTTTAAGAATGCTTACTATGCGCCTTTGGTATTAGGTTTGCTTCCAAATAAAATCATACATTCTTATGAAACTATATTTCGCATTATCTGTCATGAGTGTGATGAACAATAAAATAAGGTATTGGAGCCCAGAATAATAATTTCGGATCTAGCGATAGCTGTACATGATGCAGCGTCAACTGTGTGACCGAATACCGAATTCTTACTGTGCAGATTTCACTTAACTAATGCATGGTGGGAAAATTATTGGCTTTAGGCTGGCAAGTGCATACAAAGATAAGGACTCAGTCGTTAGACACCAGTTACATTATGTGTTTGGATTTGTATACTTGGAACCATGTGAAGTAGTTAATTCGTTTGCACACGATTTGATGCCACTGCAATCCGAAAGTGAAAAAGTTGTAAAATTTTGTTCTTACTTGATAGAAAATTATATTGACGAAAGTTCCAATTTTCCTCCCCTTATGTGTGCAGCCAAATCAGCAGACACTGGACGAACTACGAATGCATGCGAATCTTTTCATTCGCTTTTCAGTGCAAGCTTTAGTTCCTGTCATCCATCTTTATATGTATTCGTGAAAGGGCTAACGTTCTATCAGACAGAGGTGTATATAAAAATAAACAGCTCCGGAAAATCACGGACAGAAAAAAAATTATTTCACAATAAATAAACAACACTACATTGAGAAGCAAATCAGTAAATATGAACAGGGTCAAATTGATCGCTTCGCATTCGTCAAGAGCATCTGCTAGTATTTTTCGAAATGAAGTATAGAACAGCCAGTCACGGTGCAGAAACATCCAACAAGCTTCGTCAGTGCAATCTGTGTACCTAGCTATAATGTTCCAGTGCAGCTTGCACGGTAAGTACAAAAGTAAGCAATGTTGTTTATCATGTGTAACTTAAATCCACTACGAAAACTGCACTGAACCATTAGAGACCTGCAGTGGAATTTGCAATCGCCCAGTGGCGCAGGGCGCGACACTGACAAAAGTTAAAAAGAGGCTATCTATTGATAGCCCAAGTTTCACAGTCAAGTTTTAACACTGTAATACAAATATGAAGGTTTTGTCTAGTGTTTGTCCCCCTACCTCGCACCTGAAATGCAGCCCATGGTTAAACTCATGCTTACCATATGAGCAAAACACAGTTAAGACTAGCAGGGTTTAGTGGAGAGTACCGACTTCAACACCTGGCAAGTAAGGGCAATGCAGAAGAGGCTAAGAGAGCGGAGCCCCACTATACACTTTAGTTTCTTAGCAAACCTGACAACTGCTGCCAAACTGTAGTATTTTCTGACGAAAAAGTTCTCTCGTCTGATCTGATAGAAATAACCTTGAAGAATCCCATTTAGTGTATAAGAACTATCCAGTAATTTTTACGCCACTGTCTCTCAGGAAGAGGTAATTGCCATACTCGAAAATTCTAACTATTGCTGGAAAAAGGGTCTTCAAAGGATATTCTTTCGTAGTAGTTCCGTCAGTCAGGCTGCACTTAAAACTCTCATTTCCCATCACTTAGTCTAAACTAGTGTGGGAATGTTATCAAAATGTTACGGTGGGTACCCAATCATACATGTATTGAAGAAAACGAAAGGGCTGATGTCCTGGCAAAGAACGGAGGTTTTCTTCCTCTAAAGGGAAAAGATGCTTTCTGTAGAATAAGCACCCAAAATAACAGTACAAAATTCCGTTCGCAATGGAACCCATAACAAGTGGGAAATAATACCCACAAACAAACTTTACATATAGATAATTAATAAAGCTGCGGATAAACTAAGTAACTCACTCACTAGGCTAACTTAGCCGTAGCTTAGAAGAGTTATAAGTTATATAACTGGACATGAAATAATCAGAAAATATCTAAATCATCAGAGCCGCCGTAGTAAGACAAATACTAAAACTATGTAAGGAGATACAGATTCCGAGATTAGAAAACAGGAAGCTTACATCAAGTATTTTTAGGCTGAGGTACAAAGCAAAAACCTACTTCCAAACCTAGTGAGAAGTTATGTCATTTCTGGTCTTATGAGAACGTGTACAAAAGTGTTGTAATTTGTATAACTAAAGTGTAGTAAATTGCTTTAAATCATACGAGAATTAGATGGCAAAATATAACATGACTATGTTTTTAGTGTTATGCTGCTCCCCGCCAATGTATTTGCTTTGACATAATAGACATGAACAAGTGTTTATCAAGATTTACATTGTTCTATAGTAACATTCTATCTCTTATGGTTTACGAGATAAGCATAATTCCCTCGGACTGCAGAGGAATTCTGAAAATATTTACAGAAAATTCAAGATGGTATTTTAATCAAAATCTTTTGCCATTTTCAGAAAATTGTGATGGAGAAATTTTCTTTAAAACCTTTGTTAAAACCTTTGTGTCGCATCCTTGGAACATATTAAACTTAAATACCAAATATGTAATTTAAACAATTATATATTTTTGAGTTATGTTGTTCACAGACGGAGTGAAACTTCTATATCGAATTTTTAGCTAAAGTGCAATGCTTCTCGTGTTTACTATGCGCAGCAAAAAAGATGGATTTTAAGTTAAATTTATGTTTTTAGGTTTTCTGTAACATTTCTAACTACAACTATTGCGTAGCATATCTATAATATTCCTCAGTATATTATTCGTACTCGGTAGGAGGATTGAAAGTTATTACACAAATGAATATGCAGCATTTTCATGGAATAACTCTAAATCCGGTCTACATCTATAAAAATGTCAGGAGTATTTGCGTGCTAAGTGCAAAATACACCAGCGAAGTAAAGCGTTCGATAGGACTTTATCACCATGATGTTTATAAACAATATAGGCATTAAACGTCCTCGTATGTTGTTCTAAGTGTTTTTGTTAATAGCACTGTTGTAAAGTTGATTGCAAGCGATGTTCTGCTGGCTAATAACTATTATGATGGCGAGTGTTGCCCGACAGTTCAAAATATGCCTCTGATAAACAGTAGAGGATCAGCAACCGCTGCAATTTAGAACGATATCAATTTATTAAAGGGCATCTCCCATCTGCTGCAATTCTGAAATATGATCACAAGACACTGTAGAGTAATCAACCAATGTGCTTATTGCCTTTGAAGGGTATTCAATTAACTGTTTGGCAGTCTACATGGTTTATTTGGTTTACCGAGCGGGATGGCTTAGGCGACAGCAACTGTAGCCCGCATTTGGGAGGTCGCGGGTTCCATTTCCATTGCCAACCTTCCTGACTACATGGTTTTCTTTTCGGGGTTTCCCGAGTCACTACATGAATGTTGGGAAGGATTAATTACATCCTCCGAATTTTCTGTTCATCGATAGAGCAACCAACCAGGAAAGGTATTTGAAATGATGATGAAGTAGACGGAGGTTTCGGCGGGAGTGGCAGGAAATTGGTCTGTAAACCCTATGCTGTCGTCTTTTGTTTTCAGTTACCCTTAGTTTCCTCTAACCTTACTCCTCCCTCCCGGTGGGGCGCCTCATCAGTGGTACAGGCACAACAGATTTCATTGATCGAGGCGACAAGTCCCCGTTCGAGTCTTGTCATACTGTTATATTTTTGTTTCCAGTGTATCCACACTTTAAAAAAAGCGTTTATTTTTGCATTAATTCGTTCATGGAGAATGCTTCAGTTTTATTTGGTATCATCTTTTTCTGATTACCCTCCCCTTATGTAGGACTTACACCCCCTAGAACTTACAAGCCAGTGCGGGGAGCACAGGATTCAATGGACCGGACAGAGTGAAGACCTGGAAGCAGGTAATCAGCCAAGCACCAGGTATGATAGCGAGGATCAGGATTATATGAAATGTAAGCGACATTTATGGTTGGAAAGGCGATAATGGAGCAATTGGTGGAATGAGTGGCAGGGGTAGCCGCAGAACCCTGAGAAAACCCTCCCAGACACCGTTTCGTCCACCACAAATAGCACATGCGGGTCCCTGGGATCGAACCCGGGCCGCCTAGATGGTAGGCGAGCAGTTTTATTTGGTATCATGATACAAACTCTGCTACAAATGCACTAAATACCTCTTGAAGTTAAAATAGTAGTAGAAAAAGTTAATGTAATTCCCACAATGTTATAATCTCATGGTGTTCACAATTTCAGCGAGCAGGGCTGGTACGCATTTTTAGAACAAATCTGTGCGAAAAGGGACGAAAAATGATTATAGGTCATCCAACGAATTGAACCAGATCTCTCTCTCTCTCTGCATTAAACCTTGTCATTTTATTAGGGCACTTTAATTTCTGGCAAAATATGATTGCTTCCAACGATCTTCATATAGTGTATGACCTTTGGGGAAACTCCATCCACCAAGCAATGGATGTGTTTATGCTGGAGTGACCCAGAGAGCGGTGCCTGTTACTTCTAATTATAGGATGGCAGAGGATGGTGAGCGAATGAGGGGACCTACAGCTTTTAACTTCTTTTCCGAACCACGCTAGATTTTGGGGATACCTTCAGGAGCTAGTCGGAGGTGTGGCGTAATATAAATTAACCTACATTTGTAGAATGTACTGATAAAGAATAATTATAATGATCTCTCCGTAATGAGCTAATTGTTTCTTTTTTATATTGTTTAACACCCGTTCTTACGACATAAGCACACAGGCGTGATGCATGGAATGAAATAGCAAATGAAATTTGGCACAAAATCAATCTAGGCCTATGTTTAAGATATCTGCTCAGCATTTGTCAGTTATGACGACTGACAAAACTGGAAAAACTACACTCAGGGAGGGTTCAAATTGTAAAACTTCCGTTGACAAGTCGGTGCCTTAACGACCTAGGCTAGACTGAAAACAATGGTTGAAATAGCTAGACATTGAGACGTATATATTGTTGTCACAAAGTGGCTAAAACTGCTGTAAGGAGAAAAGTAAGAACTTTCTACCATTTATGACTCCCCTCTTTCCTTTCTGGGTAGAAGAGACATTTCTAGAAGGTACTGGAGTTTAGAACTAACTCTTGGGACTGACAACATTCTCCCAGTGACTGAGGCAGCATCTTATTGCTGGGAAACAGGTTGTTTGGAGTGATGAAATGTGAATCTTCTGGAGTTACGAAAGTTGTGCTTTACGGAAGGTTCTACCTCATTGTGTCCAAAACAGCTGTGCAAGATAAACAGTGAAGCCACACTTTTGTCACTGGGCTTGGCTGACTGCAAGCTACACAGCAATAACTTCAATGTGACGTCATTCAAAAACATTCACCAGTGAAAGGCTAATTTATCTGTATCACAATTTTCTAAATATAAATATGAGTGATAATCCATTTTAAATAACAAATCCAATACCACAGTGACAGTGCTCCTGCATACAACGCGGGGTCCCTGGTTCAATTCACTATATTGGTATGACGATTTTTCTCCACTGGGAGGTCTGATCTGGGATGCACTCAGCCTCGTGATGCCTACTGAGTAGATATCTTGACCTAAACGGTTACATACTACATTCCTCCGTGGCCTTTACTGTAGCTGGAAGATGCAGCGGCTGGAAGATACGGTTATCCTGAGGCACTATTCTCTTCGTGATAGATTTTTGGTGATAGTGTTCTTTTCACTTTATGTAAAAAAATATCCATTATTCACGTTTCTTTTAGTGTCAGTTACACACTAGGAAGAAATTTAAATCCTGCGCAATAATTTAAATTCCAAATGATGTTATCTAAACGTTCTGGACGCAAGGAAACAAAATTTAAAAGGGAATTTTCTTTTCCTCTCTGAATAGTTAACTTGTTAAGCAATTAAACAAATGTTACTCAGGGCATTGAAAATGCAGAAAGTCGTTGGGCTAAATCTACAAAATAAGTCAGCATCATTTGATGTGAATCTTCTTCCACTCTACCATTTCTTCAAGTTTTGGAGAAAAAGGCAATCCTTGGGAGTCAAGTCTGATGCAGATGACAATGTGGAAATACTTCGATATGAACATCATGTGCTTTCGTGATAATCCAAAACGTGTACGAAGGCGCATTAATCTAATGAAAATACCGTCATGAATTTCTCTACTACGTATGGCAAGTAGCGAAAATATTGTATTCCACTGGAAAATTCGATATCAAGATTTCACCGGAAATAGGTGTGTTAGGATTCCCTGAATAAGAAACAAAAGCATTTTTAGGAACTTAAATACCAAACTTGTTATTTAATTTCAGTATCCTCAAAACATGCGACACAATGGCTTCCAAGAAAATCTAGGCACCGCGAACTCCCTTTACACGGAGCACTTCTCAAAATGCTTGACAGCCTGAAAAATTGCTCTAACGATTTTGATTACACGCCAGATTGAAAATATTTGACTATCGCCTAATGCCTACTGTATTCCCATATTCTCCTTGCACCTACAACAAAATTGGTAATATAATGTTTGCAAATGTTTATGTCGACTAACACGAAAACAGAGGAATCAATAGGAATAGTCCATATTATGGGAGTAGAGAAAATAATTTGAGTGAAACTATTACCGCGATCGACTTATTTTATGACAAAACTTGATTCACACGTCTAGGAAAATTGTATTTTAAATATTTTTCCCCGGAATTAACAACAAACGAAAGATTGTGTGGCTGGTTTAGCAGGATTCAGCTACAGCGCAATTGTTAATACTATGAATAAGTTGGGAATTGTGTATGGTGACAATAATTAGCCGTCCTCTGACCTACGTCCATTCGATTTTGATTTGTAGGAAATCTTAAAGAATGAAGTGTAGGCATCAAATCCGCACAGGTTACAACAATTACACAACATCACGAGAGAAATACAGGGAGTCAGGCTTACGTGCATCACAACAGACGAATTATAAGTTAGTGCAGTACTTGGTTTTCCGTATGCATTACTTTCAGGTCGCTTACGCGACCCGCTCTTTTCCCGGTACGGTGTTACTGTGGGGCGCGGTCCGGCCGACCTGTGGACGCAGTGTAATAGGCGTGTATGGGGCGTAAATTATCGAGCAGGCAGTTCTAATCTGTAGCTCCTGAGGTCCCTAGCCTCTGCTGCCTTCTCTCCTCAGGTCCAGCCACCCGCAGTGTTCTCTCATACCCCGTCACAAAATGTCTAACGCCCCCCTCCCCTCTGAAGGTTGTCATAGACATCCCCTTCCCGTTACAGAGTAACCTAAATGAGAGTGTGTACATCCTAGACAGAAAGGAATTTGCTGCAGAGCTACTTTTCTTGGAAAGAGACAAAAGCAACTAAAGTGACTAACTGCTGCACCAATTAACGAGCGTATGCCATGCAATCTTTTTGTGCTTTCAAGGAAACATGTCTTGTCGACCCCGGGGAGGTCCGGAATAGAGGCTGTTGAATTATTTCCACGTCCTCTACACATAAACCCCAATTTCCACACGACATGTGATTACGAGCCTTGCAGGCAAGTTGCGGCACTAAAACTTGGCCTGGAATTGGGCGTGTGAATACTCGAGTGTTGGAGCACATCCTCGCTTAATCTAGTTCTAAGCTTACCAGTGCGATTCCTTCGGAAATGCTCTACTGCTGCTATCTCGGATTGTAAAACAAACTAGGCACTGCTTACATAAAACATTACACTTTGCTAGTTCACGCCTATTGAAGTATTTTTACTTTCTCTACCACGTATAGTAAGTAGAGGTAGTGTTGTATTTCACCCAAAAATTCGATGTCGAAATTGCACCGGAAGTACATTTCCAGGCACCCTGAATCCAAAAAAGCATTTTTAGATAAAAATGATCCGTGTATGTGGTTTTAACCACCTTTTCACTTTAGTTATGCTGTCCACAGACTGACATACACAAACACACACAAAGTTGGTATTTAAGTTCAACATCTTTTAAAAATGCGAAACGAAGAATTTAAACAGAATTCCTCCACTCTATACTACACTTTACATGGAATGTTTTTCGAACATTCTGATTTTCTCCAAAATGGCTAAGAAATGTGTCATTTTAATCAAAATAGTTGCAGATATTTTTATGGAACATTAAATATATATTTTCAATTATCTGGCTAAAGCTCATGTAGTCCTGTTTACTCTGAACGACTTTTCATAACTGGCCAACAGTAAAGCAATAGACTAAATATGAATATAAAAATCTAAATCTTGGTAAAGCATACAATTTATGCCCGAATAAATTTTTTTGTATTGTGAACCATTTCGGAGATATTCCTGTCATTTGTATGAGTTTTGGAAAATAAAGCTTCATCAAATGGAACATCGTTATTCATCTTTTATGTTAGCCGTGCAAAGAGAACGGAATTTGAAAGCCTTAAAAGATTTGGATATTGCTCAAAGTCTCCCGTATTCTCATATTTCCCTTACACTTAAAAGGAAAGAAGCGATAAGATGATTTCTACAAATGTTTATCTTATCACGAAGAAGATATAGGAATAAGAGTTTGTAAGAATGGTTAGTACAAGAGTAGAGAAGATCTTGTTAGTTGAGATAAACATTTGTACATAATTATCTCATTGCTTATTTCCTTGTAGGTGCAAGCAGAATATTAGAGTACATTAGCCTTTCTTTCTTTCTTTTTCTTTTTCTTTATTAATTGTTCCATTTATATCCCGCCTTTAACTGCAGAGGTCATATCGGCGGCCTTACCTATTGGAAAGTGGTGTTACTCGTTTAACAGTGAGTTTTTCGGTCTTTGGAGATTTTATACGTTGAATTCACACACATTCACACTTTCATTCATACTTCCAGATTCAGGGAAGGATGAGGACAGCAGCAGGTACTCTACCAAGTGCACCACGGGTCAGCCACAGTGGGCTTTGTGTGATAGTCAAATCTTTTAAAGCTTTGAGACACCGTTCTCTTTGCACACTTAAGGTTTCGTGAAATGAAACATCGCTGTTCATTTTTTTATATGTTAACTTTTCCGAAACTCAGACACATAACGAGGAATATATCCGAAATGGTTCAACCTACAAGAAAATTTATTCAGACACATATTATGTATTTTATCAAGATTTTCTGCATACTATAAATTGGTCTATCTCTAACGGTTTACCAGTTGTGGAAATGTCCAGAGTAAATAAGACTACTGGGGCTATAGCCAGAAAATTCAAAATAAACATTTCATTTATCATAAAAGTATTTCAAACATATGACATTTTGATCAAAATTGTTAGAGCCATTTTTAAGAAAATCAAAATTTGCGAAAAATTTTCCATCAGAAGGGTAGTTTAGGATGGGGCTATTTTCTTCAAAATTTTTGTGTCGCATCCTTGAGAGACATTCAACTTAAATAACAACTTTGGTTTTTAACCTACTTTTCGTTTTTGAGTTATGCTGTCCACAGACAGACACACAGACGCACCTTTTTGTATTTTTTTTTTTTTTGGATTCAGGGGGTTTCAAAACATACATTTCCGATGAAATCTCGACACAGAACTTTTGGGTGGAATACAATACTTCCCCTATTTACCAGTAGAGAAAGTAAAAATATTCGGCCCCAGTATACTTCCTTGTGGGACTCCCGCTTTTATGGGGAGGGGGAAGGACAGATGGTTGTTTACTTTAGACTGAAATGTGTGATTGTGTAGGTAATTGGCGATTAATTTTATTAGTCAATCGTGTATGTTAAGTGTTTTCAGTTTCTGGAGTAGTTCCGCGTGCCATACTCTGTCGAAAGCGCGCTTTACATCAAGTAGAAGTGCGCCTGTCGATTTTCTAAAGTTAGACCCGTGCGTAATGTGTTCTGTGGCTCTCAAAAGTTGCAGGGTTGTAGAATGTCGTGCGCAGAATCCGAACTGTTCGGTATGGTTATGTTCTGTTTGATTAATTGTGCATTTAGAGGGAGTGATGTTCGGTGTTAGTGTTTCTTTAAGCGCATCCGCTTGCGCGTTCATTTTTTCCTGATCGGTGGAGGCTATGGTCCGGTAGACTACCAGATGGCAGGCTGAGAACAGCCCGAGGTGTGTCATTCGTGTACCTGCCCTTTTAGGGCTTAACCACTGTATGACGGGATTAGGATGTTATAGGATGGCTGGTGAAGAATGAGGATTGAGGGCTGTTAGGAGGTGCTACATTTATGCTCCTCATCGGGTGTTAATTTCAGCGTGCAACTACCGTTGGGCACTGCTGATGGCTGGTCCAAATATGGATATTTGGCGAAACATTTTGGACTTCCAAACTACTCTTGTAAGGACTGTAAGCAGCTCAGCTTACGCTGTTGATGGGGTAGCTCCTGTGTTACCGGGGGTGCCCGCAAGCCATGCGGGGAACCCGGTGTCGCACAAGCGTGCGTTCTCTAGGGATATAGTCCCCAAGAGACCTAACCAGGGCGCTCCGATGTTGTGGAAACTGGTGGTAGAATTTGGTTGCCCGGCGCCTAATTTCGTCCTCCACGTACGGGAGGGACGAGGCTTCGTGCAGTAGTCTCGTAGGGAATCTACGGTATACAGAATAGATTACACGAAGACCTCTATTCTGTATACGTTGCAGACGCAGGAGGTGGGTGTCTGCAGCCATGCCCCAGATTTCGCAGGCGTACAGGAGGATAGGGATAATGAGAGCCCGAAAGAGGCGTAACTTTAAGGAAATTGGCATCCCCGACCGCAGCATGGGGTACAGTGAGGCAATTGCCCCACTGGTCCGCGCTGACAGGTCGTTGATGTGTCCCCGAAAAGTTAGGCCCTTGTCGAGCTTTACTCCCAGGTAGGTAAGGGAATCTACCCACTCTATCCTTCGGCGAAGGTATGTGAATGTGGGGAAGTTGGCGGGAAAGCGGCGTTTGGTGAAAAGTATGGCGCGGCTTTTCTCCGGGTTGATGGACAATCGCCAACGCCTACACCACTCTTGGATGAGGCGGAGGTGTCGCTGTATGGGGAGAAAGGTTCTGCTAGGGTGTTTATTTGTGCAGTATAGCAGCACGTCATCAGCATACTGGGCTATGTTAACGTGCTGCTCGGATGGAATGTCGGCCACATATACGCTGAACAGCGTAGGGGACAATACAGAACCTTCAGGGACTCCGCCTCTGATTGGCCTTCGTGTGGATTTGGTTCCCGCAACTGCGACCACAAAGGATCTATGTTTTAGGAATGAGTGTAGCAGGTGTATTAGGCGTGTGGGTAGCTCCAGTTGGGCTGAGTTAGCGGAGGAGACCGGCATGCCAGGTCGTAGAGAAGGCCTTCTCAACATCTAGAGAGACCGCGGCAGTATAGGCTTTGTTCTGGAAACCCAGGGCGGCTGCCTCCACCACACGCAGCAACTGCTGAGATGTTGAGTGGCCAGGCCGGAACCCAAACTGATGGGGAGGGATGGCTTGAATGTCCCCTAAGATTAAGGAGACAAGCGGACTAGGATAAGCCTCTCGAGTACTTTCGAGAGTACAGACAGGAGACTTATGGATCGGTAGTTGGCAGGATGAACCGGGTCTTTCCCTGGCTTCAATATGCAGATCACCCTGGCCTCCTTCCGCTCGCGTGGAAAGCGACTAAGGGCGAGGCACATATTGAAGACCTTGGATGGTCCGGTTATTATGGAGTGGAGGGATTTATACTTTATCGCGTGTTAGGCAGCAAGCTACCTTCCACATAGATTCTCGTTCATAATCGAGATTCTTCAGTGTGTTCTGCCATTGTCTCGAGACGTAGTTCGAGATCCTCTCGCTTACTAGGTTATTTAGGTATCTGAAGTACTCGAGATCTGTTATATGCCACATTTTTTTTTTTTTTTTTTTTTTTGCCATTTGCGTCTGGCTCTGTTTCTTTCGGCTGTTCGAGAGGTTATGTCTTGTGGCAGTTTAGTTTGATGTTGCGTAGGCTGGCTCGTTGACACTAAAGCTGTCGTTGCTATTTTTATAGCCTTTTCCAATTGGATGACAGCTTCGTTGGTACTTTCGTTTGTGTTTAGTAGGGCAGTGGGCAGGTTTTTGCTTACAGTATCCGGGAATTCGGCCCAGTTCGATCTGTTGTAACTTGGACGTTTAATTGGTGGGACTAGAGCTGCATTGCCCTCGAGGGTGATTATGAGGGGCAGATGCACAGACGATAGCTCATTCATGGCTTTAAGATGAATTCTGTGTGTGAAGTTTCTGGACAGGGCCAGATCTAGCACATCGCATCTGTGTGTCCTGCAATAGGGGACGTAAGTGTGTTCCTCAGGAGTGAGGATTATGAAGTCCGAGTTGTTTTCGAGGTGTAATAATGCTCTTCCCTCTTTGTTGGTCTCGTTGCATCCCCAAATTTGGTGTTTAGCAACGAGATCACCCGCGATTAATGCCCTGTTGTGCTACTGTGTTAGGTCCGTTATATCGGATGTGATTAAAGTACCAGCAGGGGCATAGGCCACCGCTATGAGAACTTTGTTGTTATCAAGTGTAATTAGAACGCTAGTGGCTTCCAAGTTTTGGAGTTGCGGAGGGGGAGGGGGTAAGGTCGTGTTGAATATCATATTTAATAATGACCGCGGTGCCGCCCCCACGTCTATCTCTGTCTGTTCGGCGAGTCGTGTATCCCGGGATGTTAAATCTATGACTGTCTTTAAGTAGAGTCTCTGTGACAAGGGTGATATGTATATTGCTATAGGTGAGGAATTCCTTGAACTCTGTCTTTCACGTCTGAGTCCTCTCGCGTTCCATGTCATGATGATAACGTGATGATAATGTGTTTTGTATGTTCATCTTGATTCTCAGAGGAAACCAGGAGTCACCAGCAGCTGGAAGAAGTCCCTGTAAGATGCCAGGAGTGCACCACCGATAATTCCACTTCCATCAGCAACCCCAGGATGTGTCTCGTTGACTCCCTCAGGTCGCTGGTCTCCATGTCAGTGTTAGCAACACGCCGATACATCTGCTGTAGTCTCGGGTCATTCGGTCGTCGTTGAAGGACTGGCCGGTCCCTCCGCGCCGTGCAGAGTACAGCAGAGCAGAGCAGAGCATCCGCGGTCCGGAGCGTTCCTCCACTCTAGGAGCCTGCGCCACCACCCCGGCCACACTAGGAGCAGGTGGGGCCCGTACGAGTACAACTCATTGCGCCTCGCTTCCAGCCCCCGCGGCTATGCGTCCAACCGACCCCTGGAGGTTACTTGCCACAGCTACATGGCGCTAATACTCGGGACAAGCCCGATAACTGGCCCCGTGGCCCTGGCGCAGGCACAGCACGCACGTTCTCTGGGGGCGGGGGGCGGAACTTCACAACCGCGAGAGTCATGGTCGCCGGTGCACTTAGAGCACACCCTAACTGCAGCCGTACACCTAGTTTCCGTGTGCCTGCGCTGCTGGCACTTGCTGCACTGAAATGACCAGTCGCCTGTATAACTCCACCTTCACACGAAAGTGGAGCACACATTTGACCTGCCTTATACAGTCCAGGTTGTCTACCGTCGCCAGATCTACCATATAAAACGGTAGAGGTGTTTGGGCCCGGTCGTTACGCCTAAACTGCGAGACTCGGAACACTGAAAAGTGCGCGGCCCGCAGTTCAGCCTTAATGGCCTCCTCCGCTCCATTATAACAGATGTGCTCTAGCACAGTACGGAAGGTTTGCTGGTCCTCCTGTCTCGTTGTCATCTAGAAAATGATCCCCTCTGCCGCAGAAAGACACATATGTGCTCATAGTCCATGGGGGACGTGACGTCATGCGTATCAGAAAATCCCGGGAAAGTGGTACCCTGGTAACAGTGTAGCCCTCATTGACATGCAGGGAGTCGAAGTCTTGCAGTGTCTGGAACAGTGTAACGTGATGTTTGTTAATATAGCTTGGAGCTTACATTTTAGACGCTGGCACGTAAGACGGAGGAGGGGGAGTCGGCAGTAGGGGTAGGATCACAACCGGCTCAGGTCTGGAAGAGGGACCGGCTACGCTGTTCACGGAAGGGCCAAGGGAGTGGGTCGTTGATTTAGCTGGGGTGGCGGGGGCGGTGGATTGGTTAGAGCCAGGACGGGAGACGAGAGGAAGCGGGGTAGGGGGCAGGTATGGGACCGACGTGCTGGACGAGGAGCGAGACCTAGGGAGGGGGTATTGAGGGCAGACGGAGTCGGTATGGGAGCCCGGCTGAGCTCAGGTGTCGCGGCAGGGCCGTTTGCCGCCTGGGCTGCGACTGGGGGGCTGTCGAACGGTGTCACGGGGTGGGAAGCTGGGATGAGGTTGAGTGGGGGGAGAGTTAGGGGCTGAGGGGCCACCAACTTCCAGCAGTCGCTTAATTACCCTTCTACGGGTCGTACGCATCTCGTCAGGAGAGCGACAGTTGACTTTTTGGATTTGGTCATTGGGAAAGGAGAGACGGATGAGACGAGTTACAGTAAATAAGAAACAAGTGAAAATGTATAAATATATAAGTCCTAAACAAGTCCTAACTTAGCCTCAGAGGAGTTTTCGGAAAAGAAGAAGAAAAAGCCTGTGGGAACCTAACGGAGAGCTTAAGAGCTAGATAGTATAGAGGAAAATAGAATAGTGGTAGAGAAAGAGCAGTTAGTGGGTGCTAAAAAGCCCGAAGTACAGGCGTCCTGCCATTAGCCAGCTAAACCGTTAGTGTGCCTGCACAGGCCAGTTCTGTAGCTGGCTGGCGGGAGCTGAGGCTGCTAACACCGGGCGTCTCGGCGTGTGAGTGGCCTGCGCACTATGCTCGCTGAAGATAGCTCGGATTCCCTTTTTCTCGCTTACCCAAGCTAGGAGGGCTCTTCGTAGCAGCTGCAATCGTTCTCCAAGTTCCAGATGAAGTGTTGGAGTCCAGGAGTGAGTACAAGTCGCCTGGGTTAATCCAGGCGGATGGTAAGGTGGCCACGCTACCTATCCGTTTAATTACGCATTTAGCCGTGAGGTTATATAGGTTATGTCTAATTCTACAAGATTTAGGTAATGTCTTTAATGGTGCGGGTTAGTTTCCTATGTTGTCACTGGCGGTGGGATGTGTCAGATCTTGGATATCTAGCCATCCAAGCGACCATTGCCCTACTGCTTACTTCGTCGGCCGGTTGTGGAATTGTCGAGCAATGCAGTGCCAGTGACAGGAAACCGACAGGAATAGGCAAAGGGTGTGGTGGTGCCAAGTGTGAAATACATTTGTCGGTTTGGGTGTTTGAAGGGATAGCGATATTTACCAGCCAAGGGCGTCCTTGGGCAAGCGGTAGCTCTGCCATCTAGGTAGGCGATGATCATATTGCCCCAGAGTGTTGACCAACTGGTTAGAGTGAGGTGTGAGTTTGGTATACATTGTGCGAGTCCTGTCCCGCACGACATCCATAATATATGGTATGCCGGAATGAGTGTGGAGTGTGGACCTAAGTGTTGTGGTCCGATACGTAGCCCCTTGGCCTTTTCGCAGGCACAACGCGCGCGTTTTCTGTGGGGTGCGGAACTTCACAACCACGTGAGTCGTGGTCCTCGGTGCATTTAGAGCCTTTCCAGCTCCTAGGAGTACCGACTGGGGAGAATTTTCAAAGCTAATGGAGGAGATACAGCCCCCCTGCAACAAGGCAAAGGCCCAGAGGACATAGTCGATCTAGTGGATAACATTACCACTGTGACAAGAGCGTCTACGAAACTCAAAGCTCTGCAGGTTTAGTCTGGACCCATTACCGCAGATCATCCGAGACTAAAACAAAAGAACAGAGCTAGAAGGCGGTTCCTGCATACTCGCTCCCCAGCTGATCTGCGCGAGGTTCGCCGTCTCCAGGAACTACTAAAACTTGAACTCAGGGACTATAGGAACGATTGCTGGGAAGAATGGATCAGCACTCTTACATCCGAGGATAACTCGTTATAGCAAATGACTAAGTCACTGCTCAACCTTCCACGTAAAGATCCTTCCATGCGTCAAGGACAGATACTACCTCAATCTGCTAAAGAAAAAGCGGAGCTCCATGCCGCCTACCTGGAGACGACTTTCACAGCTGCAGACACCCCAGATATTGATCACATTCAGTGGTGCAGGAGGTTCAGACCTATCTTAATCAGCCGAAAGGTGAAAGGCTGCAAATGCCCACCTCCGTAACAGAAGTGCAAGGACTTGTAAGTTCCTTGCGACTCTACAAATCTCCCGGATTTGACAACCTGGCCAATGCAGCTCTAAAGGCACTACCAATTCATTGGATACAGACCCTCACAATTTTATTCAATGCTATCCTCCACCATGGTTACTTCCTTAAGGTTTGGAAGCATGCTTAGATAATCGCCATATTAGTAAGCTAATGGAGAAGATCATTCTAAAAAGCCTACAAACCGGCCCTGAGCAACATAACGTGGTGAGACTGGATCAATTTGGTTTTCGGGCACAGCACTTCACACAACACCAGCTACTTAGGCTGGTAGATGAAGTTTACACGGCCTTCAACAGGAGGCACTTCGTCTCTGCACTCTTTCTGGACATCACTAGGGTCTTGAACAGTGTGTGGCATGAAGGCTTATTCCCCAGGTTGATTCAATACCAAGTCCCTTCGTACTTAATAAGCTAATACACTCCTATCTACACAATAGAACCATCGCTGCATCCCGCGATGGGATAACCTCCAGGCCGCGTTCCATCAGTGCAGGTGTACCCCAGGGCACCGTTCTTGCGCCCAGGCTCTTCCTTTTATACATAAATAGTCTACCTTCATTGCCACGATGCTCACTATACCTGTTTGCGGACGATAAGGCAGTCACTTCCACATAATCCCAACACTGGATGGCTGCCCGCAGAATCCAGCATTACGCCGGCCTCCTCACTACCTGGTTCCAACGATGGCGCCTCCGTTTCCATCCGCAAAAAAGTCAGGCCATTACATTTTGTAGGCGCCCCTTGGCCGAAATTCCACCAATACGTCTTGCCGGTGAAGAGGTCGAGTGGAGAACCTGCATTAAATATCTAGGAGTGCAGCTGGATAGGAAGTTAACATGGAAGAATTGTATCCATTTCGTCGTGAACAAAATTAACAAGAGGATGGGCATGCTCTATCCTCTGTACAACAGGCGCTCTGTGATGTCAATAACAACCAAACTCCTCCTCTACAAACAAGTGCTACGTCCAGCCATCACAGATGCCTGTGTAATATGGGGAGTAGCAGCCAATACTCACGTAGATCGCCTGGAAGTTGTCCAATGACGCTACCTCAAAATAGTCACACATTCACCTTGGTTCATACCAAATAAAGTAATTCGTCGTGACCTTAACATTCCATCCCTAAAGGACTACATACACTCTGTTGCACGCATCTTCTACCACAAGGTTCCCCACAACTTTAATGCCGTGATACGCGGCCTAGGCGAGTATGACTTAGACCCTGGTGAAAAATACAAACGACCAAGTCTAGTTCTAGGCCAATAGACTAAATCACATTAAGCTCTGACATAATTACAGAAATACTGAAAAAAAACCTCTATAACCTACTCTAACGTTATTACCGTACCTAAACAAAATACTTCACGGCCAGATCAGGGCTGAGGGTGGAAAAAGCTACCCATTTGGAGCACACCCTCAGTGCTGCCCTACAACGTGCCTCTGTCTGCCTGAGCTGCTGGCACCTGATACACTGAACCGCAATAAGGAGCTCTCTGTTTGGCTCCACCTTCACTCGAAAGTGGAGCCCACATTTGACCTGGCTTAATCGTTCCAAGTAATCTGCCGTCGTTAGATCCACCATGTAGAACGGCAGAGGTGTTCGGGCCCAGTCATAACGCTTAAGCTGCGCGACACGAAGCACTGAAAAGTGCGCGGCCCGCAGCTCAGCCTTATTGGCCTCCTCCACTCCATCATCGTGGACGTGTTTCAGGTCAGCACGGAACCTCTGCTGCTCCCCCTGCCTCGTCGTCAGCTGAAAACTGACTGCCGCAGAAAGGCACATATTTGTCCATAGTCCACTGGGGACCACGTGCATACCAGAAGTCCAACGAAAGCGGGGCTCTGTTAACTATGTAGCCCTCGTAGGCGCGCAGGTAGTCAAAATTCTGCAGTGTCAGAAATAGGGAAACATGGTGCCTGTTAACATAAACAGGTGCTTGCAATTTGGTGGCTGTCGCTTGTGCGTATGAGTGGGGGAGGGCAGATCCGCAGCCGGGTCTGGTCTGGAAGAGGGGCCGGCTACGGAATTTAGAGATGGGACAGTGGGAGTAGATCGTTGGTTTGGTTGGGGAAGGGAATGGAGTGATGAGAGGAACGAGGGGAAACGAGAGGCGGCGGAGTATGGGGCAGAGAAGGGACTGAGGTGGTGGACGAAGAGCGAGATCTAGGGATTGGGGTGTTGAGGGTAGCGGGTGGCGGTATGGAAGTCCGACCGAGCTCAGGCGACACGAAAGGGTCGTTTACCTCCTGGGCTTTGGCTGGAGGGCTGGCGGACGGTGTCACGGGGTGAGAAGCAGGGATGAGGTTGGATGGGGGAGAGAAAGGTGTGGACGGGCCACCAAATCCACCAGTCGCTTCGTTACCCTTCCACGGGTCGTGCACATCTCGCCAGGAGAGCACTTTAAAGCAGACTTCTTGGGTTTGGTCATTAAGATAGTAGTGGAGGATGGGATATGAGACAGTAAATAACAAATAAATAAGTCCTAACCTAGCCTCTGAAGAGCTTCGGAGGAAGAAGAATAAAAGGCCCTAGCGGGGAACTTAAGATCTAGATAGAATAGAGGAAAGATAGTGAGGTGCAAGAGAAACATCAGCTAGTGGGTGCGAAAAAGCCCGAAGTACAGGGGTCCTGCCCCAAGCTAAGAACGGACTTATACTTCTACCCAGCCTACACAGGCGGGTACTGCAGCTTGCTGGCGGGCGTTGAAGCGGCGAACACCGTGCGGCTCGTGCCAAGATGGCGGCCTGCACTCTTCGCTGGAGTCAGTGTGAGTGTGTGGGGTTTAACGGCCCGCCGACAACGAGGTCATTTGGGTCTTCGCTGGATGAAGCTTGCTCAGAATCCCTTCTTCTCGCTTTACAAAGCTGGTCGGGCTCTTCAGAGCAACTGTAGGCCCTCTTGAAGTTGTCCTAACTCTAATCTAGTGGCGACCCAATTCTTATCAGGTTATATTGTCTTACCTGCTTTATACCGTGGTGGAAGATACTGCTTCGGTCAGACGTTAACCAGGGATTCTACATCAATCTTGGCAATAATTGTATTGGACGTATTTGTTACAATGAGCCGAAAAAAAGAGAAATAATAATAAACAAATTGTGTCAAATGTTTGAGACCATCTAGCTTGTCGACGGTAAATGATTCATTATTTCACTAACTGTCGCACAAACATTGCTTCAATAATGCTGTAATTGAAATAGTTTATTTACACTTTAATGTTAATGTGAGGCTGACAAATCTCCGTTAGTCAAAATTTAATGTCACGCAAAGTTTAATTTCTAACTTCATTAGAATTAAGATAAAAAAGCATTGCAGCATTGTTTACACAATGTCTGCTTGGCAGTTATTGAAATAATAAACCGTTTATGCAAATTCATAAAGAAGCTAGATGGCTTCAAACATTTAACGATATTTTTTCAGCGAAACAGTTGTTCCTTTTTGACAGTAATTATATTGGACATAATTGTAACACTCGTGTAGAATCCCAGGTGAGCGTACGGTTAACTTTCCATCCGGTGTTACTCTAAATAAACATTGAAACATAGAAATTGTTTTATTCATATTTCCTTAGTCATAATAGGAATACAATAAGTTTTAGCGATAACCACCTATTGAGAGCTGATCGCTTTGTGGTGGTTTTGAAATTCTGTTGCCAGCACAACTACAAGGAAAAGAGAGGGAACGGCTTGCAATTCAAATAAGAGTATGAGTAGGTATTTGAGACTTTAAATTAATAAAAAGGAATATCTCAAAATGGGTAACTCTAACAAAGTGTAGTATCTACTTAAGGTGCTTTAACCAGGTCTACATTTCCAGTGCAGAAATATTTCGCCTATCTTTTAGGATTTATCGCTTATGGCAAAGTCATTCAAAATAAGGACTTTAGAGGCGTTCCTGGAAAAGTCAAGGTATAAATTTCATTCCAATCTTAAGCACATGGCATTTTAATCCAAATCGTCATCTAAAATTTCTCTTCACTCAGAATTGCAGCAAACGTTTTATACCTACGGCAATGCACAAAGCATGCTTTCAACAATGTCTACAAAGAAAAATGACCACTCATCTCTAGTCAATAGAAATAGCTTAATGAGTTTTAAACCACTAATGTGATTAATTACTATACCGAAGGTATATTGTTTAGTGGGTTGATTACACATAATTAGTAGCTTAATTTATATCTTGCTCAATCAAAACAAATACCAAATAACACATTTACTTCTTGATTAACTTCCCTTCGTACAAAAACATATTTACCCGCACATTTATCAACCATAACTGATAGTTTAATTTGAGTTTACCTCTACACAAAAATCCGTTGCTGCTTTCTATCTGCTGGTAAATATGTTTGCATTCAGCTCCCATGCATTCCTAAACCACGTAGTGGCACAAATTGTCACCTCTGATTGATCATTTTTGATTAACGCAAACACGTAAAAGTCACATGAATATACTGCTGGAGTAAGCAATAATGCCTTGGAATTTAATTTTAAAATAAGGTGTGTTCTCATCGATTTAAATCAAGACGGGTACGAGTGAAATAGTCAACCAATCATGTGCATAATAGTTTGAAATGTCAACCAATGACAGCCTTCATCCGCAAAAAAATAAAGTATTATATTCCATTATTACTGAATTGTAGTTATCATCTGTGCCTTCCTTATTCATGTGATCAGATTAGAGAATTTAGCTGCAATGTGCTGCAGATACTCAACAGGTTACGCAATTTGACTTAGGAGATCCACTAGGTTTAAATATAAAAATGACTGACACTCACTTCGCTGAAGCATGCAAAGCTGAAATAGATTAAATAATTCGAAGAAGGAAATATCAGCACACAGAATAACAGGAAATATGTTTAGTATCACTTTTCTGCCAATTTATAAGCTTGAAAATACAAAATATGTCAGGTACTCAAACTAATAAAATTGCCAATGTCTTAAAAGATTGGAGCATCAATAAGATAATCTTGTAGGGCGTGCTAATGGATGCTGATGTGTATATGCCTGTTCTATTTTTCTTTTAAGAAGTTAGTAATTACAGTACAGAATTTAATAACATTTCATAACCTACATTATCTTTTAGTTCGTGAAATAATCTTAATAAATGCAACTCATGATAGTGAAATTCTCTGGATAAATTCTGTCGTCAGTTCATGAGTCAAGAATATATCGATAATTTGACAATCACTCTTGGAATGATAATGATCCTGGCCGCCATGGTGAGGAGAGATTTTTTTTTTATAACCCCTTAGACATTATGCCAACTTGTTCACAGAGTGACGTCATTTTCGTCCATGCAAGGAAGGTCGCAAACAATCTGAATCTCGTTTTCAACCATGTGCATCCATGGATTACTTGTAGTTCTATATATTACTAAAATGGAGGTGTATTATGTTTTTATATGAATAGCTTGTAGAACATTAAGTAGAGAAAGGCAAGTGAATATAACATAATATTTTTAACCCTGTATCTTTGCTCCATCTTTTCAGGTTGTGAAGGATTTCCTCAGCACCACTCACTAGGCAGAACAAAGTAAGTACGTGCCATTTTATCATTGTCTCTGGTTACTTGTCTGCTCAGCGCATTATATCCAAATAACAAAGTGAATATGTATATTACAAAGTATGTCAGTGCCAGTGGACCCATCTGTCACTTTGGAAGAGTAGAGCTTAAATTAACTTGGCCCGAGATCAGACAAGACACGCATACGAGGGTCACTACGAAAGTTTCGAGATCCGACAAAATGAAAGTTAATCCACTAGAAATGGATGCAGGATGAAATATCCCCATCCTTTGTGAGTAAGCTGGTATAAGGTAGTTATTCTCTCTCTCAAGGAATCCCAGCAGCGCAAGGATGAACAAGCCGGGGCGCGCATGTAGCAATGCAATGGAGCTGGGAAGAGAGCGTTTTCGCTCTTTCCAGGCGTGCAGTTTTTTGTCACCGGGAACAGAAAAAACTCACATGGGGCTAGGTTGGGTCCCTACGCTGGATGAAAATAAATCTGACCTAGAAACTCCAGGAATTGAACGGTATGTCGGCCGTCTGTGCGGACGCGTTGTCGTGATGGAGAAGCATCCCTTGCAGTCCCGTGTGTGGTTGCTGTTTTTGCATCTTGGTAAAAACATTTGACAAGCAAACTGCGGTGCACCAATTAGCAGTAACTGTGCTATGCTCCTCCAGAGAACTGATTGCCACAAGACCACCCTTTAGGCAAAATGAGAGCACCATTTTCTTGTGGACACATTGGCGACACTTCACTTTGGTCGATGGATTACCATCAGAAAAGATACACACCCTGATTGCTGCTTGGTCACCGGATCAAGTTAATAAAGCTAGGTTTCATCATCTCCAATGGTGTAATAAACCCGTTTTGATTCCGGGCCCTCGGATGATGTCAGCGTTTTATCATACCATTCAACAGCGGCGGTTTTTCTTCTTCCGTCAAATTGAGAGACTTTCATGGCGATGTGACCATCCTCACACGAATTCATGGAATATTTCAAAACTGCTTGCGAAAACCAATCTGCGATACTGCCTCAATTTCTTTAAATGTTGTGCGATTATTTTCTGATTTAACTTTTCTCAATACAGCGACGTTTCTCTCAGTCATTGCCCTGCCCAATGCATACTTCCCCCTCCATCTTTCAAAGATGTTCGGTCCCTTTTAAATTACTGAAACCACTGAAAAACTGACACGGGAAGGAACAATGTCCCCAAAAACCTGTTAGTAACGTTCAAGACTTTGGAACTGTTTAACACATTTAAGATTGTAGAAAATCGCTGAGCGAAAATGCTTTCTTCCCAGTTCCATTGCAGGGACTGAAACCTTGCACGGCGTAGGTTGTTCCTCCTTGTACTGCTGGAATTCCTGGAGTGGGAGAGTAAGTATTAGTTTACTCACATCCTGTATCCAGTTGGAGTGGATCAACTTTCATTTTCTTACGTCTCAAAACTTTCGTAGTGACCGTCATACGAGTATATGGTGACTAACAGAATTACTTACTAAGCCACGTCGCTCAATGGCAACTACCAAAAATATTTGGAATCTGTTACACGACCTGAGTCAAAAGAATTAAGATAACGTCGCACTGACACGGCGTGGAAATGCAATCTAGTATTTTAACTCGTCAATCTTGAAAGTTTCTTAATATAACTGCAATATAATTTTTTCAAGTTTAACATCTAACAGGAAGTATCTTTTATGGCAGTAACATGAGAATCGGAAAAGTGTGATTAAGAGAAATTTTAGCAGACTATGGGCTAAACATATTAAACGTACTAATTTCTTCTTAGAGTCTTTAATCATTTTTTTTTTTTCAATTCCAACAGTATGGTACAACATTTTTATAATTAGTATAAACATAACAGGCAAAGCTCTCTCCTCCATGTGTTGTTCCATTGTCTAGGTTCTCGCCTCTGTTAGTGGGTTCAAACCCGGCAGCGGGCGGTGGATTTCTTTTTGCCGTAAAAATTCTTAGATGGTTTCCTCAAAAGTAAAAGGAAAGACAGCCAGTTGTCCCGTGTCAAAGATTTACGACAGGTAAAATTACCTTCAGCCCAATAACAATAAAGCGGTTTTTCACCCTAAATGTACAATGAGACACTGAGAACCATGTTAGTTAAACGGCATCCACAAATAGCTCATTTTTCTCACAGCTTAAAAAGAAAGAACCTGAAAACGAAGAAATAAAAGTAATAATGGGAGAAAAGAGAAAGCGGCTTGGTTTCTGATTGAGCTATTTCAGATATGTTGAACATATCGACATAGGAATAATGATTACATTGTGTAAGGATTGGTGTTTTGTCTCTGGGGGTGAGATACAGATACAGAAACTGCATACAGAACTGATAATCTCATGGGCTATTAAATCACAGGATCATAGCAAATACGTACACATTTACAAACGCTTTATTCATAACTTGTAATTATAGTATGTGTCTAGATTCTTCTGTTATGTTTACCTCACTAATGATTGCATTAATTACACATAAGCACAGTTGGTATCGTTAAATAACAAAATACCGAGCAGGATGGCTCAGGTGGTAACGTCTGTGGCGTTCGGTAGGTCGCAGATTCGATCCCCGTGGACCACCTTACTAACACGTGGTTTTTTTTCTTCTTTTTCTTTCCGCTCGCCAGGCGAATGTTGGGAAGGATTTCCATTTCCCCTGAATTTACTGTACTCCAGTTGCTTACATTAATCATTTCATTTCACCCTTCATCCCGTTAGGTTTCTTTCAGGACTGAAAGCGTCGCAGGAGGAAAGCACGCTCTCTGGAAATGTTGTTCCTCGTACAGGAAGACGAGCCTAGTAGTGTCCATCCCCCCAGTTCCCCCCATGGGATGCTACACGCCCGAGAGAGTGAGGGGAAGTGATTTTCGAGTCCAGCGCCCCCCTTATGTGGTACTAACCTGACGGGATGGGAGAGGAACCGGGCTGAGCCAGTTTCCTCCAGGGTGCTTCTAACAGTAAAACTGTAGGGAGTCTGTCCTCTGTTCTATCATGGCAACTTTCCGGCCGCCCTTCGGACCCATTCGCCTCAGCCATCTTTCTGGTGGGTGCCCCGTCAGGCGCATAGGCACAAAAAATTGCTTTTCAGTGAGGTGGTGCTAAGTACCCCTCCACAAGTTGTCATTGCGTCATTGTCATAAATAACAAAATATACTTTTTTCGGAGACAGTGGAAGGGGAGATAAGGGCATCGCGTGGCTGGCGCGTGTATACGAACTAAAACAACCCAGGCAGAGTTGCAAAGCTTATGCAGTCTTTCAGACACGAGTAGTGGCGCCCAAAAGAGCTTGCACAAAACACTCATAAACCTGTATAAATATACGGTGACCGAACGTAGGAAACAGGTAATGCATCTGTTACTTATAAAGCAAATTCCTCGCCTATAGGATGCGGAAAATCAGCTCATGAGCAGACAGCATACATTATTCAAGGTGTGTACAATTACTTTAAAGGAGGGAACAGCAAGTGTGACTCGCCGATTGCACATACCGTGGTTGCAACTAGCGTTCCCAAAAGTACAGTAATAAGAACCATTAAACTAGATATTCAGAACTATACAACTCCAACGAGACGAAATCCGATGAAGACAAAACCGCTCGTGACTTTTATAAGATTGATGGCTTCTTCGTCGTCTTCGGAGTATGATGAAGAAGAAATAGAAGCCATAACATACTAAGTACATATCTATGTCAGTGTAAATAATCTTTCGTTTTTCTATTTCTTTCGTTCTTTTTATGGGGGTCGTATGTGGTACCAACTCTGCTCATATGTTTAAGAGATGAAATCAGGACTGAAACATCCAATGCTATAGCCGGGTTTGAATTTTTCACTCCTAATTCCACATCTTAAGCAATGTCCATACACCGCTTATGTGTTTAAAAACACCAGTATTAAGTATGTTGGCATAAACGTGTTCATATATATAAATACAAGAAAGGAATAAAGATAACGTAGTTCAAGTAAATATGACCATGTACTCTATTTTTTTTTTAATCAAATGTATTTATCGTCCCGGCGTGAGAAACAATTCTCAGAAAATTGCAGTTATGACTTTGTGTCCGCCGCTGCATACTGACCAATAGGCGATTATTTGCTGCCTAGTAGCGCCCCTTAACCCTGGTATTCCTACCTTTGAAGCAGGGGTACGCTGTGCTGTCTTCCAGTCTACTTGTTTACAAGAGCACTGCAAGGTCGCCGGCCGGCGCTTCTACTTCCCTTGACTTGACGGAGTTTTTACTTAAACCCCGCTCCCTGCTAATAAGAAACAATACGTTTTCATGTAGGCGCATAATTAAACTAATTAACTGAAACGACATTTCCAAGCCAAACTATCAGTTCTCGTTAAATTTACTAAACATAAAGAGTGCCTTCAAAACTGATATAACGCAATGGAGAGGACAGTATTTACGACAAAGGCTGTAAAACGCCGGAACTGTATAACTTCTTAATCCGTAGGCTGAGAAGACTCACATGGTATATTGAATTATTTTATTCATGCGAAGACAAATCTGCCTAATTTATTTAATGTGTTACAATTAGCCTGCCAGGACTTCCAATTGTTTACAACTAAAGAGATACATAGTTGTTTTGGTTTTGATGAAGTGTTAGATAAATGTTAAGTAATTTTAGAAATACAGTTGATTTCCTGAGTTTACATTGGTTGTTTAGAAAGGAAAAATAAGCATTTTAATTCTCTATAAGGCCCAGGGAATTAAAGTTATGTCCACTCAATAACATACAATTCCTCCTTCCATTTATGAATTAAATTATGCAATGAAGCAGAATATTTATGGATTAAAATAAAGAACGGAAATATAATGAGATCCAACAAAGAATTCCATTTTATGTTGAAATTGCAGAATTTTCTTTATTATTTCTATAGGAAGAAACTATTAGGAACAAAACAAAGACCTATATAATATTATTTTCAAAAGTATAACAACTTTTGGTGTTGGTATATACATAGTTGCACACACCACACAAATTAAATTACTGGCAAGACAAATGGATTTCTGGCGGCGAGCAGCGACAATTTATAGAAGAGATAAAATAAGAAACAACGTCAGTAGAAATGTTATGGGAGTAAAACCAACAATTTTGGATGAGATTACATTCAAGCAGTTGAAGTGATATGGCTATGCAAGAAGAATACCTAAAAACAATTCCCAAAAATGTATTGGAATGGATACCACCAAAAAATGGGAAGAGAAGACGACCATAGTAACTTAGAAGGATAGTCGCACAGGCGAAGAAGAGTCTGAACTTGGGAGATGAAGACTATAATAGAGAAGAATGGAGAAGGGCTATTGGAAGATATTTTGTGCATTAAACAGCCGATTAAATAACTTCATTTATTGATGCTGCCATATAATATGCATGCCATTGGCAATAAAATATTTAAGACAAATACCTGTGGTATAGTACAATGCAGAGGAAGTTATGAGAACACTGCACTGGGTTTTGTTTGTAGGGAATATTTGGCTATATTTTCTACTAAATCTAGCATGAACGTTGGAAACAGTGCTGCATAAAGAACGCTCCGTGTAGGTATGTCGAGATTTCCGTTTCATGTTGACGCAGCGTTTCTGCAATTTGTTTTGCTGCTGGCCCTTGATTTATGCAGCGGAAAACCTCCAGGTCTGTTGTTCCTCTTCAGCTGTGGTTTTATACTAGGATTTTGGTGGTGCAAAAGACCGCTTTATATTTGTGTGTTTCCTGAACCTTCAGAACTTTGCATATTATTGCAATGGAAATGAAGCTGAATTTAATGATTCGAGATATCGGCGATGACAAACAAGCCTTTCCCTTTTGTTCCCAAATCCACATGGGAAGGTATATGGCTTTACTAACCTCAGAAGAGCTAAATGGCACTAACTTGTGGCGATTACACATTTTTACAACGTAGATTATGGGTGGTAGGTGAATCATTTACCCACAGGTTTTGTCAACTTTCTCAACTGTTCTGCTGGACGTAAAATTGTTACATTTCACTCAAAAACATGATACTGAGATTTCATCGGAAACGTCTGTCTTAGAGGCTTCATAAATGCAAAGAAAAGAATTAAAAAAAAAAAGAAGCTGAACACAAATTAGTTTAAAACAAAACATGCCAATTTTGGTATAAGTTCAGCATGTTTCAGGGATGCGACACGAAGGTTTTCAAAAGCATTTCCCGATTCTGAACTATCTCGTAGTTGTACCACAGATTTATATCTTGAAATTTCTTAGGATAATCTGAATAGGTTTTCCAGAGACAGACAAAATCGTATTACACAAAAAGTAGTTAGATTGTAATGTTAGCCATTTCCTAGAGATTGTTTATTTTTGGTTTTAATTTTCTAGCAGTTAAGGTTTTGTCAAATAGAAATTTGTTTTCTTCTTGGCATGCAAAGAAAATAAAAAGTTTGGCTAAGACGCAGCTTTTTTAATAAGTCCTCATAATCAGATACAAAACATAGGTATTGAGTAGTCATTCTTCACATGTTGGATAAACAGCAACGCTAATCTAGACATGAATAGAAACATTATGATACTTTGAATCACTATTAGCAAGCTTTATTACCTGTTGTACAATTATTTGTATAAAGAGACAAATTTATTATAGATCTATTATTAAGAATAGTACGTTTTCAAGTTTGGTTAGTACTTCTAAGTACGCATGTCACAGAACGCATGACGCAGAGTGGGCCGGTCTCGTGATAACGAATGTTGTACCGGAAGAGAGTTCAAATTCTTTCTGCAAGGCTAGTGACCTGACAATACCTGGGCCAGTAGGTCATGTACTGATGTGTGAAGAAAACCGGATACTCTGTACTGCAGGCGAAGTTCATTCTGCGGCGCTGTAATGACCATTGAAAAGAACGTTAGTTAGCAATTGCCTTGTGGGGAAAAATGGTAGGCGAAGATACAAATAAAATGACAAATAAACTGAAGTGGATTCATTTAAAAGGTAATAATTATCAAAATATCTGCGTAGCTCTGTTGGTTTTACTGCATACAGACTAACTCCACTAACATGAAGTGGATAAGAGACAACTTTTTTAAGTATGTCAAAGTATTTAATTCCCGAGGAATTGAGATACTGAGTGAGGTGCACTGGCGCCTCAATCACAGATGTAAAAACCGCATCAAAAGTTCTTAAGAGTTTCAACTCAATACCACATAAAATAAACCTCCTTTCAACTCGAACCTTCGAAAGACGGTTACTTTATTGATATAAGCTTTGCCATTAATACGAAGAGACGGGCAGACCGACAGGTGACAGAGGGCACAACTGAAAGGAACAATAGAAACTGGATTCATTATTTAACTCGCTTCGACTCAATAGAAAGTCTGAAAAGAGGATACATACACAGCGAGAGGGAGAAAGAGAGAAAACGACGGTATTTTCCCTTCTCTCCAATTATTCATGCCCGCAGTTTTTTGTAGAGGCAAATTTGCAGCCTGCCAATCATCGCTCAGAAAAGGCAGCAGCTTGCAGCATTATAATCTCTCTCTTTCAGAGTCTTTCCATGCAAACTAAATATTCTTTCCGAATTTTCAAAATCTAATAATGGATTCTCCCTACGGTTCAGACGGAATCAGTCCACAAGAGATTGATTTAAAATGAAAAAATGCTGCCTAGTTTAGCTACCGTGGTTTCTCCTCTGTTATTATTAGCGAAGTGTTCACAAATTTTATTACAACCTGCGAGTTAAATCAAACAAAAGTAAGTCGATTCTTCAGAAAGCTCCTGCCGCACTTCCGAGTGTACTTCCATTGTTTACAAATTATTTACTACATTGCTTACATTCTTTCTTGCAGATAAATTGCCTATAGTAATGCCACGAAGGGATTTCATATGACGATAGTTTTACGAGCGGTAAGTAGTTCAGTTATTACTATTTAGTATTAACCCTTTCGCTGCAAGGATATTTTGCCACATATGCCGTTCTTCCTCTAATTCCTAAACTGGTTTTCATATCCCTTTCCAAGGCAGCTCGGCCGAAGCGATTCGGATAGCTGTGATATTTAAGGCAATATGCAATGAAGTGGCCATTCATTCAAAGACAAACATCGCGAGTTCAAAGCCCAGCAACAGCAGTCAAATGTGCCTGTGGTAAAGAAAGGGGAGGGCCCAAGAAAAAAAATCGGTGTAATGGCACGCTTGGAAGGTGACGGGTTACATTTGACTACAGTTGCATGGATTTTTCTTTTCTCTATTTTATATTATTTTTAAACACAACAGTTTTATTGCAAAAAATATATACTAAGTTACAAATACTTGAGTTTAATTTATTTAGGTTGGCGTAACAGTGAAAGAGTGAAATGCCCCGCGGTCTATCTGACGGCAAACGCAGTGGAAGGGTTAATCTTGCTCCTCCTCTTGCTTACTTACGCCATTTGTCTTTTACCATCTGCGTGTTTCGTTTCTAGCTCTAAAAAACAGACTTTTTTGCAATTCAAAGATGTGTGTTAGAGTATTGAAATAAATTGCACATGATTACGGTAATAATGTGGTATATGTAGAATGAAAATGATGCCTTTATTAATTATGACATTGATTTGCAATCATATTTTTTAAACGTTACCTATTTGTCAACTAAGGCATTTATGGCAAAATCTAATGTTTAACAGAAAATGAATTCCTCATTATTTTATGGGAAGAAACAAACATTTATCGCTTGATCAGTTGGAGGAACAGCTGGGGAGAGTGAATACAGTTATATGAGTGACTCAAGTGGTTATTATGTCCCAACGAATAGAAACAGACCGGAAAATGATTCCTCAGGCAGCTATGAACCTGGTAATTTTATAAATTATTTCTATTCTTTTATAATTTTTATATTTATTTTTTATTAATATTCTGTAGCGTGGTATAGCACTTTCCTGAACAGGTTTAGTTAATTTATGCAATTCTAACCTAACAAACTGTGGCAAACTTAGTATGTTCTCCCTCATTCTGCTCTGAAAATAATACAAATATTCCAACATTCCTACTTTAGCTGGTCCAACATCAAGTGAAGCAAATAAAAGAAAACTAATTTGGAGAAATGTGCCTAGGGGAAGAAGAGCTCGTGACATTCCAGTATGGTTAGGTTCCATTCCAGTTGCTACTGCAATCGGGGAACCTACTCATTATTTCAGACTTCTTCAGTGATGGTGATCTTGGAAATACTGTGCAGCAGTCCAATTTGTACTCTGTAGAAAATAATCTATCTAAATCGCTTCAACTGACAGTTGGTGAACTGGAGCAGTTTATTGGGACTGTTCTTTAGGTACATGTCTCTTATCCAGTTGCCACGCACACGATTGTACTGGTCTTCTTTATTTGGTATTGCATGATTTCAAATGTAATGAGTAGGGACAGATGGGAATAAATAAAGTCATAATGACGATGCTGAAATGAATGACGGACAGACAGACAGACAAACTGTTAAAGGTAAAACCACCGCTAAATAAACTTTTGCAAACATCTGTTGACCATAAACTGTGTGGATGAACAAATGGTCCCTTTCAAGGGGATGTCCAGTTTGAAACAATACAAAAAACAACAACAACAAACAAACAAAATAATCCAAGCAAATGGGGTTATAATATCTACATCTTCTGTGATACCAATGGGACTATATACAACTTTGAAGTTTATTGTGGGAAAAGTGATCCTCTGCCTAGAATGAAAGATTTAGGGGCATGTGAAACTGTTGTGTGCGTCTTTCTCAAGTTATTTCAAACCAGATAAACTATTTGTTATATTTTGATAATTGGTTCACAACACTGTGCCGAGTTGGCAACCATGAAAATAATTTGTTTGGGAACAGTAAGATCAAACAGGCTGACAGTGTGCAATGCAATCTGACAAGGAACTGAAAGCTAAAGGAAGAGGTGCCTTTGAAGAAAAAGAAGCAGACATAGGAGACAACCAGGTAAGGGATGTCAAGTGGTTTGACAACAGGCCTGTTGTTCTTGTATCTACATTTTCTGCTGCAGTACCTCTAGGTATAGTGAAACGCTGGGACAAACAGTCCGAACAAAAGGTTGAAGTGAACTGCCAATCTCTTGTACTCCTGTACAACAAATTTATGGGAGATGTAGAAATTGCATTATGGATGGTAACTATCCGATCAAAGAAATTCTATCATGGCCTCTTTGTTCATTTCCTTGATATGGTTGTGTTTCCTTTGGTGTCCCACTGGAGAAAAAAAAAACACTTTTCATATTCAAAGCTGAAATTGATGATACGCTGTGCAGAATAAATAAGGACCTACATGGTAAGATGAGAGGGAGACCATCCTCAGTTCAAGTAGAGTATGCAAAGAAGAGAAAAAGGAGACCATGCATTCAAGCCACTTCCTCAAAAGTATGTTCACACTGACAGTGTTGGACATTGTCCTATTGTGTCAGAAAAGAGAGGGAGCTGCAAAATGCCAAAGTGCAAAGGAAGTCCTTCAGTTTTCTGTCAAAAATGTGAGGTTCATTTGTGTATGGATTAAAAACTGATAAAACTTCATTTTCTGGATACATTAGTGTCATTTCAGCTGTAGTCATTTATTTGTTGGTTTGTTATGAGGAGACCTTAAATGCCTGAAGTTACACATACGTTACGCTTAAAAAGTAATGATCTAGGTATGATTTAAAATATAATTTCTTATAAACATGTTCAAAGTGATCATTTAATAAAAGAATTATAGGTTCAAAACTTTTTCCTGAATTAACTTATTCCGTTCATAAAGGGTTAAGATCACTGCAGTCATTCGTACTGCTGCACTATAACTCATATTTAACGATATACATAATTGAAACTTCATGAAAATCGATAAAAACATTTTTTTGTTAATTCTATAAATTAATTTGCTCATTTGTGAACGCGATAATTGCATAATTGGCCACCAAACACTATTTTTAAATGATCTACTGTATGTTTAAAGGTCATGTGTATTTAGTGTGCGCTAGCATTTAAATATTTCATCGCATTTTCTAGCTATTGATATTTTCAGCATTGGTTTTTTCCTGTAAAGTGTTCCTTGCAGAGAAGTTTTGTATTCCACTGATGCAATTTTCTACACGTGCTTCCAGTGATATAACGAATACAAATTACCCTAGGCTTTATTCTGGGATGTGTTTAGCCATGCTTTTTAATTTCCAAACACATGTTTTTTGCCTAAAACTGTAATTTTTATGTATCAAACATCTTGGAGCTTAAACTGAAGAAAACAGTGAAACCAGGGGCAAGCTTGAAGTTTTGAGCCCAGAGCTGAAATAGGAGAGCAACATTTACATTTTTTTTAAAGGAGGCACCTTTTCACAGACTAGAAACTGTCATCACGTTTGTTCATTTTTACTTACTATTCGTAGTAGAAGAGGTAGAGGAAGTAGTCTATTCCACTCAAAAATTTTATATCACCGGAAATATGTTTTGCGGCCCTCTGAATTCACAAACATTTTAAGAAAAAGGTCCGTGCGCGCTTGTGTCTGTCATTTCGGACCCGGCCCTTGGAATATTGTATCTCTTTTAAAGTCGGACATCAGTCATTTCACCCCACTTCTTCGCTTCCTTAGAAAATCCAAAATGAAGCTATAATTCTAATATCCCAGCGAGACATTGCAATGTCCACATTCTACATCTCTATGTCATCAATGCCGCACAACGCCGAAATCTGGAGTTCACTGGATACCGCGTCATTAAATAAACCATCAGCACGTAACTAAGACGAAGGTGATACAGGAATAAGAGTCTGCAAGAGTGGTTAGTATAACGTCATATGGGTGCAACACATTTTTTGTTAACCTATTAGTGCAAAATGGATGACATTTAGGTTATACCATGCTTTCCGTAGAGGAGGGGTTCCGACCCCTTCAGCTGCTGTGATGCGTACCCCTAGCACTCGTGGTACTTTTGACGTACTAGAAGTATGTCGGGCCAAACACCGAGCCCATTTCGTATGGAAGTTGTCCAGTTTGGGTTGGTCTTGGCAGGGAGTGGTTCCCGATACTCATAGGAGATTAAGTCTTCACTTGTCAAGGCCGGGTTGTGAGACGGCTCAGCGTTCTAGGGTACTAACCTGGAAACCTAGTAGCCAATGAGCTAGACGTCCGGTGACCCCACCTAGGTCACAGGTAGTCTTCCCGGATTGGTTGACGCGCGCAAATGGCGTATCCACTGTCATTCCCTGTGTAACAGCAAAGCCCTCCCGCCTTTTAGGAATTGTAATAGATTAGACGATACAAGTCTAATCAAAATTTGTTTACAGTGTAAATGTCCTGGTATAGATACAAGAGGCCAGGACATAATTTAAAATCCTCTTTACTTATCTTTTATTTCTTATAATAGACTTCCATGCCGAAATCACCCTCTACACTATCTACCAAATCTAAAAGGAGCTCGAAACAACACCCACTGAGCCACACAAACCAGCTTGGCACAATACATTTTGTGAGCATTCGACGAATTTTTGAACTCTAAATATTGGAAAACGCACACGGGAACTGTTCTAATCCGTCAGGCATATCGGAATTTATTGCACAACCGTTATAATTAAACATTCCCCATAAAAACAACAATCACATGGATTTAGATACGTACAGCAGGCAGACCAATCAATTATTCTGTCATATTAAAACACGTAATGTGATGTATTCAGCTGCACATGGAGGTGTCCGTGCTCTGAAGAAAGGAGTTTAGTAAATGGTTCATGTGTCATTTCCAACAACTCTTGACAGCCCTCATTCGCGAAAAATTGATCAAATTGTCACCTCTTCTGGTTTTCTTATGTTATGATCAGATTAAGGTAAGCATGAGTAAAAGAGCAACTCCATTGAAACGCGTTCTTGCCTCACTCCGCCGGACATCCTTCCCCTTCACTGCTGTTCAGTTTCCAACAAGGCTCATTCAGCCACGAGTGTGGCTTCGTCGGGTCGTCTGTTTAATCAGATAATCTGTTGTAACTTACAAAAACACGAATGTTTGCTGTTTAATGTGGATTTCAATTTGAAAATATAAAGCATTACAATATCAAATGTCACTTTGATCAGAACCATTCCTTAAAATGCCTTTTCTAGATTCAGGAGGTGCCAAGACATGTATTTCCGGTGAAATATCGACATCGAAGTTTTGGGTGGAATGAATGCCTTCTCTGTATAGTGAAAACGTTTTGTTATATCTTTAATAGCTAGAATTTAACAGATTTAGCATTTGCTGCATATTAACATCCCCTCAGTAATTTTGTAATAAAAAGACTGTTTAGAAAATGCACTTATACAGAGCAATTAAATTTAACTAGTATATTGTGCGCTTTTCTTAGAATGCAGTGCATAGGTTTTTAATCAAGAACAAAGGAATTAAGTTGAAGGAGTATTTGTCATTCGAGTAAGCATGACTTTCATTTCATTAATTAAACACTACAACCTGGGCTGGCTCGTCAGAGTTGCGAAGATCAACAAAAAGTTATGCTTGTTAATTTAGTAATGAGTTAGGTAGTGGGAATCGCCTTTTAAAATACACCACAGCTATAGGAACGTCATTTGCTACAGTGGGAATTAAACCTCAAACTTCCTTAACGCAAAATACGTAAAAATGTATCTGAAGAAAAATTTGTATTAATGGAAAATATAAAAATCTGGGGTGTGCACTCGCACGACTTTCTCTACTCATTCTGCACATACTGTGCTTAAACAGCTTAGCTTATACAAACGAGTATCTCGATTAAGATGAAGTCGATAGTAAATCGATTTATGCAATCCTAGCACTAAACCGGATTATGACGTCATAAGTAGTGCGAAATTACTCTATGGTATCAATACCAGAAATTGAATGAAATCATTGCTGTATTGTTGCCATGGTAATTACGTCATTACCGCCACAGCATAATTTCCTGCAATGTGCCTGTAAGAAAACCTGAAATCGCCAATCTCGCAAGTGCAGCAATATTCGAACACAGGAATCAACTCACTGATTTTTCGTAAACGTCAATGAGTTGATTCTTATGCTTGGGACATTGTAGCTCTTAGACAAAATTATATGCCTGCAGTAATGTGGACAATGCCCCGAAAGTTGAGGGCAGTTATATGTACTGATGGTTCATTTTTTGTGTTCTGTTTTAGAAGCTAATAGTGTATTTACATATATTTTATTTATATAGCAGGAGTGGTAGTAAGATAATGTTTTAGTGTGCATAGATAATCCCATAACTTCAAAGTTATATTAATGCAACATTATGTTCTACATATCCAGTCATAAAAGTAACAAACATAGAGAAGTAGCAAGCAACGCGGGATTTGAACCTAGGAACTTATCAGGCATTGCTTCTACTCATAATCTCTCGGCTACCGTAGTTATTCTGTTTTGTTTTCAGTACTCTGGAGATAACTGCTTTTTTCTTCCACGGGCATACATTTATCTCGTTTAAGTGGATAGAAGAATTAGCGTTTGTGAGAATATTTTGTGCAAAATGATTAGGGAAGCTTATGTAAGAGCAACAGTTGAGATTTATAATGTCAATTATCTCCGAATTTCTGCTGGAAAATTGAATAACATTGTAGATCATTCGCCTATCACCAAGGCGGCCCGAGTTCGATCGGTGGGTTTTCCGGGTTATCCGGTTTCCCCCGCCACTCATCCCACCAACTGCATCATTATCTTTCCAATCATCCTCTTCTTCACGCTCATACCAACTGACCACCCTCTTCCGGGTCTTAACACTCTCCAGCCCATAAGTCCCTTTGCTCCCCAACAGACATTTGACCCTAGGCACAGACTTGTAAATCTTAGGGGTGTAAGTCTTCCATACGGGGAAGATAGCGTTAAAGGTCTTTGAGAATATAAGCCCTTTAATGCAATTGAAGCTTAAACTTCAAAGTACGTATGTTTTAGGCATAAAAAAGAATGAAACTTTGAAAATAACTTCCAAGAAACTCAAAGTTCAGCCGTACTTAAGAAAACTATCTGCATCTCTTCTTGATTTTGGTTACCGACACAAACCCGAAGGCCACAGAAATGCAAGAATCTTGTTTTATTATTTTACGCGAAGTTCTCTGTTGCTTATTGTAGTTTGGCATAAAAGAATTAGGACCGACACTCTTCGTCACTTTTAGGTTATAAAACTCCTTTCATATTTTAATACTGGATGTTGGATTTTGAAATCTAATTAAGGACCGCCCAGGAACAAGTGTAAGAAATGATGCAGAAAGAGATGAAGATAGCGTCCAATATGGACCCCAGTACGTCCCATTCCCCTATGAAAAATGCATGAAGCTTCCATCTAGCAAATTAATTTACAAAATTAAAACAAGCGGAGTAATAAGAAGTGACGTAGGACCAATCTCAATGCATTTTAATGCCTTCTGATTTTTCTGAGCAGATGGGGGATTTAATTACATTCTATACATTCTTTTCACTCAGCCCTTGCAGTGTTAGAGTACAATTTACATATCAAAGATGCAGTTTTTCATATAATGCACTAGCTTCATAGTTGAATACTTTTATATGAAATATCACAATATTCAGGGAAATTGCCTACAAATCTTTGGTGCGGCCGATTATGGAATATGGAGCAGTATGTTGGGACCCATATAGACTTAGTCAAATTGATTCGCTAGAAAGAATACAGAGAAGGGCTATACAATTTATAAAACGAGGTAAATCTTTTGGGCCTAAAAAGGGGGAGGAGACAGAATGGGAGCCTCTAAAAGTCCGGCGTAAGAGGCAGAGGTTATGCGCATTATTTCAAGCATATCGTGGTTCAAATGCATGGGTGGGTATTAGTGAAAGATTGGACAACCCCACATATTACGGAAGAAAGGATCATTTGTATAAAATTAAAGGTAGAAGGCACAGAACCGACGTAGGAAAGTTCTCCTTTGTTAATAGAACCATTGAGGAATGGAATGAATTACCTGTAGCAGTCTTTCAGGGCTGTCCTTTATCTGTGAAGAAATTTTCGAAAAATATCGTAAATCAAGTAAATGCTGTGTAATTTACTATAAAGATTACGCAAGTGTATTTTTGACATTTATTGAACTGATGGTGAATACTAATTCTAAATTCAATTTGGTTATAATTAATTAATGAGTGTTAATTAGTATTTAGTGCATTTCATCTTATATTTTTACTATTGTTCTTTATTGTATTATGATTGTATTACTATTGTTGGGCACTTTGTTTGTAACCTTAATTTGTACATTTAACTCTGCCACCGGGTAATACCCATTCGCAGAAAATATATACATACATACATTAATGTATGTTTTACTATTGATAAAAACGTTTTCATTACTATAAATGCTGGAGAATAACATATTCATAATTATATATTCAATAGTAGTTTTGGAATTATTAAGTCACTAGCCCACAAAACTGTGCTACAACATAAATTCAGCTCTTACTAACATTGGCTTATAAGGAATTTGTATATTCGGCTGATACATCATTTGATATCAAGAGTTCTTCTCGGTGTTTTTTACTTTCTCTACTACGTATAACAGAAAGTATTCTATTCGACACAAAAGCTCGATGTCAAAATTTCACCGGAAAGGTGTTTTGCAGCCCAGTTAAAAAAATCTGATGTGTTTCACTCGAATGACTTTCTCTACTCTTGTACTAACTATTCTTACAAACTCTTATTCCTATATCTTCTTCGTGTTAGTTGAGAAACATTTACAGAAATTGTCTTATTGTTTCCTTGTTGGTGCAAGGGAAATATTAGAATACAGTAGGCTTTGTGGGTTAGTCAAATCTTTTAAAGCTTTGAGATACCGTTCTCTTTGCACACTTAATATATATAAAAAATGAACAACGATGTTCTATTTCACGTAAGGTTTGTTTTCCAAAACTCACACAAATAACAAGGAATATCTCCGAAATGGTTCACCCTACAATAAAATTTATTGAGACATAAATTGTGTATTTTAGCAAGATCTACATTTTTTGTATAGTATGATTTAGTCTACCTCTAACGGTTTAGCAGTTATTCAAAAGTCGTACAGAACAAATACTACAGGGGCTATACCAGAAAATTAAAGATATACATCTCCATTTGCCATAAAAATACCTCTAACGATTTCGATTAAAATGTTTGAGCCATTTTCAAGAAAATCAAAATTTTCGAAAAATTTTCCATGGAAAGGGTAGCTTAGGGTGGGGCTATTTTTTTTTTTCAAAATCCTCATGTCGCATCCCTGAAAGACATGAAACTTAAATACCAACTTTGGTTTTTAACCTACTTTTCGTTTTTGAGTTATGCTATGCACAGGCTGATAGACACACACACACACACACACACACACACACACACACACACACACACACACACACACACACACACGGACCTTTTTCTAAAAATGCCTTTTTTGGATTCAGGGGTCTGAAAATATTTCGGGTGAATCGAATTTCTAGGTGGAATACAATACCCTACTTAGCAGTAGAGAAAGTAAAAATGCTGTCTGTGAACAATATAACTCAAAAACGGAAAGTCAGTTAAAAATTGAAGTTGGCATTTAAACTTAATATATTTCAAGGATGTTACAAGCAGAGTTGTAAGGAAATTCCCCCACTCTGAACTTTTCTTTATATGGAAAATGTTTAGAATATTTTGATTTTCACAAAATGCGTCCAAACCATTTGGATTAAAATGCAATATGTTTAAGATACTTTTATGGTAAATGAAATGCACATTTGGAATTTTCTGTTCTTAGCCCATATAATCTTTTACTTTGATGACTTTGGCACAACTGGTAAATCGTAAACAAAACATGTATATCTCGTGAAAACACACTTTTTTGTGAAATAAGCCATTTCGAAGGTATTCCTCATTATTTGTGTGAATTTTTCAATACTAAACTTTTCTCAAATGGAAGACGGTTATTCACTCTTGTATCTCTTGGCCGTGGAAACAGAACGGAATTTCAGTCATATAGCGTCCACTTAAAACATTTGACTATCACTTAAAACCTACTGTATTTCCCTTGTACCTATAAGAAAATTGGTAATCAGATCATTTGTACACATGTAGACACAACACGAAACGATGTGAAATACAAGTGGAAATAGTGGTGCAAACACACCTGTAAGGGTGTATTGCGTTAAAATACCTGCTAGTATCGAACTTGGTTACCTCGGTGACACACATAGTCAGAGAGGCATGTTAATTAACACGGCAAACACGGACATAACAACCGCAGACAATGCCAGACAACCGACATTCATACTCTGTAGGCTGGAGAGATGTTCACAACTTGATAACTTGTAGTGCGGCCAGCATTTTCTTACGCAAAATAAATAGTTACGAGATGTAGGTGCATAAATAAAATCCCACATACCAGGTGAATCACCTGCCACCATTTTGTAGAATTTATGCAACCTGCTAAGAAACATGTGCGCCTTGAGTCTATCTTCACCGCACACTCTACACTTCTCTTATGAACACGGACAGAAGGCGACTTAACATCTCAGTGCATAAGTGATTTAAGGGGAAAAGGCATTTGAGAGATAAATCCATTCCAAAAGCATCGTACTCTTACATTGAGAATTCCACCAGGTTTCTACACAGTGCACTTTTTTACTTTCTCTACTGGTAAGTAGGGGAAGTATTGAATTCCACCCAAAAATTCGATGTCGAGATTTCACCGGAAATATGTTTTGAGACCCCCGAATCCAAAAATTTAGAAAAAGGTCCGTGTGTGTCTGTCTGTCAGTCTGTGGATAGCATAACTCAAATACCAACTGTGGTTTTTAACCGACTTTTCGTTTTTAAGTTTAATGTTTTTCAAGCATGCGACACGAAGATTTTGAAGAAAATAGCCCCAGCCTAAACTACCCTTTACATGAAAAATGTTTCGAAAATTTTCATTTTCTTGAAAATGGCTCCAATGATTTTGATTAAAAAATCATATATTCGAGATATTTTTATAACAAATGAAATAAACATCTTTAATTTTCTGGCTATAGCCCCTGTAGTCGTATTTACTCTGGACGACTTTTGCATAATTGTAAACCGTTAGAGATAGACCAAATATGTAGATCTTGCTAAAATACACAATTTATGCCTAAATAAAGTTTCTTGTGATGTGAACCATTTCACACACATAACAAGGAAAATCTACAAGTTTCGGAAAACTTAAAACTTTCGTGAAATGGAAAATCGTTCATTTTTTTATATGTTAAGTGTACAAAGAGAACGGAATCTCAAAGCTTTAAAAGACTTGACTATCGCACAAAGCCTACTGTATTCTAATATTCTCCTTGCGCCTACAAGGAAATAAGCAATAAGGTAATTTGTACAAATGTTTATCTTAACTAATACTAAGAAGATATAGGAATAAGAGTTTGTAAGAACGGTTAGTGCAAGAGTAGAGAAAGTCATGTGAGTGAAACACATCAGATTTTTATAGTCTACCTTCGACACACGACCTTTTAAAACTCCTGATGAACGAGAACCTATTGTAATAGAGCCACTTTAAAAATGAGTTGGAACAAAATAGAGGATCTTTATCAAAGGATAGCGATAGGTTATATCCAATTAAAAGTACTAAAATACTAATGGAGTTGTACAGTCATATCAACAAATGCTGAATAGTTTAATAATTCAGTGTTGGCATAAATCACAGCACGTATTAGTTTGTATAGCAAGTGTAATATCTCGATGTTTATTAATGAAGATAAATCACCAAGAGAATGTTAAACTAACACTAATAACATGCAACACACTAGCAAAGTTACGAACCGTTGGGATACTTGTCGCAGAACTTCTTAAAAACGTTCAACATTATTGTCTTTTCACCACTTCGCAATGGTTTATGTTTGACAACATTCAGTTTTTCCGCTTGTTGCTTTCATACTGAATGATGCGCGCACCGAATAAATTAGGTTGGTTACAGATTCACTTAACTGTGTATTATTACACTTCAGCTATGCTTAGTACTCTTAGCTCGTGCTTTAGCAAACATTAAGTGAGATTTCAGACCTTAGTATCAGTATTTTTTCAAGGGACTATTTAGAGTGCGAAAGCGTCAAGAAGGCGCGCTGCGATCAAAACGCACGTGGCTTTGTTTACGTCTCCTTTGATCTCCTGAAGTACAGAGTATAGCAACAGAAAAAATAATCATGCATGTGGGGTTAAACGGTTAAAAATTGTGATAGTTCACCTTTGGCCACCAATAATGGACACCCGCTTCCTGAAACCGTCAAATCACAATAGGTACATACTAAGATTACAAAAAGCCTCAAAAAATATCTGGAATTTAACTCGTGAAATATTACAACGCAAAATAGTGGAGTGGTTTCACAAACGCACTAGCACAGTTAAGGATTAATAAATGACCGAACTACAATTGTACCGAAGTACAAATTAACTAAAAGTTTGAAGAGTGTTCTATTGCAATATAAAGTCCACTGATTCATCATAATTAAAAGTTAGTAATACGTCTAAAATAAAAAACCGTGGAGTACCTGATACCAAATATTCTAAATAATTCATTGGTAAATATTTAAAAAACTGAAGTTGATGAAAAAGGCGATATGTTCAATAAAATTCATTATTTTGTTACAATAACATCTTATACGTAGTGCAAACGTCTTAAATATAATGAATCAGTGGACTTTGTATCGCTAGAGAACAAACTCTTCATACTTAAAAGCATAAATTAATTTTTTGGTTCAGTTTGTTATTAAACCCTTTGTTTTTTAGTTGTTAAACTGTAATTTAGCCTTAAAAAGCCGCTATTTATTTTCTCGTAGAAGTCATTATGTAATGAGGGTTTTGTTTTCCAATTTAACATCATACATAAAACAAAGGTTTTGCGTAGATGCGAGCCTTTTGGGAAGCAAAGCTGTCTTTGGATATGACGTGCCCATGAGCGGACGTGCTAAATAAAAAACGCTGAGTGAGACTTGATCAATGCTGTCCACTCACAAACAGAATATAATTCCTGACAGAAACAGTACTTTTGGTCCAGATCAAGAGAGCCGTGCAGCTGCTTGTGACAGCTGTGTGTTCTTTGCGCCCCATCCTCTCTTTCGAAATAAAAATTGCAGGACAATTCTCTCTACTGCTGGCGGCGTCATCTGTCAATTTTTTGTTTGCACTGTCCGTATACACTCGCCTCCACGCTAAACTCAATTTGTTGTTTCTCACATAATAGGCCATGTTTATTGAAGAACCTGTCAACCAGCGCTTTCCTCTGTAAATCCGTCCATTGGGCTTCTAATAAGCAAGAAGTGATGTATAAATCAAGTTTCATTCAAAATGAGATTTGTAAAACTACGGAAGCGTTCTGCTCAAAAGAAATTCGAAATGTCAGCTCAGTTCAGCTGTAGCTGAAACTAAACGAAGACTTTAGAAAACAAATGTTTAGATCAGGCAACCTTAACTCAACGCTGTGACGTCATACTCTATTATGACTATTATGCCCGATTAGCTGGAAGGTAAATACAGGTAGAAGGAAACACAGTGGCGATTGTACGATTGGAGCACCAGTCATACGATGGTATAAAGAAATGGAACGTAATATGATAAAGAAATGAATTCCTTTTTTCTCAAAATAAGCTTAACCGATTTTTACTTACAATTTCCTCAGTCGAAATTTCCACCTATAATATTGTGTTTACTCCGCAATTTTAACTTTTATTAGGAGCCTTTTTTTAAGTTTTAGGCTTGATTATGTCCCCCTTTTTAAAATTGAAGAGTGAAAGCTACCAAAAAACAGAGCCGCATAGTTTTTATCCATCAGGATTTAGGTCTTCAGTGATTTATAGTTAAAAGTTAAAATATAATTTTTAACCGAGTTTAGCAGTTAGAGTTTCCTGTTTTTTAACCTTTGACCGAACGACCTAGTTGCTACGGGCTCTTAAAATTATGCGCACACCGCACGCACAATGGAAGAACTTGGTACAAATAATTTCACTGTAGTAGCTACATAGAAGAACGAGAAATTTCACCACTCAATCGGAGTTCTTTGAAGGTCTGTAATATAATTATACCATTTTTCAAACTGCGCCAACCGGGCTTAAGTATGTATATTTCCTAAAGAAAGTTTTTAACTATTTGAGAAGCAAGTAGATAATACAACACGTAAATATTTATATTTTTGGCACTATACATGTATATAGTGTCCATTTTTACTGTATTCCACCCAAAAGTTCGATGTCGATATTTCACCGGAAATATGTTTTGATGCCCCCTGAATCCAGAAGAAGCATTTTTAGAAAAAGGTCCATGTGTGTGTCTGTCCACAGACTGACACACACACAATGTAAGTCAAAACGAAAAGCCATTTAAAAACCAAAGATGGTATTTAAGCTTAATGCTTTCAAGCATGCGACACGAAGATTTTGAAGAAAATTGCTTCCCTCTAAATTACCCTTTGAATGGAAAATTTTCATCTTCTTAAAATAGGCTCATGATTTTAATTAAAATGCGATGTGTTCGAGATATTCTTATAACAAATGAAATGTATATCTTGAATTTTCTGGCAATAGTCCCTGTAGTCGCATTTACTATGAATGAGGTTTAACTGGTAAAATGTAAGAGACGGGCGAAATCCTACTATAGAAAAAATTTAGATACTGCTAAAATACACAATTTATATCTCAATAAATTTTTTGTAGAGAGAACCATTTGGGAGATATGCCTGCTTATTTGTGCGAATTCTGGAGAATTGTCTCATATGGCGACTAGTTCAACTATTTGACTACAGGTTAAGCCTACTATAGCTAAATAGTAATAAAACCAAGCATTTCCACGAATTGTATCCATTAACATGAATTTGATAGATGAATAGGATTTCTGAAGAGTAGTTTGTTGAAGGGATAAAGAAATTCATGTGAATGCAACACATAGTTAACATTTTTCAGCTGCTTTGATTTTATTAAGCTACTCTTGCAACTACGCAATGGCATTCCAGCC
This sequence comes from Tenodera sinensis, assembly GCA_030765045.1. Classification (NCBI taxonomy): domain Eukaryota; kingdom Metazoa; phylum Arthropoda; class Insecta; order Mantodea; family Mantidae; genus Tenodera; species Tenodera sinensis. The sequence goes on from CM060970.1 coordinate 93,341,479, forward strand.
ATTTCATTCTCGTCCAATATGACCTAACCAGCCAAAGGACGTTAAAAATAAAAGAGCAAAAGAATGTTAGAAAAAGAGCCAATATTCTCATGCAAGACTTATCTCGCATATTAAATTGAGCATAACCTAGAGGTTCTAAGTATATTTCATATCTTAAAGAATTTATCTCTCAAATGTATGTGCAGCTGTGCTTTTTTCTTCATTATATATTTAAACGTGTCGTAGTAATTAGATGCAGGAAACCTGTCAGGCAAATTAAATACTCTTTGTCACTACTGAATTTTTAAAACCCTAAGAACCATATGAGATAAATAAGAACTTATTACTGGAACCTTGGAAGAATATAAAGGCATTGGAGAAGCATTTTGTAATTTAATTTCTCTACAAATTACATATAGTAAGCACCAGAAAGATTGTGTTCAATCAAATAACTGTAAAATTCCTGATGGAAAAAATGTACTAACAGGTATTTTCATAAAAGCCTATGGGTATTTTAAAACCAAGTGTGGTAATTATATTCAGCGTATTTCAGGAAGGTGACAAACATTTTCGAAAAACCTACCGTACCTCAAGACTACATTTATATGCAGTTTTTTAATCTTTGATTTTCTAAAAATGGCTAACGATTTTCAATACAGTACCACAAGCTTTAGATATTTTTAGGCCAATGGAAACGTGCATATGTCTTGAATTTTCTAGACATAACCTCTTAAGTCCTCTTTGTTATGTACGAATTTTAAGTTACTAGTAAAGGAAACAGATACATTTGTCTTAAATTGTAAGATTGTGTACATTTTTCTGTGAAGGTAACCTTTTCCGAGATACTCTTCGTTATTGGTTTAAATTTTAAATATCTACACTTCTCTCAAATGGGAAGGTGTTATTCGTTTTCTTTTTTTTTTTCTGGTGAGAAGAATGGAATTTCAAAGCTACCACATAGCGACCAGCTCTTAAGTGATTTGACTATTGCTTAAGCTGTTGTATTGCAATGTTCTCGTTGCATAAAAGGATTTATTGCATATTTTCCTGTAGATAGAAACGCTTATCTCTCTCAATGTGAAGTGGATAGAGGCATAGCGGCTTGTCACAATAGTTTAATTGAAGAACGACATCTAAACAGAAGCAAATATTCCTGTGCAAGATAACGGTAGAATTCTGCTACCCATAATGACAGTTAGCTTGCCCATTTGAACAAGGAGCAAAGCAATTCGGAAGCACCTCATCACACCTTCAGTGCATAATAGGTTTCAACTTGGAGCATAAATCAACAGTAAATATTTTGAAGTAAGAAGTGACATATAACAGACTCTATTCCTCAGAATAATTCATTACAAGATTAGGGGCCTATACTGACATTTCTCTGCCAACAGCTGCACAGTTTGCAAGTGACACTAGGGAAGGTTGGGTATGGGGGGGGGGGGGGGTCGCCCACACACGCAGAGGAACTGTTTATGTCACGTACACATGTACACGCATAGCTCACATGAATGAGCACAACGGGTGACAGACTTTGTAGAAACTGGGTGGGGACTTAATGAAGATCTCACTTTGTCTGTTTCACGTACACGAGGAAGATGAAGGATTTTCAGACCCTCCTTGCAACTACAGTAACCACAGTACAATCTTCTCTCGCAAACAAGGGGCCATTGTGAGTTTAAGATACTTTAATGATGAATAAAAGGCACAAACATATGGTTCCTTAACCAAAAATTGAAGAGCAGTTTTGAAATATTTTCTAAATTTGTTGTCAAATGTCTTTCAAACTTCCCGCATGACATACTGTATTTGGAAGGAGGGAGAGGAGTTACGACTCAAAATTGTCGGCATAAACAAAATTATTATTAAGCACAACTTTCTCCTGGTGTTTTTAAACACACAAGCCGTGTGTGGGCAATGTTTAAGAGGTGGAATCAGGACTGAGAAATGCAGTGCCTTAAGCAGAAGATCTATGGTTCAAATTCCGGCTATCGAGTGGCTGCGCTAACCTGCGGATACCTAAGAGGACCTTTCTATATAACCCAAGAGGAGCACGAGATATTGGCCGACCTCGCAGAAGATGGACTCCACTGATGACTTCACCGGAACGGACTGCGTTGCATAAACCATGTAGAAGTAGAAGATTTTCCGCGCTGCTATTCAGCAAGAATGATGTCATAGTTGACTGGCGAGTCTATGTTGAAATCATAGTGCGCTCTACTGAGAAGAAGCGGTACTATTTGCGCAACAGTACAAAAGGCATCTCACAGCTCTTTGAATATGGTGCGCTGCAAATGTCACCCAACCTCCCCCTTTTCATCTTTCACCCCCATTCACAATCATAACATTCTAAGCCTACACTGTCCTTCAACAGAGGACTATCTTGTCTTCATGGCTGAATGTTATTTTCCTGCTGACATCACGACTGGCGCGAGGTATAAATACGGTTTACGTGGCTTCATCGAGGACTTTTTTAAACACTATCCGGAATTCAGACACATCCCTCGGAGGATAATGTTCTCAAAAGTCTCCAGGTACCATCAAATTTTCATACGCATCTTTGTTTGCAATATAATATAGGCGCGTAGATTACTGTCCTGACGGAAGATATTTGACGAGTGGGTCTTACCCGCGCAATACAAAGCTTGCATAATTCCATTTTATGTGTAGATATCGGCATGGATACTTGTGAATACTGCTCCCCCAGTGGCACGCTTTCTATTACGCGGGCAAGACCCAACCATCAAAGAATATGTCGAGGTATCTAACGCCGATGTCTCCTCATCAAATACGATTTTTGGCCGCTAGAAACACCGTACATAAACTCGCTCTGACAGCGCTGCTATTGACATCATTTTTATCCGTGATATCACGCGCAGAAATAGAACACCTGTATACATGGCTTAATATAATACAATGAATTAAATCATTTAATTGTAAGTAGTATAAAGGCAGCGAAGGTAATACGTGCTCATACCTTGTTTTACATTTCTGTTGCAGTTCCTTACTGCACATTCAAAGGGATGGCGTGCATCCCCCATCACACAACCTCCCCCCTGTGTGGCGGGTAGTATCTTTATCTATACCAGGATTGAGCACATTTAAAGAGTGGAGGTTGTTCAGCAATGTGCTTTTCACTGCAAAATTTACACATACACAAGGAACAAGTGAAAATATAATTGAGGAAGCTTACGCAAAAATGTCTGAATAGAAAAGTCCTCAGTCGGATAATAAGGAAATGCTCTTAACAGACGAGGGGGCAAACATAGGAAAGCTATAGAAAATCAGCTGACTGCTCAGTGCTGCCCACTGCATAAGTACAGCCCTTATACACGTATTTCACAAGAGATTTCTCGTGGAAGATGCCCCAGTAAGTGCACACACGACAAATACCGTAAAGGCTGTGGTGAGATATGCCAAAAAATGATCTGGTGGTCTAGCTGAAAACATACAGCAACAGGTAGTCACGAGGTGGAATAGGCTGCATACGATGATAAGAGCACATATGTAAGCAGTGTTATCTAGTTGTTGCATTGCTGCAAACTCGTAATGTTCATCGGAAATTAGCTTCAGTTATGAGGTTGCAAGTTACTGTTGGTACCCGGTCACACGGGTATTGCAGGAAATGAAAAGTCTGATGTCCTAGCAAAGAAAGGGGCAACTCTCCCCTTTACACGACCAGACCTTTATATGGAAGAACCATCTTAGAAGCCAACAACACAGCGAACTTTGCCGAAACAAGAGATTCCATCAGCCAGATGAAGACTACCTGTGTGAACTGTGCAATAAACATGGTGAAAGATACCACGCTCAACATTTCAAAAATAGACAAGTGTCAATAACCAAATTGGCACTATATTAATGTAACACAGAACGGAAAACATACAAGGTTCTTGGGAGCCACTGCAAAGTTAGAGAAAGGTTCTAATCTAGCGAGACAAATACAACTATGTATGTACAGTCTATTCGCGTTCTTTCCTGCCACCAGGTAGGGTAAAGGAGGGAAGGACAGGGTCGTGCAGCAAGTGGTACGTGGTGGCACACACAGTACGTGTGTAAACAGTGTAAGTGACGAACATTCTGCTCTCTAATACACGTGAATGGTAAGAGATCAACACCAACGACAGTACGACAGCTGTAACAACTTATACAAGAAACGAACAATAAATATAAAATGAGCTGTTGATTAATTAGTTGCTAAGCGTGGCCATATAGTTGTTACACTGAATCCCTGTAATTTTACTTTGAGTCCCATAGAATAAGTATCGTCAGAACTGAAAAGAAACGTTATAGAGAATATCATCATCGGAAGAAAACAATGTTAGTGAAATTTGAGCCTCGGTTCAAAATATTATAAAGAACACTGAAAACACGAATCATTGGCCTAATTGCATGCGCCATGTTGAACTACCATGGAGCTTCCTTGCAGCGTGCATCGTGACGAATCGGTTAAGTTCGGCTCAACTCGCGCGCTGCAGAGCGAAGAATCGAGGTAGCCTGTGTTGATAGACGGCTTCTGATGATTCAGAAGATAGCGACTGCGATTTGTGCAAATAAGATCCGGAATACCTCTACCATAACTATCAAACACTATTACATGTTAGGGAATTATTTATTCCCACCATGTATTGTTAATACTTACTCAGCTTACAATGTATATAAGGATGAATTACATCTTCATGTTAGATGATCTCGAACAGGCAGGGACATTGAAACATTCTACGCCCAAGTAATGAAAACAATTATTTTAGAAAACTTCATCAGTCAACATGGTTGCATACTTTATACCTAATTATCCAGTAATACGACACAAATGCCGTGCCGTGTGACAATAAGACCCTAAACTATCGAAAGCACACATTGAATATGTTTCTTATTATAGGAAGGCGTTTAATAGTACAATATATGTTATTGATCTCAAAGCGTGTTGTTACATCAACTGAATGCCAGTGAAAAACAATTAACGATGTATTAAACAGAGTATAATACGGTTGTGGATTATTTGAACGTGAAATAAATGTTTGCACCATTTTGTTCACTTCCGATCACTGTACAATGTTGCCAAGTCGCCATGTCCTCATTAACTCAGTTTCTAAAGTGCGTCTTCATCCCGATTCCCCACTTTTTAATTTTTTATTTCAGAAAAAAAACCACGTGCATGCCAAGTGTTGACAACAGCAAAGAGGTCCAAGATTATAGGTTGTTTGTCTCAGGGGCAGAGCGTTTCTCAGATATCTAAAGAACTTGCACTTAACCGTAAGACGGTAAAGATATGACTACTCCGACTTCAAGTGGAAGGCGTCGAATGGGCCAAGTCGATACCAATATCAGGAAGACCTCGGGCAACTACTGCTGCTCAGAACGAGTTGTTTGTATAATAGGATGCACCTTTGCCACCGTCTTGCTGGACAAACCCGTGGATCAAAGATGTTCTAATGTTATAGGACTTAGGCCAAAGAGGCTGGCTGTGAATTTCATATTCATGCCACTAAAAGACTATCCTCACTAAAGCTCACAAAGACAGAAGATTGGAATGGGCCCAAAGAAACATCCAGGTACAGCAGGCCTAATGGGATCTGACTATCTGGTCGGACAAAGAGGTGTACGTATCTGATCAGCAATCTAAACGTCTTTAGAGACAGCATAGCCCAGATAGCAATTACCGATAGCCCCCCTGGAAGAATGTCAGCTTACTGCTGAGCTTACATGACAGCTTCTGGACCAGGACAACTGATTACGGTGTCAGAGGAAACATTGTTGATATTCTCCAGAATTAACCACTTCCATCTTCACGGGCTAATTTCCCGGAACAGGAATAGTATTTTTTATGCAAGGACACAGTGCTATACACACCTGCAATTTCCCCCAAAAATAGAGCGGTATGCATACTCGTTATCTTGAGGACTTTGCATACGAAATTCGAGAAGATTGCTGAGTCAGAATACTCGAGAAGATCGAGAGAAATGCTTAAGAAACAAAAGAAAGCGGCAGAGAGCAACTTTTTCCTCTCAAGCTTAAATTTTGTTCGTAACGACGGGCATTCTTAACCATGATCAGATCAAGCTTTTTTAATTTAATGAAAAATGAATAATTAGAAGGTGAACCACAGTTGCCACAGAGGTATTTACTTGATCATGTAAGCCCTCTGAGACACTGTAGCGTTTAATAAACTGTATACCGCTGTAGATTTGCAAAGAATACCCTGAAGGAAGCAATTATTTTCATTAATAATGACTGACTTAAAAACATGGCAATAGATTATTACCTATTATTAACTTAAAACTCCGGACATTGATCAGGATAGGAGATACCAAATCTGAAGCTCTGGATGAAAATTTAGGAGTGTAATATAAAATGTTACCAGCACAAGAGGTAATCTCATCAAATCAGCTGGAAAGTGAAAGTCAATAATAAACTGTGACTATAAATTATTTCTAAATTTTTTCAGTTGTAATAGACTGCACACATATTCCAATTCATTTCTAAGTTTTTCAGGTGTACGAGATTGCACACATATTCCAATTAAAAGTCCTGGAGGACAGTTTTCAGAGTTGTACAGGAAGCGTAGGATGTCTCTGAATGTTCAATTGATTTTTGGGCTCCAAATAAGGATCATGGACATTGCTATTATGATCTGACCCTAGCCAATGTGAAACAGAATGTTTGAAAACTCTGGCATTAATACATTTCTGACAAGTTGCACAGACTATGGAATTCTACTTGGGGACAATGGTTCCCTCAGCTACCCTACCTTTACGTTGCCATAGTGGATCACCATGTGAGAACCCCTGCACAATGAAGGTAATTTGCAGGAACGCCTGCATCGTATCCGTATGTCAGACCGCAATGCCTGCGTTTATTGTTTAGAGACGGATACCGTATTCCACCGTTTGGTTTTTTGCCTATTGTGGCTCCGATACGTGCCAAGCTATTGGCCATTCTCGCTGAAATTAATACTAATATATGCCATTGGTTTCACCCATATCATTTATTGTGGCCAGTGGCGTTGCCTGCTAAGCACCTTGCTATACTCTGGACTGTTTATTACGCTAACACATTCCATGTAGATGAGTATGGCCGTATTCTATCTATATTGCGAGAGAGACAGTTTTCTTACCCATCAGCCAACAGTTGTGACAACAGCTCATTTCCTATCCTTTAAGCTGTAATTGATATGCATAAATGAATACATTATAACAACGTACATTTATGTGAATCTAGTACATGGAAAAACACAAAACACAATATACAGTACATCGTTCATGAAATTAACATCACTTTATCTAAGTAATTGTGACAAATTTTTCTCTTGTTTACTTTGAAATGTGTATTTTCTTGCTCTGTTGTAAAATACAGCAACTTCAAAAGATTCAATAAATAAATATGAGGTGCTCAATTGAATTAAAAAGTTCACAAAAGCAAAAAATGCACCTCATATAAAAGAAAACGATTTTGTCACGGTTTAGAACTGAAACAAACATTTAAGATGCAAACGCGATTTACATAGTTTGCCACTGGACAAGTAGGGGAGGCTTCGTTACGTCACAGCAGAGGACTGACACGTTTCTCCTCATGGTGTAGATAAAGAGTCGAAACTCCTCAACAATGTACTTTTGACTATAAAATTTCCAGACACAGAAAACACCAGAAAATTTGAGAAAATATACGCAAAAATGTCTGAATTGAAAATTCCTCAGTTGGATTGTAAGGAAATTATGTTTGCAACAGACGAGGGGACAAACTTAACTGCATAAATACAGCCCTTGTGCACGTATTTGACGAGAAGAGATTTCTCGTAGAAAATGCTCCAGTAAGTACGCACACGACAAATACAGTAGTCCCGAGGTGGAAAACTTTGTGCACGACGATAAGACTATACAAGCAGTGAGATATAATTGTTGTATTGTTGCAAAATTATAATGTCCAGCAAAAATTAACTGGCTTCAGTTACAAGGCTGCAAGTTCGGTGGGTACCCAGTAATATGAGTATTGCAGGAAATAAAACGTCTGATGTCCTAGCAAAGAAAGGTGCAGTCCTCCCCTTTACAGCACCACAACATTCCTCTGTAAGAAGCACTTGAGAAGCCAACAATACAACGAGCTTTTCCGAAACAAGAGATTCCATCAGCCAGACGAAGACTACGTGTGTGAACTGTGCAATGCACATTTTATATTTGTGACTTTTCAGCGTGGCATCTTTCAGAAATATCAGCAACCAAAGTGGCTTTCGATGTATTTGCACATTGTGGACATGTTCACCAATTACAAATTGGGTACGTAATAAAGCCAAAAATAAATGGGAAATACCCATAAACTTTACATGCGGATAATTAATAACTCTGAGGACAAACTAAGTAACTCACTCATTAGGTTAACCAAGCCGCAACCTAGAAGAGCTACAAGTTGTATAACTGGACATGGAACATTCAGAAAACATTTAAGGATATCTGACTGTACCAAAATATAACATCCATTTGTCGCTTGTGTTTAAAAGCCAATGAAATGGGTAAACACCTATTAATATAATCGGAAGATAACAGAGTCAACGCAAAATTAGAGAAAAGTCCTAATCTAGCGAGCCACGTATGGAGATATAGTTCCCTAGATTAGAAAACAAACGCACACAAAGAGTGTGCTTAAGATTAGGTAAACAAAACGAATTTACTAATATGCACTGCATCTCTCAGTTCTTTATCCTCTTACGGGGTCTAACAAGCCGTGAGTGACCAATGACAGTTGCAATACCGGGAAAGAGGCATGGTACTGAAATGTGGACTAGCAGTGGTTGTGGTGGTGTTGGGGGGGGGGGGGGGGGAGGATAACCTACACCTGGCCTCGTAGAACAGTCACATTTTCATTTTCTTTATATTTATCTCCAAATTATTAATGTCTGTAATGAAAAAGATTCCAAATGTTGCTTGAAATAAGCAGGATTTGAGCTAAAGGATGTGTTGGTATAAGAGCAACTTTAATTTTGTGATTCCAAGGACAAACTTTTACAGTAAAAATAATGCAATAATACGAGATATTGAAAATGTAAAGGCGCTTAATCCTTCTACAATATTTATACTGAAATTAAAATGTGTTTCGAAACAGCTTTAAACTGTTTCTCCAATGCGTTATATTATTATACAGTTTCTGCTTTCAAATGAAAGTTTTTATTCTAATACGTATACTATAAACTGCCTTGCTTGGGTGGCATTAACATTTAATTACATTTGTGTGAATTTGCACAGTTCCTAAAATTTTTGGAACTATTACCAACTTGCTATAGACAAATAATGTGGCCACGAATAGCTTCTGATGTATAGGGGACGCTGTGAATCAAGCAACAGTTGTAGCTTAATGAGTAACGAGTTAGTGAGCCTTCAAAAATAATGAGCACTTCCCCTTCATTCCGACGTGTCATTGGTTATAAAATAAATAAAATAAAATAAGGAATTCGGGTATGTTAAAACATACCCAGGCTGCTTAGGAGGTTATTCCTCTTCAGCCGAGATGTGGTTCTTAAATTTTTGTGGGCTGAGCTTTCGGCGGTTGCGTCACGGCTGGCAGCGGTTGCGTCACGGCTGGTCAATTGAGTTTATTTAGGAACATATATTTGTATATTGTTCCCTGTGGGCACTTGGTATTTAGGCTTATTCTAGGGACCCAAGAAGACTGATTTTAGTTGTTTGGGAAGGTTTTTGTTTGTAGTTGCTACGGCTCGTAAAGTTTTTTGTTTGTGTTTTGTGTTTTTTTCTTTTTTGAAGGTGTGGGGGTGCTGTTTTAAATGTTCTGGAAGTATTGGAAGTGTTGTTGTTGTTCTTCTTGCTCGGCTGCTTGCTTTTTGTCATACACTTGGATGAGGGTGATTAGTGGAGGGTTTTTGTCTCTATCTGTTGGTGTGATGGTTTTCATGTGCTGTGCTGTGTTGATGAGGGCTCTTCGGTATGGTCGTGTGTGTGCGTTGTGGATGTACCGTAGCATTAGTTCGGCTACGTGTACATCTATTGGGGGCATTCTGGCATATTGGTGGAGGTTGCTATTCTTGTAGTTCGGGAGTAGTTTAAGGGCTGTGCGCAGGCACTTTCTCTCAAAGGCTCTTATTCTGTTTATTGTAGTTGTGTGGATGAGCGGCATGGTGGCTACAGCAGCGTACGTGAGATGTGGTCGAATTAGTGTAATGTATAGTTGTCTGAGGATTGTAGATGAAAGTCCTTGTCGGTTTAGTTTTCCAAGGTACTTGAGAGTACCATGGATTGGGCGGGTTTTTTTTAGGAGCTCCTCATAGTGTGGCTTGATGGAGAGGCTGGCGTGGATTTTGATACCGAGGTATTTTACGGTCTTTTGGCTCTGTATGCTCTGATTGTTAATTTTAATTCTTAGTTGTCTGTCTTTCTCTCTTCTTTTTTTCCTAAATACAATGACTTGAGTTTTTTGGGTGTTGATGGTGATTCTCCACTTGCGAGTCCATTTGAGGAATATTCTGAGTTGCTGTTCCAGTTTGTTTTTGGCTGCGGCTAGCTGGGTGTGTGTGCTCCAGTATGCCGTGTCATCGGCATACTGGGCTAGCTGGAGTCTTCTATGGATGGGTTGTGGCGTGTCCGAGGTATATAGTATGTAGAGGAGGCCTGATATGACGCTCCCCTGGGGTGTGCCGGCTTGCATGGTGATGGGTTCAGAAGTCTGTCCGTTCATTTTTATTTTGGCGGTCCATTGGTTATAACTGGGCTTCGAACCTTTATACATCTATCGCGAAATGTGGTGATCGCAAGTTACCTGCCACTCGATCATTGCGCGAGAACAAGACAGCACAAAACACACTGCCTGCAGTGCATAGTGTCTCGAATGTGTTCACTATTTCCACACATAGTAAAATGACTCCAACACGAATCGAAGTATTCAGGTATTACTGAACTTGTACAGGAATTTGGGTGTGGATATTTTACTGCAAATGGTGACAACGTTGAATGTAAGTTATTAAAAAACTCAGTCTACAACGTTCCTACGTCGACTGTAACTTGCCTCCTGTGTGCAGTGATCATGTGACTGTCCCCTTCGACTTCCTATAGTCGAAGTCCGCCACCATTTGTCTCCTCTATGAAGGTTCGGTCGCTAGTTATAACCATGTCCAGCCAGTAGCATGAACACCACTGTTCTTGGGGAGGGGTAAAGAGAGGGAAAGAATGGAAGGCAACGAAAGCCTCGTTAAATAATCATGATACCGTTGCCCAGTCGGTAAATATCGCTTCCAACATCCCTTTGAACGAATTACAACATACTCGAGTGTCCTAGATTACACGTTGCACTAATACGTGTTGCTGATTGCATATGCAATAGGACACACGTCACCTCTCCTTGGTCTCCCGTCAACACTGTACATCAGTGACCAGCCCCTACAATATTGCCTACTATATTCCATAGGTATGTATGGAAGGCAATTTCTACAAATATTTGTGCACATTCAACAAAATATTCTTAGAAACACTTTTTCTTCTAAGTATTTCTAATGACAGAATCACGTGAACATATCCTTTATTATTTTTTAAGTACTTAAGGGGTTTCACCCAACAACAAATATTAACATTTTCAAAATTGTCTATTCTTGTTATTTAAAATCTGGCTATTAGAATGGTCATCATTACATTTCTATTTATGCACCATAGTTTTAAAGATAAAATAATTTACATTCTATCTCCTTTCAAAAAGGAACAACCTCAAAATGGTATTGTGATGCAACCCAATGCAAATATTTCAAAGCAAAGGAAGATGAAAATGTTCTCCGTTATTGTATTCTATTTCAACTTCCTTTTCTGTGCATGGTTGAAATGAAACCAATAGATATTTAGCTGATGCAGAACTTCTAAGTCTCTTCATTTTGGAATACAAAATCGAAATGAATCCCTACGTAATGTATTCTGCGCTCCTCTTCCAAAAATGTATTTGTAGCCCTTCATATTTGACACGTAACTGTTTCCAAGTACAACTCTTTCCAGCTAACTGTTATATCGGACATGACTAAACACGTGTAGTATCTACTTAATAAACAAAAGAACGTTTGTCGATTTCTTATGGGCCGCTACATAATTCATCTGAATTCGATAAAAATGGACAAATCTAAAGGTTTTTTTCCATAGAGAATGGTTTTATGCTCTCCGTTTTACTATGCAACGTGTTAAACTCACATGATTCTCTCTACTAGTTTTACCTTTACGTAACAATTCACATACCCCCTGCTTGCCCTTCAATATGCAATTTATTCAATTTTCTGTAACTAATACAGAAATTTAGCGTATTACATTCACACAGGTTTCTCTTACTAACACCTTCCTAAGTCCAAAAGTTTTGAGATGTTATTGTCAAAGCATGGGTGTGTGTGTGTGTGTAGTGTTTAACGCCCGCTTTTACTACTACGGCACCACAGGCGGTGGCACTGATGATACATGGATTGAAGATGGAGCACCGGTGGAATGAGATGGCGGGGCAAACCGGAGAACCCGGAGAAAACCCGCCCAGACGCCGCTTCGTCCACCACGAATACCACATGCGGGTCCCTGGGATCGAACACGGGCCGCCTAGGTGGTTCAAAGCATGGGCAACGCCTGGTGCTTCAGTTAGTTCCAAATATCAATGTGGCTGCATTATTTGTTTTACGATGATCAAGCTAGGGAAGGGATCAGACCAGATCAGATTGAGATGGCTGCCCCAGTGAGCATTGGTCTATCGAAAACTTAGCTCAACGGATCAATAAGCGCTTGGAAGTAACAGGGGAAATCAAACTTTGGAAACTAATAATACAAAGCGAAATTTCCTCTGCAGCCATCATCGTTCCCACAAGTGTAATCAAAAGATAGAGATTCGAGTCTCAACTGTAGCGCAGTTATTCGTGTGTTTGTGTTTATGTGCAAGTGGTTTAGATACGTTTTTGAAATACATGTATTAATTCTTTGGCATAGTGATGACAATAATTCTTATCTGTTGGTTAATTGGTCGCGTATAACATGTAGAACACGCCAGCAGCTATAGAGATTGGATCAAGATGCATTTTGGTGTTCTGCCTAATCGTTTTAATAATGTGACGCCGGGTTCAGCGCACAACAAAGGCCGGACGAAACTAAGCTACTTCACGCCACTGCGGGCCGGCAAGCCTATAGTCCGTCGGAATTTGGAGAAGAAAGGCTTTGCACTGTGAAAGAAGCACTGAAGGTATATGGTGGAATACATCCCATAAATGCCTACAGCAGTATTCTTAACACTAGGTTAAGTGCAGTTTGTGTATTGCTAGCAGCAAAAGAAAATGGGATGACTGTAAGTCACTTGACACGCATCTGATTTAGAGTATCAGTGTAAACACTATGTAAACAAAACGACTTTAATAAAATGCAGTGTTTGGGACCATCTCTCAGTTTCTTGTCGTCCTACGCGGTCTCATAAAGTGCGAGCGATAGCTAGTCCCGTACCGCAACTGTGAAGAAGTGTCATTGGTTGGTAGAGGACAAGGAACAAGGACAAGGAAAGGATGGAAGGCAAGTAAACCTGGCCTCTTAGAAAAATCCCGTTTTGATTTTTTTTTTTAGATTTATCTCCAAATTATTATGAAAAACGTTGCAAATGTTGCTTAAATTAAGCACCGCTTATTGAGTTAAACGATTCTATGTTATACGTTTTAGTAAATCTAGGAAACAATTAAGGCTTTACAGTAAACATAATTTAACATAACATTGGAAAATGTAAAAACCATTTAGTGCTACGAATTCTACATATATTTATACTGCAATTAAAATCCGTAATCAAATAGTTCGTGTTTATACCTTGCATTATAATACAGCTTGTGCTTTCGAATGAAAGGATTTCTACCAATACCTACAGAATAAATTGCCTTTGAGTGGCATTAAAATTTAATTACATTTATGTGAAATTTCATAGTTGCCATAGACCAACAATGTGGCCACGTGCAGCTTCTGATGTATACATGCTGCGAATCAAGCAACACATAGGTAACGATTTACTGAGCCGTCAGAAATAGTTAACCGTTCCATTTTATGCTGAAGTGTCATTTTTATAACTATGTCCAGCCAATATCATGAACACTACTGTCGTCGGAGAGTGGTAAAAAGGCGAAGAGAAGGGCAAGCCATAAAGGCATCGTTAATCATGATGCCACTGCATTTTACTAAATCCGCTATCTGTAGATAAGCGCAATTTAATTTAACGTAAGAGCTTTATCAGTCAACCTGAACGTGCTGGTAAAATATTAATTGTTCTCAACGGACAGTAAATCAATGCTGCTGAGTGACCAAAATAAGCATAGAAAAAGTCTAGCAAGAGTTAGGTATGAGCAAACTCGAATATACACTCTAAACTAACCTGACTTAGAACCAGTCAGACTATCGACAGGCAATCACGTTCACTGTGGAATGGTAGCGATCTTGCTGGTTGGTAATAAACGTAGAATCAGTTCAAAGCACCTCCTCATTATGAAAGTGATATGCCTGAGGCGAATTACATTCAAAATCTATGCACAGTGGTGTAATAATTGGTTTGCGGCAATCATGATTATAAACTGTAACTTCGCCACAACAGGTCGGAGCTATGCCTCAGATGTATGTATCAGTAGATTGGCGTAGTGATTGGTGCTAAAGGAACGACATTCAAATAGACTTCCAGTACGGATAAGAGTGCCTAAATGTGCGACACACAATACAGCACCAAGAAAGCTTTTGTTAAAATTGTACAGGAACAATAGAATTTAAGTTCCTAAGTCTTGAAAGGTGATCAAATCCCCCCTCCCCCAAAAAAGCCAAAAATGGCAGTTTAACTTCTTTAAGACATTTCCTGGAATTTTCTCACTATGCTGACACATGCTTTATTTATGTAGGTAATATATTTTGTTTAGCAGACACCGATTAATTTGACTTAGCCATTTATCGGGCTCGCAGCTTCCTCAGGAGAACAGTATTGTATCCTAGTTGTTACAGATACCGGCAACTTCTCCTGCTTGGCTGCTCAGCGGTCTTGTAGCTACATCAGGCGAACCTCAGTATTGCATCCTAGTTGTAGCAGATACCGGCAACTTCTCCTGCTTGGCTGCTCCGCGGGCTTGTAGCTACATCAGGCGAAACTCAGTATTGCATCCTAGTTGCAGCAGATACCGGCAACTTCTCCTGCTTGGCTGCTCAGCGGGCTTGTAGCTACATCAGGCGTACCTCAGTATTGCATCCTAGTTGTAGCAGATACCGGCAACTTCTCCTGCTTGGCTGCTCAGCGGGCTTACAGCTACATCAGGCGAACCTCAGTATTGCATCCTGGTTGTAGCAGATACCGGCAACTTCTCCTGCTTGGCTACTCAGCGGGCTTGTAGCTACATAGGCGAACCTCAGTATTGCATCCTAGTTGTAACAGATACCGGCAACTTCTCCTGCTTGGCTGCTTAGCGGGCTTGTAGCTACATCAGGCGAACCTCAGTATTGCATCCTAGTTGTAACAGATACCGGCAACTTCTCCTGCTTGGCTGCTTAGCGGGCTTGTAGCTACATCAGGCGAACCTCAGTATTGCATCCTAGTTGTACCGGCAACTTCTCCTGCTTGGCTGCTTAGCGGCTTAGCAGCGACATTAGGTGAACATAAACATTACCTTTTTTATGGTGGAGGGGAAAAAATCTTGTTTCGAGACCCCATGTTACGGTGGGAGTCGCCATTGAAGATGGCCCTACCCACCGGATTAGGAAGGCCTGCAGCGGTACCGCCTGTAGCACCCGCGCATTCTTTTGATGAATTGTTCAATGGAATGCATTTTTAGCTCCTCGTGTAATTGGAGCGCTGGTGCCACTTCGGGTAGTCTCGCGATTATTCGGAGTACTCTATTTTGCATCGTCTGTAGTCCTTTTTTATGTGTTTTGCTGCGTGATCCCATACGGGAGCAGCGTATGTTAGAATGCGCCGAATTAGTGTTTTATAAAGTGTTGTTCCCATCTCTAACTTTAGAGTGCTGTTTGTACTTATTATGGGGTACAGTTTGTTAAGTTGGGCATTTGGTTTGGCTCTTACGATGTCAATGTGCTGCTTCCACGTAAGGCCCTGGTCCATCGTTACACCTAAGTAGGTGATGGTGCTGTTCCATTGAATTGGCTCTTGTCCAAACGTTAGTGGCTGAAGCCATGTTTACCATGACGGCGTTGGATTCGCTTGGTGAATTATACTATTTCTTGGCTTTTTATGGTATTTACTTAATGTGCCATTTCGTAAACCATGGTCTAAGTCATTTAGAGCGTTTTTGGAGCCTGGTGCGTGTAATCCTCGGCATGGTCAACTAGCGCTGTGTAATCTGCATGTAGATTCGGTCTACTCTTATCCTTTCTGGTAAGTCATTTATGTAAATGTTAAAGAGAGTGGGCCCCAATAAACTCCCATGTGGGACCCCCCCCCCCTGATTGGCCGTCGTGTCGATATCACGATTTCGTCTGCCGTGCGGAACGTTCGCTGTGATAAATAGTCTTTTATTATGGCTATCATGGAGTCCGCGAATTCCAGCGATATGAGCTTTCTGAGTATACCAGCGTGCCACACGCGATCGAAGTCCCGTTCTATCCACAAAGATGGCTCCTGTGGATCGATTTTCGTTTAGTCTTTTCGTAATGGATTCTGTCATTCGCAATCATTGGAGTGTTGTTGAATATTGTGCCCAGAATCCAAATTGTTCATTAATGACTAAGTTATTTTTTATTATGTGGTTCGTAAGTCGCTTGAGTATTAGTTTCTCAAAGACCTTGCTGATTGTGCTCAGGAGGCTGATTGGCCTATAGTTCTCAGGCTGAGATTGGCTCTTTCTTGGTTTGGGAAACATTAGAACTTTGGCCTCTTTCCACTGTGGAGGGAATCGACCTTTCTCAATTGTATAGTTAAATATATCTGCCAGCAGCTTCAGTGCTTTGGCTGGCAGATGTTTTAATATTATGTTTAGTATTTGGTCCGGCCCCGGGGCCTTCCTTGTGAGCAGGTGCTTGATGATCCATTTGATCTCACCCGCATTCGTTTTTCGTTTTTGTTGTGCGTTGGTGTTCTACCAATATTCTTAACCATTGGTTCCCTTTTGTCCACAAATGCTTGGTTTGACCGAAAGATATTCGGTTCAAAGGTTGCCTCTAAGACATGTGCAAATGCTTCGGCTTTGTCTCGGGGAGTTTCTGCTGTTCCATTGAGCGTGTGGAGGGGAGGGACATGCGTGTAAGTGCGCGTGCGATTTCCGACTATTTTCCAGATTGTATGACTCTGCGGATCAATCTTACTTAGGACGTTGTTCTATTGATTCGTTGTGTATTCGTGGATGCGTTCGTTTGCTTGATTACTTAAATCCGCGTACACGTTGCGATCGATTAAATTACGCGTTTTTTGCCATTTACGCCTAGTGCAATTTCGATCTTGAATTGCTTGTCTAGTGTCGGGAAATCTATGCGTTGATGTTGGAGGATACCTAATTGGAATGTGTTGCTCTGTGGTGTGTTTAATTGATTCTACCATGTGATCTATAGCTACATCTTGTTTTTCGTGTGTTTCGATTGTGTGTTCGTGTAATATGTTTTGTAGCGTGTTTTCAAAGGACTTCAAGTCTGCTTGTCTGTAATTTGGTCTAGGTGGTTCCGATTTAAAAGTAATGGGGGCTTCGACTTCTAATAAGACTGGGAGGTGATCTGAGTTAAGCGCATCACACACAACACAAACACACACGTAATTAACGACCTTGAGTAGAGCGATATCGAGTACATCCAGTCTGTGTGTGTGTTTACTCTGGGTATGAATGTCGGCTCTTCCGGGCCAGTTAAGGGAATGTTGTATCTGTTCATGTACGATAGTAGTTTATTGCCCGCCTTGTTGGTTGTTACGCAGTTCCAGAGGAAATATGTCGCGTTCAAGTCCCCTGTTATTACTACTCTTTGGGCCATGCGCATTAGTGTGTCGATGTGGTCTGCATCAATGTCGCTGGGTGTGTTGTAGGCCGCAATAAACGTAACTTCAGCATTATGAAGCCTTACCCTGACCGTGGTTGCTTCTATTTTGTTAAGTTGGGGTACAAACGCCTGGTGGTGTTGGACCGAATTTTGAACGACTACGGCTGTCCCTCCGCCTATTCTGTCTGTTCCTTAAACTGAGTACCCTGGGACTCAGAAGCGATCTACAGGTCCCAGGTGGGTTTCATTAATTAGCGCTATTTGAATTGAATTCCTTTGGAGAAACTCCGCAAATTCCTTGCGCTTCCGTTTGAGATTGTTACAATTCCAGTATATGATATTTATTGTGGTTGTGTTACTCATAACAGGTGAACTGTGCCATAATTCCCAGGAAATGCCTGACATTGTCAAAGAGGTAAAGTGGGTCGCTGTTTTTGTCTATCTGCTCCAGGAGCCACTTTACGTGCTGGAGGAACGAGTTCCAGCCTAATTCTAATTTTGGGTAGCCGAACTTAGTGAGGAAGTCGGCCAGTGCAACGCCATTTTCAAAGGCATCGCGAGGGGTTTGCGACGTTGGGACCAAAATGCTTGTTCCCTTTAGGTGTGTAGTTGTTTGTGTGGGAGCTGTGCGCGTGTGCGTGTGCGTGCGTGTGTGTGTGTGTGTGTGTGTGTGTGTGTGTGTGTGTGTGTGTGTGTGCGGGGTGTCGCTTTGGTGGCGCCCTGACTTGGGCAGGTGCGACCTGCTTAGTCACTGCTGCAGAAGGGCCGGGGGCTGAGAGGGTTCTACCTCTACGGTCCTGGTAATACAATTGCCTTTCTACTGTGGATGGACCAGCCTGGGGTAATTTAGTTTGTTCAGTTCTAGTTTTGGGGTTCCCTGGCTGCGCCCTTGGCAATGCTCGTTCCATTGCCGAAAGGTGTTTGGAGCAATCGCGACATGTTGCTCCATGTCTTTTCTGGCCGTAGAGGGGTTCCTGTAGGAGGAGTGTGGGGGGCCAGTACATATGGCGCATACCTGTGAGGGAGTCTGACATTCTCGGTAATAATGTCACAGCTGCTGACAGCGTCTGCACTGTTTGGGCTCTGGAGCCGAACGGTATTCCTCTACTCTAACCCTAAACTTTGCCAAGTGTTTGAGGCCAATTATCTTACGGTGTATCCTCCAATTCAACTAGGAACATTGGGAGGGGGTACCTAGTCCTACCTTGCGAGTGCATTTGCACCGCTCTAATGGCCTCAAATTTGTGTTGTGCCAGTGCTGTCTTAATGTGTTCTCCGGTGAGCTGGGTGCATAGTCCTTTAGGACAGTCAGGTTTGTGATTAGTTTCGTGGTTACCTAAGTGGTTGTTTTTCAGAAAACGTTTTAAAGTTAGTAGATAATAGTTGTATCACAACGAAAAGTATACATTAGTTGTATTATTACAAGCTATTCCTGTCCCAATCAAAGGTTACACATGCGTATCGTTGTTGTTATGTATTTTAATACTAAAATTGCATAAAACAAGATTGCCTAGTAAACGTTATATTTTCAGATCAGAAATATGACGTAATATAGTTGCTAAGCAAATGTTTTAGTGATTAACACCTTTAGAGGAAAGTGGAAGGTAATGAAGAAAATATAGCAAAATGGATTGTGCTTTGTATGACATTTTGAACGAAGCTGAGAATCCTTAAAATTTATTTATTCCAGAAAAATCAAAATATCTTCACGGAAAGGAATATTAAAGGTTTTGTGGATGGAAAAATGAGGCGATTATGTTGCTGCACTGGTACCAGAAATAGGGTAATATGCACGATTTATGCCCTCAGAAGTCGTTTTTGTGCTGGGGTTCCATAAACGTAATGCATAATATTTATCCTGGCATTTATAATAGTAGGATTTTAAAATGTCCATCATAGGGACCCAGATTTCGAAATTTTTAAATGCAGCTCTGAAAGCTAGACAGTTACTTAATTGAAATTTATACCTCTCATGTCCATGTCAATTTCAATTAGAATTTGTTTAAAAGTGCGAAATTTAGCATTTTAGTTGAGAATTCGCTAGAGGCTAGGTGTGTGAAAAGGCGAAACACTGTTTCGTGATAACAGGGACAGCATACATATATCCACTGGAAGATGAACAGGTGGTATCTTCTGGTAGGGAAACGCATCTGTTGAAGAGGGAACACTTCCAGGTTCCTACGGAGGAATGATGGCTGGCTGGCTTGCTTGCAAGTAATGGCGGACGCCAGTTCACATAAGCTAGGAGCATTTATATCGAAGCATCGACAACATAGGCTAGTTCCTATTGAGAACGGAGAGCTTTAAATGAATATTCTACACTCTGTTCATCTAGAAATTAGAGGCGATATAAACAAAGCACCGGTTTGTATCACTCCGCGGCCACGTGCTTTCACAATGACGCAACACAGTTACCTACCGCTACGCGTAGGTATAATATGCATTTTACACTACTAAAAGGATATATTTACTTGATCCAAATAACATGTAGCACATGGAAATTAAATACTACTTACATCATCTCTGTCCACAATAACACTTTTTCATTTCCTGCTCACAATCTCGAAACCTATCTCCAGAAGCAGCTTGTGGAGGGAAGTTCGTTTTAAATCTGGAAGATCGGGATCAGAGTTAACTGCCAACAGCACTTTGTTTAAGTTGGGGGTTCATTTTAACAAAGAACTGGTGAACTTTTCGACGGATTGCAGATCTCACAAATTCGTTGCAAACTACATCCACCATTTATCTGGTACGTGGAAGCTTTTGGCTGGGATCTTCACCAACTGACGATTTTTCTTTGCGTGTGCTGTCAATACTTGCAACTGACACACCAGCAAACTCGGATGTTAATTTCATCACGTCTTCGATATCAAGTTAGGGATATTTCTCGCAGAACTTGTTAAACATATTCAATATTGTTGTCTTTTCACCACTTGTAACGGTTTACCGCACTTATGTTTCACAACTCACTTTTTCCGCCATGTTACTTTCATACTGAATAATGCGCGCGCAGATGGAATTAGGCTGGTTATAGATTCACTTAAGTATGTATTCTTACACTTTAACTATGCTTAGTACACATAGTTCATGCTTTAGCAAACATTAAGTGACATTTCAGACCTTAGTAACAGTATTTCTTCAAGGAACTATTTACACAGCGAAAGCGTCAAGAGAGCGCGCTGTGGCCAAAGCGCACGTGGCTTTGTTTACGTCTCCTTTAATCTCTTGATGAACAGAGTACACATTTTATTTTTCTGTAACACTTTCTTCGTGTAATACATAGATGGGGAGAACTGATTCAGAGTCACTTCCCCTACTTCGTAGTTTTAACCCCGTCCACTCTCCTAAGTACGGCTAGCTACCAGGCCGCGCCACCTGCTGTTATCTATCTACCTCACAGAACCTATCAGTCCCTCCAATTGTTTCAGTGGTGGAATTATGGTTCTATTCGGTTTCGCCTTGAAACATATGTATCTTGTTTGTAAAGACACAGGTATACATAAACAGAACAGGAAATCTGAAGTGGCCTGCATTTGGCGATAGGGTATGTGGAGGAGGTAAACGCCATCTCATTAGTTACCGTTCTTCCGCATGCCTGCTATAATATAACCCGCCTTCACTATGGCTTCAACTTGCCACAACCAAGGGGAAGGGGATATATGCGGTCACAATTACATGGAAACGGCACGGAATAGCGAACCGGATCAGCGGTGTTTTGTCTGTCCGCTTCCTCGGCGCTGGTCTATCACTATCATAGAAAGTGCATCGGTAATTAATAATTATTCATGTTTGTTGACCGCAAGTGGCAAGGTGATCCCATCATTAGCGGCAATCTTCAGGAAACTCAGGTGGAAGAGGAAAGGGACTAATATTAATGGAAAAATGCTCACAAATTTAAGATTTACATTCGATATAATATTTGCAAATTTCGCCATAGAATTACAGGAAATGTTAGAAGTGAGAACTAAAGGCCGTTAGCGGAACTAAAAATGAACCCTACAAAGACCAAAGCAATGACAAACGACAGAAACCAATAATACGAGCAAAGAAGAACAGAAGATGTAAATATGCTAGTGAAAAATGGAGAGAAATATCTTGGAAATTAAGCTACAAGACAAAGTACGGAATGAAGAACTGATTACGAAATGGCATCGAAGAAACACACAAGGACTGAAATGGAAATGTAGAGGACATGTGGCCAAATTACCTGCAGACCTATGTCGTCATGATGTGGGACCAAAAAGAGGGAAAAGAAGGGGAAGACCAAAGAGGAGATGGCCACAGGACTTCACGGAACCGTTTGGACTACAGTGGGGACAGGAAACAGTGGAAAATCAAAATTTCAAGTTTAGAACACAAGACTAACAGTGTAGTGTAGCGAAGAAAATTGCGTATTTTAAAACTAAAATAGTATATTTCAATTTTCCACAGAGTACAAGCAGCTCGCAATAACTGATGTAAAATGAAAGGACTAAGTTTGAACTAAGCACAGGGAATGGTTCATCCCGTGTGTAAAACGGAGCTAATGCTATCGGGCGTAGGAGTCCTCTGCCTAGGATTTAGTCGTTCTTCTAATTCTAATACAAGCAGATCGAGTAGGAACAAAAGAATACGATCAGAAATGTGAAGGTCAAATCAAGTTACATTACAACTGCAGGTATCAAAGAGTGACCAAGAAAGCGCACAGCGCAGTTCCAGGCATCAATCAGCTGAAACACAGGGTTCTAGAAGAACACAACTAGACTCCAGCAACTGACTGCTGTGCTATACTACGAACAAGCGATGGGCATGGACTAGATGACCAATCAAAGGAGCTTTTATTTATGGACAGTTTTAACTGCACCGATTCTCAGCACCCCGCTCTATATTGGGCATGTGGTAAATGATCCAACCATACGCGGGCTACCAAAGACTCGTGACATTAAGAAAATTTGGCTGGGGATTCACCAATGTTCCTCTATTATACTGTGAGTCAATTTTCCTACCATCTGTTGACTGTATGTTGTCCCCCAAATACGCATCTACAAATTTAAATTAACCAGGAATATCCAAGGAAAACCAATAGCCTAGTTACATTTCTGTCCAAAAATTAAATTTTAGAGAACAGCTACATATAAATGTTTTAAAAGGTAGAAAATACGGGTTCAACCGTTTCATTTTCTTTTTAATTTATTTATTTTCTTTCGTTCTAGTTGGGCATCACCTACCCTAAGTTTGAACATTTTAATGGAGTTTTCACTGTATATTTCGGCGTGGTGTTAATCGAGGACATATGGTTGATGGTAGCCATGATGGTAGCCATATGGTTGATGGTAGATGTTGAATACTCCCTACAGCCTGGACCTAGCATATGATGAAAGGGTATCGTGCAGATGTGCCTCATTAGACAGGCACTAACTGATTTTACACGTTGTATGGAAAAGATGGTGCATAGGTATGAGACATTTTCGAATCTTCATTGTCATATTCAGAAGTAATCTACCTAAACTGTGATGTCGGGCTTGGCGCACAACAGCGGACGGACTGACGCCAAGCTACTTCACACTCCATTCCGGACCGGCGAGCGTTGCAAAGACGTTAAAGGTCAGGATTCCTCACCCATCTGCTGTGTGTACCTGACTTAACAACTGAAGCGGCAGAAACAAAAGTGGTCGAGAACGTTTATGAGACTTTTTATGAGACGTTTCTGCTTCATGTGTGAGACTCAAGAAAACTCCTGGTGACGTTATTCCCATTATATAAGGAGGTCAAAGCAGGACAGAGCGAGCGAGTTTTAAAGAATTCAGTTCCGGACATGGGTCTGTCAAGTGTATTAGCTTTGTGTCTGTGGTACGTCGCGTGCGATTCAGTGAGCGTTGCGAGTGATTGTAACTTCATAACTAGGGTATTAGAGACATTAAAGGGAGTGAGCAAGCCTATGAGAAGAACAATATTGAGTTTTAATTGTCCGAGAGACTGTAGACTTAACGACGAGAAGAAAGCTGTATTTGTTGTAACATTTTAGAAGATAGTGATGGAAAAGTAACCGTACTGATTTTGTCATCCTTGTCACAATACTTCGTCAACAAAACCATTTTCCTATTTAAACTGGTTTTGACCGTGTCACATAGGAAAAGTTCGGGCCTAAAGTTGTAGTCAATAAGATCACAAACATATGCTCGTCTCGTTACGGGAATCGAAACTCCCGAACATCCTGCTTAATTTGATGTTTTAAACTGCTTATTAACTGAATTTTCAGCGAAATAATTAAAGAAAGAAGTGTCAACTCTGCATAATCACACACATGTGATTGTATCACAGCTGACAGAATGAGGAGAAAGAATACCTGAAAATTCGACATGCCCATTCGTGTAGTGAAAGCTTGTTCCATTCTTGCTCTCGCACTGAGAAGCATGTCGAAACCTTGCGTGACAGCACCTCTAACCACCAAACGGACAAGCAAACTTCGTACCATTCCACAAGATTAGTTTAAAAATAATGAATTGTTTCCCTTCCTTTCAGCTCTCGTGGAAATGCGAAACAGCGAGTGATTAAATGTAACAAGTTTACAGAACGTCGGCATTCGTTTGTGGCTTTTGCTTCAATACCTAACCTAAGTAACGGCTGATTTCCAAGCAGCACAAATCAAATTTGTGAGGATTTAGAATATACCGACTTGTTATTTCCATCTAAACCGTGCTTGTTACATATACCAAGCTACGGTTTCAAAATCCCTCAATCCAATATGCTATTCATGTCAACTTGTTCTACCCAGTTTGACATTTACGACCGCGTGACAAATATACGTCTGTTTTCGGAAATTTATCCATCTTTGAATATGAGCAGGTTTAGTAATGTTTTGCGTTTTAATTTGTAACCAAGAACTAGTAATACAGGCGCCGCAGTGGCCGAGCGATAATTAGACTGTTCGCCTATCAGCAAGGTAGTATTTGTGGAGGAGGAAGCTGTTCCGGGCGGTTTTCTCCGGTTCTCTGGTTTCCCCCATCGCTCATTTTACCAACAGCTCCATCATTTTTGCCAATCATCCATTTCACGTGCATTTCATATTGTGATATTGGGTCGACGGGCAGCAATGGAAAAGCACAACGGCAGTCTAGATTCTAGAGTGGCTGAGACGTTCGGAAGGGAAAGCCGGCTGCCCCAGCCCGCTGGCGGTGCGCCTACCAGAAGTGCGCAAAGCTAAGCTCCCCACACACCTCACGCGACCGAATATGTGCCAATAGGGGCATATTGAGTGGATATGGGGGCTTCTAGTTTGTCTAAACA
The DNA here is from genome assembly GCA_030765045.1 of Tenodera sinensis. Taxonomy (NCBI): domain Eukaryota; kingdom Metazoa; phylum Arthropoda; class Insecta; order Mantodea; family Mantidae; genus Tenodera; species Tenodera sinensis. The sequence continues at coordinate 93,366,648 of CM060970.1, forward strand.
ACACAGTGACAGGTCCACAGTTTTTAATTGCTAGAGTAGGGCTAGTGTCGGTCAGCCTGTCTGAGAGCGTGTGTGTTGGTGTGTAGGTGTGTTGGTGCGTCGGAAAGATTCCAGAAGCGTAGAGTATTGCATCGCTATAGTTAAGGTAGACAGTGAAATTGAAGAAACACTGAGAAAAGTTATTAGAAGAACAATTGTGAGTTGTGTTAGCAGAAAATATTAAACTGTACTAACAGCTAAAAGGAAACTATAATTTTTCTAGAAATGTAGAGGACAGAGTGGCGGAAAAGTAACAGGACTTTGGATTTTTGTCCATTTGTCTAGCCGCTTCCTGGTCTTCGCTCTTTCCAGTCCATAGGTTCCTCTGTTCCCCAACAGGCATCTGACTCTAGGCACAGGCTTGTAAGTCCTAGGGATAGTAAGTCATCCTCCTTACGGGGAGTGTAAGCAGAAGGAGAGATTGAAAGTGTAAAACGCTGCCACATTTGAAACGGCAAATTTCCAAATGTGTCTATTTACTCTATGCAGTCAATAAAGTAAACAAAAAAAGTTAAAGCGTGGATCAATAAGAGATGTAATTAACATCAATATGAAATTGTAGAAATGATATCTACACCAGGTAATTGGTATCTTTAAGTATAATTGTCTTCCATGGCTTTAATTTTTTAATTTAATGGTATTCATAGGACAGTTTTGCAAAATTCTTGATTTCTCATATTTTTTAACCTTTGTTCCAATTTATCTACGATGCCATAGTAACTTTCCTCTATAAGAGGAATGATTTACTTCCGGTTTCTTATCTAGAACACACTTTTCACTAGCTTAAGAAGCTATATCAAAATTAAACGTGTTTTTTATTTTCTAATCACCCCAATTAAATACATCTCATAATAATCAAAGCTTAAGTATAAATTAATCAAACTGCTGTAGGAATATAAGTGTCAAAATAACTATTTGGATAGAAACTTTCATTTCTCTGTGGGGCACACGAGCAGTAGGGAACCTATCATAAATCGCCGTCCCACTTCTCCATAACTTTCTCGTCACATACGAATCATACATGAGCATGCTGTATGCTAAAGTATATGGCATAACATCAACAAGCTGAAACACGTGGGTATACTAGATAACAACCTCTGTACACAAACTTCGTATTAATTGATTAGCTGGCATACGGACAGAGAGGGGAAAAAAAAAGAACCACATGGAAAAAAAAAAAAAAAAAAAAAAAAAAAAACAACGCAGTGCAGAGTCAGCAATTTCCAGCCATACGCCCAACCGAAGGCTGTATACCAGGCACAGAAAAATCTGTGGCATAAGGCCACTCCACTGTAACGCGTCCTTGTCTCACTCCACCGGCCAACCCTCCCTTTCACGGTTGTTGAGCTTTAACTTTGTTTGCAACACGCTTAATTCAGTGGTGGGTTCGTCCGGTCGTCTACTTCATGAAGAGGGCAAAGAGAAATTGCAAGTTACAATAAGAGGAAAATTTGCTGTTTTATAAGCGGATTTCAATTTAAAATTTGGCCCTTTTAGCTAATAAGAAATTTGGAGGGGAGTGGAGAAAAAACACCACTGTGCATGTTGCATCAAAACAACCTTCGTTACTCCGCAAGAGAATGTGGGATGAATAAGGCAAGTTCAATCGCTACCTCTCTTCTCGTGCCCATACCTGCTTTATACCTAGAACGAAAATGGTTTTTCAACACGTTCATTGTTACCTCTGATGGTATTCCGCTTCACATTTTGAACGAAACCAAGAGTGCCGATTGTTTATTAATTTCAGAAGAAATATGTTTACGAAAAAAATGTGAAAGATTTTGGGAATGGAGAAGCGAAAAATGCGTTAGTTTGACTAATGAAACCACATTACAGGCTTACTTTCAGAGCTGGTCACTGCAGACTTTCACATTGGTGAAAATTATGTTGTGGTGGTGATTACGTCATGGCTTTCTTGTCATTCATTTTTTGGGACTGGTGCCAGAGGTAGCTTATGACGGCATAAATCGTGCGAAATTAGCCTATTTTAATGCTAGGCTTGTATACAAAATTGTTACTAGGTATAAGGATAAGCAGATTTAAAAATACATTTTAGGCAAGTGAGTAGAGAA